>CM048744.1:362365408-363596033 GCA_026315105.1 Locusta migratoria
TTTATACAATTTAGACTTGTGTGAAATTTTTATCAAAATTGAAAGTTTCCACCATTTCAAAAAGATTCATTCTCATGGTGTTCACTGCATGCTGACAGTGCTTACACGTGCTTACACTTATAACATTTCACTTTTCGAGGCACTGCTTAATGTGAAATTAAATAGATTTGTGGTGTTTGAAGTTACAAGTGACATAAGCAGATCACACTGTAACTACTTTTCCATAATATGTATTCATTTTCAGGTCGTCAGACTTCTAGATAATACAAGCCAATTAGAATTTAGAACATTGTTTTCCGTTAACTCAACATCAAAGCAAATGCACTTGGCAGCAGACCACTCTGCGGCAGAGCTTTTGACTTGGCGAACACCCACGCAATCATGGGAAGAGGTACAACTGGATTCTGCAGGGGACCTCTTTGAACTCCTTACTTTCACTACTGTGGCAGACATCACTGTTTATCCTTTTCTATAGAAGGTCTCCCAAGCACCATTGTGACAAACAATGGATCTGGATCTTATATCACCTCTTAGGTTTTTCAAGATTTTTGTATGCATCACTTCAGGTCATGCTCACTTCAACTGCAATCAATCAGGGAGGTGAAACACCTCATAAGGACATTAAAGATACAGGTAAAGAAATTTATAAGAGATATGCTGGCAGAAGATGTAATCTCCCCATTTTTCCCCATTGGTGACAGAGTCCAGCGGAGCCCCTACATGGTATAAGATTATAAACAATGCTGCACCCTTTGCCCATCCAAGGTGTCCCGGTATTCATCAAGGAACCCAGTCTGGGCATGTTTTTTCAGACAATGGAAGCAGTGGATTATATCATTGGTCTATGCACCTTGTGGGTGACAAGTTTTCACATTACAGAGGGTTAACAGGCTGGTGGGATGCCATTGAATGAGTTATGTCTCAGTGAGGCAGACAGGCCTTTTTCCCCCTCCCAAACTTCTCTTTCCTCTGTACCTTATCACTCCAAGGTATCACATCTACCAATATCCTCTTTGCAATGTTATTTCTCCAATACACTCCCCATCCCCTCCTTCAATCCTAGTGCTGAGCTGCTGATGCGCAGATGCAATTCATCTTCTTACTTTCCACCCCTCTAGTAGATACCCCATTGGTGGTGGAGGGAGAGGGGGTTGATGCTGAGTCCAGAACTACCACCAGGAGAACAAGAGGTGTCGCAGCAGCATCTGGAGCCCATCAGAATCAATCCCCTCATAGTGATAACATCTGCTTTGTTTTTATCCCTAACAGAAGGTCACTGAAACTTCCAGCCACAACAAAGTCAGTCTTGTGGAGACCATTTCTTTTCCTTTTTGCCAATGGTAGCCTAAAAGGGAACTCCTAGTCACCATGGGTAGCACCCAAGAAGGACCTTGATGCCACGGATGGCACCCACAAGGCGAGAGGAATATCACAACTGCTCTTGTTACTACAGTATGTACATGAATGCCACACGCCCTGTCCAATATTGTAGGGCAAAACATCTCTGATGTAAGACACAGCTGATTGACTGGCCCACACCACAAGAAGCTGTGTGGCTCCAGACACCATGTGTTTGCCCAAGTATGACAGAGTCCACATTGCATAACAGTTGACACAATTCTTATGGGATACTGTTACCTTGTCTCATCTGACGTTTATTATATAATCCTGCAGTGGATACCATTCACTTAGCTCCACTCACAGATTGATTTATATGTAACAGATACTGCTTTATAAATGGACTGTTTGGTATACTCAAAGGTTTATTATGTTTTTGTGTCTCTAATATTAGTTTAATCTTCAAATCATTAAGGGACAGTGTAATATTCAATTTATTTTTCCTGATAAGTAAATAATACTGAGAATAAATTATTTCATTTATTTGTAAAATGCCCCTGTTTTTCTTTGGCAGTATTAACTGAGTTCTTAGACATTATCTGAAACTTTGACAGTAAAATGTGTTAATAAAGAAATTCTCTTGTTTTTATTATTTTATAGTGGCAAAAAACCAGCTCTAAAACATACAACATAGTATGGTTAGGAGTTTCTTTGAAGTTCATTTTTGTATTCAGTCTTCTCGCAGTCACATTTCTGTTTCATGTCAAGGAGTTATAACCAAGGTCCCCTCATAGCTGACATTTTTAGCATTGCAGTTCTGTTTTCAGTCTGTTTCAGGGCTTTTAAGGGTGCTGTATTGGGTTACTGTCATGTTGTCAATTGTTCTCTGTATATTTAAGTCCTGATGCAAAATCTGAGTGTCCATGTGTTACATTTCACCCTGTTCCATATAGTTGGGATAGGGATGTATACGTTTATCCATTTTGGTCTTGTGGCTATAGAGGTATGACATGTAGTCTCATCTGTTAAATTTCCTTGTCGTTGATTCCGCAGCCATCCAATCCTTCTTCCTTAGCACGCAAACTACAGATTTTCAAACCTTAAAAGATAGATAACACTACTTTGTAGTTCCTGTGACCTCCGACATTTTGCCTGGGAGAAACTGGATAATCATGCACATATTGCAACAGTGTGATAGGTTTTACAAAGGTGCAAGAGAAGAATATTCCAGTGCATCTCATTATCAGCTACATTGGGGCCCCAACCATCTGAAGATCTGCTTAGTCAATTCATTATGAATTACAAGCAACAAATTTGAGATCCATTTTTATACATATACATAATTTTCTTTGGTAAGAGTAATATCTTCTATCTTTGTCTTTATAAGAATGGAAATAACACATTAATAGTGAACTGAATTTATTTTGTTCAGAAAAGTGTAATGTTACTATCAATACTCATTATGTATTTTTCTGTAGATTGAAATGAGCAAATGAACTAGACTATATTGTATAATTTTTATGGCTTAGACTGTATGGTACAGACCTTTTTCTTTTAATTAGACTGTATGGTCCGTATAGTATTATTTTGGTATTACACACACCTAGATGACTACAGAAATTCTTCCAAGATACAAAAAAATCCCAAAATTGCAAATTTTGGTACAGCTGACTGAGTTGGCATGTTTGAAAATGTGTTGTGTCTTAAAAACTTT
This sequence comes from Locusta migratoria, assembly GCA_026315105.1. Lineage (NCBI taxonomy): Eukaryota > Metazoa > Arthropoda > Insecta > Orthoptera > Acrididae > Locusta > Locusta migratoria. The sequence goes on from CM048744.1 coordinate 362,368,461, forward strand.
CATTATTTCAAATGACCATTAGTTGTGTACCTAATATTTTAAGGTATACTGCTTTGATACCTAAACAGGAAACATATTTTAGCGATACATGCAAGCTCATCTTTTCATGTTACTTTTATGAATATGAATGCTATCCTTCTTATGTAATGATATGAAATTACATTCTCAAATGATTACATCCAGGATAACCAATGAGTTACTAGAAATCATTCACAAAATCTTTAGTAACATACCTATCAGTTTAGGCTGAAACTGAAAATTCAACATCTGGTATAGAAAAAGAGGAGACTGGTTGAACAAATCCTTTTAGATATCAACAAAACATAGCAAATACACGTTTCCTGAAGCAAAGAATTAGGAAATATAGTTTTAAAATACTTATTTAACTTTGATGGCATCTACATTTACATGCAAAACATATTATCTGGTTAGTATATTTACTTCACTGCCTCCATCTTTTATATTTTTTAAGTAGCTGAAACCTGGCATTGTCCAGGTATTTATTTCTTTAAATCTTCTGTTAATCCACTCTCCCCCCTCCTCCTGCATATCACTTTCCACCAGCTTTGTTCATTAGTTGTGCCTACATATTTTCTTGGCAGTTGGTGAAATGGTGTCAAAAATTATTGAAAGGTATCCTCCGCCACACACCTTAAGAAATTGTGTGTAGACAGTGGTGTTTGCTTTGTTTTGAAGCTATAGGGTGTAAAATTTCATCAATATTGGAACTGAACAATAGATTGGTGTTGAAAAGCATTCAAGCCATGCACAATACGAAATTTTATGTAGACGGTGTACTTCCTCATGTTTTAAAAATGGTGTGCAAAATTTCATCGATATCAGAATAAAGCTGAAGACTTCGTTGATATCCGTAGGTAAGGTACCCTCTACCATGCACAATACAAAAATTTATGTATTCAGTGACCTCCTTCTTGTTTTGAAATTAAGGTGTGCAAAATTTTATCAAGGTCGGAATAAAGCTGTAGATTTGTATGCATTACAAACACATACGATAACTGTCATAGCTCAAGCTAAACAAAGTGTTTTTAAAGCTGTATTTATTTGAATTGATCAAATAAAGGATAGTCTGGCCCATTACATGACTAAATGAATGTAGGAAACCTCCCAAAATCATCCTCAAACTGGTCAACAGAATTGTCCTTCAACTACGGCACCAGCACATTATGGTATACTCATCCCAACTGGGTTGTATAATTCTTCAAGACTGCATGTGATGTTGAGTTTTACCAAATGATATTCTCACTCAGAATAGTGAATGTTTCTGTAATCTGAAGAGAATAGCACACAATCATTGCTAAAAATCATAAAAAAGCTAGGATGAAATAAAAAGAAACGTGTACAATTCCAGAAGGGGGCAAGTGTCCACTCTTGTTTCCCATTACCCTTGTTGATCACTACGTATTTAATGTCGACAAAAATGTATAAAATTAAAGCTTGGTAAAGAAACAAAAATATTTTGTTCTTACATGAACTGTGCGATTTTAGAACAACCATAAATGATCATATAGTCAGATAGCTACATTAAGACTTGTGCTTGCCATAAAATACAGATAACTTCTGTTCGTAGGAATCAAACTATGTTTAAAGACATATTCTTTTATTTTCTGAGATATCCAAAAATAAAAGTCTGCTAAAATTATCAAGTGCTTATTAATGAAGTTCCTTAGCTTTTCATAAAAACTTTTTTTACACATAATTTGAAAGCTAAAATAACTGTATGGTGAAACTTCTTAGCTGTTCTTGACTTCCGAGTGGAAACTCATTTTGAATGTATAGTGTTTGGTTGGTCTCCATGACATTGTGGCGGAGATCGACCTATCGATAACCGCCAAATGTGATATCTTTGCGATGAATAATGTTCTTTGGTATGTTACCAGCGGCAGTCAGTTACCTCATGGCCACCTACCTATGTACAAGCCTTGATGTAATAAATCTTTATTTACGAAGAGTTATCGACTGGGTCATTTCTGCCTACGTCTTCAACCCTTCATCTTGAACAAAGTATAGAGTTACTGTGTTCTTATTTCATTTAAACATTCAGCACTGCAATGACAGTGAATAAATAAACATGACAGGATGTCAAGTTTGTAAGTTCACAATGTATCATTTATTTTACAGTGTCTGTGTTGTAGGAAATTTCACCTACTGTATCAACACATAAGTTCCAAATTCTGCATAAACTTTGTTTATCTGACAGCAAGGAATAAATTGTTGTGTTATAATTGTTTTTCTTTTCTTTTAGCTGAAGACAATAAAATACATATACAATTAATTTTACAGATATATAAATTTATGAAAAATCTTTCTATTGACAACAAAATATGAATGCATAAATGAAATATCCCCTCTTCCATAGCAGATTGTTCAGTATGTCTCTTTAAATATGTTTGTTGCTTTAGAAGCAGAACAGTTGAGAAGCTGTTTTATGGCATGTAACTCTCATATATTAGCCAGCAATGTTTATTTATTCTAAGAAATCACTTAATATTTTTCAGATTCCAAATTATTGTGGACTCATTTGTGAACATAGGAAATCTCTAAGAAATACAGACAATGAACCTTCTAAAAAAAAATCAAACAAGTCTCTCGAAGTTTTGTACTGTAGAGGAAATTGTTTTTAATGCTTCGTGTTTTGTGTAAGCTGTTTTCTATGAAAATTGTGAATGTCTTCTTTTGTGAAAATGTACCTAATACTGTGTAGTGTGTTATCTGTCTTATGATAAATATAATACCGTTGGCATCTGAGAATAACATTTCTGTTAAGGATCAATTGTGTGACACAATGAAACAGTCTTGAAAAACTCTTTGACTTTTATTGCAAACTGTAATACTGTCAGAGTAACTTAGTGCAATGTGTCACTGTATTCTAAAGAATAAGGAATTTAATTATTGACTTTTATAACAGTATTTAAAAATTTTCCCTGTATTCCATTTTGATTTTATAATGGCTTAGAAATAGCTCTATACCAAAAGGAGAGTGTGTAAGAGAAAACTAATGTTAAAAGTTGGTTGTCCATATTCACTTTTAGGCAGTTAAATTCCAGTTCTGCCAATAAACAGAATAACGTCAAAGGAATGAAAGGAGGACAGACTTCAGAAACTTGCAAAGGAGGTTCAGGTCACTTTAAAACATGGTTAGAATGGACCCATCCAATGAAAGCAGGAAACGAAATATAATAATGGTCTACTGCAAATAACTTGATTTGTCAACACATTGGTGATTCATATGTCAAATCTTCATATCATAAGAGAGGTGAATGGTAGTTTAAAAGGCAGACTGAAAAAAATCAGTATTCATTAGGATTCCATCCCAGTTTTCAGCATACACTTCACTGCTACACCACCAGCGCCTACATGACTATCTTTAAATGGTCTTCATAAATAGTATGTCACTTAAAGGGAAAAAACGTATTCAGTTCTGCACTGAGAAAGATGCATCAACACTAATGACAGTGTAGTATAGGAAATAGGAAACTGATCGCTCAAAATTCCTGGATTTGCTTACTGATCAAAACATGAGTTTGAAACGATGTACTATATATATTTTCAAATATTTGAATTTGACCACATTTTATGTATGTATAATTGCTGATATTGCTGAAGAAAACATTGCAAAAATAGAATACTTGGTGTACATCCTCTCATTCATACCATATGACATAATTGGTGAGTTCCTCCACACATATGTAAAGTAATCATTGCACAGAAACATACTGTAAGGATAATATCTGAAGGACGGCTTCAAGTTACATTAAAAATAGCTTCCCAATAATACATGACTAAGAGAGAGAGAGTGAGAGAAACACAGCAATAACAGATTTAATTTGTTTAATTTTCTCGTGCCATAATTTATTATGTAAACTAGAAAATGCATATTGATATTCATATGGATATCTCTGTTGCCTACTTCTGACCTTCGACCTGATCACAGACATTGCTGAGGTGGGGTGGCTTGTGTGCCTCAACAACACAGATAGCCATACCGTAGGTGCAACCACAGTGGAGGGGTATCTGTTGAGAGACCAAACAAACGTGTGGTTCCTGGAGAGGGGCAGCAGCCTTTTCAATAGTTACAGGGGCAACAGTCTGAATGATTGACTCAGCTGGCCTTGTAACATCAGATAACATGGCTTTGCCATGCAGTTACTGCAAACAGCAGAAAGCAAGGGGAAACTACAGTAGTTAATTTTCCGTTCGGTTATCCAGGGGGGAGGATGTTGTCATCAAGAAAAACAAAAGAGATTCTACAGATCGGAATGTGGATGTTTTGTCTCTCAATTGGGTAGGTAAGTTAGAAAATCTGAAAGGAGAAATGGATAGGTTGAAGTTAGATATGGTGGGGATTAGTGATGTTTGGTGGCAGGATGTACAGGATTTTTGGTCAGGTGAGTACAGGGTTATAAATGCAAAATCAGTTGGTAGTAATGCAGGAGTAGGTCTGATAATGAATAAGAAAATAGAAATGCAGGTAAGTTAACTATGAACAGCATAGTGACTGCATTATCATAGCAAAGATAGACATGAGGCCGTCACCGACCACAGTAGTACACGTTTATAGCCAACTAGCTCTGCTGATGATGAGGAGATAGAAGGAAAGTATGAGGAAGTAAAAAAATTTATTCAGACCATTATAGGAGAAGAAATCTTAATTGTGATGGGGGACTGGAATGCAGTAGTGAGGAAAGGAAAAGAAGGAAATGTAGTAGGTGAATATGGACTGTGAAAAAGGAATGAAAGAGGAGATCATCTCATAGAATTCTAAGCAGTGAACACTTTAATAATCACAAACACTTGGTTTAATCATTATATAATTAGAAGGGTATCTATGTAGATGTGGATGAATGAAAGAAGGTTATATATGTGGAAGAGGCCAGGAGACAATGGGAGGCACAGATTGACTTTATAATGACAAGGCAAAGGTTTAGAAACCAGGTTTTCAACTGTAAGACAAATCCAAGGGCAGATATAGACTCTGACTGTAACTTATTGATTATGAACTGTGGATTAAAACTTAAGAGACTGGAAAAGGTAGAAAATTGTAGAGATGTAACCTGGACAAATTGAAAGACCCAGTGGTGCTTGAGAGTTTCAGAAGGAGCATTAGGCAAGGTTTTGGCTGAAACAGAGGAAAGTAATACAGTAGAAGAAGAATGGGTAGCTGAGCGATCATAGAGTAGTGAAAGCCGCAGAGGAGCATATAGGCAGAAGGACAAGGCCTAATACAAATCCCTGGATAACACAGGATATACTGGACTTGACTGATGAGAGGAGAAAATATAAAAATGCTGCAAGTGAAGCAGGCCGAAGGGAGTGCAGACGTCTGAAAAATGAGACCGATTAGAAGTGCAGACTAGCTAAGAAAGAGTGGCTAGAGGACAAATGTAGAACCGTAGAAGAATATATAAGTAGGGGAAAGATAGATACCACCTACAGAAAAATAAAAAGAGACATTTGGAGTCAAGAAAACCAGCAGAATAAATATCAAGAACTCAGAAAACCAGTACAAAGCAAAGAAGGGAAACCTGAAAAGTGGAAGGAATATTTAGAAGGCATTTACAAAGGCAGTACTCTAGAAATGGAAGATGAAGAAGAGAAAGATGAGATATGAGATACTATACTGTGAGAAGAATTTGGCAGAGCACTAAAAGATTTGAGTAGAAACAAAGCCCCTGGAATCATGACATTCTGTCTGAACTGCTATCATCGTTAGGAGAGCCAGTCATGAAGAAATTGTTGCACCTGGTATGCATTATATGCATTATGTATGAAACAGGGGAAATACCCTCAAACTTCAAGAAGAATATAGTGATTCCAATACCTAAGAAAGTAAGTGCGGACAAATGTGAAAATTGTAGAACTATCAGTTTAATAAGTCATGGTTGCAAAATGCTAACACAAATTATTTACAGACAAATGGAAAAACTGGAGGAATCCAACCTTGGGGAAGATAATTTGGAGAAATGTAGGAACATGGGAGGTAATACATTATGACTTACCTTAGAAGATAGATTAATGAAAGGAAATCCTATGTTTTTAGCATTTTGGATCTGGAGAAAGCTTTTGTCAGTGTTGAGTGGAATGCACTTTTTCAGTTTCTGAAGGTAGCGCGGGTAAAATATAGAGAGCGAAGAGCTATATTCAACTTACACAAAAACCAGACAGCAGTTATTAGAGTCAAAGTGGATGAAGAGGACGCAGAGGTTGGGAGGGGAGTAAGACAGGGTTGTAGCCTTTCCTCAATGTTGTTTAGTCTGTACATTGAGCAAGCTGTGAAGGAATGCAAGGAGAAACTTTGACAGGGAATTAAAGTCTAGGGAGAGGAAATAAAAACCTTGAGGTTTTTTGCTGACATAGTAATTCTGTCAGAGACAGCACAGGATCTGAAACTGAATGGACAGTATCTTGAAAGGAAGGTATAAGATGAACATTAACAAGAGTAAAACGAGGGTAATGGAATGTAATCTTAGAAAATCAGACAATGCTAAAGCAATTAGATTAGGTGAGACAATAAAAGTAGTAGATGAGTTTTGTTATTTGGATAACAAAATTACTTCTGACATGATGGGTAGACAGGGCCAGTATGACAACTACACAGCCATCATATATCATCTCAAACTTACATCCAACACATCGAACACCGTGCCATAGTCGTTAGCCACTATCCTATGCTTGGTTCTGCCTCATCATCTATGTGCAAGTGCAAGTGATAGTGGCAGTGATAGTGAATCTGTTCCTTCAGTGCTGTGAGCTGGCCTCTGATGTAGAGGGAAGGTATGCTAATCTGTACACCAATTGTTCGAATTCAGCAGCACTGTCTGTCAGTCAGCCAGCTGCTGCCAGTTGCACCATGGGTGCCAATGAGAGTGCGCTCTATGTGAAGTGCTTTTAGTATTGTATTACTATGAAACACATCTTTTCCCACTTCTTGTCTCATTGCTCACCGTTTCACCATTTTTCTCTTTTCTACATGCTTTGCTGCAGCCACCTCCCCTCCCCATCCCATTCCCCATTTTTCTCTCGCTGCCGGGACAATACTTGGATTGAATGGCTAGAAATGGTCATGTGTGATTGTATGAATGTGTTTGTATACTTTATGAGAAAGTCTACTCAGCTTGAAAATATTTTAAATACATAAAGCTAAACTTTGAAATTTACAGTTTTTTTCCTCTTGAGAAATGGCTGGCATACTTTATCACTATGTGTGTGAACCCTTCAGGTGTACTACTAAATTACTTATTCTTATCCCCGGTATATTACCCAGGACATACCTATCCCTTGTAAATTATCTTTTAATGTAACTTACCTAGATATTGGAAACATGAGTATTGAAATAAGTTCATGGGGACTAGTTGTGTTTGTTTGTTCTATTGAATGGGTGAATACGATTTTTGTCCAATGTTGTGATTATGAATAACCAGTGATCAAACCCTAGTCACTTTAGATTTTCCTGTTAGCTCTACATGAAAACAGTGTGTTCCAAGGCAAACATGGATTTATTTTAAGTATTTTATATTCTAAATAAATATTTTTAAAAAAATTTCCTTTGATTTCTTTGGAAGAGAGATACCTTTAGAACTTCTGAAATAAATATTTCTATTTTATAAATGTTGATGAAATGCTTATTACTAGTTCAGTCGTGAAATAAAAAATAAAATGATTTGCATCTCTCGTAATAATTCAGATAACTGGAGATGTTTCATATCTACAGTACAGTTAAAGAAATGATGCAAATCTTGGCTTACCAAAGTGAATTCTTCATTGAAAAAACCCACAAAAAAGAAAACTTCCAGTAGCTAATTGGGAAAAAAAGGTATCTAATAACTTGATCAATGGATCTTCCTCTGCTGCTTTTCATCAACTTCTTTACATCTTTCACTTATGCTCATTTATAAGCAGTAATGAATATGTGACTATAGACTTCAGTTACCACCCTTGACTTAGTAAAGAATAAGTTTAGATTTTGGAAGCTCTGTGTGTACAAAATCCCCTTTCATTATGGGAATGTTTACACTACACAAACAATTCATACCTTTCAGGATCAATGTATTGAGTGCCATCAACACACACAGTTGTTTCAACCAAAGAAATCTGTGATGGTAGAACAGTGAACACTGTCTTACCGAAGGACATAAAATGCTCTATGTGGAGACTCAAATGGTTGCTTCTGCAGCTCATTATTGGGACTGTGTTTTAAAATAATTTATTGCAATTCAACTTTCTGAAAATACTGTAAACAGAGGCAAGGGTTTTGAGTAAAATGTGGAACCCTGTATTACCAGACATAAAAAACAATGGTCTTTCACTTGTAAAGCAAAGTATAATATCAGTACCAGTACTCAATAGCAATTTATCATGTATGCTGCCTTCCACAAGGTCCACTTACTGTAGATGAGAAATTGACAATTTCTCTCACAGGTGGGTGCCACTTGCAAGTAGATCTCTGTTTCAGTGAGTTTGAGTAGGACCACACTGATTTGTAGTTGGTAGCCAACATAAATGCTGAACTGATATGTAAAGATAACTTGAAGAACTGTTTGGAAACCTGAGAAGAATATTGTAAAGTATGAGTAATAATAGGAAAGCAAATTAATACTAGTATAAGTCCAACTGTTTTGAGAGAGTGGTGACATCAGTTGAAACAAGAATAAGCAATTATTATTATTATTATTATTTGAAAAAGTATTATTGCTCTAGGCACTCATGTATTTTGGACCCACCAAGAGTTATTTTATAAAGTTCCAAACAAGGAGGTTACAGTAAAGGGAGATGGCATTATCTGTGCCAAGCACATACGTCAGCTAAAGCCTGTCCGCCATCTTGGTCAGTTTTGGAATGCTATTTCTCCGTCAAAACTATGTGTTAAGTCGACCCTCTTACTGTTAATACACTGAGCTGACAGTCAGAGCAAAGTGTGTTCTGTCAAACAATATACATTCTTGCATAAATAGTAATAAATACTCATCATGATATATTTGAAAACTTAATTTTTAACTGCTAATTTGCACTCTTTTAACATGTTGCACATCACGGCACAACTGTCGGACGTTTTGTTCCTGTTTTAAGTAACATAAAACATCTGCTCTGCAATACGAAAATTCTCCAAGACTTAGCAATATGGCTGAGGCAGGCTTCACTTTTTCAGTGGAAGGGCATCTCCCTGTATTCTAACCTCCTTGGTTCCAAGTCTAGGTTCTGCTGTGGCTGGGAAGTCATAAAGAAAAAAATAACAAATTGTTCTGTTGAGAAAGTGTGTAATTGGAGCTGAGTTGCTGTAAACATTTAGAGATTGTAAAAGTAGTTACAAAGTCATTTAATTGTAAGGAAATAATTATTATAAATTGAGTAAAACATGCTACAAAATCAAAACAGGAACTTAATTATGTTAAGTGAAGTTATGTGCTTGAAATATTTTGTTACTAATAATGTGTTCTGCTTATGATTGATGCAAATTGTTTACAAATAGCTATGGTACTATTGTGTTCCTTATGCATATTGTTTTGCAATGTCACATGGTCTTCTCTGATTATTCAATCATTTGATTCTTGGAACTGATACAGAAGACTGATAAGGGTGTATGAACTGTTCAGAATCTGTGGAAAAAGAAATCAGACTTACTGTCAATGCACAATTAAATTTTAGTAATAAGTAAACAGATAACAACTATAAAACTGTTTAAATCTGCATGTACGAGCACTTATTCACATTACGCATCTGCCACAAGTGAATCAAGATCAATAAATATGCATTACAGTAAGGTACATCCTTCTTCCCATTGACATACAGTATTACAAGAATAAATGTGCATGAAGGTAACTCAGTTCAGTAACATCTATTAAAAACCACCATTAATGTATGCATGTCTAAAAAACATACTGAAATTATGTTTTGAATCTGTTCTTTCCTAATTGTTCCAACACATAGTTAGGCATGTAAAATGGGTGACTGGAGTAATGTGGTCCCCAAATATAGCTGAATGACTCAAATAAATCATGAGATGGTTACAATAGAATGGAATGATTGGTGTTGAATATGAAATGAGCAGGTAAAGCTGACATATTGTAAACTAACAAAAGCTTTGAAAATAAGCCATGAAGACTTAAATCTAACTATATTGCATTTTGTAACTGTTTTTTTAAATAACATTAAAAAGTTACTAATAGTGAATAAATATAGGCATACAACTTAATTTTTGGGGTTTATAAGAAAGAAGTACCTGTTATTAAATTACTTTAAGGGAAGATAAAACTTCAAAACAATTTATGTGAATTATACAAGAAATCATTTCACCTGTTAATACCTTGTTACTATTGACAGTTTTCATAGGTAAGTGCTGACAACAGTGGTTTTATTTCTGTAACTTTTATCAGTAATGATTTAATGAAACTGTCATTACTTTTTTATTACACATAATGTAGTTTGTTGTGAAAATCTGAAGACAAAATAATATTTTTATTTAATAGTTATGTACATAACAATAAGTATATTACAATCATATCACACATCACAAGTGACTAACATGCAGTTTTTGATGTTACTTTCTTTTCGACATCTTTCGGGTATGGAGAAGAAAGCAGACACCCATGCCTTGGTCATTTGAATTTTGGATTTGGATGGTGCAAATTGTAGACTGGTCAAATAAACTCTCAATTCTCCAAGTAATTGGGGACTTGAAAATCAAAGATAATCCAAAGATAATCAAATTCCACAGAATAATACACACACAGTAATGCACTTGTATAATGATAAAATTTCTTGAGCTTCCAGATCTGTCAAGTAGTATGAAATTTACAAACTTTTAGTAAAGATCTCTTTGACTATTGTCAAGTAATGTCTGTCAAATCATTGCTGCTATTGTCCTTATAAAGCTGACTGCTTCCTGTGACGTCACTGGTGTTTGCGACATTGCTGCAACCTTCCAATGTCCGGGTACAAAGCTGTGCTACATTCCTAACAGTCATCTATATTAAGTGTTTTGTCATTTATTTTAAGCTGAATTTCTTCTTTTATTACACTATCCCAGAAACTGTTTGTTCTTAGATGTTCCTCCAAATACGATACAATGTCCGTTTTCCAGAGCATGCTCTGCAACTGCTGATTTTTCAATATAGCTTAAGTGAAAATATTCTTTTATCTTCTACATAATGCTGTTCAATAGTATGCATTGTCTGCCTGATATAATACTGTCCACATGTATGTGTTGTTTTATGTACACTTGACTTTATAAGGCCAAAATCATCTTTTGCAGGTCTAATCAGGTGTCTAGTTTTTATTGGAGGCCGGAGGACAGTGTCGATTTTATTCCTTTTAATGTCTGCTTGTGTGTCTTCAGAAAGATAGCTTCTGAAATCTGACTACTGCTGTAGTCATTTCCTGGATTTTCAGTGTCTGGGACAGCTGCCACTCAGTGCACCCAGATCCTCAGAACAGATTGTTTTTGTGATGGGTGGTGGTGGCGGCATTTGGTTTTCAGATACCTGCACTATGACTGAGATATCCATTTGCTTTAAGGCTGATGGGAATGTCAAGGCACCATCAATCTCTACCTATATTGTGAACTTGATGTTATCATGAACGATACTGATGTGATTCAATAATTCACTTGTTTTTTCATGTCCATGAGGCCAGACAACAAATGTAACATTGACATAACAATGAAAACAGCTATAATTTACCAGATCTCATCCAGGGTGATGTCATCAAAATACTCCATAAAGAGACTGGCTATTATTGGAGGTTATGGGCTTCCTATCGTGGTGCTGACCATCTGGTTAAAATATTCTTGACCAAACAGGAAATACAACAACATTCAAAGTATGCTTGAATAAATCCACAGAAGTGTCACTGAATAACTGGTAAAGCAGATTTATAGAATGTTACCCTCATATCTTTTTCTCCAAGATGCAAGCATTTGATTCGGCTGATGAAGTGACAGACATGTGGAGTAAGAAGGCTTGTCAGATGTTTTGTAGATTTATAATTTTGTGCATCATTGGTAGTCAGGATCAGATGAAGAGGTCTGTTCCTTTTATGAACATTTGGAAGACCATTCAATGTAAGTGGTTGAAGTGTGTGTGGCAGGAGCTTTTTAATGAAACTATTCCAGCAGATGCCACATGAGAAGTTTGGATGTATTCCTCAGTATTTTTGATTTTAGGTCCCATTCAATGTAAGTGGTTGAAGTGTGTGTGGAAGGAGCTTTTTAATGAAACTATTCCAGCAGATGCCACATGAGAAGTTTGGATGTATTCCTCAGTATTTTTGATTTTAGGTCCCATGATAATTTCTGATATGTCTTCTCCTCCAGCATCTCCCAAATCTTTGCATCATAGGTGGCTCATTCCATAGAGAGAGCTACATTGCCTTTGTCAGTTGGCAAGAATACAATGAGAAGATCATTCCAGAGAAAGCCATTATGTCCCCTTCTTGTCATGTTCCATTTTGGTAGCTTGCATTTCCCAATGAATTTCTTCTAAGATTTCAGTGGATATTTTGCAAACTACTTGTTCCACACCACTTACTGTATTAGTCAGAGGAAGAAATATTCCTTAGCTAAGATGTTGAGTTCCTTCTTAAGTACTGACATGGCATCCAAAATGATGTTCTCCATTGTAATGTTGATAGTGGTGCATTCTGATGTTATACATTCTACTCCATGTTGTTGCAGAGAGCTGTCTGAATTTTCATTTTTGTCTTTTCATGGTGTTCTTCTGAGATTACATCTGTAGTGCTACTGTGGCTGCACCAATCCAGTCCCAATCCAAAACTGATAGTAATTTCACCAAGTGCAGTTGAATGATCATTAGTTTGCAGCTGTTTGTATCCAACTGGTTCCAAGTGTAATGTACCATGTCTTGCATTGAGGCGAAGTTTGCTTGACAAAATATTCTCCTGAGTGCACCAGTGTTGACACAGTGCCTTCTCTTCATGACAGCGCAGTAGGAACACTAGAGTAAATGAATGCTGCTTTTGTATGAGATTACTGGTGCACCTGTTTCCTCCCCACAGAGGTATGTAATATTTGGATGCATAGTGTTGTAGTGTGTTTTACTGATAAATTTCTCTCAGGCTTCCAGCAATGACAAGTGTTTTGAAATCCAGGAGGTTTTGGCCAAGAAATTCTATGCCACTGTCATGTGGTGTGTTTCTGAACATTGCTGCTGCTATCTTTATATAGTAATGTTTCACTGGTGGCCTCAACATTGCCATATATCATATTGCTTTAGTCATGTACTTGTCACCTAGGAAAGCTAGATACTAAGAAGTACAATTTATTAAGTCCTCTTGCCTTCTGACTGCACTGTCATGAATAGAAGATGATTCCACATTTTCCATAAGGAACCACCATATCAGCACTGCTGTGGCAAAGGAGAATATTTTATCCAGCAAGCTTTGCCCTACTGTGAGAGAGGACAAATCACACTCAGAAATAGTTGGAAACAGCTGTGAAATTATGGCTGTTCTCCTGCAGTTGACAAAGTCACATTCAGCTTTGGATCGGAACTATATTGATGCAACCACAATTGCACAATAGATGCAATTTCAGAGGAAAACTACAGAGAGACAAAACAAGAAAAATACAGTCTGCTTTATTAGCAGCAACATGGGGCAGAAAGTGTAACAATAGAACACCCATAACAGCCAGAAACATTGACACAGCTGCCATATCAGCAGTTAAGAAGGGACTTAAGTTTGCACCACAGCTGAGAAATACCCGTATTGCCAACATAAGTGGTGTGTAACAAGTCGTTTACAAGATGCCCTTTGAAGCTGCAAAAGAATTTTATTGGAAAATGAGCTGCACTCCTTCAAAATTCATGCTACCAAAACTGAATATGACATGAGCAGACTGAATATGACAGACTGCAACCCCCCACCCCCCAGAGGGCTCACGGTTCTTTCGTGAGTACGTGCGTGGCGAGCATGGGGCCCCGAGCGAATGCAGTCTTCCTTCCTTCTTCACTTCCCGGACTGCATTTCGTTTCTCTTCCCCTCCTTTCCTATCCTCAGTCCTTCCCTTTCCCACTGGGGGACTGATAACCTCAGTAGTTTAGTCCCCCTATTCCAACCAAACAACCGCCCCCCCCCTCCCCCGCTCCCTAGTTTTGGTAAAAGCTGCCCGAGTGCATTTGTAGGCACTTTGCAGTTGCACAGTAGACGCTGGGTGGCGAGACAAATGCGTGTGTTTCACTAGTGGTAGTTTTAACCGAGTTAGTGTTAATAAACAAGGCAAGTCTTTATATCTTGCATGGGAATCGTTTTAGTGTTACGGTTCATTATTAGATGGTGCTAAATAGTGACATATTTTTAAATATCTGATAGCTGCACGAACAGTAACTTCCGTTGGGTGCCTTTTGATTCCAGTCCGGCCAAATTGCTTGCTACGATCACAGAGTCGTAGGATGCGGCGTGTGTCCTTGATATATCGGGGTACATACAATCTTCGATACTTATTGTGTTGACTGTGGCAGGGAAATTAGGAATAAAAGCTAATGATGGAGAGGATTTCTTTTGAAAAACTCTGATAGGCCTAAGTTTAATCTTTAAAAATAATTTAAAATTTAATTCGGTGTTTTGATACTACAAAAATAAAGGATTTGTTTGCCAATTCTTCAGTGTTTATTTTTATTCCTCAATTGTTTCAGTCATAAACTAAAATTTTAACATATTTTGTTTAAAGAATTATAAGTTTCAACAAATACCATCATGTGGCATGTCACCCCTTAGCCTAAGGGATAGATGCCGCACTGCAAGGTTTTCTGAATAGTCGAATATCATGACGAAAGGGTGTATGTAAAATTCTCAAAAAATTATATTTTAAAGAAAACTGGTTTGTTTACTTGTAAAAGAAAGTATTTTGACTTAAGTGCATTATGGGATTTTTATGACTAATTTGAAAATGTGCGCCATCTCTCCCGGATTTACCCTAAGTTGCATATAACTCTTCGATCCAAATATTTTACCCCTACTAACTTAATTATTTGAAACAGTGTATTCCAATCAACACTGCCAAAAGCTTTCTCCAGATCTACAATTGCTACCAGTAAAACCAAGTGTAATAATAAAATAAAGATTAAGACGTCACAGTTGTGTATTTTCTGTGTAATTGCTTATTACGAGTGCGACAATAGGTTAACTTCCGATGTTATCCATTGACTGTTCCGTCAAAACTTTCTTCTCGAGAAACCTTGACGGAACGTGACGGACAGTGTGAATGCCGCCATTCGAAATGCATCGTGGAATGTTCTGACGGTAAGTGCCGTGATGTGACTTGACGGACAGTGTGAAGTAGCCTTAAGTGGACTGAAACTTCATGTTTAGTGGACTGAATGTGCTTAATGTTTTTAAATAAAAAGTAAGTTTCTAAAAGAGATAGCAGTGACTCGAGTGTAACCTTCAAGAACGTCTCCCTCGACAGCTTAATCAACTTCCCCACAGTGAACTCCAGCGGTTGCGAAGTCCTCAGTACGAATATGAGCAGCACTCGTTTAAAACGAGCATCACTGTCGACCCAGCTGCAACTGTAGGCGGACTGAGGCAGCCTCTCACTCTGAAAAAAAAAAAAAAAAGATTAATGTTATTGCATAAAATGAGTTTGAAGAGGGCATGTACAATACGGCAACCCTGCTGCAAGTAGCAAAAATTGTCTCTGTAATATCTAAATTCATTTATAAATCAATGTTTCATAAAATATTTTAATGGGTAACATTCGCAAGCAATTTAAAGTTGAACTGAGGACTAAATTATTTGTAGATTGTTCGAATGATACTAATTGCTTTATTGGGAGAAGTCTTGGAAAATTCAGTCAAGATAAAATTGAAACTACCTGGAAAGTTTGCTTGGATCCTTTTCTTGAGTACTTTCGTATATGAGCTGGAAGAAATAAACTGAATTTCCAAGGAAAGAACGGGGGAGATATTTCTCATAGCTTCTATTGGTAACCTGAATTCACACCATTTAAATACACTACTGGCTATTAAAATAGCTACACCAAGAAGAAATGCAGATGATAAATGGGTATTCATTGGACAAATATATTATACTAGAACTGACATGTGATTACATTTTCACACAATTTGTTTGCATAGCTCTTGAGAAATCGGTACCCAGAACTACCACCTCTGGCCGTAATAACGGCCTTGATACGCCTGGGCATTGAGTCAAGCAGAGCTTGGATGGCGTGCAGCTTCAACATGATACCACAGTTCATCAAGAGTAGTGACTGACGTGTTGTGTAGAGCCGGCTTGCTCGGCCAGCATTGACCAGACGTTTTCAATTAGTGAGAGATCTGGAGAATGTGCTGGCCAGGGCAGCAGTCGAACATTTTCCGTATCCAGAAAGGCCCATACAGGACCTGCAACATGCGGTCATGCATTATCCTGTTGAACTGTAGGATTTCGCAGGGATCCAATGGAGGGTAGAGCCACGGGTCATGCGAACAAGAGGTGACCGAGACGTGTAACCAATGGCACCCCATACCATCACGCTGGGTGATACGGCAGTATGGCGATGACGAATACAAGTTTACAATGTGCGTTCACTGCGATGTCGCCAAACACGGATGCGACGACCATGATGCTGTAAACAGAATCTGGATTCATCCGAAAAAATGACGTTTTGCCATTCGTTTACCCAGATTCGTCGTTGCGTACAATATTGCAGACGCTCCTGTCTGTGATGCAACGTCAAGGGTAACCGCAGCCATGGTCTCCGAACTGATAATCCATGCTGCTGCAAACTTCGTCGAACTGTTCGTGCAGATGGTTGTTGTCTTGCAAACGTCCCCATCTGTTGGCTCAGGGATCGAGACGTGGCTGCAGGATCCGTTACATCCATGCGGATAAGATGCCTTTCATCTCGACTGCTAGTGATACGAGGCCGTTGGGATCCAGCGCGGCGTTCCGTATTGTCCAACTGAACCCACCGATTCCATATTCTGTTAACAGTTATTGGATCGCGAGCAGCAGTGTCGCGATACGATATACCGTAATCGTGATTGGCTACAATCCGACCTTTATCAAAGTTGGAAACATGATGGTACACATTTCTCCTCCTTACATGAGGCATCACAACAACGTTTCACCAGGCAACACCGGTCAACTGCTGTTTGTATATGAGAAATCGGTTGGAAACTTTCCTCATGTCAGCACGTTGTAGGTGTCGCCACAGGCGCCAACCTTGTTTGAATGCTCTGAAAAGCTAATCATTTGCATATCACAGCATCTTCTTCCTGTCGGTTAGCACGTCATCTTCTTGGTGTAGCAGTTTTAATGGCCAGGAGTGTATTTTGCAAACTAAAGCGAATTTTTGCCTTTCCCTGGATCATCCAGGTTTCGCCTTATCCTGAAAATATGCGGTGTAATCAGAATTATCTTAACACCTATCAGAGGACTTAATATAGAAAGTGTCAACCCCTTCGTGTTTCTAACAGCTTGAACTATGTAGGGGACGCTTTCAATTAGGGGTCTTAATATCTATGGAGGATAGACAGATCATTCTTCTTCAAGAGGCGAAACCAGAGGTGTTAGAGATAGGACGTAGTTGTGTTCTGCTGGTTCAGATCGAGTCTCTCGGCAGGCCATTGTATTTCAGAAATGCTATTTTTCACAAATCATTGCCTCACAGCTGCTGCGCGCTAGAGCGATTTTTCATGAGGCAGTCATCGTCTTTGAACTGTTCCTCTTCGGTGCACAGTACACTATGTTCTAAAATGTCTTAATATCCTTCCGGATTCGCCATTGTTTAAGGTGATCGCATTGTAACATGAAGGCAAGTGACCTTTTTTTTTTTAATTCTTTATTAACAATCATCAATGTAACCCATCACCTAATACTTTAATGGGCCAATTTATGCTACTACATTTTTTAATGAGATGTTATGCCCATTTTTGTTGTGAATGTTATACATTATATTCTACAGTTACCCAATAACTACGCGGAGGATAAGCTAATCTACTAATTCCTGCAGTGTCAGGGGTGACGTTTTGTAGGAATTCGCAAAAACCAAATCCTTCCATCAGATTCATCACCCAACATAACTCATTTTCATTTATCCACTGCCCAATGGCGTCGCTATTTACACCGCCTCACGCTTCCACCAGAGCTCTGTAAGTGACCTTTTACAGACTGTATAACCTAGGAGAGGTAATCTTCTGCTTGTTACCGTGGATTTCAAGGACATTTGATTGGTGTTCATTTATTCAAGGCATACAGGGTGTGAAATTTGTTGTCTAAAATTGTTCGAGTCATATCCACAATAAAGGAAAGTTTACACCAGGTAAAGGTAGCCTATAAACGTGAAAATGAAGAATTAATTTCGATTTTTGACAATTTACACCAGCCTTGGGCGACCTTTCACGGTCCACGATCCGGATTCACATACTTACGAAAGCTCGCAACCTATCTTGTTTTATGGAGTGACGCGCCGAAGAGAATCGCACCATTTCCCCGACACACGACGCCAGCAAATTAAGCCTCAAAACGTACGATTTTTTATGTTCACCACACTTAATACGTTTTCATTTAATTACGCGTCTTGAACTTTTTTTTTCATATTTATTTATTTTTTCTTACAGCGGTCTACAAATATCGTTTCTGTTTCCCACTAATTTATTTCGCCGTCCAGACTGAAACCAATCACGAGCCGTATTCCGCTGGCTGGTCGCCTGTTGTCCACCCATGATTCACACGGTAAATAACAGGCAAAACGAGTATGACTTATCTAGAAAAACTCGTGCGAACAATGACTCGGTCCACGTCGCTGTTACATTAGTGCTTCGCTACTGATTTCGTCTACCTGTTCATACCTCCAGAAGAACAAGACCAAGATTAAATCAAAAGAATATTGAGGGGCCACTGCGCCTCTGGGTTCTGCATTACCAGCGCTTCTCTGTAAATACAGAAACGAAAGCCGTGCTCGAGTAGCCGAGCGGTCTAATGCGACTCGCTGCGGAGCGCGCGATTGCTCGCCGTCGGAGGTTCGAGTCCTCCCTGGGGCATGGGTGTGTGTGTTGTTCTTAGGTTCGTTTACCTTAGTTTACGTAGTTTGTAAGTTTAGGGACTAATAACCAACGCAGTTAAGTCCCATAGATTTACAAACATGTGAACAGAAACGACAGAAAAGGGGACGAACATAAATTCTTATATGCTTGTAGCAGGGTTACTTTTTTTTACAAATGCAAATTGTGTACGAGTATTGTCTTTTGTCACATTGGCGTTAATGCTTCCGTAACAACCCCCCATCAGCCCATCAGGAGTGGGGGGGGGGGGGGGGGAGCAAACCAAGACAAGGCAAGGTGACGTGCCTCAGAATGGGTGGGGGTTTTTAGGGCCCAGTATAAAGTTTGTGCTCCAGAGTTGAAGGGGAGGGGGGGGGGAGGTAAACAGCGTTGCTGAATGCTGAGCGTTGAAAAAAAAAAAAAAAAAAAGGGTCGGGTGTCACGAGGGCTGTACCTTTCCCAAATAAAAGAAGTCTAATGTATTGTGTTGTAATTAAGAAGTCAAGCAGACTGGATCGTTCAGGAGAGCTCACTGAAGTGGACTTGTCATTAGATGTCCCATGTCCACCTAAGTAACATATTCATAAGGGACGTACCAGCTTTTGTAAAGCTGAGTAGCCAGTCGCCAAACTGACATTCATTGGAAAAATACTAAGAAAGAAGAGGTGGCCCGAATGGACTGCGCAGTCCGAGGTAGAAATTGTCGTATTGCGCATGACGTCACCGCCGAGGCACGCGGCGGCAGTTGTAGCGGTAGCCCTGCAGTAGCTTGTTGTTTACAGTGTATGTTTCATTTATTCGTGTGTTTTACGACAGAAAATTCGATTAATATGTTAATTATTCGTTAGACATTTTAAATTCTCCCAGAAGCGTTGACAAAAAGCATTAGCAAGTGCCTATGGAACAAACGAACAGCTCCAAAAATCTCAGCATAAGGTATTTGTGCTGTGAAACAATACAGATTGGAAACCGAAGGAATCTGTTACAATTTCATGAAGGACTCTTAATGTCAATTAATTCCTTATTTGGCCTTCATTCTGACGTTTTTGTCACTAGGCATTAAATGTATATTAACCCGCGAGAACATGCACCTTTAAAAGTTACGCGATCAATCGCGTGTATAGTATTTTTCTGACAGTCGAACAGTTTGTAATGTAAAAATATCCACGGGTGCACTGCCGGTGTAGTGCCCGTTGGACACTATAGACCGGCAGTACACCCCTGGATATTTTGATTATCAAATACGCCGGGGGAAACTGAAGAATCACATCAGTTTGTAATGTATTTAATATGTCTAAATAAGTGCTTCTAGTTGCGTTTATAAGAAAACACAAACATTTGACTATTTAAATCTGGTAAAATGCCGATTGTTTTAAAATTACTGTGAGCAAAATCCTTACGCGCAAGTCCTCGCGGGTTAACAGTACGGCTGAACCAGGACTGTCTTGAAAATTTGTTTTCACAGGTTAGAGGTATTGGCCATTTCTATCAACATCCTAGCCCAAAAGAAGTAAAACATCGGCTGCGTTTATTGCTTCTGGGAAAGAATGCCCACTGTCTAATATTCGTCTGTGAGACAGGAAGAAGATTCACAACAATTTCTGGCATCTAGTCCGCTGTGTGGAATTTTGCCGGATATGTCTGAAGCAATGACCATGCCAGATGGGAAGCAGAGAGCCAGGACATAAGTTTTAGTTGTGAGGCTGCTGCACCGTCTGCTGTGACACATGTTGAATGCACAACTGAAGGATTCAAGTATTTGGCAGGCTACATTTCACGCCGTGCTGCGAAATATTAGATCTCACTGGGGGTGTCGTCTAATGAACTACTTTGTCCTCGACCAAAACACCTCGCAGAATACGGGTGGATAGAATTTCTATCACGAGGAGGTTTGTTAGTGCCGTCTGACGAGTGAATGCGGCAGATCTCAGAGTTTGAGCTGCTGTTCAACGATATTAACGGATGTGACACACTTAAAAAAATATTTCTAAGAGATTAGCCGACGTAATTTCGCATAAATATTTTCATGTGGCGCCGGAGGTCATTAAAATATTGTTACGGACCGAAAATGACGTCAGTGGCATTCTTCGGCTGTCGGAAGGATTTAACGAGGTATGTAACTGCAATAAGCAATGCGTAAACAGTCAACTTTTGTGTGTTTAGTGGCGTTCAACGTGACGGCACAGCGCCGCTTCGCGCCACTCGCTAGCAGTGCTGCTTCGCCGCTGACGTCATTTCAACGGCCAATAGCAGGTCGTTTCGCTTCGGTCCCAACCTTTTATAGAATAACCTTGCTAAGAAAGTATAGCCAAGAGGTACGCCACCAGCAGTTCGGAAGCCAGATCCGCCTTGCATTTTATTTCAATCCAGCCTGCGGAAGAAATTCCTGGGAAAGACAGTACGTAAGAAATAATGTTCAAGACATGTAAAGAAAGTTTGTATATTAAATGGAGTGAACATATAATGAAAGTACTTTAAAAAAAAAGAAGAGTTTTGAAGTATAATTTTTCGGCGTGATGTGGCGCGAAAACCGTGTGATATATATCAGTACTTTACTCTCCAAGACGAAACGGTCAGAAGCTTCTGTAAGGGTTTAGGCAACTCCAAAATTTTCGAACAATCGAGTTTGTGATTTTTCTTGCAAATGGTTCCCTAGATGCATCGGCAGTGACTCACAAAAGAGTAACGAAAGCTCAATTCGGCTGTGTGGGCATTCGCCCCAAAATCAATTTCGAGTCGTAAAACTGTGGTAGCGGTGCCTTACCTTTTAGAGGGCCCGTATAACAGGTAGCCAAGGCGGCTTGCTTAGCTACCATCAAGGCGCTCACACCGTCATACAAAACTGAACGATTTTAGCCTTTCGCCAGCGCCCGCCCGTACCAACGGAGTGAGGGGGGCCCACTGTCAAGTACCCTGGCCTCACCCTTGACCGCCAGAGAGCTCTCTCCCGACCCAACATGCTGAACCTCCTCTCTGGCTGCACATAGGGGCTCAGCTCGTCCGCCGTCCTATACACCTAAAAAGGTAAAGCAGACAACAATCCAAAGATTGGTTTGAACACCACAGTGCTTTACTAGGCACGGTCCTATTTGGAGGTGGGATGCTGTTGCTTTCATCTGCCTTCGTACTGACTTACCCAACCAGTTGTATGGGGACCTACAGTTTAAGGTGTGTTCCGAACCATGATGCTGCTCTATATTTTTCTCATCAGCAACATTGCAGGTGGGGAAAGAAGTCGAAAGTGACAGATTAAAATCCCAGAACCTTGTGCGGATCGAACACAGGATCTTTGGCTTAATAGTCAGGCACGCTACCATTGTGCTACCGAGCTAGACCCTAGCATTGCTTAATGCCTCCCGTCCTCTGTAGCTTACACCCCGCCTGGGTCTCCGTCTCCCCCGCCTACTATAAATCCCCCCAGCAAATTCTCGAGCGTCACGACCTCTGCCTCGCTACCGGCATCCGCTCCCCCCACCCACAACCCCCCGCTGTTCCTCACGATCTCATTCCCTTTCCCCCTCTACTAAAGTTCCTTGAGCACATCGGCATTATCTACGACACCCGCAAAGTAGAGTCACAGACAAATATATACAGACGGGAAACCTCCGTAAGGGCCCGGTCCCACACTGAGTGGTGGGGGGGGGGGGGGTTGCTGAAGCAGTTCCGTAAGATGTCCCATGATGGCGCTCCGCTGCGGTCAGAAGCAGCCCTTTAAACTGGCCAGAGCAGGCGGCAGGTAGCGGCTGTCCCCACCACTACCTCCCCTCAAACGCCAGCAAGCCGAACACAGCCGTGGCCACGTGGTAGGCGGCACGAGCTCTCCCCTCAGCCTCCCCTCCACGCTACCCTCTGACGTGCGAGAGGCACCTTTAGAAGTGCCTCTAGTGTGGTCTACCGGTACTAAGCCAGAGAACCGCCTGACACCTGCTAGCATCTTACGGAACTAGGGGGGAGCGTAGGACAGAGGTTTAGGGGGAGGGGGCTGCTTCTCTGTATATGTTACTCTGTGGTAGAGTCCTGTCACCCCTTGGTATCTCCTCTCACGGGGCCTCTGTCGCGCCTGTACCCCCCCTCCCCCCCACTGCCCCTTCACGCTCTCCACATTCTTTTCGCTACCTCCCCCCTTCCAGGACGACGCCCACCATCCTGCTACCTATCTCTCCTACCAGCCCTAATCTAGAAACGTTGGAGAGCCCCGCCAATTTCCCTCCCATGTAAATTCTTTGGTGTATGTAGTAT
The DNA here is from genome assembly GCA_026315105.1 of Locusta migratoria. Taxonomy (NCBI): domain Eukaryota; kingdom Metazoa; phylum Arthropoda; class Insecta; order Orthoptera; family Acrididae; genus Locusta; species Locusta migratoria. The sequence goes on from CM048744.1 coordinate 362,391,716, forward strand.
TTGGTGAGTGCAGTATACTGTATACATTGGTCGCTGCACGTAGTGTTTCTACTGTTGTCACGGTATATCGTGTTTTTCGTTTGCGTTTTGCAAAAAATCATTTTACCGAAGAATTTGAGTTTGTATATTCATAAACATATTTCAAAATCCATGTAAGACATCCTAAAGAAGCAACAAAAAAATGTTAATAACGTGTCTATTCTTCCTGTGCACATTTTAAAGTCTTGATCTAGCTAATTTTGAAGATGTGTTACATAGCCCGGAGGCGTGTCCAAACGATTTATATCGAAGCGGTTCATATCAAAGCGATAGTATCGAACAGGCGAATGTATAGCATATTTTATTTATTTTATGATCTGTACGAAACAGTGATCAAGTGATTTTAAATAATCATTTTACGAGGACAATTATTGCTTTCCCATAATTGCTTACAGCAATGTTTTTAACAAATGAACGTCATAAAAATTACGAGGGTCTTTTAATAACATACATCAAAATAGAAATGCAAGGCTGCCGGTTTGCTTTGGATGAAGAGGTGCACTATCTTGCCTCACAGTGCGATAAATCTATTTACAGTAATGACGATTATTTTCCAAATAATGAAAGCAAAAAATTCTGTTCGCAACTGATGAATTTTGATGGTTTCTGTTTCCGCAGCTATTGACAAGCTGCTTACACACAAGACAAGTTGTTTTGTTTGCCTCTTCCCTCAAACTTAACCTGAAACATAAAGAAACAGTTCCAAATCGTGATGTAATACACATCGTTCCAGAAGATCAATTAATCGCACACGCAAGACACATCCTTAGTAGGCTCTACTTGTCATCGAACATTTTTTTATGTCAGTAATGAATTGTTGAACAAACAGGATACCCCTGAGTAGAGAAAAAGCAGTCAAAAATAATAAAGATTGTTAAAAGAAGATCAGGGGAAAAAAATCGGATCATCACATTACATACATTATCTGTTCCTTACAGTATGAACATGCGGTAATTTGACATATTGATTAAATTGAATCAATTTTTAGACAATTTCTGCTCCTTTTTTATTAGCTGTAGTAAAATTTCAGTAGGGGTTTGGACCCCTAAAACCATCCCCACCCCCTGCCTACGCCCTTGCTATGTATCCTCCTTTTGCAGCAATGCAACCTGAAGTTCTTCCACGGAGATGGTCGTAGGGGTGCCAAATGTAGTCTTACGGAATGGCTTGTCTGTCATGCAGTTTCCACCTGGTGCCTCAGTTGGGCCAGATTTCGTGCTAGACTTGCGGACCGCGCAAGATGACGTTTCATCAGGTTCCAAAAATGCTCTGTGGGGGAGAGATCTGGGGGTGGTGCTGGCCAGGGTAGTTGAAGTACACCATGAAGAGCGCTCTGGGTGGTATGGGTGGTATGGGATACATGTAGACGTGCATTATCCTGTTGGTAAAGGTCATCGCCTTTTGGTGCATGAACGGTAGCGAGAAAGATTGAATGACGGTTTCAATGTACAGTGCACTGTTCAATGTTCCCTCGACGATCACCAGAGGAGAACGGCCAGTGTAGGATGTGGCTCCCCACAGCATGATGCCAGGTGTCAGTCCCGTGTGCCTCTGTCGTATACACTGCAGATTTTGGCGCTCCACTGCACGACGCCACACACGCGTACGACCATTGTTGGCAGCAAGTCAGAAGCGACTCTCATCAGTGAAGACGACAGGGTCTCCATTCGTCCTTTCATAATCGTATATCGCGGCACCACTGATGGAGGGCAGAATGATGTTGGGTCGCGAGCAGAGGACGCTCTTAACGGGACACATAATCATGCAGCACCATGGTGTGGGGATCCACACCCTACATTCGCTGTTCTCCTCTGGTGATCGTCGAGGGAACATGGAACAGTGTATGGTACAATGAAACCATCATTCAACCCACATTCATGCTCCAAAAAGGCGATAAGATTTTCCAACAGGACAACGCACGTCCACATGTATCTCGTACCACCCAACCAGCTCTTCAAGGTGTACGGCAACTACTCTGGGCTGCATGATCTCAGAACCGTCTCTCATGAAGCGTGTTTGGGACCGGATGGAACGCCATCTTGCGCGGTCTGCACGACCGGCACTAAGCCTGGCCCAACTGAGGCACCAGGTGGAATCTGCATGACAGGCCATTCGGCATCGGCATCTCTATGATCATCTGCATGGGAGAATTGCAGCTTGGATTGTTCCAAAAGAAGGGTATACACGGTTCTAGAGTCGACATTGCACACACTTTGGTGACCATACTCAGGCACTTATAGCACTGCCTTTATGATCGTTTGTTGTATAAATCCGCAAGAACGTGTCAATAAAATTTCCATCTGCTGTGTCGAAGAATTCGTGGTCTTCGTTTTTCATTTACCGGGAGTGCTGAAAATTATAAACGCTACCGTGGACTGGACTAAGTCACCTGGAACATAATTGCAACACAGTTGCAACTACACGCTTTCAGCAACATGGTCTTACGTACAAAATGATCTAAACTTTTAGCATCAAAATTATAGATGATTTATTTTCACATAAAATCCGAACGGTGCGCATCAAATGATGTCATTAGCTGATCATTAATTTCAGACCAGTTGACATCTTTTTGCAAAAGGAATTAATCGATTTTCACAGTTTGCCTGGTCATTTGAACTCTGCTTGTACTCTGTAAGTTAAATACAAGAAGGCCTGTTGTAAAAGCTATACAAATGGGCCGGACCAAAATATAACTTTTTACTCCCTGTTTATAGCCCAAGACCCATACCATCATACCGAGGTTCTATGTGCTGCCTTTTCAAACAGAAAAAAAGCCTGCGGGGTCATCAGTCCCTAAACTAACAAACTACTTGTGAACTACCTTATACTAAAGACGGCACAAACATCCGTGCCCAAGGGGAGATTCGAACCCCGAAAGGGAACGGCCTCGCTCATCGTAGCATAGCGACTCAATGTGATCGGCCGCTCCGCCGCGGCGGGGAGAACAAGGGTAACATTGAAATACTTAATAAAAATCCTTGCTATTATTTATTGGATGGACAATTGTTTGTTAAAATAGTTAAAGTAGACAGTTGATGGCCAGCAGATCAGGTGGAACTGTTAATTCAACACACAGAAATGCAACCATGGAATTAATCATCAATAGTACAACTCATAATAAAAATAGCGTGACTGTGTGGATGGAAATTAAACAAAATGAATTCATTTATCTCTAATTATTTATTATAACGACACCAATAAACAAAAAGGGATACTCCTAAACTATACAAACACATAAATGAATCGTAGGTACTGTAAAGTCAACACTGAGCTATTAGCAGATTGAACACAACCAAAACAGTTAAAAATGAGAGCAGTTTGACATCAAATTAGGTTAAAACCTCAGTTGGCAAAGCTATGGGCTTCAGTGGGGCAGTAAAGCATTTATGATCGTTAAGTAGTGTAATGCAACGGCCAGTGTGGACCCCCTCAGCAGGCTAAACTGAAGTGCGGGAGACTGAGACTCGAGAATACCGACGGCTGTATCAGACATTTCCATTAACTCAAACCTCCAGAAAAAGTGAAGGTAGAAGGAGTAAATCGGGTGAGCGCCGAATATAAAGTGTACTTACAGATATTATTTGCGATTTTGATGAGAAAGAACATTAATAGTGGCGTCCTTAAGAAAAACGTTGGACTGAACATTCGAGAAATGTTCATAGTAAATAAAGAAATAAAAATTATATTAGTTGAAATTCTCTCACTATTCACTGACTATTAAGTTATATATTAAGTTATATAGACTGTGTAAGACAGTATTACTTGCACTGTAATTAGGGTGGCACTAATTAAAGATGAAATCTCGTGTAAGATACAAATTCTTCGATTTTGTGTTTTTATATTTTGGAACGACTAAGATAAAAACTATTATCATAAAAACTTACCGGTGTTTGTGCAGAAACTGTGTAAATGTTCGTAAAGTTATTCATTCAGTATTTAATTAGATAACTACGTCTTAAAGCATTTGATTGTTTGTAAATAGAATATTACTAAATTACAAAAGAAAGTAACAAAGAAAAGCTAAAACACAGCACTCCAGCTCCAGAGGCAGTCCAGCTTTCAGCTGTGTGTAAACGCAAAGTCTGTACTGTACGAGATTCTGTTTGTCGAAGTGCTGTGAACATTCGAGAAAGTTCGATTATGTAAATCGATTGCTGGGAACGTTTTGTTAAAGCGGGAAGTTGTTGTAAATATATTGTGAGTTACAGCCGTGAGAATAAATTGAGAACAGAAGTTTTTATAACTTTTACTTAAAGCTATGCACCAATCCTCCCACGTCAACGCTAGAGCCAGACAGGATTATAAAAGCTAAGTATTTTAAAATGTTATTCACTCAATCTGACATTGTAGTCACAATATAATCATTAGGTGCTATGTGCGATTTTTCTACTTACTCTCGAGTTAGAATCAGGTACGAGTGGTAACTTTATACTAGGCACCGCACTTCGATATGGGTTGCGAATGGGTGGTTAATAACTCTACCCCGTACTGCCACTACGCAGATTACTGTCAACAGAGCAAATCACGAAGCCGAGAGCAGGCACTTACCAAGACGGTTTTGCTGACATGACGCGGTGAGGAGCGGTTAGATGACTACCCGAAAGACGCAATGGAGTTCGGTGCACACCTCTAAAGGTTTCGCCTCTAATAGGAGCGTACCTGTGCCATCATATGACAGTAAATCACTACAATCCGTTACTGAAGCGGCAACAAGGTAAAAGTGACCACTAACGGAAACGAGAGCACAACACATCTCTTGCCTTCTACGACTGTGACGCAAGCTCAGTTTGAGACTTGTGTATCGGTACTATCTTATGTAGTTCGCGAACGAACTAGTTCGGAAGAGCGCTCCCACAGGCGAACTACGCGAACTAGTTCGCATATCCCTCGCCTCTTAGTTCGTCCGCTCCTTTTCCGAAGACTGACGGGGAACAGCGAGAGGACGCGAGAGCGCACAGCATCGCGTAATTTGTAGGTAATGTTCCTTCAATGACCTATTAAATAAATAAAGAAATCCATTTAAAAAATAGAATACTACGACTACTCTGTATGCGCAGTAGTTGAATATCATTGTATCACCCATTCGTGTAAATAACTGGTTTATTTGCTTAAGTATTTGATGTCTAATTGCAACACTGATCATTATATAAAAAGCTGTCATAACAAAAAGTGCTCTTTTAGTAGCGTAGCGGTAGCGAAAGCCAAAAAGAGCAGACGACGAACTAAAAAGAGCGACCTACTTCGCGGCCGAGCTGCGAACTAAAAGGAGAGCTAAGATATGCGCGATCGGTCGCGAACTAAGATATGCGCGATCGGTCGCGAACTAAAATATGCTTGATCGGTCGCGAAGTAAAATATGTGTAATCGGTCGCGAACTAAAACATGCGTTACCGGTCGCGAACTATTATGCCAAACGTATCTCGTTTCTTAGTTCGTTGGATTCTTTTCCGAAGACCGACGGGCAATAGCGAGAGGGCGCGCAGCAGAATTAAAAATCACGTGTATGCCTTCTGCTGATGAGAGCCATTTCGAGGTGAGCGTCTGCGTGCAAGATTACATAGTTCAGTGTTACAAATTTTCTGTTTTGAAGTATTCTGTACTCTGCAATATCTGACTAATAAATTCCATAATGCCAAGATATAGAGATAACTCAAACGCGAGAAATTATCCACAAACTGTTTCTTTCGGTTTGCGTGATATCGTTAGCGGCTCACGCAGCAAGCGCATAAAGCTTCTCCCTCCACCTGCATGCGCAGACCCTGTCTCAGCCGTCACTGGGAGCGGACGAACTAAAAGAACAGTGAACTAGTTCGCGGCAGAGCCGCGAACTGAAGTGAGCGCTCCCGATAGCGAACTCTTATGCGCAAGTCTAATCGGTACAGCTAAGAGGGCCATCCGGAAAGTGGGAGCCGCTAGCGCCGCAGTAAGCGCTGACGACTCGGGTAACTGCTGGGCAGGGCCACACCGCGTCATTGTCAGTGGCTCGTGTGCCTGCTCTGTGCGAGGTTGCGTGACGCTGTGTGTTGCCTATGATAGTTTATAGTGTAAACAAATTGAAAACCCCGCCAGTTGCGAAGTGAGGGCCGTGATTAAATTTCTTAATGCACGAATCGTTCGACCTTGTGAAATTCATCGCCAATTAAAGGAGGAGTATGGAGACACTGTGATGGACGAGTCATCTGTTCGGCGCTGGTATCGCAACTTAAACCTGGGGAGGGGGAACACACGCGATGAGGAGCGTTGAGAGAGACCCTCTGTCCTTACAGACCACCCACCACCCACCATATAGCCCGGACTTGGGCCCTTCGCATTTTCATCTCTTTCCGAAGACTTTCTGGCGGAATGAAGATTTGACAGCGATGACGAACTTAAACGAGGCTTCACTACGTATCTCAATACGCCGGCGGCAGAGGACTATGACGCTGGGACACAAAAGCTCGTCACACGTTATGACAAATGCCTAATTTGCTTGAAGATTATGTGGATAAGTTGTGTAATGTATGCTCTTTCCAATAAAAATGTTATACGTGTTAATATTTACTCCTGTGTCTTGATTGCACAAACGGGAACCACTTTCTGGATGGCCCTCGTAGTTCCAACGACCACCCGACACAATGCAAAAGTTCCTAGAAATCGGAGGTAAAGCTATGTTTCGTAGAACGAGACCAAAAATGTCTCTAAGACTTGACAAGCTATCTCCAACACTGCTACAATGCGATTAATTGCTTAATTGCTGGGAAGCACAGCACAAGTCTGCACGTCTCCAGATTCTCAAGACAAGCCTGAAGCAGACACAACACTTCTGCACGTTTCTGAGTTTGCTATACAAGATCGGTGCGGGCAGAATACGTCTGGACTGCTCCACGGCTGCATCGAGTCCATCTTCCTTGCTAAGATGCGAGATCCCTCTGCGCTAGAATCGTGTTTCTATTTTCAACATTATTATTCACTCCCAGTGGCGGCTGGTGCTTCAGTGACTGGCGGTTCACTTCTTTGAGTGCTGGATATTGATAGTGGCGCGTAACTTACTTCTGACATACATAACACAACACTTGGAAAAGTTTATTACTCACCCGTATTACGCAAGGAGTGCTCGAACTGACTCCCTTCGTTGTTCAAGCATTTCTGACACCTGCTGAGGAAGTTGCTCATTACACTCTGAAGTTCCCTCTCAGAAATTGCAGTGATTTCTACATCTACATGGGATGACGAATGTTTGTTTTTAGTTCATCTAAAGTGTGGCGATTTGGTTTGTACACTTTCCCTTTTAATGCTCCCCTCAGATAGAAATCGCAAGGAGTTAAATCGGGAGAACGAGGGGGCCAAATGTTCTTAGTGATAATTCTTTCGCCAAACACATTACCGATTTCCAGTGATGATAAGTTGGCTTTATGTGCCGTCGCAGAGTCTTGTTGAAATGTCGCGAAAGCACGTTCTCTCTCAGTTATGTGGGCAAAAAATACCGCAATACGTTTTCAAAATACCTGTCACTATTAAATGAAAAAATTTAGGGCCTATTATTCTCTCGCCGCAAACAGTGGACCACACTCCTATTTTTTGATCGTGCAGGGACTGCTCCTAACCTCCCGATTTAACCCATTGCGATTTTTATCTGTGGGGAGCATTAAAAGAGAAAGTGTACTAAACAAATCCGCACACTTTAGACGAACTAAAAACAAGCATTCGTCATGAAATCACTGAAATTTCTGTGAGGGCTACTTCAGAGTGTAATGGGCAACTTCCTCAGCAGGTGTTAGAAATGCTTGAACTATGAAGGGAGGCAGTGCCAGCACCTACTTGCGTAATAAAGGTGAGTAATAAACTTTTCTTCCTAAGTGTTAGCGTTATGTACGCCAGAAATAACTTGCGCGCCAGCCAGTATTAAATGTAGTGCGGACGTCGGGCGGCACGCTAAGCGGGCACCGCAGGTGCTGTGGCTGGCAAGCCGCTCGCCACAATGGTGGTTGCGCTGAGCATTGATCACCCTGTGTTTCACCAAATACGAGGTGCGTCCAGAAAGTAAGTTCCGTTTGGTCATAAAATGAAATTGTATACAGTACATAAGAAATTTTTATTGCACAAAGTTCTACAACTCTTAAACTACTTTTCCACATAACTGCCGAAATTTTGCAGGCATTTGTCATAGCATGGCACCTGGTTTTGTATACCTTCTTCATAGAAATCTGCCGCCTGTGTCTTCAACCAGTTGGAAACAGTTTCTTTCAGCTCTTCGTCATTGGTGAAGTGATGACCGCCAAGGAAAGACTTGAGATGCACTAATTGTAAACCTACGGTTTTCCTGGATCTTGTTATCAATCGCGTGAACCAATTCTTCTGTAACCAAACGTGGACACCACTTCGTGCACATCACTAAGCCATTGAACTGTCGGACCCCATCTTCTCACCATCGAATCACTAATCGCATTTGGTCCGTAAACATCGCAAATTTGTCGATAAATTTCACTTGGTTTCACTTTCCTCGCATTCAGAAACCGAATCACCGACCTCATTTCACAGGCGGCGGGATTTTCAATCAACACCGACATTTCAAACAAGCACAACAAAGCATACGTAACTGACAGCGATCTCCAAATGGCGCACGTTCTTCTCCTTGATACACATCGTCTACAGCGCATGTGCAAAACTGCAATCGCAGCGCTGCAGCGGAGTTAAATTGAAACGGAACTTACTTTCTGGACCCGCCTCGTATAACCTGTTTTTGAAGAATCTTCAATACGCCAAAAACAAATATGAAGGGTCGAGGTTGCCTTCATGGAGGATTTGCGCATGCGCAAGACGAGGTACGCGGTAGCTCCATTGTTTTTCTTTGGGACCATTCGTGCGTAGCCGCCAGGAATCGAGTAGCCAGGAGCTGGTGTCTCTGCCAGCTCCAACGCCAATGTTAAAAGCGGCGCGTCCCGTCGCCACTCCCTGCCGCGGGAGCGCCCTTATGCTGCCTCCAGGGGGTTCAAAAGAGAATTTGCACCTCAGCCGTGCATTGCAACGCTGCGGCCACTGCCGCCTATATATTACGAGGCCATGCTGCGACTCGTATATGCGCTGTCACCGAGACGTAAAATGTTCTCATGCGATAAAAAATACTTTGAATGTGCATGCTTACTAGGCAGACGTCCATCCGTTAGATCACCGCACCACTAACGATTAAGGCGACTCGGGATAGTCCAAGTACGACTTCCCTCCACATCACAAATTTTAATTCAGCTTCCTTGTTCCATAGATAACTGCCCACTACTGTGAAGGCTCTCCATGCAGCGGAATACCATGGAGGTCAGGGTTCGATTCCCGGCCGCATCACAAATTTTAATTCATTGCATTACCTTCATCTTCAATGTCATGGATATATCTGAGACGAAAAACCGTCTCAGGGTTTCTTAATTTATATTTAAATTGATATTTATATCATCTTAGCAGGAATGTTCCACTATGTCCATTGGCAGGGTGCTATTTCGCTGCATGGAGAGCCTTGGCAGGAGTGGCAATTATCTATGGAACAAGGAAGCTGAATTTAAGTTTATGACATGGAGGGAAGTCGTACTTAGACTATTCCGAGGCGCCTTAATCGTTAGTGGTGCGGTAATCTAACGGTGGTACGTCTGCCTAGTAAGCATGGAAGTCTGGGTGCGATTCCCAGCCGCATCACAAATTTTAATTCATTGCGTTTCCTTCATCTTCAACTTTTTATTGAATTTATGTATTTACTTTTTTTCACGACGAGCTTTTTTCCGGGGATTTACGTAACCAGTGAACGCACAGGACGCGCTGCCACTGCTCCCTCCTAAATTGGAGTGGCGAATCGGGATCGGAAATTTCAAAATGCCGTCAATGCCACCTCTCCAGACCCCCACAACATGCGAGGGCGCACTGAGACAGAGTTTAAACTAGTTTGGCCTGTCACTCCAAGACATCTGCCATCAGGCTCTACACTGCCCGCAAAATACGTCCAACAACAACCCATATCTCAGCATAGATTGTCTAATTGTCGAAATATTGGGCAGCTGCTAGGAAAGAAGTAATATAAAATATTATGTAATAGTGATGAACCTCTCACTGTTACTTTGCTATTGCCCTGTAACGATAAGTAATGTAATTCTACCCTTTGAAATATCTTCGAAAATATATTCCAATGTTCATTTACACTAAAAAAAAAAAAATAAATTGAAGAGAAGCTACACGAGTGTCTGTATTTATGTGAATTATGTTTCCTAAGTAAAGAACAACACGATCAAAGAACATCAAAAGCGGACTAACATTAATATATCTGTTTTACTTAACATTCATACAGTTTAAACACTGCACAATAGTTATTAGAAATTTTTGACACTTACTTGGTCTACAACCATTTGGCCGAATATGCAGAACATTCCGGTCTCGATTAATAAGTTTGGAATTGAAGATGTTATTTTCATGGCTCTTCTCAGACCTCCATCTGCCTGTAACATCTAATGTATCATAAATTAGTGGAATACCGATGAAAAATGTGTACATACATTGACAACCTCTGAATTTCAGTAACTTAAAAAAAGGACTACATAAAATTCTAACTTAGTGTGCAAGGTCAAACAAATGAAAGTGCATCACTAACCAAAATGTGTGTAGTTAATCAAATGAACGTGACATGGTAATACATTAATCAACGATAAACACTCAGAGGTAGGTGCTCAACTATTTTTTTCTTCAAAATAAGTGGTTCAAACCCTAAAGCAGCGGTGAGCATAAGGTAAAATGAAGTAGGTGTTCTAGATAGATCAGAAAAGAAATACATCTGATAGAAACTCAGAGAACCTGTCTTTCGAAGAGAGTTGTTGTTTGACATGCAATCTGCGTCGTAAATGGATATGTGTATTAATAATTTACGATGTTAAATTAAGCAATATGTTTGTTTAGGTAATCGGGTTTAGACTCAGTTGCTAAAATATTTTCTTATAAATGTTATCTTAACCTAATTTCCTTCAAATGGAAGGAAGTTATAGAGGGTGGAACGACGATGGAACAACAGTGTTTCTGTTCGTATGACCAGTTTTCTGGTAATTTTTAATTCAAATTAATGCAAACACATTAAATACGGAACGCGAGCTAGCTTCTACCTTGCTGCTTTTAGCATCCTGGACGCCATCGCATCACATATCTAGTGATGAATAATGTACAGGGTGGGGGGAAGGGCCAGTGACTGAAAAGCTTGCAAGGTTGATAAACGGTACGTTGTACGTTGTTTTAAAAAATCGATACGCCCTGCCGTTTCCGGTAATTTAAAAATCGTGTCGCTGCGCTCGAAAATTCAAGCAACCCCTCAGACACGCTGTTGCGAAACGTGTTCTTCCACGCTAGAGAGGGCAGTTGGCCACTTCTGGGACTGGGTGGTTCAGACCATTTAATAATTACAAAATTCTTATGTGTTTCTAGACGATTATCTGTGACTATTTCTTCGCAGACCTTACACTGCAGAGTGCGACGGGGAGTATTGTGGATTTAGGACTTTTAGCAGTGAACATCTACCTTAGCTTTGTTTGGTAATTCGGCTTGTTAGTTTCTCTGCCGTGCAGTACCCATGACAAACGTGAAAATTTTATCACAATACAGTAGTCCCAACATATTCTCTTACGTTTGCATGTGCAGACCTTGGGTAGTTGCAAGAAAGGGTCCATTCCAACATGCTGCGAGTTAATTTTGATGTCTGATTGCAGAATTCAGTAAATTCACTAAATGATGTGGCGTGAGTTTCTGTAGGCAAACGAATTTTTGTAGATGACACAAAAGTTGCATAATCTTTTGTATTGTTTGTAACCTGTTTTTCAACTTCGAACAGTACATATTACTGAAATTGCTGGTGGTAGGTTTTGTTAATAACGAACACGATTTTTTAAAAGATTGCAAACGCCCTTTGTGTTTCAGATAGTTAATTTTCAAGGTAAAACATACCTGCAATGTTAAAAATATTTTCTTGTGAATATATTTAATCTTATTTTCTACGCTGTCTGATCTGGGGGATGTAATTTCTTGCTTATATATCGAGGCTGTGGAATATACGTTCATAATAAGCACAGAAAAAAAATACGTTGATGATGCATAACTCTTCCCATTCCGTTATTATGGTGTGGTACAGCAACCGTTTGAAGTGGAACTCCTTGAATAAAAGACTATCTTGGTTGCAAAGTATGCTGATGTCTGAATAAAAACAGATTTTTTCAACCAAGACAGTCTTTTATTCAAGAAATTGATGATATATTGTTACTATACCTTTTAGATATGAAAATAATCTACTTTAAAAAATACTCAATTGAAATCGTTTGACATATAATCCGCTTGGCATACTTGTAGTTATATCTAGTTTTTGGGTACAATACGATTCCAAACTCAACAATTTGCTCCATAAAATCTTGCAGGCTTCAAAAATTGCCCCTTCTTGGAAAAACTTCTGCGGACGTCCATGGTTCTAAAAATGAGAATAATAAAGCTGCAGTCCACTGCCCCATTTTTGTGTCGCTCTTTTGTTCGGTTCGAGGAAACCAAACGAAGGAACATGTTTGGCAACGCCATTACTGGCAGACTACTTGAATTTCCGCACATAACGACGTGATTTCAATTTCAGTGTTAGCCAAAGCGGAAACGGCGAAGCGTATCGAATTTTTTAACAACTGTAGAGTGGAAATCTTACAGGTACGAGGTGCCACTATTTTATATGCGTTATTGCCGTGTAAATTATCTACGTGCAAATACCGGTTCCTGCTTAGAGCGCTGTGTCATCTTCTTGCTGGAATTAGTTGAAATGGCTCTTGATGTATACCAATGCTGTTTTGAAGTTGCAGATTTGTGTGTCTGGTAGCTAAGTTGTAAAGCTCTGCACTAACTCTCACTTCCCCTCAGCCAGGCTGCAACAGATGTAGCTTATGTGAGAAAGTGCAAACAAAGCCCTTGCGGCCTTTTAAAACTGAACAAGTGAGAGGAAGGATTTTGGATTTCGATAAAACACCTCCAAGTATTATTGCCGCTATCCTTCTGAGTTTTTAGTAGATGGTCTAACTCACTACTAATGCCGACGCGTAAGTAATATAAATCCTAACAGTTTCGATTGATTAGTGTTTATTCATTTATTTATTTTTACGTATCCTAAATATGCCACAGATATGTTGGAACCGCATCACTGTAGATGTCCATCTCGAGAACGACAGGAAAATGGCTGTCTAACACGCTCCCTTGTTCAGATAATGCTGCAGCTTGCATTAGATACATTTACTCTAGACATCTTGATGCGAGGTATGGAATCTTTTCTTTACATGTGGAAAGGGTACTGAACTGTGGCACTCTAGTTCGGTAGCCTCTGTAGAGAAGGGAAATAGGACGCACTACCAACACTTCTGGTGCAGCTCATTTGAGTGAATGAAACTTTCTTGGCCCTTGGACATCTATATGCAGGATGCCCCATATTAATCTCTACAGAGGCAACCCCAGAAGTAACTTTTCCTATTTTTTAAGCAAAGACAACACATTACATGAAAAACTTTATTCGCAATAGGTACAGCAATGTTTAAGCTATTATTCGATGTAATCATAAAACAGAATTGAGACCCATGTCAGACTGTCGGATCAACTTTTAGTTTCCTCTGTCCAAGAAGTCTGCCGCCTGTGAACAGAATGAGCGTGTGCCAGACGACTTCAGTTCAGCTCTGCGTCGTGTCAAAACGCTGGCTGGAGGACAGGGATTTATTGAGCTGCAGGAAAAGATGGATATCGCTGGGAGCAAGCTCAGGATTTTATGCTTGATCATAGCCCGCTAGTATGCTATAACAGCCTTGGCGCTTTCTGGTATCAAATGGAGTTGAGCGTGTAAGGCACTGCCTAAAATGACAAAATTTCATGTTTTTACTTTAATGCAAATTACGAAAATATGGATGATTGTGATAAATTTGGTGTTGTTTGTACTGAAATATTCGATTATTTAGTATTTTAAATAAATATTAGAAAATTATCATGCACTGACAATACTGAGAATTTTGTTTTCCATCGTTTCGCATATTGTCATTTTTCTCTGGAACTATATAGCCTAGAAGGCTGTAGTTTCTTTTGTTTTGTAGAGAACTATCAGTTTCGCAAGTTGTCTACACTAGCGGCACTTCGCAGTAAACTCTTTGAACTGTAATGTATATTTGTTTGTGTTTGACAACAATAGTTATACCCTAGCCATGTTTTAGTTTCTATGTTTTCCGTGATAGTTTTCATCACGACTAAACCAAAATTACTTTCAGTGATAGCTATCCTGGAAGACTATAAGTTTTGGAATATCTTGGAATCCATAAATGTTACAATATCACTAAAAGTGTGATGGACTTGGACCAACTGTGAATCACGAAGGCAGAGATTGCAACAAACAATACGTCAAAAGCAGCAAGGTCCAAGAGAAGGAAGGCAGATCTGGGTGAGAAAGATGATGAAGGAGACGAGAACTACTATTCAGGAGGATTCTAACATATTTTTATGCGTCAGTTGGCTGTATATTAATTTTTTTTCTTTAAACGCAATTTTCTCAAAATGTCATTTTTCAGTATAAATGCCTCTTTTTCTTAGAAACTTCTGAATCTACATCATTGAATTGTTTACAACATAACATAGATAGCACAATGATGTTGTAACTCTACTTTAGTAGTATTTCCTGTGACAATTTAATTCAAGAAATTGAAATTGTGAAAATTTACACCAAAAAATTTTGTTTAGGACAAAACTCATAACGTTTTTCCAGCTGTTATTTAAAGTAATTTTAGAACATTACAGTTAGGAAACATACCAGAGCATGTGTTAAAAACACCACATTTATATACGCAACAATTCGTGAGAAAACTGGGCATTTATATAGCCAATTTAACATTCTCGAGAAGGGAAGTACGACTCCCTTAAAGACGCAGACTAAACAAGAAACCAAATAGTCAAGAACGTAAAATTCGCGTGCTGTCAGAGTGAGATAAAAATCTCATTAATATCATAAGAAAGTAAGACGCCTAAAATGGAATGCTTGCTGGAAGAAAAAAAATTATAATAAAAAAACACCTTTGCTTACGGAAAGGTTACAAATGTGGTAGGGATCTTATTTTAAAATTGCCCAAAAGCTGTACTTGTCCTCGTTTTGTTGGTGATATTCACAAGAAACAGGAGTTACGCTTTGTTAAAGATTGGAAGCCGAGGCTACCTAAGCAAAGCGGGATTGCTAAGTAGTTGGTGAAATCTCAATTAATCAACATCTGCAGTATTTTCGACAATAAACGCTGCGGGGAGGAGCAACCTATTTAGCGCTTTTATGTAAATATTTCTTAGCAGTTGCTGTCAAGCAGATTGCCACTTTTGTTTAAGAAGTTTACAAATAATCGAAGTTGTTAACTCGAAACAGTTGAAACGAAAGGAGCTGCGTGTTTAACACTGTAAGCGCTGCACTGTCAAGGGAACATCATCGATTCGACCTCATATTTTCTTGAAAAAAATATATATATATATATATTGAGCTAGATATCAACCCCAGAAATCGATATCACGTGAAAATTTGGGCCATTATTCAGATACTATGCAGTTACGACCTCCTCAAAGTACAGCTTTTAAACGTAAGCGCGCTCTGGTTGTTTTTCACTGCGGCCGCTTAATGCCCGAACGCTAAGTGCTATGAGCAGAATCTAGTAAGAGGTTTGTGTCCGCGATGTCAGTTAACGCCCAGGAGTGCTATGGAATGATGACTAATCTGCAGGGGGGGGGGGTTCGAATCCCCCTCGAGCATGGATATTTGTGCCGTCTTTAGTCTTAGCTCGTTCATAAGTAGTTTGTAAGCTTAGGGACTGATGACCCCCTAGTTAAGTCCCGTAAGTTGTACAAACATTTGAACGTTTTTGAATTTGAACTAATCTGCAACGATTAAATGTCAGAAAATTAATGCTCTTCAAAGTCGTCACCGGTAAGCATAATAATTTGCAGTTATTAGACGTACTAAACACGATAAAAGAAAATAAATGGCGCTTTCTGTATATTTTTTCTTATATCCTTCAACTACGTTGCAGATATCATGGACAATTGTACTGATGAAGACGTGCTGCATGTAGAAAAAAATAGCGTGTTGACGTTCGGTGCAGATTTACAAGAGAATGACGTCGACGATAACGACGCTGCCATTTCACAACCGTCAGATTCGTCGAGCACTTTCATTGCTTCAGCGAGGTTTGGGCGTGGAATTGAAGTCGTCAGAAATGGTGAAAGCTGCTTTTATGATTTTAAATCGTCGAATACCACGTTGTCCGTCTCCGTAACAGAAGAATATATGCAACGAGCCGTTGCGTTTTGGAAAAGTGGAAAAAGGGGAATCTATCTTTAAAGAGCGTCAAGAGGAACTTTTAAATTATTAATACAGAAAATGGATCTGTACGTTCGGAACAAGTACGTTGAAAACTGTGGTACGCATCGTCAAAAGTTTGCAAAACTAAATTTAATCTGTTTCGATAAATTTAATCCATACAGCGATAAGTTCCCAATCCACAGCGTTAACATACAGCAGTGGGGCGTTCAAGCCACAGTGGAGGTGAGCCTAAAAAAATTCAAGGCATCTGATGGGTGGGTTTACGGTTTCAAGAAGAAATATGGTATGGTGTCACGAAAGATAACTCATTTTACAACAAAAAAGTTACGTAATGAAACACCCATAATTAATGTCTGTGAAAAATTCGTCGCCGACACCAGAGCTGTTATTGAAGTGGTCGGTACTCGTAATGTTTACAATATGGATCAAAGTGGATTTAATTTAGAAATTATGTCAGGTCGATCTATTGCAAAAAAAAAAAAAAAAAAAAAAAAAAAAAAGGGGGAGGGGGGACAAAAATATGTCGTCACAGTTGTGCAGTCTGTCAGTAATATGACCCATAGCTACACAATAATGCCAACGACATATGCAGACGGGCATTTGCGTTGACATCTGTTCATTCTTTTAAAAGAGCTGACTGGATCTTTTGGATCGCGAGACAGACAGCATTTGTTTCACGCGAACAATATTGTCATCTCCTCGAAAAGTGAACAAGTAAAACATACAGCAGTGGCGAGCAGAGGTGTTTAATAAAATCATCCGAGATGATAACAGATCAGTTTTAATACTGGACTCGTTTTCTGGCCATGAAGGTTTGTCAGTGGATGAAGAACACGGAGTTGAAGACACTGTAGTTTCCATATTGACAATACCACCCGGTAGCACCAGATACTGTCAGCCACTAGAAGTATTTGGCTTCCGTGTGTTCAAGGGTTTTGTCCGGAGGTTTACCAACTCCTTATGACATCTGGGTGTCAGTATGAACTTCGGACAGTGTAACACCATGCTGCAAATGCATTTGCTTATTCACAGGCAGTTATGTGCCCCAGTGTTTAGTTCAGTGTCCCGGTGCGCTTGGTGTCGAAGCGGCTACACCAGTGACCGGTCATAACACTGTGAACATCCTATGAAATAATGTTTTGACGATGGTGGAGTGCTATGTTCATTATGTGAAAGTGCGCAATTTCCAACGTGTATCGGGTGACGAAGTTCTCTTTGCTTTGGACATTTTTATACCGCGCTTCACAACTCTTGTTCTGAATGGCAGGTCGCAGTTTCACCACTGTTTTACAGTAACAGTAAGCGTTCACTGTTTCACCTCTGGACAGTATGTCAATGAGCAGATTCAAATGTTTGTAAAGTTTATGGGACTTATCTGCAGAGTCATCAGTCCCTAAACTTACAAACTTTTTATGGACTAGCTTATACTAAAGACGACACAAACATCAATGTCCGAGGGGGGATTCGAACCCTCGACGAGGAACGGCCTAGCGCATCGTAGCATAGCGCCTTAGTGCGCTCGGCCGCTCCGCCGCTCCGCCGCGGCTCAATGAGCAGAATGCTCTTCCTGTCCCAGAACATCTGCATGTCACTTTCTGCACCGACATATGCGCCAAAGCAATGACTGCTGCTCGTTTTCCGGGGTAAAGTGAGAAATCCACGTCTCATCTCCCGTGATGACCTATCGAGGAACTGGTCGCCGTCATCATGACAGAAATGCAGAAATGCCACAGCTGCTCCAAAGCGTTTCGTTTATCGGCACACAGTTATTAAATAGCAGGTGCTTAATGACAAGTTCATGCAGAAAGTATCACGATATCTGCAGAAAATAGCTGCTGAATTCCGTAATGGTAAAGCGAAAGATACGCTCCGCACCATCCCAACCAGAAATCACTGGCGAGCGGCGGTCGCTCGCTGCGTTCTTTATTGTGGACACATTGACTGCCTACGGAAAAAAGACTGGACCAGTGATGCACCGTCTGTTTGCTCTTGATGTTTTGACCATAGAGCTGACGGTGAATTTCGATCGGGCGAACGAATAAGTAACACAATATTCAGGGCACTGCTGCCGCGGTACTGGAGCCTGTATCTGGCCTAGCTTGATGTGAAGAGGTGGTAGAAGAACATTTTCCAATCTACCAATTTCTCAGTCTGTAAATTTTTTCTCCCACTTTCGAGCTCTTTTGAGGCCAAAGCTTTCTTTTATAGTGGGACGACAGAAAACATCCATATTTCGTGTAGCCTTGTTGTATTCCTCTATAAATTGTTATGATGTGTGTCTGACGAAGAGTCAAGCGATAAAAATATTGCGGATTTAGAAAATTTATCGGAATTTCAGTTGAAGAGTGAAACATATGTAGTAGTTATAGTATTAGACATTTATCTTCGCATACCTAAATTACTGTGCCGGCCGCGGTGGCCAAGGGGACTGAGGCGCGCCAGTCACGATCTGCACGGCCACTACGGTCGGGGGTTCCAATCCTCCCTCGGGCATGGATATTTGTGCCGTCCTTAGTGTTAGCTAGTTCATAAGTAGTTTGTAAGTTTAGGGACTGATGACCCCGTAGTTAAGTCCCATAAGCTATACAAACATTTTGAATCTAAATTACTGTGCCTGATAGCGAATTTCTGATTTCAAATTTGAATTTCTCACATGACAATCCTTTGGAAACGCATATTTCCATATGAGAAAAATGACTCTTGTCGAACAGTGTTATCGAACATAATATGCACATAACTGTAGATCTATATATCTGACATTAGTCTGCTAAAGAATTTGGGAAAATGTTTTTATGTTCGAGTATTATGACGTTTCTGGAGACCGAAAATCAACATGGGTTCCGAAAGTCAGCTCGCTGTAATTGTCTATGAGACCCAAATAACAATTGATAGAGGCTGCCAGTAAGCAAACAGAACACAGCGTGTAATTTTCAACGGAGGAAATCGTCCGGCGTGAAAGTGATTTCTGGCGTTTCCCAGGCTCATTACTTTGCACAATATACATATAAATGACCTATTAGATTACATCGAAAGTCCAATGGTGATTTTTGCGGGTGATGATGTAGAAGTCGCGAAGCTGGAAAAGTATAGCGAAATGCAGAATGGTCTCCAGTTTGTCGACGCTTGGTTCATCATCATCATCATCAGCGTTCAGTCTGGAGCATAGGCCCCCTAATAAAATTCCTTCATGATCCCCTATTCAATGCTAACATTGATGTCTCGTCTTATGCTACACCTTTTATTTCACCGAATTTAAGTACTTTCTCCTTGGTCTACCTCGACTCCTCTTACCCTCTGCTGCCGAGCCCATGAGTTTCTTTAGGTAACCGTGCCTCTCCCATGCATTTAACATTATCCCACCATCTCAGCCTGTTTTTTTATTTATTTTTTATTTCCTCATTATGGACTCCCTTTGCTACTTTCATATCTGTAACCTCAACTTATGAATAAGGTTACTTAGTCTAGATACTGACTTTCTTGTTAGCTGAGCACTCACTGCATTAGCTTTGCTACACCTTGATTCAAGTTCTTTCATTATGTTGCCATCCTGTGTGAAAATACAACCTAGGTACTTGATGACTGTTCTAACTTTGTTCCTCCTATTTGGCATTCACTCTATTTAAATCTCTTTTCCAGAGACATTACTTTCGTTTTGGAGATGATCTTCACATCATAACTCTTACACTTCTGAAATATTATATTGCAACCTTTCAATCGAATCTGCCATCACCAGCGCTTGGTTAGGGTGTGTAAATTCAGCATCAACATAAATAAATGTAATGGACTGCGAATTTGTAGAAAGAAAGATTCTTTATTATATGATTGCAGAATCATACTGGGAGTATGCAGGGGGGACTTGAAGTGGAACGAACGCATAAAATTAATCGTAGATAGACTGAGATTCTTTCGAAGAATTCTCAGGAAGTGTGGGCTATTATCAAAGTAAGTAGCTTAAGAACACTCGTTCGTCCAGTACCTGAACATTGCTCGTCTGCATTGGCGGCTCTAGCATGTCTCACATGGGTGGGCCGAGGGTGGGCCAGAATAGAAAATGGGTAGGCCCAGTCTCGAGTTCAGGTGGATAAATATGAAGGATATAGTGTAGTTTAAAGTACTAAGTTATTGACCTTACATAATTTTGCTAATACATTCATCATGACACATATGTGCTATATTTGTTTTGTAATTTAGATTAAATTTATGTCTCTGTACTGAGTATTTATAGTTACTGTAGGCCTATATTAATTTTATTAATTTATGTATCTTCATCAACGATATAATATTTCATAGAGTGATATCTTCAGCGAATTGAATTTCTATCTGCCTTAATTTCCTTCTGGCTCGTCACGCCCCCTTAAAAATACTATCTTGTTGCCTTTGTCTAACTTGAAATACCTCATACCAGCATTATTTTTTTCCCTAGAAGTAGTTCATTGTACAGTCACTGCAACAAGTTAAGTTTTCATATAATTACGGATGGCGTTTTTTGGTCTGGTGTCTAATGCTACCTCACTATCACCACTTCCTTACGTATACAGGGTGTGTTTATTTATATGATGAGAGAACGCGTGGACTGTCTGCCAGCTACTTCGTAATGCCGCATTGCACGTCTTGAAAGGCCAGTGTGGCAGTAGTGGTGACTGAATAATAGGCCCGGGTTTTTTAATGGTAGGATACATCTATTGAATTAGTGGAAGCTGGAAAAGGGAAAGTCACATGTTTGACACGATTTTGAAAAAAAAATGGGATGCGACAGTGGCCATATGATGATTCAAACAATAACTCAATGTCATAGGAAATGTATAAAGCTTCATTTATATCACTAAACCTACTTTCTAGAAGTACCTTAACCCTTTCGAGGTAGTTGGGACGTGCCACTAACTTCGGACATTTGGAGAGTTGCGTAATTCTGCATAGTGCTGTTATCTGTTGGTAGCCCTTCAGAACGCGGGAAAACATCGAGGCACTGGAATTCTTACAGTATAAAAGGCTGTGACTATTTATATGGGCATTTCGCGCAGTAGCCAGTGTTCACAACCATACGATAATTATCGTACATGTACGTTGTACGAAAGAATGTTACTATCGTACGCAGATGTACGATAATTTCGAACGTAATAAAATGTAACAATAATTACAATATATTGTCTCTTCAAAGATTTTTTTCTCGCAGCCCTACTGGTAAATTACTTTCGTAATTAAAGTTGTCGCTTTAATCATCTCAGTAGCTATGAACGGCTACTTTCGTAATAGAGATCGTCGATTTAATAATCTCAGTGACCGTGAGCGTCTACCGATCGGTGAGCGACAGCGTAGTGCCGTTGTCGGGATAAATAATTTGATTGTTGAAGTTCGCTCTTTATATATTCGCGTTACAATGCTCGTAGTTACGTTAAAGTGCTTGAAGCGTGCTTCCTGGTGCTGAAGTTTCACGCATTCCCTTAAACAAAGCGGCATTCTGACACAAGAAATTTTAACTGGACGAGTGATTGCTTTTGGCTTGAGAAGTAAGTATATCTCTCAAATACGTTAGTTCTTCGGCTGCGTATTATATGTAGATTTATCGTTACACTCTATGATTTTTTTCTTTGTAGAAAGAAATATGAATCCTTTAAGCGGATAAACGAAGATAGTGACAGTGAAGGAAATGAATCACCTCCAAGAAAAATCGCCAAAATCAGCAAAAGCATCGTCAACAAAAATTCAGAGATGCCTGGTTGAAAGACGAAAATTACAAACAATGGCTTAGAAAAGTGCCTGAAGATCAGCACAGACCTAAGTGTTATTTATGCAATGTAATAATAAAAGCAGAACTGACTGATTAGAAACCATATGACATCGAAAACACATGTTCGTAAGCTCGTGCCAGCACAGTCCAAGATTACTTCTTTCATTAATAAGAATGATGAAATCAGCACGAAAACCAATGTAATTCAAGCTCTGGAAATAAAATTATGTGGTTTCTTAGTTGAACACAATATTTCCTTCACTACTATGAATCACTTGTCAACATTGTTGAAGAGTGCTGTGCCTGATTCTGACATTATTAGAAGCATGCAGTTAAAGGCTACAAAAGAAACTGCAATAATAAAAAACGTGATCGCCTCCGCCGAAAAAGAACTACTACAACAAAAACTGCAGAACAGTCGGTTTAGCGTCTTAATAGACGAATCCACTCATATTGGGAGCGTGGAAACGATGTGTGTCATTGAGAGGTATTTATTAATTTGTTCACTGTATTTTGTAAAGTATAATTATACTTACTTTATTCTTATATCTTGTACTATGTAAAACAGGTTTTTCGATGCCGAAGTGGGCCGAGTGGTCAGCAAATTTCGGGATCTCTGCCAAGATTTTGAGAGAAATTCGGACGTGGAATGTGCGTCTGCGAAAAATATCTTCGATATACTAACAAAATCCTTTGAAGATTATGAAATTCCATTTACGAACGTCATCGGCTTCGCATCGGATGGAGCCAGTACAATGATGGGTAAAGGTAATTCAGTAGCTTCAAGATTCCTGGAAAAGTGCCCTTGCATTTATATTTTCAAGTGTATTTGTCCTCACTGCACCTTTGTGCTAGCAATGCTTGTAGGAAAATTACCAAGGACTTGCGAAGATCTAGCGCGAAATATTTACAATGAATTTAAGAGCAGCGCAAAACGACAACATTTGTTTCGAAAATTTCAAACATTTTTAGACATTGTGTCCACAAAATTCTTCGCCCAACACAAACCCGCTGGTTATCATTAAAAGCAGTTTTTTTCTAGGATAATTGAACAGTGGGCTGCACTAGAGTTGTATTTTAGAGACAAAATGCTGACAATGAGATTGTTATCTGTTGAACAGATTGTTGATACTCTCAGTAATCCTTCAATCAAACTATTCTACCTTTTTTTGGATTACGTTCAGATTAAATGAACTCTTCCAGTCATCGTCTGTAGTTGTTACGATGCTCCATAACAGAATCTCCAGAAACTCTCGAGAGTTGTTAGAATCGTATATGTGCAAGGATTACATTTATCAGACCGATCTGGACGAACTAGATCCATGCAATAAGACGCATCGTTTACAGCCGGAAAATATGTACTTTGGCGTTGAAGTTAGACCAGGTTGAGATTCGAAATAATGAAAAGTTGAAATCAGCTATGTAGCTTATATGATGTGGTTTTCACAAATATTTTTGTTTTCTATATGATTTAATATAAAATACATAGGTCTATTAACATAAGCATGTTAAAGTTGCGCTGGTTTTATTTGTCACTGCCCTTTCCTTTTCATTTCCTCATAAATTAAACATGTTGGTGCGCTATGTATAGCTTTTTGAGAATATTGCTTTATTTTTCAAGTGACTTTCAAATGTTTCCATGATCATAAAATTCGAAGTGGGGGACAATAATTTTTTTTGTGTCTTTTTTATGTATATGCGTTTTCATGTCAGTGGTGAAGAGAAAATAGCTTCCACGTTACTTGACGTTTTCTTCGCCGATTGCAATGACGAAAAAGTGGTAAGACTAACTTGCTCACTTTCTGTTTGGACCTCCGCCCATAATTCTTTGGTAAATGTCAGAAAGGTTCGTGCGACTTAATTTCTTCAAACTATCGAGTGCAAAAGAGGCACAGAAAATGTTTAATACTATGTGTGAATAGCAATACATTTTCTAAGTTTAGTTGAATTCGTCTCCCTTCTATGTGCCATGCCTTCTATCAGCATTTTTCCCCGTTTATTTTCTCTCATTTATTGTAGCAGATCTTAGGGAATGGTATCAGGTGTTATAACTTATTTGTCGGTACGTGCAAGGAAACATGTGAGCGGAAATGATGACAATCCACAGTGTGCGTGCGACTTGTCCGCCTAATGTGTCGAACACTGATCAGGTGCTAAAGTTTAGATTTATACCGAACTAACACTGATTCGTGAACACGCGGTTCCCAGACGATCGTCTACAAATGCATACGTACTTACTAGCAAGGAATACTACGAGACTTAGTTCCGTTACGGAACTATTGTGTCCCAATTGTTAGATCGGTGGCATTGACAGCAATTGGAGGAAGTTGAAAGTAAACTCAGTCTTTCCGATGAAGCCGACATGTAACAGAATTTAACCAGGAGCAGTCGCACAACCTTCCCTGGAACGGTTTTATACGTCATGCATAAAACAATTTAAAAAAAAAAAAAAAAAAAAAAGAAAAAAAAAAAAAAAAACGCTCTTCATTCGGAAAAAGTAATATATTTTGCAAGAGACAGACTATAGTACGGTATAAGGTATACAAAATCAGATTGGCTAGTAAATATTATGTATTATGGTCATTTTGCAGGTAAGTACGATAATTTTGGTTAAATCCGGTGCATTTACGATAATTTTACGGCCCGAGTACGATGGTTGCTTCGTTTCAGGATGTGAACACTGGCTGTAGCCATTGTTTGTTGTGTCTTGAATCGATTTTCGTCGTTTTCTCGCTACCGAAAATGTCCGAAGTAAGTATACTTGCTATTTTATGTTTCTTAGATGTTTACTAACTATAATTACGCTTTCTAAAATCCATTTTACTTCAAAAGTTTTTTTTTTCCTAGTGAATTTACAATTACTGGGATGCAGTGTCCCAGTGACCATTGTGTAGCCCTATAGTGCCTTTATGTTGCGATATGTAGTATTCATATTTCAAGGAAAAAGACTTTTTCTGTACATTTTTGCGCTAATAAAACACTGTATGTGGTTTACAATTTGCGAGACAGCAAAATCCTGGATTGTTTTGTTTTCACTGCCAGACAACCCAGTAGATGAAGCTGATGACTACGATGTTTACAAAGATATTTCATTTGAGAAACGTTTGTCGACTCCAGACATCTTTACAGAACAAACTAGTACCAATAATTTGTTAAATCCTGAGTCGCTGGTAGAGGAAAACAATGTTGCAAGTGAAAATGAATGAATAAAATGGTGATAGGGCTGAATCTACATTTTCTGATTGGGATGATGATGTAACCTATTTTGAAGGATTAAATTCATTCCTTCCTTGAACCAGAACCAACAACAAACTTCGCTTTGACACACAATGAATTTGTGTATTTTGACAAACTATTTGACGATTCTATGGTGCAGCCAGAAATTATCAGTGGGACGTATGTGTCCCACTGTTTTAGTGGAAAAATGGAATGTGCAAAATTTTTTGAGTATCATATCTGTAATCCTGACCAAAATCAGACTCTGTAACAGCCGAGATAACTTAAGATATTCTAAAAATGGAGTAAAAACCTTGAAAGGGTTAATAGCCATGACAGTAGTTTCTGCCCTGGAATGCCTTATGCGTTTAACCAAGTGGAAAAATCACTGGGGTTAATCTGTATGATTTATGTTAAAATTATCTCACAACTATACGATCATGTTTGCTGTTCAAACGCGCCACTGGCCGTCCTGATTTAGATTTTTCGTGGTTCCCAAAATCCCTCCAAGCAAATGCCGGAATGCTTCCTTTCAAAGAACACGGCCTATTTTCTTCACAATTAATCTGACATCAGCTCCGTCTCTAATAACCACGATATCGACAGAACGTTAGACTTAATCTTCCTTCCTTTTTATTTTATTTCTGCTATCGCCGTTCATTATTTCACTTCCATTGTTCATTATCATATTTAGTATCATCAACTACTTGCTTGAAAAAGTTTTACTGTCTTTAACTTTGTACAATGAACAAACGTATCGCCGGCCACGGTGGCCGAGGGGACTGAGGCGCTCCAGTCACGGTCTGCACGGCCGCTACGGTCGGGGGTTCGAATCCCCCCTCGGGCATGGATATTTGTGTCGTCCTTAGTATAAGGTAGTTCATAAGTAGTTTGTAAGTTTAGGGACTGATGACCCCGTAGTTAAGTCCCATAAGCTATACAAACATTTGAACAAACGTAACATCATTAAGTTATAATTAGGCTACCATTAGTGCAGTGTATTAGCTACGATTGTTTGCATATGAGACTCTTTTAAGAGGGGTATTCTTCCTCACTGCCACGGGTATTTTGTATGGTTCACCTGTTCTGAACTGCTCTTTACAGCCTACAACTTTTTTATAGGAATTTGAGCCTAGTTGATGAGTGTTTGATTTATATTGTTAAAGATCTTTATCAATCTTCCTACTAAGAATCGTAGCTGCAGTAATGCACTAATATAAACATCGAAAATGACAATATAAATTATTTATGTTTAAATAATTATAAAACTCAATTAACGTTAGTTACTTACCACTGAAGCAAAGAAGATGGAAAAACACATCGTAAGTATGTTGGTGAGGAGAAGAATAGAAATAGAGTAATTTAGCACCGACTCCAGCAGTTGGAAACACCTGCAGTTAAGAATTTCCGTTACTTTTATAACTTTTATTCAACAGATAATGGCGAAATGCAAGAGACCTTTCATCACATATATTTTTCTCATATTAATAGTGAAGCAAAGAAGATGGAAAAACACATCGTAAGTATGTTGGTGAGGAGAAGAATAGAAATAGAGTAATTTAGCACCGACTCCAGCAGTTGGAAACACCTGCAGTTAAGAATTTCCGTTACTTTTATAACTTTTATTCAACAGATAATGGCGAAATGCAAGAGACCTTTCATCACATATATTTTTCTCATATTAATAGTCTAGATATACTATTTATTTATTGCATTCAAATAACTGTAAAATCTATTTGAAAACTAAATGTGTGTCCTACAATAAGATATTGACTGAAATAGAGATGAAATTTCAGGTGCGATAAGACACATATGGAGAAATAATAATAACAATTATTATTGGAAAGTCCAAGTTGGAATTAATAATATAGTAAGGACAGTTCACAACTCACCGCAAAGACGTGGCGACGAGCTGCGACAGGCACATACAAAAGATACACACATACAAAACTTTCAGCTATCGGCTATGGCCTTCTTCAGAAAAAAGAACACTCACGCAATCACACAGTCACACAACACAGTCATACAACCATCACCTCCGGCCGGATGGTTGTATGACTGTGTTATGTGACTGTTATATTTTCTGAAGAAGGCCATGGCCGATAGCTGAAAGTGTTGTATGTGTGTGTCTTTTGTACGTGCCTGTCGCAGCTCGTCGCCACGTCTTTGCGATATATATATATATATATATATATATATATATATATATATATATATATATATATATTCCTTCATATCTAAGCTTTGCCATCAAATGACCGTCAAGTAAATGAAAGTAATAAGAATAATTCTGAATAAAATGTTATCGAAGCAGGCACAGAATATATGTGTAAATTTGAAACCATGGACGCAAATAAAAATTTCTGGTCTTATAAATTACACAATCCGATCCAGAATCTGTACTCCAAACTGAGTTTTCATTTGCAATGGGCCCCAGTCCTTGTTGGTTAGTTACAGCAACTTAAAGCGTGTTAGTTGGCACCGGCTCTACCGCATGAACTACCAAATGAAACAGCTACTGTTAGTCGCTAGGACATGGCAATGTGTTGTACTTGTGCAATGAACACTTTCCACTTCCTTCGCCCTCTACCCTCTGGCAAAGGACCGGTTCCTCGTTTTAAAAGTGTGATAACTGCGTACATGAAGAATTTTCGACGCCTTGTTGAGGATGGGCTGAAATCGAGGCTAATATTTTCATACAGCTCCAAGGATCGGCAGTATAAAAGTGTCTCTCTGACAGACAGAACGCTGGGGGCTTATGGTCCAAGTGACATTATGGGAAGTTTAGAATTAAAGACAAGACATTGGTACAGGCTTACGTCTGATAGTCTATGATCAGTATCTTACATAATTATCTCTTCTCTTGCCGACCGAATGCTTTTCTTCCACCTTATCTTAATAATGTGCTGTCTGCGGACCGTTGCCACCCCTCAACTGCACGCTCTGTTGGTCTAGGATAGCAAGACACAGAAAACCTCCTGTGAAGGCAGAAGAGATGTGGACTTCTGATACACTCCTGGACTAATAGTACAGAGGAGAACGAGGAAGCTAAAGGCCCCTACACACGTTCCGACTTGTCGGAACTAATTTATCGGCGGTCCAACAAATTGCGCTCCTCTCTCTCTCTCCCCCCCCCTCCACCAACCACTCCAATTGACAAATTGTGTGTGTGTAGTGCTACCCGACAAATCTCCTGCCTGCGATCGTCTGCTGTCTGCACAAAGAACGCTACGATTAGTGATATTTCTGCAACCGGCCCTAAGAAATACGACGAAAGGAGAGAAAATAATGTAGTAGTTGTTACAAGATGCTTAAATCGACCTTCCCCATTTTACACACGGATAGCATGCCCACTGATAATACGTGTGTGTGTGTGTGTGTGTGTGCATGATTGTTCCTTGTCATGTGACGCTGCTATCGTCTGGACAGGTTTAAATTGATCAGCGTAAATGAACACCAACTCTGTTCCACTTTCACAGCTAAATTGCAGAACCGATTCTGATGAAATTTGGTATGGCGGTAGCTTGAACAAGGAAGGACATGAGCTACTTTCTAAAGTTTGTAGTTCAGGATATTTACTGATTTAAAGATTATAATTCGAAATAGCGAATAATAATTATTCTTTGGCAAACTATTTAATCTTTGACTTCTCTGTTTCATTATTATTGTGAAAATTCTTTTATTGTTTGATACCACGATTCAACGTATATGAATATGATGTTAATACAGTCCTTGGCTTGTTTGAATCGTACTTCCGTACCACTATCGGTTACAGGCCCGTCGAATTTTCGCTACTGAGCATCACGCGTCCTCTGTAGCTTTTGAGACACTTGAAGCCTTGAAACTAATGTAAGCACTGCACGACGGACAGGGAGACGCCATGACTGTACATGCAGGACGTAGGCGGCTTTCACTGAGGCTTTTACCCGCGGCTTTGATGGCGGTGACATCCTTGCATACCATTGAAAGTATAATAATTTTCGCAACTTTGTTGTTAAAGAACATCAGAATGAAAGAAAAGTCTCAATTTTCCGGTTTAAATATGAACCTTGCGTAAAATGACGGTAAATACCTTCTTTATCGAGATGAAAATAAATATATTAGTACATACGGAAAGAAACTGTTCCATCGTAACTACCCTCCGCTGACTGAAGAAGCTCTACGTTATACAACGTGTAAATTATGCGTGATTCAAATGTCAACGAAATCAGTTCGGCGGTTTGAAGACGTTAACATCTTGGGTAAGCGTTGTATTCATTATGTTGAATCGTATTACGTACAACATATCAACCATTATAATAATGATTTATTTTAATAAATGTGCTAAATCTCAAAAGCAAAAGAATAAATAGCTTTTCCAAAGAGTCTTCAGGCGTGTCAGAATTTACAACAGATACCAAAGAGAATTTAAGCTCGTCAATCGGAACGTTGATGCTCAACAGTTGCATATTCCGAGTTATGTCACAGTCTAACATATTGAGTCACGACACTCCCATTGATTTTTGTTATATGCCACGACTGCAGTGCTCCAAGCGGCTGGCAAGGTTTTTGTCTGAATATGATATCGGATGGTTGTGAATAGTGTTGTTTAAATTGATTTTATCGTGGTTTTTGCAATAGGGGAGATATATATATAGTGACATAAAAATCGGCAGTAACTAAAAAATAGCTACACAATTTTCTTTATAAGGTTTCCTAATAAACATCGGCAGATACGAAACGGGACATTGCAGGACAGTTTATTTAAGATTCTTTTGAAATCTACGGCTTATTAATGACGATTTTCAATTTCTATTAAGAACAAAAAATGGCTAATAACAGAATACTCGACCTTTGGCTGAAATACATTGGATTACTACTCAGAAACGCCAAGTTTTGGTTAATATACTTTCAGTCAAACCAGTAAGTGTTGAGTGTAAGCCACTTATATGGAATACAGTACCTACATTATTTAATATATAAGATTAGCCACCACAGCTGTAGCTGAAGGTAAATACAAATGTGACAATAAAACATCGAAAGCAAAAATAACCTTTTCCCATCGAAGTATAAACCAGTCCACAACTGTTGCTACATCTGAATCGCAACGGCAAGCATCTTCATGACATTCTTTTTGTAAGCAAAAGTAATTGCACTCAAACGTATATGCGTTTAACCGAAAAACGAGTGAAGTGTAAAAATGTTCGAATCGTTACACTCAGAATTGTTACACGTCAAAAAGTGCCTTTAACGTGAGAACAGACCGTAACAGGAACTATCAGCGGAATAAGCTGCAAATACACACACATTTGTAAGTATTTCTTCATGAAAAGCTGTTGTTTATATCACTGACTCAGTGAAATTCGGCTGGTATTTACATTTATTTCCAGATTATTTATGTGTCTAGATATTTTACTAATGCTTGGAACGCAAAAATTACAGGTACTACCTTGTTATATAAGTAGACACCTGATTATAAACGAACGTTACTCTTACGGCGCCTTGCCCACCAATAGGAGCGCTAGTGTCGTTGCAACTGTCAGTTGGTAACAACTTTCACAGTAGTGACTGTCAAGAACAGACATATATTACTAGACTGAGAATGTTATCTTACGCAAGGAATATGTGTACCAAATCTAGTAGCAATCGGTCCACTCGTTTAGGAGGAAATGTGCTGCATTGTCGTTTGACGCAGCAGTTTTTCGCGCATCTCATTGTTTATGACGTCATACATCCTTACGTATGTGCCGTAGGTGATTCTTACTCCGACAGCAATTGTTGCCTGATATTAAGGAACGTGTGTACAAAGTTTGGTTGAAATTGGTCCAGTAGTTTAGGAGGAAATGTGGAACATACATACATACACACACACATACAGCCTATTTTATAAGACGTAAGATTCCACAGCATTGGCCCCTTACTTAGCTTGCATTTATCGCGAATCTTAAATTCAGCGCAAAGTTCCTAGTGATTGGGAAAAAGTGCAGGTGACTCCCGTTTATAAGAAAGGAAAGAGAACTAACCCATATAATTACAGGCCAATATATCGTTGACTTCAGTTTACTGTAGAATTTTGGAGGATACTCTCAGTTCCAATATAGTAAATTTCCTTGAGACGGAAAAGCTTCTTTCTATGTGTCAGCACGGGCTTAGGAGACATCGTTCCTGTGAAGCTCAGCTTGCACTTTTGTCACATGACATCTTGCGAGCCATGGATTAAGGACAATAGGCGGATTGTGTTTCTTTCGACTTCAAACAAAAAGGCGTTTGACGCGGTGCCACACTGCAGACTGCTAAGATACCAGCATATGGAATAGGTTCACAGATTTGTGACTGGCTGGAAGACTTCCTAAGTAATAGAACGCAGTACGTTGTTCTCGACGGCGTGTGTTCATGAGAGACGAGTGTATCGTCAGGCGTTCTCCAGGGGAGTGTGATAGGACCGCTATTATTTTCTATCTATATAAATGATCTGATGGACAGAGTAAGTTGTAATTTGCGGCTGTTTGCCGATGATGCTGTGGTGTATGGGAGGGTGTCGTCTTTAATTGACTGAAAAAGCATACAGGAAGACTTAGACAAAATTTCTATTTGGTGCGAAGAATGTAGAAAAATGTAAGGTGATGAACAGGAGTAGGAAAAACAATCCCATAATGTTCGAATACAGTAACAATAGTGAGTTTCTTGATGCAGTCGCGTCATTCATAAATCTAGGCGCAACATTGCAGAGCAATATGAAATGGAACACGTAAGGACAGTTGTGAGTAAGGCGAACAGCCGATTTCGGTTTATCAGGAAAATTTTGGGAAGATGTACTTCATCTGTAAAGGACAACCGCATGTTGTACAACAACCTCTTGAGTATTGGTCAGAGGAATGGGAAAACTTGTGGAATCCGACCTCGGGGAAGATCAGTTTGGATTTAGGAGAAATGTAGGTACACGGGAGGCAGTACTCACATTACGACTTATCTTAGAAGATAAGCTAAGGAAAGACAAACCGACGTTTTTAGCATTTGTAGATTTGGAGAAAGTTTTTGACATTGTCGACTGGAATACACTCAAGTTCTGAAGGTAACAGAGGTAAAACATAGGGAGCGAAGAGTTGTATCCAACCTCTACAAAAATCAGACAGCGGTTATTAGAGCCGAAGGGCAAGAAAGGGACGAAGAGGTTGGGAAGGGAGTAAGACAGGGTTGTAGCCTTTCCGTAATGTTGTTCAATCTGTACATTGAACAAGCAGTGAAGGAATGCAAGGAAAAATTTGGAGATGGCATTAAAGTTCAGGGAGAAGAAATAAAAACATTGCGGTTTGCCGATGACATAGTAATATTGTCAGAGACTGCAGAGGATCTGGCAGAGTAGTTGAATGGAATGGGCAATGTCTTGAAAGGAAGATATAAGATGAACATAAACAAGAGTAAAACGAGAGTAATGTAATGTACTGTCAGAAAATCAGGCGACGCTGAAGTAATTAGATTAGGTAATGAGACAATAAAAGTAGTCGATGATTTTTGTTATATGGGTAGCAAGATAACTTCTGATGGCAGAAGTAAAGAAGATATAAGATGCAGATTGGCTATGGGAAGAAAAGGGTTTCTGAAAAAGTGAAATTTGTTGACATCCAATATTAGTTTAAATGTTAGCATCTGTTAGGGAATCCTTTCTGGAGTGTAACATTGCATGGGCGTGAAACGTGGACGATAAGGAGTTCAGACAAAACGATGATAGAAGCTTTAGAAATATGGTGCTACAGACGAGTAATGAAGATTAGACGGGTAGATCACGTAACTAATGAGGAGGTGCTCAACAGAATTGTGGAAAATACGAGTTTCTGGCATATCCTGACTAAGAGAAGGGATATATTTGTGGGACGCATTCTGAGACATCAAAGAATCGTCAATTTAGCATTAGAAGGAAGTGTGTGGGGCAGAAATCGTAGAGGGAGACCGAAGGATGAAAACAGTAAGCAGATTCAGAAGGATGTAGGTTACCGAACGTACTCTCCGATGAAGAGACTTGCACAGGACAGGGTAGCGTGGAGAGCTGCATCAAACCAGTCTGCGGACTGAAGATAACAACAAAAAATATTACAAAAATTATGTCCATAACTGTAGCCAAGTAGTCAGCTTGTAACATAACTGGTCATAGGTCTTTGTGCTTCCAGTTCTCATTGCTCTGTGCTCTCAATAGCGGATAACTGAAATTTCATGGGGCAAAACTAATCCACTACAAATGATATAGGCAACACGTAGGATTGCAGTTCACTGACATTTTAATTCATTATTAGTGCCCAATTGTCGCCATTTATGGCCACCGTACAAATCCCATTAATTACAATCACTAATACCAGGTACGTACATTCCACACACCAATAATATGAATTTACACAGTTTGTGTGTAGAATACACAAGTCTGAGGTGTACATCTTTATGTGGCACAGATATTAATAGTCCGTTCGTAATACAGGTAGAAACACTTTCCACACAACTAACACTGATGAAGTTTTACACAACTGTTCAAAATCAAAGTTCAGAGTGATGTGGGTTGTATCTCTGATACATCACAAAATAAGTCTGCGGACTGAAGACCGCAACAACACAACGGAGGCATATAGGCATTCTTTTTTTCCTCGTTCTAATTGGGTGAGAAATAGGAAAGGAAATGCGTAGAAGTGGTACATTGTACCCTCCGCCACGCACCCTACGGTGATTGCGGAGAATGTATGTAAATGTAGTTGTTGATGTAATAATAGACAATTTGCGAAAGTTCTTAATTTATTTCCGTCGCGTGTAACTAGCGAACAATAAACAGCGATCTTGGCATTTGAAGAATACCTCAGTAGTCGAGATGTACTTACTTTAAAATGGCTTGATGATGACGCACGTTTTCGACGAGCTCAAAGTATAACAGTGTTCTGGAACGATCGTTGTCCTCGGTGACCGCGGAGGTAGTTTGTTTGGGTGCCGGCATTTGCTGATGGTGGCTGTCCTGTCCAGCTACCCCTGGGGCAGAAGTGCCCCCTGTGGCAGAAGTGGCGGCTCCCACGAGCGCCAGGTTGTCGTTGAGGACGCGCAGCTCGGCCGTCAGCAGCAGCGCCAGCTGGTAGAAGGAGGCGTCCAGCAGCATGGAGAGCTGCACGGCCGCCGTGCCGCACACCGCCTGCACCGCGTACACCACCTCGTACGCCGGCGACCGCTGCACGTCGAACGGGAACCAGCTCGGGATCGGCGTCTGTCTCTCCACCTTCTCCGCTCCAGAAAATTCGTCGGCTGCCTTGTGTTGCAGCAGCGGTGCGCTGATCCATCCACAGATTACTGTCATCACCAGCGCCTGAAAATTTAAACTTATGGCATTATGGCGATTCTGCTGTGTTCTTCAGCACATCTACTGAGAAGGACTGCAACTTAAACAGGGGCTACTATTTATTCACAACCGAAACAAAAGTTTTACATGTTTGCACCTGTTACTGTCCTTCAAAGTAGCCGCCACAGTAGTGTAAGGCCGTGGCGCTCTCGTGTGACATCGTGCAGCTGAGGTAGAGGACAACGAGAAAGACAGACAGCGCAGACGTCATGCCGAGTAAGCGAGGTAGTTTCGAGCCGGCGCGACCGGTAGCCGATTGGCCGGCCACAGGGGCACAGCCCACTGCCTCATAGCGGGCGGCCACTGAGCTAGCGATTATGCCGGCTCGGAACTGCCTTGCTTACCTGGCATGACATCTGCGCTGAGGCCTGTCTTTCTCGTTGGCTGTCCGATACCGCCTCGATACGAGGCCTCACAAGTCCATGTCACATCTCACCGATAGGCCGCCACGGTGAGCTCACTGGATGGCGCTATGAGGCAGTGGACTGTACCCCAGCGGCCAGCCACTCAGCGAGTGATGGAAGCCTATAGATGTGACGTGAGACGGACTTATTGTGAGGCCTTGTGTCTAGAGGGTGTTGAGTTGACTGGCTGGCTGCTTCAGCGTAGTGGGCCGTGCCCCAGCGGCTACCCAGTCAGATATGCACGCGCAGCCTACTCTGTGTGACGTCACACGAAAGTGACGCGGCCTTCTCTCTAGGTGGTGTTGGTAGAACCACCATATACAGCGCGACACTCACCGCTGTAAAAGTTGTTGCCAACTGACAGAAGCAATGACACTAGTGCTCCTAGCGGGGGCAAGCCGCCGAAGGAGTGATGTTTATTTATAATTATTTTTGTACGTAATTAACGGAAACAATTACTACAATTTTTGCGTTACAAGCATTAGTAAAATATCAAGAGACATACATAACTGGGAAGTTAATTTGAAAACAGCCGAATTTCACTGAGTCAGTGGTATAAAGAAAATCTTCGTCATGAGCAAATACTCACGGATATGTGTTTATTTGCAAGTAATTCCGCTGAAAGTAATAGAATATAAACATAAGCCAAACATTAATTTATATTATGCCCAGTTCTTACTATCAAAGGCAGTTATTTTACGCTCATCAATTCGGTATGGAGTCTAATAATTCGCACGTTTTTACACTCCACTCGTCTTTTTCATATACGTGCTTATGCTTTTAAGCATAATTATTTTAACATAAAAAGCGTATGTTTTTAAAATTCTTGAAGTTTGTGGTTCATCTGGAGCAACAATTGTGGAACTGATTTCTTCTTTGTTGGGAAACTGAGTGATTGCATTTTCCTTTTTATTGTCACGTCTATGGCTTTTTCCTTCAGCTACAGCTGTGGTCGCTGAATTGGTACGTTAAATACTGTAGTCATAACATTCTATATACGTTTCCTACGTTCCACGTTCACCAGTTTTTGGAATTGTAGTAAAGAAATCTTAACGTTCCTGTGTAGAAAAGTAACGCCTTTCTGCCAAAGAACAGGTCTTCTAGTGTTTCCTATTTTATTTAGTTTATTTAGTTTATTTGTAATAGGAAATGAAATTATTCAGTAAGAACCTGTAGGTCACAAGATAATTGCAAATAAACTGTCCTGTAATGAACAATTTCGTACCTTGTCAGGGATTTTAGTATACTTAACTAGCTTAACGCCCACTGCTTCGCATGCTTAGGCTGATTGGTCTGCTCCAGTTGTTTCTCCTTCTTAATATAGATTTTCATAGATATAGCTTAAGTACTATCATAATGAAAAGTGATACTACTTGTAGCTGCGGCAGAATGGCCGTGCGTATTGAGGCGCCATGCTGTGGTGCGCGCTGCTGTTCGTCTTTGGGGGTCAATTTGCCCCTTGGGCATGAGTGTTTGTGTTGTACTTGGCATAAGTTAGTCTAACCTAGTTTAAATTAGTTTAATTAGTTTGTAAGCCTTAGGGACTCATGACCCGTAGTTAAAAACAAATTTTTGAACACTTGATTTTACTACTTGTACCCCTTAATAGTTGAATTTCGAAAAATAGCCCAAAATGTGTCTTTAAAATTCCAACCAAGTATGCAAATACCTTTATTTGTAATTTGGGTTGAAAAGTGGCTTAGTAGCAACGTATTTTCAAAAAAGTTTTCAACCCCTATTTCAGCCCCTAAATGATTAATTTTCTGAAAATACCGAAACACGTATCTTTTCAATTCGAACCCCGAATCCAAATCCGAAAATTTGTAGTTATAACTTCAAAATTGCCGAAATAGCAACAGATTTTCGAAAAACATCCCCTCTCCAATTTAACCCCCTTTATGGTTGTGAATTAAAAAAAATACCGAAACACGAATTTTTTAAATTATAACCAACAATAAAAACATCAATTTTTGCAGCTCTACCTTCGAAATCGTCTTAATAGCAACGTGTTTTCAAAAAGAATTTTTCATCTCCTATTTTACCCTCTTACTTGTTGAATTTCCAAAAATACTGAAACTGGTATTTTTTCAATCCTGACCAAGATTTCATATACATAGTTGTAGCTTAAAATTTAAGTTAACAGCGACATATTTTTTAAAATCAATTTCTTGCATCCCCTATTTTACCCCCTTATTGGTTGAATTAGAAAAAAAAGGCGAAACACGTGTCTTTTATATTCGAACCCTGAATTAAAATCCGAAATTTTATAGTTCTAGCTTCAAAATGGCCTAAATAGCAACGTATTTTCAAAAAACGTTTTATCCCCTATTTCACCCCATTACGGACGGAATATCGAAAAATCGCTTCTTACATGACACGTACAGTGTAAAGATGAACACCCTCAACAAATTTCAAGTTTCTATCTTCAGTAGTTTGGCCTGGCGATGATCAGTCAGTCAGTCAGTCAGGACTGATAGGATGGGTAGATATCTGGATGGAGGGCGTCGCCTGTGAGAGGGAGGTGGTGAAAGTTACCCTGGGAGAGGATGTGGAGAGCGTGAAGATGCTGGTACCAATGTGGCAGAGGTCCGGGATTCAGCAGGAGGAGAGAGACCAGAGGGTGACGGGATTCTATTTTGCGGTTAGTGTATAGGATACGAACATGTCAAGGAACTTTAGAAGGTGAGGAAAAGGAATGAAATCGTATAGGATCCGCGTGGAGGAAGGGAGACGGATGTGGTAAGCGAGGTGGAGGGCGTGGAGTTCTAGTATTTGGAGAGATATATAGGAGGTGGGGAAGGCGGAAATCCAAGCGGGGTAAAAATGCAAAGGACGGGATGCATCAAGGAACGGTAAGTGTAGAGGATTGTGGTGGGGTTGAGTCGGGAGAGGGCTTTTTGACGGACTGTTTGATTGCTGCACAGGTGTATGCCTCAGGTGTATCGTGTAATACGGCTTTAATAGATGCCAGAGAACATGCGAATGATTCATCTTCTACACCAATACCATCTTCGTAATTTCATATCAACTAATCGCAATACATAAGCAGTATTTATTACCATTGTTGACCCATCTGACACTTCACTGACGTCACAAAACGCAACTTCAGAAGCACACTGTAATGTCACTGCTGATGCAACACTACCCAGAGACAAGGCCTCACAACAGCCCGTGCTATATCATACTGACCAGGCCTCGGCCGCCAGCTGAAGGACTGGCTGCTGGGACACAGCCCACTGCCTCGTAGCAGCCAGCAAGTAAGGTGGCGGCCGTGGCTCGGTCGGAGTGACACGGCACATGCTGTTGTGAGGCCTTGTCTCTAGGTGGTGTCAGCTGGTCCCGACGGGCATACTGGCAGGTCAGTATGCAATGCAGAGGCTGCTAAAGGACGACTGCAGAGTTTTGCAGATGTGGGAGTATCACTAGTGCAATAAGGGACCTTTACATTATATCTCACATGATTTTAATATATTTGCGTTTGTTCGAGTCCAAGTAGCCATATTTGCATTGTGAGATCTTTGAATATGGACTGATCCTTTACATTTATTAAAGAAAATTTCTGCTTATTTGATAGCTGGAAAGAGTACACCTGCAGTGACTTCATAGCGTGATCTAGCGTGGCCAGCGAGAAAGACAGGCCTGGGCACTGAGCGCGGTCATATGATTATAGTAATGCTGAGCCAACGCGATCGCGGAGCTGGCTGGTCGGCCGCTAACAGACAGTGGGCCGTGCCCCAGCGAGACAGTCAACTCTGTGATCGCATTGGCTCAGCACTACTCTTATCACCAGACCTGTCTCAGTGTCTAGGACTACGGGGATGACAGGGAGTGGCCGCTTGCAGACAGCAGTGGTGACCTGCAGGCAGCGGTAGACGGCGGTGGCGCGGCGCTGGTAGGCGCGGCGGACGCGCTGGTTGGCCGGTCGCCTGCCGTGGGCCTGCCTGGTGTGAGCCAGCTGACTCACCAGCTCCTGCAGCGTGCCCCTCTGCACGATGAAGCACGCCACCTGCAGCAAGGCACGGACATCATACACAATCATCTACATCTACATACATACTCCGCAATTCACCGCAAGGAAAAAAAGAATGCCTATATGCCTCGGTACGAGCCCTAATTTCTCTTATCTTGTCTTTGTGATCTTTACGCGAAATGTAAGTTGGCGGCAGCAAGATCGTACTACTCTCATCTTCAAATTCCGGCCCTCTTAATTTACTCAACAGAAATTCACGAAAAGAGCGTCGTCACATCATGATACCCAAGTCAGGTATCCTCCTGAGTAGTTCCCGCCCGGAGATCCGAATGGGGGACTATTTTACCTCCGGAATATTTTACCCGAGAGGATGCCATCATCATGATATGTTCATGCAGTAGAGCTGCATAAACAATGACATTCGTGTTAAACAGCCGCAACATGCGATAATATTCACGTCTGCTTCCAAACTAATGGATCTATTTCAACCAAATTTTGTAGAAATATTCTTTACAGTCAGAATTCATTTTCTATGGTGGCAAAAGCCACCTACGATAAATAGTTCATACTATATCACGTCATAATGAAAACTGCACCATCTTGCGGTGCGTGATAGCGTGATTTTATCCGTCAATTGTATGAGGATGAGAACACTTTCGCGACATGCGATAAACTTTAAACATTTCTTGAAATCTTTACGAAACTTCTTCTCGCTGAAAATCCCAAACAAATGATGAAAGGAAAAAAGTATATCGCTTACTACTTTTCCGATGTTCATCATGTATATATAGGGCATTTGGCATCATGGTACAATTTATGACTTCTACACTGTAAGTTGTATTCACGAGACATTTGACAGACAGAACACATACATACAATTGAATGTTCTTTCGATATTATATCACAGTTCGACATATAGTTCATGTGATAGGAAGTCATAATTTGGATAATGAAAAACCGCATCATCACTGACGAGTTTTCGATTTATTACGTCTTTAGCACTAACACGATTCACGACATATTTTGCAGGCAATAGGCACTTATACTACTGAATGTACCTTCAAATTTACATAATAGTGCGACAGATATTTCAGAAGATATGACATCAT
Organism: Locusta migratoria; assembly: GCA_026315105.1. Lineage (NCBI taxonomy): Eukaryota > Metazoa > Arthropoda > Insecta > Orthoptera > Acrididae > Locusta > Locusta migratoria. Next base: position 362,431,867 of record CM048744.1, read on the forward strand.
AACCAAATTTCCGAATAACTGCTACATCAAACTCCGAGCGTTAGCTCCGTCTCTAATGACCAAGCTGTCGGCGGGACATTAAACGCTATACTTCCTTCCTTCCTCTATTACTTCTTTACTACCAATCGTATTCGCAACAGATTTTACAGACATATAGCATTTATACAAATGAATATATATGCTTGAAAAATTATACAATTGTACAACATATAACTTAATAAATATTTTGATTTTGTGCATTGTATGGATGCTGGGGCCTGAGCCATATATATTGTAATGAAAACAATGAAAAACACCAGCATCAGCTGTATTTTTTATATTGTCATTTACTGACAAGGGGTTCCGTTAGACCATGTCATCATCATCATCAGGCTCTGTTGATCCTCTGTACTGTTGACTTCAAATTCAAATGTTCAAATGTTTGTAGAGCTTATGGGACTTTACGACGGGGTCTAAACTTACAAACTACTTATGAAGTAGCTTATACTAAATACGGCACAAACATCCGTGCCAGAGGGGGTGATTCGAACCCCCGACCGCAGCGGCCGTGCCGACCGTGACGGGCACGCCGCAGACCGTTCGGCCACTGCCGCCGGCGTACTGTTAACTCCCATGAAAGTGCGACACCAGTTGTTTTTGTTGTTGTTGTTTTTTGTAATGCAGCAAAATACAGTTTGCCCTATTTTAAGGGCCTGATGATGATAATCGCATGCTCTATGGAAACTGGTTGCCAGTAAATGCCAATATAAAAAATACAACTGATAGTGGTGTTTCTGATTGTTTTCGTTACAATGAATATGAGATAATACGAATTTTATATGTTATTTGTATTTTGATTACTATCTTTCTTTGTTTGGATACTGCAGTCAGCCGCGGCGGAATGGCCATGCGCATTGGGGCGCTTTGCTCCGATGCGCGAGTCCGTTCCCCATCGGGGGTTCGAATCCCCCCCTCGGGCACGGATGTTTGTGTCGTCTTTAGTATAAGGTACCTTGTAGGTAGTTTGTAAATTTAGTGACTGATGATCCCGCAGATAAGTCCCTTAAGGTTAACAAACATTTGAACATTTCTTACTGCACTTATAATTTTGTACATTACGGAAGACAACATTGTCCGATAAATATAAAATGTTTTTTTAGAAAAAAAGGAGATGGATAGAGAGAGAGAAGGGATAGGAGAAGTAGTAATCCGAGTCAGGGGAATAAATAAATAGATACGCGGGCATCACCGGGTTTCAGTGGCGTGTCCAGGATTATGGTCTGGTGGGGGCTGAGGTCAATCTGAGCTGACTTGATTTCTAAAAAGGGCAGTATTGCGCCTTTCTATTTGCTTTCCTCTCTAAGGATGGTCTAGGGGGTTTCTAGGAGGGTCTGGGGGGGGGGGAGGGCTGCATCCATAGCTGGCAGTACAGTTACCTAATCTAACGCCTCCAGCATAGCCTGTTTCTCTTATAATATATGTCAGTACTGTTGTTATGATCTTTTTAATGTTCATCTTATACGCTACTTTCAACACACAGGACAAAATTATTTAGAAGAAAAATATACTGGAAAATTTTACATGAACTGCCCTCGACATCTGTTTAGACTTAACAGCTCGAGCTGCAGTATGTCCCGAAATAAATATTTTAGTGAAAGTGTTTTTATTTCTTTCTTTCTAAATGAAATTCACAAAGATGAATATCAGGACTAATTTTACTGGCGCTCAGGTGACTGGAGCAATGAGGTAGATGACCCACAATCTGACTCCAAACATCAACATGCTAATAGAAAACATTTAAACAGAATTGTACAGTGATGAAAACACACTTTTCTTTCTTTTTCATAAGCACTAGGCCACTTCCGAATTTAACATTTCATAGTAAAATTATATGTATTAAGTTAATAATCTATATTAATAAAAATAAATTGCAGCATGTATGAAAGCGCATCACTTGAGAATAGCTTCACCGATTTGGCTGGTCTTTTCTTTGTTCGTATTTCTGAGGACAAGGTTTGTATAAAAGAAAATTTTTGGAAAATATAATGAAAAAATATCTGAATTTGAGAAAAACTGAAAGTACGCTTCCAGCTCGGATCATTTTCTAGATTCTGCAACAATCAGTTTATTCATTCGTTACTCGCCCAGCGACCAATTACGCTGTAACGGAGCGAAGAAGTACGACAAGGAGGTTAGATTAAAGGGAGATGGCGTTATGCACGCAAGATTTAAACAGCTAGACAGATTTGACATGAAGCACTGTTTCTTTAGCAGCCCCTCCGTATTATTCTTATGTTAGACTTACCTCCATTGTGTTATCATATCTTTGGGGCTTTGCATAGATCGAATTGATATCAGATCGTGGTATTTTTGAGTGTTACCAACAAATTGAGTACAGATCGTGATTTAGTTTCTTAGAACAATGCCTCCATTTAGGCTTCGTAATATCGGCCGGCATTTGCGCAATACAATGACGAGTAATAAAGCGCAAGGCCCCTTCTCCCTGTGGATACGCCGCTGCCGGGTTTGCAGCTAGTGTTATAATGAAGTGGATGGAGGTTTATATCTGTGAATCCACGCTGGAGAGTGTCGATGTTGAACACCGGGCTGTGAGAACAACGCGACCGACCTTGACGGTGGTGGCGGCCAGCCGGAAGACGGTGTAGCAGCAGTCGGCGAGCACGGTGAGCTCCTGGGGGGTGTCGAGCAGCAGCTTGGCGGCGCTGGTGACGGAGACGAAGGCGACGAGCGCGCAGCACAGCCAGGCGCGAAGCAGAGACAGCAACGACCAGACTCGCCCGCCACCGCCAAGCCACAGCCCCAGCAGCCGCAGCAGCGCCGCGTTCGGGCTCACCAGCCGGTCGCTCTCCGGCGGCGGGGCGCGACACCCGTGCCCGCGTCCTGCACCAGTACTTCTGTGGCTCGGTTCTAAAAGGGCCGTAAAGCTTCTGAATATTTTCTGTCATTTTCTGAAAAATGTTAACAATATATTTGGGGCTATTTCTTACTATCATTACGTTACTTACTTTACTTTTTCGTGTCCGGAAGTTTGTTTCAAAGTCTTTCGGCCCAGTATCGGGCCAAGTTCAATGCTCCTCTCTTCTAAAATGTGGAGGAGTGTACGGGACAAGGAAAAGTTTAGACATTTAATGTAATATAATAAATCGAACAAGTGGTGAGTGGACTTCGGCGGTCGAACAGGGAAATGTTACGATGGCGTAAGCCGGCAGTGTCGCGAAGCAGCGTGGGTCGGGTGCTCAGCAAAATTAAGTAGCTCAAAGCAAACTTCCAGTGTCGTAAGTGTGTCGGCAGCAGCGCATGCTACGCAACGACTCCGAACAGCGGCGTTGTTTAAGGGAAGAAGCAGCCGCGGTCTACGTGACCGAGAAATAGGACTCGATCACGTGTAGCAAGTCAGCTAGTTTACACCGATGAAACGCAAACCAACGGGGTCAACTCTGGCATATAAATATTAGAGGAAAAGGCAGGCTAGGCAGAGAGTCAGGGAGTCGGCCATGGCTAGAGAGAGAGAGTGTCAGCCACGGCTGGACAGATACCTGCCGCCCGGACTGCGCCACTCGTCGCTGCTAATGTAAATATTTAGTTGAGTCGAGCGCAGGTTGCGAGTTCTGCAATGCGGCGGCTGGGTCGCTGCGGTCTACACGGCTTCCCTGGCAGGAAGTAGAGTCTAGAGTCCACGAGGACGGCGAGCAGCGGGACGTCGACCTCAACGGGGTGCTGCCGGGCATCGAACCAGCACCGGGCGCAGCAAGGCGGTAGCAAGCAGCACAGCATTGACCCGAGAACGCACTACGTACGCAAGGACGTGGTCGTACTAGGAGCGCTCTCGTGACGTGTCCAAGGGCGGAGCGACAGCTGGAGACGAAAGGCGACAGGGGTTCAACGCCCAGGCCACACACCCGTTCTACGATCGTCGGCCGGCCACGAGGTCGGCGCGGCGCACGGCCGGGCGACGTCACTTCGCTGGGCTTCGTAAGCTGCGGCCAGCGAGCTGAGACGTCAGCACCCGCCTCCAGCGGGGCAGAGCAGAGTCAGCGGCTTCGTCAGCGAGCCGCCGGCTCAGTGCGTGCACACTCTCCACTGGCATTCTGGTTGTAAGAATATTACAATAAATGTTTTGCCGATTAAAACGCTATTTTACTGCCGCCAATCTCCCACGTTGAGTAGAGCTCACAGCCCACAGATACATCGCTATCCTGACAAAATAACAAATGATAAGAAATAGGTAAAACAGCAGATGCCTCAAGTAAACATCCTTACAATCACCTAAACAACACTGTACATCAACGGTACGCCTCGTGGGACACAGATTGAACACTGCAGAAGATGTTCCATATCTTAAACTTCATCGCATTTGTTGTCTTCTTCTTTGAAGCCCCATTTAACTAGATTTGCTTTGACTGATGCTGCGCTTGTTCTGATACGATTCAATGTTCTCCACATCTTCCAGCTTGTTCTACTGCCGCTGGGCATTTCTCGTGAAGCAGGGTAGTCCTACTGGGGTTCATTCAGCTCATTGGCGAGGAATCTCTTGCGGGATTTAAGTCTGCCACGTCCGCATGAGGAACCGTGCAGCGGATGTGGCTCGTCGAAGGTCTGTTTGAATTTTCTGTGTATACGTGAGCAGTTCTTCGGCATTCATCAGATGAGTAATCCAGCTGCTTTATACATATTTTCACAAGTGGTGCGTATTTCATGCATCCTGTTGTTAGCCTGTATGTTTCATTTAGGGCTGTGGTGACATTTTTGGCATCTGTTGATCGGGACCATACAGGGTATGTATATTCTGCCATAGAAAAGCAGAGTGCTTGAACAGTTGTTCGTAATACAGTCGGACTGGCTCCCCATTTACTGTTCGTCAGTTTCCCTAAGATATTGTGCCTGGCAGCAACCTTTTGGCAGGTCTTTTCGCAGTGATATTTGTACGTCAGTGATCTACCCAGGACGACACCCAGGTATGTTGGTATGTCCGAATGTTCCAGCTTGCTGTCATTCCAGGTGACATTCAACTTCCTGTTTGCCCGTTTTGAGCGGAGATGGAATGCGCCAACCTGACTCTTCGAAAGGTTTGGTTTGAGGGGGTTCGCTTTATAGTATTCGGACATTATGTTTAGCGAACTTTCTAGTTACTCTTCTACTTCCTCGAAGCTATTTCCTTGTGCTGTAATGTCCAGGTCGTCGGCGTACAGAAAATAGGTAGTGTGTTCAAAATGTGCAAATGTTTGTTAAGCTTAAGGGACTCAACTGCGGGGTCATCAGTCTCTAACCTTACAAACTAGTTATGAACGATTTTAAACAAAAACGGCACAAATATCCATACCTGAGGGGGGGGGGGATTCGAAACCCCAACCGTAGCGGTCGTGCAGACTAGTGTGATCCGGAGTTGGTTGATCATTAGTGTATAGGTTAAATAGTACGTGAGCTAGAACACTGCCCTGGGCGAGACCGTTCTTCTGTCGGTGTCATCGGCTTTTTCTACCATCCACCATTACATAGAACTGTCTGTTTTGTAACAGAGATTCAGTTATTTTTGTGAGATGATGATCCTTGAATGTACTATATAGTTTGTTCAGGAGAATTCTATGGTTGACGGTGTCATATGCAGAACTTGTGTCTACCAAATCTACACCTATTATTCTTTTGTGTTCAAAAGCGTCCTCTGTATGTTCTGTGAGGGCCAGGATTTGACTGGTGCATGATTTCCCGGGTCTGAATCCAGACTGTTGGGGAATGAGCTTTTGGTCTGCGATATTTGGTATGCGGTTTAAGATCATTCGTTCGTACAGCGTGTACAAATGACATAGGAGTGCTATTGGGTGGCAGTTCTTCGGTTGGCCTGCGTCTTTCCCAGGTTTTAGTAATGCCACTATCTTTGATTTTCTCCACATCTTTGCGATGTTGTACGTTTTTAAGCAAAAAGAGCTGTAAAATCCGTAGTTTGACCCTAGGTCCAAGCTGTTTGATCTGTTCCACACAGATATATCGTCGACTATTACTGATTTCCCATTTTTCATTGAATTCATCCCATGATTAAGTTCTTTTACGGTAAATGGTGTTTGAAACGTGCTTGATTCTTGACTCTGAGATCTGCTTATTTTTATTTTCTGCATTTCTTGTTGGGTTTACCATTTAGTAGAAGTTGATGGTCAATTCGATTGGGTGTTACTGGAGGGCATTGACTGACTGTCTTAGAGTCACAGTTAAGTTTTCTGACTACTGTGGGTTATATCCAGTATTTCCACGGCTTCGACCCATTTCCTTTGTCTCGATTCACTAAACATTTCTATTGGATCATTATGGTACATCAAATTAACTAAAGCTTGCCGGGCGCGATGGCCGCGGGGACTGAGGCGCTCCAGTCACGGTCTGCACGGCCACTACGGTCGGGGGTTCGAATCCCCCCTCGGGCATGGATATCTGTGCCGTCCTTAGTATTACCTAGTTCATAAGTAGTTAGTTTAGGGAGTGATGACCCCGTAGTTAAGTTCCATAAGCTCTACAAACATCTGAATTTGAACTAAAGCTTAATTTTAAATAAATTTCTAGAATTTTCAGCTTCATAATTACAGGAGTTAAGTGTACGTTGACATTTTTTAATATCATGAACGCTCTTAAATTATTTGACATTGGCCCTTTCGACAACAGGGCCACGCACACTGAGTAACCAGAAACAGGTTATTTAAGATAAATATTTCCTTGTATTCATTAATTAAATCACTTTATTCATTCCTCAAGTATAAATTGACAGCAACTATTACATGTTACAGAAATCACATTTTATCACTGTAAATAATGAAAACACTGTTTCTTCTCGTAATTCACATTTCTTAATAGTAGGCAAAATAATTTGCTTACACTACGGTTGATATAGTAAAAAAGGATAGAAAAAAATACAACACTCGTTTCCGTAATCAGCACCATCCTCATTCTCTCCTTCATAAGATATCATTTCAAGTTCTCTATCTGACTTTGTATTAGCTCTCACGTGAATGATGAACTGCATGTAGAATGCACAACTGCTTACACTGATGTATGGAAAGAGATTCCTTAAGTCCTTTAATTTCTTTTCTGAAATGGGTATGATGGCATTAGAAATAACAGTTAGCTTTGTCATAGACTGGTTCTTCTGAAGAGTAACTGTGTTTGTAGGATACAATACCCGACATTCCCTACGATACTTCATCCATTTTATATTGTTCCAAACAATAGGATTCTTTTTGATGTTAATTTTCTTGTGGAGGTAATGACTTTTCATCAAGTCTTTGAAGTTGTAGGAGTCCTTTCTTTCCAACTCTATTGTAGTTATGATTGGCTTTCGGGGAATCATGGGTATTAATTGAGCCCAGTTTCTTTGCAGTTCCACTTCAACAGTTGTTTCTTTGTCTTCTCAATGGCTGCGTGAATTGAGTCGGCTTCCAAGTGAGTATGTCCAACTTCAAGAAAGTTGTGGTCCATTTCCAAACGTCTTCCCTGAATCCTGAATTATTCCACTACTCTTAGAAAGATGATGGCAATAAAAATATTTCTGTTTTGTTCGGTACACGAATCCCTATACAGGTGTACCTCAACAATTTCATCGTCCAGGTTAATCAAATAATCATAGGAGACAAGAAGCTATTTCTTGGCCATCTCTTTCTGCCACTGTTTCATTCCAAATGCTTCTGACACCAGTTCGTTTTACTAAACTTACCTTCAAGGTAAATAATAAGAAATAAGAAACAGAACTACAAATATGTAATCAAAATGAACCTAATTACTGTATTGCATGTGTAAGACAAGTGATTGGTGCTTATAATGAACAGCTTTACTTACCATTGATGTCAAAACCCTTGTAAAACATGATGATTGTGCCAACCAAAAGGAAAAGGAAGTAAGGGAGATAAATGTTTAACGTCCTGTCGACAGCGTGGTCATTAGAGACGGAGCTTAAGCTCGGAGCTTTTGGGTAAGGACGTGCCCTTGCAAAGGAACCATACTGGCATTTGCCTGGAGTGATTAGCGAAAGCGAAATCACAGGAAACCTAAATCTGGATGGCCGGAGTTGGATTTGGACCACTATCCTACCGAATGCGAGTCCAGCGTGTTACCACTGCGCCACCTCGCCCAGTCAGTGTGCCAACCAAGACTGTCTTGACTCCTCAATGACTATAAGCCGAACGGTTAGGGGAATTTCTGACGAAACAACCCTCATTATTGTTGTCTTCCCGCCAGATTTATGTCCAATGTCACAGCACTATTTCAACTGTTGAAGCCTCCTGTCAGCAAAAAAAGGCCAATGTCGACATTTGCCGTTTTATGCTATTTGGAAACTTCATAAAACACTTTGGGGTTTACATCTTAAAATCCCAGTATTTCCCATCCTGTGAGGCTTAGACATTGGTCGGTTTAACATTATGAAGAGCACATCAAACTATATGGCGTACACCAATAAAATCAGTTTTGATAAACATTGACATTGGCCCTTTTAGAACAAGCCACAGATCTGTCGGTAACAAGGACAGGACGCCTATTCGTCATCGCCGAATTCGTCCTTATTTATGGTAGATGTAGGGCGTGGTGAGATATGAAAGTGCACCATGTGGAACTCCAGATGGCTAAGGGTTTAAAAAATGAAAGGAATTTTTGATTCCGATCTATCAACATATGCACCATATCAACTGACCCTGAGAGAGTATGTTTAGAAAGCGGTGTTTGGCTCGGCGGTAAGAAAACGTATTTTTAATTGAAAGGTACGCTGGTTCGATTCCGCCGGCAGCAAATATTTTTTTTTCTTGCTCTTTGGCAGTGCGTACACTACTGACTTCACAATTAACTGCAACATCATATATGTTATTTCGTATTTATATGTGCACAACATCAGCGTGGGACGCAAGCTGCGGTCCAAATTATTGCTTCCCATGTTTCTTCGATGAATATCACCCCGATACATGTAATTGATCAATTGCAAAAGAATGGAAGTACCGATTTACATACACGATGTCCCCAGTTACGCATTAACTACAGTGCCTTTAAAATATTTGTAGTCCCGAAATTCATCCAATGCCCTTTATTTTTTTGTTTACTATATAAATTAATAAAGTTACCTATGTGATGTTGCGGTTAATTGTGACGTCAGTCTACATCTACATCTACAGGAATACTTTGCCAACCACTGAAATACATGGCAGAGGGTACATGCTACTGTATGAGTTATTAGGGTTTTTCCCCATTCCATTCACTTATTGAGAATGGGAAGAATGATTGTCTGAATGCCTCCGTGTATGCTGTAAATCTTATTGTGTCCTCACGATCCCTACGTGAACAAAATGTAAGTGTATGCATTGCCAAGAAGCAGAAAAAAATTGACCTGGGGTGGAGTTGAACCTGCGAACTTCTCAATACCATTCCGACCTTTTAGCACTGAGGCAAACACCGCTTGCTAAACACGTAGTCACATGAACAGTTGATAAGATGCATATAGTGATAGAACCGCATCAAACTTCCTTTTATTTCCTAAATGCTTGGCCAACTGGAGTTCCCACTTGGGATACTTTCGTGTCTCACCATGCCCTACATGTACCGTAAATTTGGACGAGTTCGACGAAGACGAGTAGGCGTCCTCTCCTTTTAGGACCAATATTGGGCTGTGTTTATAGCCCACGGTTCCTCCGTGGCGGAGCAACCGCTGTGATTTTGCGGAGGCACTGCTCGTCACTTACACAGCAGGTGTTTCTGCCACAATAACCTTGAACACCCTGTTCCCACCTGGCGGCCAGACATACGGCACACCGAAGCCATTAGCCACCGTGTAAGCGGCTTGGAATTGCAGCCGCTGGTGTTTTTACGCCCAGCGTAAGAGCGGAGGGGCCGCTACCGCAGCCACGCAGTGCCAAACCGCCACGTTTCCTCCGCTGCGGAGCATAAACAGGGCGTTAGGGTACGTCTACAGTGAACCGCTCCACGCTTCCTCATAGGTGTAGCCACAATATGATTTCGGTAGGGTTTTCAGTGAATGGGCACTGTAACAACACAGAACTGCAAACGGAACTTATACTGGACATCAGGAGTCCCCAAAATACGGTCCGCAGGCTGGATGTGGTCCGCAAAGCTTTATAATCCGTCCCTGAATTGAAAAAGTTCTTGTAATTTAGCACAAGATTTTCGCTCGCTTAACTCTGAGAGAGGTCGCTTTAGAGCAATCCGCACTCAAAGAACGCCAAAACACTCTCCATGTGTTCATAAATGATAGATCTTAATGGTTCTAGGTGACTGTGATATCTTTTTCCTTACTGTGTTTTTCTGCGTTAATCTTCTTTTATTTATTATATTGTTCTGCTGTTTCAAGACTGATGTATTTGGAATATATGTACGTTCCCTTTTCGAAAACAATGCTAGAGAGAAAATTTTCTCGGAATTCACCAACTGCTATTAAATGAAGTGTGAATATCAGATTACAGAGATCAGAATTCGTACAGATGCGTACAAACATTCGTTTTTCTCTTTTTCTCTATGTGAGAAGAATAGGAAAGCAAGTAACTGGTAGTGGTACTAGGTAACCTCTGCCATGCACCTTTGGGTGGAAAGCGGAATATATATGCAGAAGTAGATGTAGAATATGGATCAAGACTTTTAGACTCTTTTGGTGGAACTTCTTACTGTTCTGAAGAAAGTGTTCTTTTTCTGGGTCTTAGATTTACATGCGCACTCCAAGGAAATCCGAATTACCAGAATCCATTTTATATGCAGTGCAAGACTTTGAGATGGCGCTGCAAATAGAAATCATTGATGTGCTAGTTGACGACATAATGGAGGACAAGTTAAAAGAATTTTTAGTTTCGAAGTTACCCTGAAATCAAATGACTTTGCACAAACTTTATGGGCATTTGGCACAATAACTGTGAATAAAAATTTTCTTTGCTGATATTTACGAAACATCAAGAAATTTGGAGAATAAACTTGAGTGTGGAATTTTTAGTACATATTTTTCTCATGCAGCAGACGACGTTGGAGCCACAATTAAAGAAAATTTTGAATTCTAAGCGCAAATTTCATATCTAAATATTCAAATGTTTGTTAAGCTTATGGGACTTAACTATCGGGTTATCAGTCCCTAAACTTACAAACTACTTATCAACTAGCTTATCCTAAGGACGGCACAAATATCCATGCCCGAGGAGGGATTCGAACCCCCGACCGTAGTGGCCGTGCAGACCGTGACTGGAAATTTCATATCTCACACATAATTGGGATAAAGAGTAATAATGATAACCTGAAGTTTTCACTGAATTTTGTGACTGCGTTAAAATAAATAAATAATTACGTTGTAAAAAAAGGAAGGAAGCTTTGGGTATAACGTCCCGACGACAGCTTGGTCATTAGAGACGAAGCTAACGCTCAAAGATTTGGGTAAGGGTGAGGAAGGAAATCGGCCGTGCCCTTTTGAAAGGACCCATCCTGGCATTTGTCTGGAGTGATTTAGGATAATCACGGAAAACCTAAATCTGAATGGCCGGAGGTGGATTTGAACCACTATTCTCCCGAATGCGAGTCCAGTGTGTTACCACTGCGCCACCCCTCTCGGTAATTACGTTGTAGTTTTTTTTAGTATGAGGAAATTTATGGTCAAATAAAAGTTAAGATTCGGAGGGTCGTGTTTGTAAATAGTGTTGAAGTATTTGGTGGAGTTAATTAGTTCGCATTTTACTTATATTTGTTTGAGAGATATCGTGATAGACATAACGTATACGCTTCAAACAGGGGTGCCTGCCATCTTGATGACGTCACTTGTAAAACTATACGGCTGGTATTTTTCGTAATTCCAAACTATTTCATCCGGCCCCTACTGACAATGGTAGCTTGATACGTGGCCCTCACGGTCTTATAGTTTGGAGACCCGTGCTGTACACTGGACGAGCTACTAGCATGTGTAACACTATGTATACAAGCAGCTACAAATAAATTTGTGGTAATATTTTGATCAGTTTGAGAGATAATGGGAAAAATAAGGCATGTAGATGATCTGCTACACTATGCATTAACCCTTAACATACCAAGCAGGGTCCTCTAGGGACCACAGAGAATGTTTTTTGTGATACTTCTGCAACTATGAAAACCAATTCAGTCACGGGGAAAACGGACCAATTGTGTGCCTCCGGTGACTTGACTCAGTGTAACATTGTGAATGGACCTCCCGAGACAACGCGAGCAATTTCTCTTGCAATCAGAATGTCTGATGTTTTCAACATGTTCTTTGATGACAGAATTGTAAATAATATATGTACATTCACCAATGCTCAAGTGTCACATGTTGTTCAGCATTACAAGGCAAATGTTGATGTGACCCGAATGAAAATTTGGACAGACGTAGATTCTATTGAACTGAGAACGTCTTTTGATGTCCTACTCTTTGCTGAAACTCTCCGAATCAACTTTTGACATCGAAAGAACCTAATTAGAGTAACATTGTACACTACTATGTTGAGAAAATGAAAAAGAACGTCCTCAGAGGACCCCAGCTTGTTAAACAACGTTGGTGACACAGGCTTGGAATGTTACCCTTTCAGTCCCACATTATGAAATCAGCTTTGGAGAAATTAAAATTCAATGTTCCTGTATTAATACAGCGCAGTAAACATCAAAATACGTGTTATAAAATTTTTGGTCGAACTATTGATTTTTATGTCGTTTTTCATGCACAACATAGACGTTTCTATCGAGGTATTTTATTGCTTGAACGTTATTTTGTTGATAGTTAACACTGCCAGATCAATAATGCTAGCATAATCTCCGCCACAGCACCAAAGACAAGACAATTCACTGCCGGAATAAAATGAAGGGAACCACACTCACGCTCACACTTTCAGCCACGTACAGACGGCAACGCAACAAAACCTCCAAGATGGACACATTATTGCCTCAGAAGTGGCTACATGCCGTACCAAGCGGCAAAATATCAAACTAGAAGCATGTTGTTCGTCAACAAAATTGCAGCTTTAAGTATTGATGCACAAAATACGGTATAAATCAACTTTTAATATGTTGTTGTCCAGGAGCAACACTGGGAATGAAAGGGTTAAGAGTTAAAACGTTAACTGCGGTGACAAATGCGACCACTTGAAGCGCTAGCACCGCAGTAGAAGTTTTTGACGTACCGTTTGAAAACGTGGCCGCGTAATTCGTGTGGTGTGTCGGCCGCCGCAGCAACAAAATTTACGCTGTTGTAGGCTGATTATAAAAGCCGACTGCACCGAGCCGAAAGCTAGCACGCAATTGCCAGTGAGGATAAGTTGCACGGGAGACGGCGTAAAAAATTAATGTAATTGGAATTTAATGAGCACTGCAAATTCATAGGTTTTATGTGATTGCTATGAGAACAGGTGAAAGAAAGGACACAGACGCAGGATTATCGTTGATCATTCCTTTGTCTTTATAAATTGGAAAAACATAATGGTTGAGCGGGAGTGTCGATTGTTTATAATTTTAATTTTTCCCCCTTTACGAGAAGGCGCGTGGGGTACTCAGTACACCACCTTCTATCGTAAATTCCAATTCCCTTACGAACCAGGTAAATATTTATATTCAGCAGTAACATTGCTATGCTGCAGCACTACGAAATTCCCCTATGGCCTATGGGGTACTCAATACCCCAGCACGTCCGATCGAGGGTTAAATCTTCGTTCAAATTTGTACTTGCGATGTTAATTATATTTAAAAGTTAAGAACTGAACATTAAGAAGAATTTTAAAAAATGTGGGGCAGTGGGAATCGAACCCGGAACCTTAAAAGAGGATCTCCAAGCGCTAGCTGACTGAGATAGTTTTATCTCTACCAATATGCCACCTACATCAGCTTGTAATATACTGGCAAAACTTACGGAGAATTTGTAGTATCATCCTAAAATTTCTTTTTCTGTTTACCACTCTTAACGGCTACGTGCACATATAATTTTTTTTTATATTCGCTACATCTACGACAAACCACCTTCCGAATTATGTACGTTTCATTGGGCTTGTTGTTGTTGTTGTGATCTTCAGTGCGGAGACTGGTTTGATGCAGCTCTCCACAATACCCTATCCTGAGCAAGTTCCCTTCAACTCCACATAAGAACGGCAACCTACATCTGAATCTGCTTACTGTATCCGTCTCTTGGTCTTCCTCTTCAGCATTTTTCTGTAGCACCACATTTCAAATGCCTCTATCCTATTCCTATCCGCATTGTTTATCGTCCATGTTTCACTCCCATACAAGCCAACACTCCACACAAATGCCTTCAGAAAGGAATTCCTAAGGCTTAAATCAATATTCGATGTTAACAAATTTCTCTTTTTCAAGAACACTTTTCTACCCATTGCCATTCTGCATTTTATATCCTCTGTACTGCGACCACCATTTGTTATTTTACTGGCCAAGTTACAAAACTTATCTATCTCCTTTATTGTTTCGTTAACTAATCTAATTCCTTCAGCATCACCTGATTTTCTTATACTGCAGTCCATTACCCTACTCTTGTTAATGTTCATCTTATATGCACCTTTCAGCACACTGTCCATTCTGTTCAACTGCTCTTCCAGGTCCTTTGCCGTCTCTGACAGAATTACTATGTCGTCGGCAAAACTTAATGTTTATAATTCTACACCCTGAACTTAAATTCCTTCTCCAAATTTGTGCTTGCTTTCCTTTATAACTTCCTCAATGTACAAATTGAATAACATTGGAGAAAGGCTACAACCCTGTCTTAATTCCTTCCCAACCACTGCACCCCTTTCATGCCCTTCAACTCCGACAACCGCAGTCTGGTTTTTGTAAAAGTTGTAAATAACCATACGGTCCCTATATTTTACTCCTGCTTGCTTCAGAACTTGAAAGAGTTTATTCCAATCAACATTCTCAAAAGCTTTCTCCAAATCTACGAAAGCTAGAAATGTACATTTGCCTTTTCTTAATCTATCTTCTAGGATAAGCCGTAAAGTATTGCCTCCGTGTTCCCACATTTCTCCTGAATTCAAACTGATCGTCCCCGAGGTCTTCTACCAGATTTTTCAGCCTTCTGTAAATAATTGGTGTTAATATTTTGCAGCCATGACTTATTAAACTGATGGTTCTATAGTTTTCACACCTGTCTGGGCCTGCTTTCTTTGGAATGGGGATTATAACATTTTTCTTAAAGTCTGAGGGTACTTCACCTGTCTCATACATCTTACACACTAGGTGAAACAATTTTGTCACGGCCGGATCTCTCAGAGACTTCAGTAGCTCTGAAGTAATATCATCTACTCCAGGGGCCTTGTTTCGACTTAGGTGTTTCAGTTCTCTGTAAAATTCATCTCTCAGTATAGTATCTTCTATTTAATCCTCATCTACTTCTTCTCCCCTTCCTACAATATTGTCTGTAAGTTCATTTCCTTCGTAGAGCTTCTCTATATACTCTCTACTTATCTCTACTATATACTTTCCACCTTTCAGGTTTCCCTTCTTTGCTGAGAACTGGTTTTCTATTTGTGTTCTTGATATTCATAGAGCTGTTTTTCTTACCTCCAAATATCTCTTTTATTTTCCTGTAGGCTGTATCTATTTTCCCCTATTTGTACATTCTTCTACATCCTTGCGTTTGCCTTCTAGCCACTCCTGCTTAGCCATTTTGCTCTTCCTATCTCATTTCTTAGTCGTCTGTACTCCATTTTGCGTTTCGTTTACTGGATTTTTATATTTTCTCCTTTCGTCTATTAAATTTAGTATGTCCTGTGATATCCAAGGATTTTTTGTAGGTCTTGCCTTCCTACCTATATTGTTCTCTGTCGCCTTCAGTATTTTATCTCTCAATGCTACTCATTCCTCCTCTACTGTTTTATTTCCCCACGTTTCTATCAATTGTTTCCTAAAGCTCCCTCTGAAACTCTCAAGAACTTTAGGTTCCTTCAGTTTATTCAGGTCCCATCTCCTTATTTTCCTACATTTCTGCAGTTTTTTTCAGTTTCAGCCGATAAGTTATGGTCAGAGTTTCTTGTATGACTAATAATAAAAAAAATTACCCTCAGTTTTGTGTTAGCGTGTTTATATAATGATTAACACTATTTACGCGAAATATATTTACAGAAAAAGATTTTTTTTAATTTTTATTGTTTACTGCAGACGCGACAGAGTATTAGCACAAGGGGAAACAGGGCACAGGTTCCTTACCAATGTATTGCTTCCACCTCTTGAAATTTTTAGAGCAGAATACCACAGCAGACGCAAGCGCCTCCAACATTGTTAGTCTTCCAAATGTCTAGCCGTTGCAATTACTGTAGGCGTACATGCAATCGTAGAGTATAAAACTGATTATTATAATCTATGAAACCAACAGCTAAGGTTAATAACAAATATTCATCCGGCATTTTCGATGCACTTTGAACGATTCTTAGTATGTAACGTCCCATTTTCACCAGGCCAAAGATTCTTTGTCAAAAAATATTGGACAAAGTTTCGATAGTGTAATATTGGCGTAAGGCTATGGTCCAATATTGGTGGGTTCTACCGACGACCGGCATCGGCGGAAGACGGCCGATCGTTTCAAATGGAAGAAAGGTAGGAAGGAAGATTACGGTTTAACGCCCCGTCGACAGCGTGGTCATTAGAGGTAGAGCTTACGCTCGGATTGTTTGAGGTAGGAAATCGGTCGTGCCCTTTGAAAGAACCATCCCGGCATTAGTCTGGGGGTGATTGAGGAAAATCACGGAAAAACTAAATCTGGATGGCCGGAGGTGGACTTGAACTACCTTCCGAATGCGAGTGCAATGTCTTACCACTGCACCGCCTCGCTCGGTGATCGTTTCAGATCAGTACTCCACTAAGGGCGCGATCACAGTGTAGCCTATCTCATCGCCCGAACGTACAGAGTTCGGACGAGAACCAGTGAAACTGAAATGAGATTTTTTTTTCGGTCAAATCGACCGATGTTCTCTCACAGTAGATATGCACTGTGACAAACTGATACGTTCAGTGAAAGGAAGAGATTCTGTTCAAAATGTTCAAATGTTTGTATAGTCTATGGGACTTAACTACGGGGTCATCAGTCCCTAAACTTACAAACTAGTTATGAACTACTTACGAACTATGACGGCACAAATATCGATGCCCGAGGGGGGATTCGAACCCCCGACCGGAAGAGATTCTGGCACCCAGAAGACGATAAATATCACAACCAGGATGTAGTTCGGAATCTATGGGCAGTAAAATTGGCAACAGATCTGTGTGACTACCGGCTACTCCCTGCTGCAAAAACCTTGTTCCATGGCCCAAATTGAGAACTGACTTGGTTCAAATTTCTCTAATAACAGGAAGTTAGCGGTACAGTGGCCAATATACATAGCAGCTCACACGAAATTACACACAGGCATTAATAAACAAGCCACCACAATTAAATTCATTTCATAAAGGTGGCTAAGAAAACATTTATGGCGCAACGGAACTTAAACATAAAAAATTGCATTTGGAGTTTATAGTATAGGTAACACTGAAATTCATGTTTCTTAAGAAGTTAGGTAAAATCAATAAGCATAGTAATAAAGTAATTATCACTACGATTTCCAATTTATGTTCAAATGTTTGTAAATCTATCGGACCAAACTGCGTGATCATCCGTCCGTAGCTTACAAACTACTTAAACCTAGGTAAACTAACCTAAGGACAAACACACATACCCATGCCCCAGGGAGGACTCGAACTTCCACGGCAAGCAACCGGGCGCTCCGCAGCGAGACGCTTTAGACCGCTCGGCTACTCCACCGCGGCTCCAATTTATGCTAGGAACATTTGATATTAATTAATTTGGGAGTAATTACCATTTCAGCAGAAAGCATTGTTTCCAAATGTATTTTATATTTTGCTATCAATCATATTTAGAAGGTACAGATTCATATCTCAGTTTGAACAGTGCAATGCTCGCAAACGTTTCCTGTGTCTATAGTATTGAAATAGTTAACTTTTTAATTGTAGTTGCCTTGAAACGTATATTTAACAATATCTAATTTACCGCGTGATTGTTCCGAATGTGTAAATGACGGTGCTTTCGCGTCAGTCGAGTTAGTCTGTTTTAGCCAATGTCTAGACGTACAAAATGTTTGTAATTCTATGGGACGTAACTGCTTAGTTATTGCTCCCTAGCTTACAAACTATTTAAACTATGGTAAACTAACCTAAGGACAACACACACATCCATGCCGCTGGGAGGATTCGAACCTCCGACGCGGAAGCAGGGCGATCCTTGACGTGGCGCTCCAGACCGCTCGGCTACTCCCGCGCGGCACTGGACGTACACTTCGTATTAGTTTAGACTCTGTATATAAAAATAACATGTGAACTATATAGGTGTTATTCTCTAGAAAACTGTTCGTTAGACTGAAGTGAATGCATACTTCACGTTTGTGCTACACTATTACGTATAGTAGGAGTGAGTTTGGTGATTAGGGCTATTCTACACATGAACAGAGTTAAAGTAATTATTGTGATGTGGAATGTACGTACCTGTCGTAATATTTGGATGTACATAATAATGAGACTTGTACCCCGGGCATAAAAAGGGGGACTTGAGGGTTTAATTTTCCATTACAGTGTCAGTCAACTAACATCCACCATTTCGGCTACATTATATGTGCTAGATAAGTGTTATCCCCAAATATTTCAACCAGTGGTTACAGAGAGCGCAAAACGTCAAGAGGATAACCAAACTACCAGACAGGTACGTTACATGTGGAAGCACACTGACAGCCGTTTCAAAACTCCCTTGTAAACTTCCGCGTTGACAGTATGCCCATCGGGTAAAAATACATGATGGATCAAGCCCTTACTATCGAAAAAGGCAATCAAGATCATCTTTTTCTTGGATTTTGTCAGCCGACTTTTTTTGGGAGGCGATTCACACCATGCTATTAACTGTCGCTTGGTCTCCGGATAGTACTGGTAGCACCAACTCTAATATCCTGTAATGAGGGTTTCTAAAAATTGAGGATTCCGGTCAGACTTTCGATGAAATCTCCAGATGCTTCCATCAGAGTTTGCTTCTGTTCGTCTGCAGCATGTGTGGTACAAACCGGCTATAAATGTTTTACTTTTCCCAAATGTTCGTGAACAATAGATCTTACACTGTATGTGCTGCTCTTCAACTCGACTGCTGTCATTCTCAAAGACAGCCGCCGATCATCCGCAAGCATCGCACTCGTTCGCTGTTGTCTGGGACTGTGAGTGTGGACGGTCGACCTAAGAGTAGCTCACCCTCGACACCTTCCTTTCCGTCTCTAAAGTGTTTAAACCACTCATACACGCGCTTTTTACTCACTGCTTTAACGCCATACACTTCCATTGGCCTCCCATGCGTATACGTTGCCGTTTTGCCTAATTTGAAACAAAACGTGATGTTAGCGCATTGCTTCAATTTGAGCTCCATGTTGCAATGACACGAGTTCTCACGCTGACCCTGGTAGCTGGGCCGCAGCGTGTACCGCCGCTTCACTGCAGTGCTTTGCACGATAGGGGGCGCTTGTTGACATGTCCCTCAATGTGTCTGCGCGGGTACCCCATCGTCGCCAGCGCGGTTTGTAAAATATGGGACCATTCACAACACTTTTCAGATGCACCTTGCATAACACTTCAAAAGAGCAGAAATCAAAATGTAAAAGCAGATACGTGAACAAAATCTCATGTAGAATTCGCTTTCACATCAGAGTTTTCTGATAAATAGTTCACAAACTACTTCAGTTTTGAAAGAAGTAGTGAGGAAATTTGTAATTTACGGAACTGAAGAAAATCTCTCTCTGTTCTCCCGGTACGTTTTACTGAAATTTCTTACAAAATAAAATGTTAAAATTTGTTCAAATTTTTGTAATTCTATTGGACCAAACTATTTTGGTCATCAGTCCCTAGGCTTACAAACTACTTAAACTAAGTATACTAACGTAAGGACAACACAAACAGCCATGCCCGAGGAAGGATTCGAACCTCCGACACGGGAGGTCACGCGATCCGTAAAGTGGCGCTCCAGACCGCTCCGTTACTCCCGCGCGGCTACAAAATAAAGACGTAAACAAGACGTTCATAGGTTACTTCAGAAATTAACTAGGAAAATGGTAAAAAATGGAACGTTCTTTACTGTTTTGCCGAGATCGCTTATTTATTTACCAAATGACCAGTTTCAGCTGATCTCGCAGTCATCATCAGATCTACAAAAGAAGACCACGTAACGTACCTGCCACAAACTACCCATGAGCGCAAAAAACCACAGCTTATACATTTTATTTTTGATATATATATATACACCTGTCTGTGGAACTGTGGTGTATCTAATCATACCAAAAGTGTGGCTCTGTCTATCCGGCGTTTGTTGTCCAAAACACAGTTTGGATTTCTTAAAGGTTCCGATATCGAGAAGGCTATTTACACTTACTGTGAGAATGTACTTAATTCATTAGATAATAAATTGCAAGCAGCAAGTATTTTCTGTGATTTGTCAAAGGCATTTGATTGTGTTAGCCATAACATCCTTTTAAGTAAATTAGAATTCTATGGGGTCATGGGAAATGCTGCAAAATGGTTCAAGTCGTACCTCACTAACAGGAAACAAAGCGTGTCAGTGCAAGTGACTAGTGAATTAAGCCAACAGTTATCATCGGATTGGGAAGAATTTACGTGTGGTGTCCCACAAGGCTCCATCTTAGGGCCATTGCTTTTTCTTCTGTAAATTAACGACCTCTCATCAGTTACACTACCAGAAGCAGAGTTCGTTTTGTTTGCATATGATAAAAGTATTGCAATAAAAAGTACGTCAAGCATAGTTATAGAAAGGTCTGCTAATGATATTTTCATGAACATTAATAAATGGCTTAAAGCCAACTCATTGTCATTAAACTACGAGAAGAGTCACTACACGGAGTTCAGAAGATGTAAGAGATTTATGAAGAAGAGCAGATAGAAGAGGTTGACAGTATTCAATTCCTGGGATTACAGCTTGATAATAAATTTAGTTGGGAGGAGCACACCACAGAACTGCAGAAAATACAAATCTGTATTTTCAATACGAGTGTTATCAGACATATGAGACATAAAAATCACAAAGCTTGCATACTTTCCTTACTTTCATTTCATAATGTCATATGGTATAATATTTTGGGGTAACTCTTCAACTCAGTCAAAAGTCTTCAGAGTCTAAAAGCGTGTAATACATATTATTTGTGGAGTAAATTCACGGACGTCCTGTAGAAGCCTCTTCAAAGAACTGGGTATATTAACTACTGCCTCTCAGTATATTTATTCCTTAATGAAATTTGGCATAAATAATATATCCCTTTATCCAACAAACAGCTCAGTTCATACATACAATACTAGGAATAAAAATGATCTACACAAGGACTTAAAAAGCACTTACTTTAGTTCAAAAAGGGGTCCACTACTCAGGAACACACATTTTCAATAACTTACCATCAAGTATAAAAAATTTAGCTAGAAATAAAGATCAGTTTAAGAGGAGCCTAAAAGACTTTCTAGTGGCCAACTCCTTCTACTCCATTAGTGAATTTCTAAATTGTACCAAATGATGCATGTATTGGCACTCATACTATATTAGTATTATTATCAGCTAAAAAATAATTAAAATGTATGATCTGTATTTATATTAGTAGTATTATCATTCAACTATTATTCAGCTTGTAAATTTTGTTTCTTGAAATTTCCACATCCACGAGAATCTTCTCAACATGTATCTACGGAACGAAAACCTAATCTAATGTAATCTAATATAATCCGTGGGGTTGTAAAATACACAAAATTGTATAGTCACAAAATAAAATCCAAACATGGCCTCCATAATATAAAGTTTTGGTCAACAAATGTTTGTAAATTTATGGGGACAAACTACAGTCGCCATCAGTCCCCAGACTTAAAAAGCTAACTTACGCTAAGGACAAACTCCCATGCCCTTTGGAGGACTCGAATCTCCGAGGGGGAGAGGCGGGTCTGAGCCACCCGAATGCGAGGCCCGTGTGTCGCCACTGCGCCATCTCACTCGGGCACTCGGTCTCCAATGTTCCTGTGATTCTCTTGCACATTGTAGTTAGTGGATTTAAGTCGCCCATTTCTTATTGTAATAAAGTATAGTGTAAGAGGTAGTGGAGTTGATTTTCTTCATCAGCTACTGATGACGATTGGAGATTTCTCGAAGTTACAACGTCGACTGAAACTTGTCACACATTGTTTTTGTTGTCTACAGAGCTCTGAATAGTGCGCTGTTTACAAGCATTTCGCTAGCTGTATTCATTAGTTCCCCGACGGATCTCCCGCAGGAGGCCTTACCTCAACTTCAGGACGACGTTCCACTAGCTGTTCGCAGTCTAATGTGGTTCCAGCGCGATGGAGCCCCAGTGCACGTCAGTCGAAACGTCCCAACGTCGAAACCAGTTCCCTGGCCATCCCGTTAACCTGATTTAACCTGCGTCGATTTCTTCCTTTGGCGTCATATTAGAATCCTGGTGTATGAGAGTCCTGTCACATTTGAAGAAGATCCAGTTGCCCGCATGTCTGTTGCTGTTCGACATATCGTCGATGTATCTTACATCTTTCCTAATCTACGCCGATCCATGCACCGTCGCTGTGAATCTTCTATCGCTGTTGGTGGTCGTTCTTTCGATCACACCTTGTAAACTACCAATACTTCCCTTTTCAGTTTCCTTTCTATCATACTTCTGTACACGTTTGCGCTACAATATGTATTTACCGATCACATATTCCTATACGGAATCTGCTTACTTCGAGCCCCTCTACCTTTCATTTATGACATATTTTAGGACCACCCAGTATAAGAAGAAATCTTTTTCTTTAGTTTTCTTATGCAGTGTGATTCAGCTGTCGCTACCTTTGTTTTATGCAACCAGGCTTTGCACGGCGCTGCACTCCTAGGAACATGCTCGATTTACGAATAGATAACAGTACATACTCCATAAAAATCTTAGAGGGAGACCGAGGGACGAATACAGTAAGCAGATTCAAAAGGATGTAGGCTGCCGAAAGTATTCTCAGATGAAGTGGCTTGCACAGCATAGGGTAGCGTGGAGAGCTGCATCAAACCAGTCTGTAGACTGAAGACCACAACAACAACAAAAACTCCATCGGTTGTGTGTCTAAAACATTATTTACTTCATTGTTACCTAGTTCTAAGCATTCATTTTTCTGTTTGTTACATTCGGTCACTAGTCTTGACGTATTAACATAGAGGAAGGAGCTAGATGAATGATTTAAAAGTTTATACCACATGTCAGATGTGTTAGAATCGTTTGAAACATTAGCTTACTGTACACTGTGGGTACAGATTTGTTCCGTACTTGTCCGGCTTGCTGACAAATCAGCCACTCTTAGCACCTCAAACAACTTCATTCACACACAATTTGCATAGCAAAGAGTATACTTCACGTACATCAAGCGCATTTAAAACTGTGTTTTGTGGTCTTCAGTCCACAGACTGGTTTGATGCAGCTCTCCACGCTACCCTGTCCTGCGCAAGCCTCTTCATCTGAGAATATGTACGGCAACCTAAATCCTTTTGAATCTGCTTACTGTATTTGCCCCTCGGTCTCCCTCTACGATTTTCACCCCCACACACTTCCTTCTAATGCTAAGTTGACGATTCCTTGATGTCTCATAATGTGTCCCACCAATCTATCCCTTCTCTTAGTCAGGATATGCCACATTCTCCCCCATTCTGTTGAGCACTTCCTCATTAGTTACGTGATCTACCCATCTAATCTTCATCATTCGTCTGTAGCACCACATTTCAAAAGCTTCTATCATCATTTTGTCTGTACTCCTTATTGTCCACGTTTCACTCTCATAGAATGCTACACGCCAGACAAAACTAAACTAAAATAAAACTAGACAAATATTTAAAAAATACGACTATCCCACTTCACGCGCAAGACCTCTCCGGCACTCTGAGTCTGCACTACGCTACACTTCAGTATAGCACAGTCCGTGCAGATAACAGTGAGGTAAATAATGTATTAAATATTGAACAGACGGCGTGAGTACTGTAGCACTGTTGCGTGGCGCAAGGCGTGGATACACAAAACAAAAGTAGAGGCAGCTTAATCACCATGTATACAACATCTGTGACAGCACTGCGATTCTGTTGTTGTAGAAACCTGACGCAAGATTTTACGAAAAAGATTTTGACGTGGGTGGTTCCAATCCTACCGGCCATACCAATTTAGGTTTTCCGTGAATTCCGTAAATCACTCCATTCAAATTCCGGTATGGTTCCTTTGAAAGGCCACTGCCGATTTCCTTCCCAATCCTTACACAAACAATCCGAGCGTGAGCTCCGACTCTAATGGCCACGCTCTCGACGAGACGTTAAACCCTAATCTCCCTTATTCCTTCCTTGAATACTTGGATGAAATAGAAAAGGAAGTAGCCGTTAGTATCGTAAGCAGTTTGGATATAAACGTAGAGGCCATGAAAAAAGAAATACAATCATGTGACATTTATTATGGTCGCAGCCGAGGTGAGGAATGCTGTATAAACTTAATTTTGACATTAAAATTTCTTACACAGAGTCGAAATCAACGCTGCAGCATCCAACGATAAGTTCTTCAGTGACGGTTGTAGAAACAGATAAATATTATAACAAATATTACAATTTATCGAAAATGCTGCCGATAGAAGATATATGGATTTATGCATATAAACAAAGTAAAAAAAAAAAAAATGTTTGTACAGCTTATGGCACTTAGCTACGGGGTCATCAGTCCCTAAACTTACAAACTACTTATAAACTACCTTATACTAAAGACGGCACAAATATCCATGCCCGAGGGGGGATTCGAACCCCGGATCGTAGTGGCCGTGCAGACCGTGACTGGAGCGCCTCAGTCTTCTCGGCCACCGCGGCCGGCATAAACAAAGTAACTTATAACGAAGATGTAGGGGGAAAGGCATTAAACGAGACAAATGACTAATGGCTGAAGAAACACATTTACGTGTAGTATAATACTTGTCGTTGGCATCAAAATACGAGATATACTTTATACGGGAGTCCAGTGATGCCAGACGTAGGGAATTTTCCCTACACGTAGGTACTTTTAAGCATTATATTCATGTAGGGAATTTTCATCCAAAACTCCCCAACGCGTAGGTACTTTGGTAAAATTTTACAATCGCCGACTCAGGTCTAGCGGGTAATGTTGGCAACAGAACAGTTGTCAGCACGCGGGAATGAAGCCGACCAATTGTGTCAAAGTTTGAAGTAGCCAATGATACTTTAGACGGCATAGTTGTTTTCTGTTCATAGTAAACAATATTAATTTGAAAACTTTGTTTCAGACACATTAAAAGTGATGCGAAGTATGACGATTTGAATGTATATCGGTGGAATGGAGAGTCCGTTTGGAAATAGTGTTAGAAAATGTCAGCACAAGAAAAATTCATTGTTTCCATGATCGAACGACGTTTTATTACCTCGACTAGACATACTTACGTAAGGACGATATACTAGTTAGTACTTGTAAATGATAAGCTGCTGACAAGAAAACGCTAAAACACTTGCGATAGCGAACGTTAAAATGAACAATTCGTTGTGAACATAGCATTACTCTTTGAAAATCGAATTATTTAGAGTGACGGACTTCCTGTTTTTGTGTGCTGACTGTAAACTAAATAATTACTGCTGTTCCTACTCTATGGTCGATAGTGTTTCGATGTTTCCTTGTTCGGTCAATAAATCAGTTATCCTCGTGTAACAGTGCACTCGAAATTAGCGGTATTTTTGGGGAAACTAATTAATGCTGTTCGCCACGGCAGATTAGCCGTGCATACTGACTGGAGCGTCGTGTTGCGGTGCGCGGCAATTCGCCGTCGTGGGTTCGAATCCCCCCTCAGGCATGGATGTTTGTGCCGTCTTTAGTACAAGGTAGTTCATAAGTAGTTTGTAAGTTTAGGGACTGAAGACCCCGTAGTTCAGTCCCATAAGCTCTACAAACATTTGAACATTTGAATTAATGCTGTTCCTCTCCATGTTTGACAGGTTCTTGATGTACCCTTGTCCGATCGATAAATCAGTAATCCTCTTGTAAAAGAGCACTTGGAATTCGCGGCATAATCTACACTTGACTCCATGAATCAGTGACGATCAGTCACTTGAAAAACACATCTAGCAAGTGAAGCATGATGCCAAATATTTAAAGTTTTTCAAAATTGTAACATGTCACATTAATCAACTGGTTAACCTCTGCTGGCCGGACTCCTGGATTCAGCCCCTCCCAGACCCAAATCCTGATGTAGGGGCATTAATGAGGTAGTAGGGAAAACGTAGGTACATTTTTGTGAGACTGTAGGTATTTTCTCTCTCTGCCATCTGGCAACACTGTAAGGGACCGCAAGAAGCGCGATGTCAGCAAAAGGAAAATGATGTGTTTGTGAGTAACATTAACGAAATGTTCAAATGTTTGTATAGTTTATGGGACTTAACTGTGGGGTCATCAGTCCCTAAACTTACAAACTACTTATGAACTACCTTATACTAAAGACGATACAAATATCCATGCCCGAGGGGGGATTCGAACCCCCGACCGTAGCAACTGGCGGGCTGCAGACCGCTCGGCCACTGCGGCCGGCAACGGTAACGATCCTCGTTGTTAGTATGTGTTGCTGGTAATGACATTAATAAATAAAAGAACAAGGATTATAGTAATAGTATTACAAGCATATTGGCATCTTTAAAGTTTCCATATTTACCTCCTGGCATTTTCTGTGTTAACACTGCGCGTTACTGAAACTAGATAGCGCTGCTGCCTGAAGGAGAGATCTTTAGTTAAGGACGACCTCGACCGAACTAAATGCAAGTTGTCACCAAGGCAACGTAGTAATGACGTATTCTAGCAAATGAAAAATTCTGTGAGACCCGAAACAAGTGCTTTCTGATTACTTTATCGCACTCTGGAAACATCGCAGGTGTCACTATTCTTTTAGGAGTCTCCGAGGTTTACTCAGCTTTTAAAGCTGTCTGTTTACCAAAGATCCTTATTCCCTTTGAGAACAGAAAATATACTCAGAGAAACGAAAGCTAATATGCTTCTTAAAAAACGTATGAAGAGGTTGACAGGCGAGTTAATAACTTGCTCTGCATCACGCTTATAGACCGTCTCTGTTAGCTTATAATATCCCATGCTGGAACATTCATGTTTGTTGAATACTGTTTGTTAACTGTGTTCCACAATTCTATAATGACAGCAAAAGTTACATAATACATGAATAACAATAAAAATATAGAATTTGTAAATAATGTTTAGATGCGCGTGAGTAGGGACTTCTTACAAACTATATACATTTTACGTTGCGCTTATGAAACATGAAGGTAACTAACATAATATTTTTAAATTTGGGGCGATAGCAGCAAATAACATGAGAGAAAGCGTGGAAGAGGGAGAGAAGAAAATAAAACATAATTAAGTTAGGGGCTGGCTGACAGTGATACGACTGACTGAGAAACGAAAGGGGATAGTGTAACTGACGAAATATAGGTGTATTTGCTTCATGCTTTGATAGAGGAAAAGAGCGACTACTTGAGACAATATTTAGGACAAGGACGATAGACGAAATGGCTTCGGCTTCCTTTTTAAGGTGACAACGCGTTCGATTTTGCGCACACTGAGCGCCATCTTATTTTGGAGGCGGATGACGTCAAAGATGCTGTAATAAAGAGAAAATATTAGTTTGAACTTGATTTCGATTTGAAGAAATCAGAGAAATCATGCATTTGGTGCACATATCTAATTTTGCAAATTTATTAGTGTATCTGATCTCATCAATTAATATAACTAGATAGGAACCATCGAACAACAATAAATAATTGATCAAACGAAGTATTTCTTCCTGTGGGATTTTTCCAACGGATTTGAACGGTTTTTCCAACTCTCTCGGTACAGATGTCGGTATAGACATTGCTGTCATGACTGATTTCAGTGAATAATCGCGTAGTAGAGCAGTATCGAACCGTTTCGTAAATTTATGAACATAAGAAACATGTAGAATATTCTGGAAATGATAATATTACAAAGAAATAAATTTTTTCCGGTGAACGGGACCTTCAGCGCCGCAATCGGTGATGCTGTCCATTGCGCCACGCCGTCAGTTGGTTAACTTAGAGTCTCGCGGCCATATATATGGAAAATGTCATCCGTCTTTTTTGATACTCCAAATTAAAAAAAAAAAAAAAAAAAAAAAAAAAAAAAAAAAAAAAAAAATTACGAAGAAAATAAACCTAAAACCGTTATTGTGGACAGTTCCTCTAAGAAGATCTGGCCAGTGTTCGAAAGATCTTTGTGTCTCGAAAGCTTATTAACTTTTTTGACTTACCTTACTTCTCGCAATAAATAGTTGGGCAACGTAATGGTTAAATTACAGAATATCTGGTTTTTAAGGGTTTACAGCTGTTTTTTCTATATATCTCGAAACTTGATAACGTTATCAATACTTATAAATAGCAGTAGACAGAGCGTTTTAAGTCATACAATTTTCTAACGTAAGATATTTAGTTGTGAGTCATAGTGTTTAGTTTTAAGAATTTTTTCAAATTTTTGGCCATGTTCGCCAGCTTGGATAGTGTTTTATGACATAGAAACTCGTATTTTCTGTTTTCAGGTAATAATTTTGGCGTTTGCTTCTGCCTAACGCTCGCACTAAAGTACGACAACGGCAGTATCAGGCAAGCTGAGCTAGTGGCGCCTTGATCGGACTGTAATACGAAGCACGAAGTTGCGTGGCCGGATCGTAAGGATCCAGCAAAATTCTGCATGTGTTAAAACTTTGTTATTACATAGATGCAGGTACATTTACATCTGAAGAAGATATTTTTACTTCATAACATCGTAATGGTACTAATTTCAAGTAGTCGCCAAGAAAACGCAGTATTGAGTTACAAACAGGTGAAACAGAATCGTTTCATAGAAATGAGAGTTCCAAGTCTGAGCATACGAGAGCTTTAACACCAGCTGTTACAGTCTGTGAGTGGAGACGATTCATGGCCACCATATAAAAGAGGAACTCTAACATAAACCATTTGTGTCCACGTATTCTCTCACTTTTGGTTTATCATATCACGAATGACTGATGATGTGTTGCCATTTTAAAATTTCCACGGTTAAGTCAATTCCGTCGTGTAATGTGATTCGTGACTGCAGTTAGTATGTATAGTTTGTAAATGTGCACTGAAGAGCTGCCACGTCTAACTAGAATAAAGATGGTTACGCTTTTGTGGGCTGGTTACGTATCAAACTGAACGTTTCCTTGCAATGTGTGCTATGTGTGTTCCACTGTAATCAGCATTATTTAACCAGGCGCCGGCCACGGTGGCCGAGGAGACTGAGGCGCTTCAGTCACGGTCTGCACGGCCACTACGGTCGGGGGTTCGAATCCCCCCTCGGGCATGGATATTTGTGTCGTCTTTAGTATAAGGTAGTTCATAAGTAGTTTGTAAGTTTAGGGACTGATGACCCCGTAGTTAAGTCCCATAAGCTTAACAAACATTTGAACATTTTTTTTTATTTAACCAGGTTTCTGAGAGGGAAGCACTTCAGTACTTAGTTCGATAGACCCCCAACAGTTGGCAGTGTTAGAGCCCCTTCTCGCATAATCGATTTCTAAATACATGTGACTACTGCGGTTGTTTCTAGTTCTTTCGCAGTCCTTATTCTGAATCTTAAACTTTCTAACGTACATGTGACACATCTTTGATATCGTTAACTTATACTGTTGTGTACAGTATCTTGTTCTGCGCGAATTTTTGATCATAAATACCAACATGTACAGGAAATTTCTTTCCATTCTTTGATTTCTGTTTTTGAAAACAATTTAGCGACTGCGTGTCTACATATTGTACTTAACGACATCCTCCATCTTTTGTTGCTACATTATAGAAGCGGATTGTAGAAATTTCGCCGCGTATGATTGCATTACCCACTTGAAATTCAATGTATTCTAGTAAAAGAAATAGTCTATGCGACTGCAAGCAAGTGATTTCTGATTCCTTTATCCCCCTGTTGAATCACTGCAGGTGTTACTTAGTGTTATTTTAGTATGTTTGAGAAGAGAAAATAGAGTTTCAGATACAAAAACGAATATTTCTTCAAAAGAGCGATGAATAAGTTCATAAACGAATATATCACTGTCTCTGGGTCACTGCCTGACTATGCCACATTATATGAAATTCATGTTGGAACATACGTGTTTGTTAAGTATTATTATTGATTGAATCTGTGCCACAGCATTTACACATTGGACAATGAGGTGACAAAAATTCAAGTGACAGAGATTTTTATAGTAACAGACTGTGGTGGTGTCAGTTACACAAGGTAAAATGGGCGGTGCATACGCAGAGCTGTCATTTGTACTTCGATGATTCATGTGAGAAGGTTTCCAACTTGATTATGACCGCATGACGGAAATTATCGTGCTTAGAACGCGGAATGGTACTTGGAAAATGACGCGTCGCAGATTCCATTTCAGAATTCGTTAACAAATTCAGTATTCCGAGATCCACAGTGTTCAAGGGAGTGCCCAGAATACGAAATACGAGGCATTACCTCTCGCCAACGGCCTGCACTTAACGACCTGCAGCGGTGGCTGCGTACGAAAGCACCACATTGGCAGACTTGGTAGGACAATATGTTTATATAACACCAACAACATGGATGAAGTAGCACAATGTTCATAGGAAACGCATCAGAAGTGTGATGATTCAGCGAGATAGGTCGAGGGTCTCCTGCGTTTGTGGATTCAGTAGATATGAGTACGCGCGACTACGAACTACGCGCCGAAATGCAGGGACGTCTACGACTGCCACAACAAAAGAGTATAAATCAGTCGTGCTATACGGTGGTTCTTACAGGACAGACGCCTTTTATCTGTGTGGGGGAAAAGGACCGAGAGGAGAGAGGCAGTTATATCGAGAGCGTTTAATACGGCGAGTGTTTGTCAAGAAAAACTGTTGTGTACACTGGTCAAAACAATTAGGGAATCTGTCGAGATCATGGCCCCCACAAAGGTGGGGCTGGGTGGACCCATGGGTCCAGGGGCTGGTGCTGAAGGGGGCCCGAGCCCAGTCCTAAATGATACTTTTTTTTTGGTTACTTAAATTAAAAACAACCAAGAAATTTTAGAAGATTCTACAGTCAATTTTAGTAGATATCTATATCTATAAATGTGAATGTCTGTTCGGTGTACGTTTATCGCGTCTGAACTACAAGACATAAAGAGCTAAAAATATGTACAGTTACTAAAGTCTACCCGGGGAAGGCTTTAGGCACGGTTTCATGGCGATCGGATAGCTATTTATCTATATATATTAATGTGAATGTCTGTTTGGTGTACGCACATCACGTCCGAAGGACAAGACGCAGAGGAAGGTTTTAGGCACGTTTGTATAGCGATCTGATAGATATTTAGTAATTTGAAGAATATAACGCGAAATGCGGAAGAATAATTACTCTTTCAAAATTATATTTACTCTTTGAAAATGGTTTTTTGGTTGCATTGTTGCTTGAGGATTGATAATGATAAAAGGGCGGGAGGAAAAGTTATCGGTGTATATAAAATTCTAAGTGTGTGTGTGTTAATATTTCGCTCTGCAGCGAAAACTACAGAACGCAAACGAATGGTCTGTGTGTAATTGTTGTCCGAAATCTCCCGTTATACACCATCGCAGTTCCATGCCGATAGCTATAAGATGGGGGGGGGGGGGGGGGGGGAGGGATATGGTGGTTAAAAGTCGTGAAAGCCTAAAAAAATTCGAAGACCAGCGATGAAGTTTGCGACTCCAGACCATATCTTTGGTCTATGCGTGCTACAATGTCTATATCTCTTTCTCTGTAAGCACAAGAATACGAGTAAGGAAATATAAGAATAAATAAATAAAGCAGTAAAAAAGAAATTTTTTTAATACATCTCTTTAAAAAATCGATTTGACGTTTCGCGCATTATCTATCATAATCAACCAACACGCGAGCGGAGCCGCGGGTTTAAGCTAGTTTATGATAAACCGCTTATCTAAAACGATTACTTCGATTGATGCTCTTAGTTACTACCATTCGTTGGTATTGTGACTCTCTTTTAGAGTGTTCTGTTTCAAATAGATTCCTAAATATTACTACCTAGAAGGACTGCAGGGCCAATTTGGCCCCTCATAGCGTTTCTCGGTACTTTCGACATTTTTTTTTGTAATACTGTGTATGAAATAAAACCAACTGTTGTCTCCTTGTTGTTTGAATATGCGACAACAATGCCATACATTACATCACTGATTGCGATAGGGCAGCTGGGGATGGATGATTTATACCTGAGTGATTGATTGTGTGAGTGAGTGTGATCTTTTCTGACGAAGGTCATCGCCGAAAAATTTACAACTTGTATCCTTATATTAACGACGTTTCAATCAGGACCTTCCATTGCTAAAAATCAATAAAAATACATATTATGGGTACACTGAATTATCTTTCACAATCTGGCCGTATAAGCAATAAAAATGATGGGGCTAATCGATGTAATAACAGAAAATTGCTACAGATGGGTCGGAGTTGACTTGTTTCTACTCTACCAAACGAATTACACAAGTAGTTGGGTTCAGTTTGTATAGTGAGCAGATACTACAATGCAACAACAGCGTGACTCACCCGATGCTATGGCATGGGGAGCCACAGAAAGGTTGGAAGCGTGACAGGCACAGAGGGATGTGGCTGCAACTGTTTGTGTGTCCTGGACGCGATTTCAGACAACAAGAACCGTTGAAAGAAGGCAAGATAAGTTCGTCCACGGGTAGCATCAGCTAGAGTTTACCGTCATCTCTGATTAACAACGCATCAAGACAGAAGGCCGAATGCAGCTGCAACGGACTCTCCAGGCGGCAGCAGGACGCACAATACCAAGACAAACAGTCGAAAATCGCCATCTGGAATGTGGCCTCTACGCACGGAGGCGTATGGTGTGTATGTGTACCATTAAAACCACGACACCGCCTAGCCCGCAGAACATCATGGTGGAGTCATAACGAATGGCGCCGGCTTCTCTGTTCAGTCGGACAATCCTCGTTCCCTCATCTGGAGAGAGAGTGCAACTCGGAACAATACTACTTATGTGCAGGAAACATCACCGTATCATATCGGTGGACGAATGGTGTGGACAGGAGTCAGTATAGGCGGGCGTACGGACATCTATGTCGTTCAGAATGGCACTTTGACTTGCTCAGAGGCAGAGGCGCCAGTCTGGGGTAATTTCAACATATCCATGTTCGACACGAACAGTAGCTGTAGCATAAATTGACGGTTTATTTTCGTTAAAAAGAATTGCAAACAGCTGCCTTTTTGGATGTTTTTTATTTAATCCAGAACTAGTTTTCGAGCCACTGCAGGCTCATCTTCAGTGGATACTTTACAGGAACATTTATCTTCCGCTAAGTGTAGGTTATGCTGTCATGGCCGGCCGCGGTGGCCGAGGGGACTGAGGCGCTCCAGTCACGGTCTGCACGGCCACTACGGTCGGGGGTTCGAATCCCCCCTCGGGCATGGATATTTGTGCCGTCCTAGTTCGTAAGTAGTTCATAAGTAGTTTGTAAGTTTAGGGACTGATAACCCTGTAGTTAAGTCCCATAGACTACACAAACATTTGAACATTTGATTTGCTGTCATGTTGGTTCTGCTAACATAACTGAACTTTAGTAAGCGAGAACAGAATAACCGGAATTAAACGTATTGTAATTTAATGTACTTACTGTGTTCTTATTGTATGTGTACGTGAAACCAAGTTATGCATTGGACACTGACGTTTTTAACACATGAGAGCATTTTTTTACACTTAGCGTTACACATTTACAAAATACAAATCTCCTTCTACACATATAATAAATTACAATATAAAATTATCCATAACAACAAACTCACTAGTGAATTGCACCAAAAATCAGGCATATATAAACTGAAAAGCCCCTGCTCTTGCTTTTATGTTGGCCAAACAGGAAGATGTTTTTCAACCCGTTACAAGAAACATATGGATGCCCTTAGACTAAAAAACTTAAGCAAATCCAGCTATGCGTCACACATAGCTCACTACGAACACCAAACGTGATATTAATGACCATCTTTCAATACTACATGTTGCTGATAAAGGGCTACATATGGATGTCCTTGAACAATTGGAGATATTCATCCATACACTAAAATTACCTCCACAAAATCCTGAATGAACAAACAGAGTCAGCACATAACTTTTTATTTCAAAACTTCCAAGAGATTCTGGCATCTAGACAGTAAAAAAGATCTGCCCATATCCATTCCTAGGTCATGCGCTATAAGTAATGTCAATCAGCAAAATAATTAAGGTCCTGTCATTGTTTAATCTGTTTATATTAGCATAGCCACATTAGTTATTGTCCAACCACACTGTAAATATTTCACCCTTTCGTATTTATTTCATATTTGTTAATGTATCTCACTTGTTTCATTATGAATGTAATAGATACTAGCAAAATTCAATATAATGCGTAAAATATAATTTTAATCCGTTACATACTCTTTATATATTCATAATGTCTCAAAGCAAAGAAAATTAATTACTGAACTGCAACATCTACCACAGCCATCCTCTTTGCACCACATTCAGAGTTTATATTTTGTAAATGTGTAACGCTAAGTGTAGCAAAAAATGCTCCCATGTGTTAACAAAACGTCAGTGCCCAATGCATAACTTGGTTTCACGTACACCTATAATAAGAACACAGTAAGTACATTAAATTACAATACCTTTAATTCCAGTTTATTCTGTTCTGGCTTACTAAAATTCAGTTATGTTACCAGAACCAACATGACAGCATAACCTACACTTAGCGGAAGATAAATGTTCCTGTAAAGTATCCACTGAAGATGAGTCTGCAGTGGCTCGAAAACTAGTTCTGGATTAAAGAAAAAACATCCAAAAAGGCAGCTGGTTGCAATTCTTTTCACTAAAATAAACCGTCAACCTTGGGGTATGCTCGAGGACGTATCCACGCAGAGGAGAGGGGCGGTTGCTAGCCTACAGGGTCCCCCCCCCCCCCGCCCCCTTCCAACGACAGGTATATCTTTAAAAAAATGAACGGAAAATTTTTTGTCAACAATACGAAAATTGATATATCGAATGTCTCGTCCAACATTAAAGCATATAAATCATTTTCTTTTATTTTTTTAAATCAAAATTCTCTGAAGGAACATGCTTACCAATGTTAAAATTTCGTTTATTATGTCAGGAGACATCCATAGTCTCAGTTCAGGTACATCCTCGCAACATAATTTCAGAAGAGTGACAAAACTAGAAGACTCATCAACATGACAACGTATGGTCAATCCGTAGCAAACCAAAACAATACTGAAGTAAAAATTTACCTTAAACAAACAGTAGCGGCCAGCATTTCTTTTGCTTACGAATTATTAAGTGATGACATAATATTTACTCTTTTTTCATAGAATTATTCTTTGTAACTGAACGAATATGAAAATTACTTTTTTTCGTGACAATAGAATCGTTTCAGAGCAACGGCTTTCAGTGCCGGAATCATTTTTCTTGGAATTAGCAGAAACAGTAACAGAGAATTCACTGTCGCTAGGTGCCGAAGATGGATCACATCTACTGCTACTCGCTGCCGATTCGATGTTACCGTCACCATCACCATACTTTTCACTATATACTTATCCATTTTAACGATATTCACACGCCAGACATTAGGACGTAATTCCAAGCACAGGTGACACAGGTCAAACAGAACAGGAAATAAAGTTCGACTACCTCTTTCAGTTGTTGACAACAAATTAGAAGTCTGAAAATTCAAATTCAGAAACAAATCTCTTGCTAGCTGTTGCGTTTCGTGACTTTTTAAAGCTGCCAATTAAAACACAAAGACCTTCGCAAGTTGTTAGAGGACTGTCTATTTACAGAATGTTTTAGCTAGTAGCAACAGGACATTCTTCGGAGCAGGTATGTCGGCTCACTGGTAACGTATGTCATTGTCAAAAGGTTTTCTTAAAAGATACCGCAAATTAAATTCGTAGTATAAACATTTTAATCAAATCGTAAAAAAAATGTTCAAATGTTTGTTAAGCTTATGGGACTTAACTACGGGGTCATCAGTCCCTAAACTTACAAACTACTTACGAACTACCTAATACTAAGGGCGGCACAAATATCCATGCCCGAGGGCGATTCGAACCCCCGACCGTAGTGGCCGTGCAGACCGTGACTGGAGCGCCTCAATCCCCGCGGCCACCGCGGCCGGCAATCAAATCGTATCCAACCGACTTCATTTCTAGTTATTTAATACAACAGTTAAAGGTTGCCGCCTTCAGTTTACAATATTGAGTTAATAAGTGGCATTCCGTTTAACATTCGGACTACTTAGAAAACGGTTACTTCAACAACGCGTCAACGTGGATGTTAATGCCTACGAATTCAATTAGCTGTTTTATTTTTCAGATAATCTTTTTACAGCGGTGTATTACAAAAGTCAGGTACTCGTCAATGGGATGAGAGAAGTCGATGTTAATTACAGTCAAGAAATATAACGTAAAGGAAAAATAATACCAAATTTTTCTGTGAGGTTTGCCTAGTAAATATGACTAAAATACGTTACCATCGGTGTACCATATATGATATCTCACATGATCTCATAATTGTTTTGAACAGTGTCTTATTCAAAAGAGAGAGAGCGGATGGCTTCTACTTACCTTAGCTTAGTATCTCAGAAAGTCACACACAAATATACTCAAATGGGGACGAAAATAAACCGAGACCAGCTTTCGAAAACATTTTCATACTTCAGCTAGGAGAAGAGCGAAGACAAAGGGGTCAGAAGGGAAAGGTTATTCACAGGCATTGTGGTAAGGACGGTCGATATATGAAAGTCAGAGATAATGATAAGTACTCATCGTGAAATATCTCTGACTTCCACGCATCACCCATCCTTACTTCATGTCCGAGTTTATGAGTAACCTTCCCCTTCTGTCACCTTTCTCTTCCCTCCTCTCCTAGCTGACGAAGCAAAATATTTCCGGAAGCTAATGTTTTCGTTTACTTTCGTCTTCATTTGAGTTTTTCGTAATGAGTAACGTAGAAGTAGATATCATCGGAGAAGTGCAGCAACTAAAATCGCTTAACAAGAACTAGTCTTCTGGACCGGACTGTATACCCTTTAGATTTCTATCTGATTATGCTGAAGCGATAGCTCCATACTTAACAGCCATATACAACCACTCTCTCAAAGAAGGATCTGTACCGAAAGATTGGAAAGTTGCACAGGTCACACCTATATTCAAGGCTGTAGGAGTAACCCACTAAACTACAATTTGCAGCAGGGTTTTGGAACATATCCTGTATTCAAATATTATGAATTATCTCGAACAGAATCATCTATTGACCCAAGGTCAACACGGTTTTAGAAAATATCGTTCATGCGAAACACAACTAGCTCTTTATTCATACGAACTGATGAGTGATATCGACAAGGGTTCGGAAATTGATTCCGTATTTCTTGATTTCCAGAAGACTTTTGACACCGTACCTCACACACGACTTTTAATCAAATTGCGTGGTTATGGTATATCGCCCCAAATTTGCGACTGGATAGGGGATGGTAAGGCATCGACTAAAACAGAGGTGATATCGGGCGTTCCACAGGGTAGTGTTACTAGTCCTCTGCTGTTCCTTATTTACATAATTTAGGGGAATATCTAAGTAGCTCTCTTAGATTGTTTGCAGATGACGCCGCCATTTACCGTCTAGTAAAATCATCTGAAAATGAAAACCATCTGCAGAACGATCTGAATAAGAAGGAAGGAGGAGGAAGGAAGCTTGGAATTTAACGTCCCGTCGACTGCGTATTCATTAGAGACGGAGCTTACGCTCGGAATGTTTGGGATAGGATGTGGAAGTAAATCGGCCGTGCCCTTTCGAAGGAACCATTCCGGCATTTGCCTGGAGTGATTTAGGGAAATCACGGCAAACCTAAATCAGGATGACGGGAGGTGGATTTGAACCACCGTCCTTCCGAATGCGAATCCAGATCTGATTAAGATATCACTATGGTGTAAAAATTGGTAATTGACTCTAAATAATGAGAAGTGTGAAGTCATTCACATGAAAAGAAATCCGTTAAACTTTGTTTACAAGATAAATCAATCAAAAGTGATGGCCGTAAACTCCACAAAATAACTAGGAATGACTATTACTTACTCCAGACTTAAACTGGAAAGAATACGTAGATAATGTCGAGCGAAAGGCGAATCAGAGACTGCGTTTTATTGGCAGAACTCTTAAAGCATGCAACAGAACTACAGAAGAAACTGCATACACTACGCTTGTCCGTCGTTTTTTGGAGTATTGCTGCACAGTGTGGGATCCTTATCAGGTGGTTTGACGGAGGACATCAAAAGAGTCCAAAGAAGGGCAGCTCGTTTTTTATTGTCACGGTACAGGGGAGACAGCGTTACGGAAATGATACAGGATCTGGGATGGGAATCATTACAACAACGGCGCTTATCACTGCGGCGTGGGCTACTTATGAAACTCCAATCTCCAACATTCTCCTCCGAATGCGAAAATATATTGTTGACTCCCACTTACATAGGTAGAAATGATCATCAGAGTAAAATACGAGAAATCAGAGCTCGAACGGAGAGATTCAGGTGTTCTTTCTTCCTGCGCGCAATTCGAGAATGGAATGGGGGATAAATAGTATACGGTGATTCGATGAACCGTCTGCCAGGCACTTAAATGCGATTTGCAGAGTATCTATCCCGTGTAGATGTAGATGTGTGAATATCCTCTGTACCAAGTTAGGGTAAGTAGAGGTCAGCAGCATTTGGATAATATTTGCCACTACACTAATAAACGTTATTTTTAAACGTTACATATTGAGACTGTTTCTCTCTATACATGTAATTGTCGCTTTTAGTAAAAATCAGTGCCAGAAAGTGTGGTCTTTGTAAAAGTTTGCGCAATAAGGAGGAATTTAACACCAATTTAAGGTTTCACATAATCTGATTTCTTCATGTAATAAAAGCTACGGAACACAATTAACGAGAGGTATTTTACAAATATGCGTGTTCCAATATGGCCTTATTATAAGCTGACAGACTGTCTATAAAGCGTGATGCAGAGATTTTTCACCTGTAAACCTCTTTGACATTTTTTAAGAAAGGAAAAAAAAGAACACATTTGCCTTTGTTTCTGAATGTTTTTTTTCTGTTCTCAAACGGAATAAAAACTTTCGGTAAACAGACAGCTTCAAATTCTGAGTCAATCTCGGAGCCTCCTAAGAGAATATCGACACCTGCAATGTTTCCAAAATGCAATAAAGAAATCAGAGCGCACTTGCTTCGAGTCTCACAATATTTTTCTTCTGCTAGAATGCTTCAAAGTTGGGTGATGGGCGTTTCCTTCGGCAAATGATAAGTAAGGATAGCTCATTCTGGTGGAAACATTACCTAGTTATAGTAACAAACAGTAAATGCTGGAAGAATAGTATGAAAGACAAAGCTTCAAAGAAGTCAGTTTTATTTATTTATCATAGTGATATTCAACTCATCAGGTCCTTTTTTACAGCTAACGAAGAATTTTAAATGTTTTTGCTACACATTTTGTGATAAATGTAGTGAAATTCGGCTTATTTGAAATATAACATTTACAAATAAATACACCGTAGAAAAGACACACAGTTTTCATCCATTAATGAAAAGTACAACTTCTATCTACCTTTGACATACAAAAAGATCAATTGCTATGCGCGAATCTCGATAAAACTTAGAAATGGCTTGATCGATTTAATGTCTTTTTTGTTCGCTTTAACACATGGAAGGTTTAAAAAAAAAAAAAAAAGGATACCCCAGAGAAATAGCTGAAAATTGAACAAATCGAAATTGGAAATTTTTAATGGGCATTGCTACGCGATTAGTTTCATGTCTTATGCGTTGTCATCCCGTTCATCCTACTGCAATAAAAATTTGCATATCCCATTATCAAACCAACGGAAAGGTCTGCATAAGATTTCCTACGATTCATGGCAGAGGATACTATATAACAGACTTCCACGCCAATCTTCGGTTTTATTCCGATATTGATGAAATTTTGCACAATTGACCTTCATAACAAGAGAAACATCACTGTTTTTAGCAAGTGCATATTATTTACCATCAGCTGTTTACCTTGCTTATATACATCGACCGGTTTCGGTTTTAAACCATCATCATGGACTGTCAGTTAAATAAAAAATGACACAGGTTAAATGTATATAATACAACCCAGTGTTTACTTCTGCTAAGTAATTACAAGAAAAAAACTGGTTAAGTGAATACATCAGCCAACATCCTCATCAATGCTTACAGTTAAGTCAAATCGATCAAATCCACAAGATATCTAG
This sequence comes from Locusta migratoria, assembly GCA_026315105.1. Lineage (NCBI taxonomy): Eukaryota > Metazoa > Arthropoda > Insecta > Orthoptera > Acrididae > Locusta > Locusta migratoria. The sequence goes on from CM048744.1 coordinate 362,472,287, forward strand.
TCTTCATGAAGACATTAAAACAGTGACAAGCCGTGTTATATAGTGATCAAGGCTCCATGCATTCACTTAACCAGTTTGTTTAGCTTGAAAGTAATCACTAGGTATAAATACTGGGTTATACAGGGTGTTACAAAAGGTACGGCCGAAATTTCAGGAAACATTCCTCAAACACAAAGAAAGAAAATATGTTATGTGGGCATAGTCCGGAAACGCTTAATTTCCATGTTAGAGCTCATTTTAGTATTTCTCTTTAAATGTAAACTGAAATAATTCGTGCAGACAATTGTCAAAATACCCAATTGTTTCGTTAGTATCTACTGTACTTCCTCGATTCACCGCCAGTTGGCCCAATTGAAGGAAGGTAATGTTGACTTCCGTGCTTGTGTTGACATGCGACGGATGAGGCTTCATTCCAAAGTGATCGAATTGTAAATTTTCACAATGAACATGTGTGGGCTGACGAGAATCCGCACGCAATTGTGCAATCACGTCATAAACACAGATCTTGATTGGACCTCAGGTTCTTCCACCTACGCTCACTGGAGCACGTTATCATGATTTCATACGGGATAGTCTACCTGTGCTGCTAGAACACTTGCCTTTACAAGTACGACACAACATGTGGTTCATGCACGATGGAGCTCCTGCACATTTCAGTCGACGTGTTCGTACGCTTCTCAACAACAGATTCGGTGACCGATGGATTGGTAGAGGCGGACCAATTCCATGGCCTCCACGCTCTCCTGACATCAACCCTCTTGACCTTCATTTATGGGGGCATTTGAAAGCTCTTGTCTACGCAAACACGGTACCAAATGTAGAGACTCTTCGTGCTCGTATTGTGGACGGCTGTGATACGCCATTCTCCAGGGCTGCATCAGCGCATCAGGCATTCCATGCGATGGAGGGTGGATGCATGTATTCTAGCTAACGGAGGACATTTTGACCATTTCCTGTAACAAAGTGTTTAAAGTCACTCTGATAAGTTCTGTTGCTGAATGTTTCCATTCCATGATTAATGTAGGTTGAAGGGAAGTAATAAAATGAGCTCTAACATGGAAGCCAACTGCCTCAGCAACTACTTTTTCTTCATTCAGACTGATTTCATAATATCTTTACGTTAATCACCGGCATCGCTACGTTGAAATTCCTTTGTTGTGTATACCGACATTCTTGTGATCAATAGAGCTTAAGATATTGGGCCAAAATGATATCAAGAGGTCTCTGAAAGAAAGCTGTCAAGTACTTCTTGAGATTCAGATCAGTATTTTTTGCTGATGGAGTTAATACAGCAGGAACACGACTAAAACTTCGAAGAATGTTGCTTCAAAATTTGGCGGAGTATTTGTAGCCTTTGATTGCAACAAGACTTAGAGAAAGGGACAAGTTGTTTCAACAATTCCCAATGACCAACCCTAAAAGAGAAGAAAGAATAAAGTCTCTCAACATTTCTAAAGAAAGAATCACACCATAATTCAGTTCAGCAGCATAAGCACCGTCTCTGTCCAGTGAATGTACTCCACAAGGAGAAAACATTGCATACTGCGTTAATACTAGGCAGACCATATAAGTTTCAAATTCGGGACATAACCATATTTTCGAGATCCAAATTCGGGACACATCACACATTTTCTATATTTTCATTATATTACAAAATATCAGTTTAAGTTGTTACAAAAAGTACAGTAATTTACACTTTGTTAGTACTTTATGTGATGAGACAATGCGATCAGAACAACTGTATTTAACAGTACAGTGAATTTCCTTCAGCAAGTCTGTATTTTTCAACAACATGTGAAAACATTATGCACAATTTCATAATAATTTACTTTACTTACTATTATTGATTTCACAGTTTCTACGGCAAACTGTGTTTTGTTACTTGTCCATATATTATTCATGTGGGGAAAATATCCTTTCAGTAACTGCATTATTTCTGCAAAGTCAGAAGAGAAACTGCACTAGCTTAAACACATTTGAGAATGGCACATGATTCTGGCTGAAATGAGAAATAATATCAATCCATCTCTGACCTGTAAAAATGGTGTTAGCAGTCCATTCACTGATTTTCTCACCGGTATAGTTTGTGCGCGTATGCTCAGTGGAAATAATTTGAAATAGTTTCCACAGTTTGTGATAAGTTCTTTTAGTTTAACTAACCTTTTGTCAAACACTTTCGCATCATAATTAAAACTAATAATAAAATAGAGAGGTGAGATAAATTTCTAAAGCGGAACATAATTGTTAAACCGGGACAAATAGGTGTAGCGAATTACCTATGAAAAAATTTCGGGACAGACACACAAAAATCGTGACTGTCCCGGAAAAATCGGTACGGTTGGTCACCTTAGTTAATACACACATACGATACCAACCAAGGCCAATAACTAAGAGCATCAATCGAAGCAATCGTTTAAGATAGGCGATTTATCATAAATATCTACTACGATTGCCTGTAGAATCTTCTAAAATTTCGTTGGATGAAAAATATTCAAAATGTTTTTTTCTAGTTAGTTTTTAACTTCAGTAACCAAAAAATTTAATCATTTAGGGCTGGGCTAGGGCCCCTTCAGCACCGAGACCTGGACCCATGAGTCCACCCAGCCCCACCTTTGTGGGGGCCATGTCCATGCCCGAGGAGGGATTCGAACCCCCGACCATAGCGACCGTGCAGACTGTGACTGGCGCGCCGCAAACCGCTCGGCCACTGCTGCCAGCTAGGAGTCACTGGCAGAGACACATGTGTAGACCGCGGCAGTAAGGGGGAGATGTGCGTATGACAACCACTATGAAGAGGAACTGATTAAAAGGCTTTGGTAGGTTCTATGTTTCAGAGTGAGAATATGTTCGCGTGCCGAAGATTTTGGTGAGGATGGCTGAATAAGGCCTTAGATAGCTGGTTCCTCACTTTTCTGTCAGAGTCCTTGACCTTTTTGTGTTCTCATATGAGGATTTCAGCCAGTTAATTTATGTGGTATGAATCTTGAAAGACGACCTATGTCGTCTTCCATATATTTTTAAAAACTAGAACCCCACTCTTTTCAAGGCATGAGGAATAGCATTTTTATTTCATGTTTTAAAATATTAGTTTCTGAAATGTTAGTAAATATTGCTAGGATTTTGTTACTTTAATGATTTATTATTGTCTCTGTGAGAATGTGTAGCTGTTTTGCTTTTAAGTGAATGTGCGAGAATCTAATGGCTGTCGAATGTGGGTAGTGATAGCTCGCTTTGCATGGTTCTCTCAGGCTCAGATCGATAGTTAGTCGTTACCGACCCCTGTTGCTGATGCGACCAAAGAACTTTCTACACCCTTTGGTTACAAGCTAGTCGACGAGCCCTCTCCAGGGTGAGTCTCACGTTCCCACCACCACTGTGTCTTGGGTTTCCCAGTTTCCGGTAGCTTTCCCGCTGCTCCTGGCTGCTCGGTGGTCACTTTGTGCTGGGATTGTGGTGAGGTAAGGTTGGTTCTGCTCTTGTGCCCGCGGAGTTGGTAGCGATTCATTGTCCAGCATGTTTAACTTAGACTCCTAAACTTAGATTCATTTTTCGGAAGATTTTTATTTTTTTTTTTATTTTATTTTATTTATTTTTTTTTTTTATCGTGCGTGGAAGTGTGTTCTAGTTTTTCAATTCAGTGATTTCCAACAGATAAACACGGTGTATGTGTTACTAGTTGCAGTTTGATAACGACCTGGTGTATTCCAAACTTTTGTGAGTACGAACTATGTATAAATTCTTTCTAGCTTTGTGGGGCCCGATTTCTAACAGACGATATGTTCAGTTTTGTACAGTGCATGTAAAAATCTTTCTTATCGTTTCCTTCCATGAGAGATATATGTTCCACGTAGCTGGTTCTTAGAACAAAGCCTTCAGCTTCCACTATTGTTTGTTCCATACCCATCAGGCAAGCAACTATGCATGTATCCTTCTGATTTCCACAAACATTTTGCGATCTTCCCTCCCCGCCTATTTTAATTTTGCTGTTTCTTCTCCGAACTTGTAGTATGCACTCATTCTTTGTCAGTAATTCTCTCAGAGTCTAGTGCAATCTCCTTCAATAGCTTGCTTATGAAATTCTATGCATTTCTATAGGTTGCATGCCATAGTTTTTATTATCACTTTTCTGTCTTTGTAATTATTTCACTTTTCCGGGGTTTGAGACTGGACTTCTTTCGTCTCTGTGAACGCCCCCAATCACATGTTGCTGCATTTCAGTAGCTTCCTTATGAAATCCTACGCAGTTCTAGGGGTTGTATGCCGTAGGTATCGGTTATCGGTTTTCGGAACTACGTGAGTCCGAACTCCGACTTCAGGGGTTTGCAGTAAGTCACCTCAATTCACGCCACTTCTCATAAAACTAGTGCCTAGATAGTTTACTCTCAGGTTGCAACTTAAGAGTCCGCCGAGATTTTGTGTAATGAATCCGACTTTTAACCACTAGACCTTCAGTGGAGTGCGATCATGTGACGTAACCATGTGTCAGGGTTAGCGTGTTTGCTCGCGGTCTAATATAAAAGCAACTTAACTTTGCTATACTCACGCACCATCTCAAATCAGGTACGACATAACAGAGACATCTTCGCAGTTTTATTGAATATTGTGTTGTGTGGTACCTCCGGGTTTGCTGAATTTCGCCTACGATAGCGGCTCCTGCTTCTGCCTCGTTTCAGCACGCTGACTTTGGTGAGTTTCTCTGTTGCATTGCGTGTGTGTGAGCGAGTGAGTGTTGTTTGTAAATCCTCCCCCCAGTAGCGTTAAGTTCTGCGTAATTTATGTTAATTTCAATTCTGGCCTTCGTCAGTATTAGTTCCTGTAAATGGGGTGCTTTTTTATTGTATTAACAAAATTGGTTCCCCATTTTGCTTGCGTTCGACCTGAATAAACAAATTAAGTTCAGTATAATTTTGCCTATAAATTGTAGTTTTCGAGCACCTTCCCCCTTTTATTTAATATTGTTTTTCCGCAGTGCTGAGAACAATCTCAGATGCAATTTTTTTATGTTTAAGTTCCGTTGCGCCATAAATGTTTTTCTTTAGCCACCTTTATGAAATAACTTTAATTGTGGTGGCTTGTTTATTAATATCTGCTACGTATATTGGGCCACTGTATCGTTAACTTTCTGTTATTAGAGTAATTTGAACCAAGTCAGTTCTCAATTTGGGCCAGGGAACAAGGTTTTTGCAGTAGGGAGTAGCCGGTAGTTCACACGGACCTTTTGCTAATTTTACTGCTAAAATTAAGCTTTTTTTATAACAGTAAACTCTTATCTGTATACCTCCTCCCGGAATTAAGCTGTTATTCCGTACAGTGGCCAACTTTAAATCTATCAATTGCTGTTGATTTTGTGTCTCATAATTTCAACCATATCTCGTGTACAATTACAAGTTAATTTGGTAGGACGGGACGGCGTGAAGTATATTTTTGTCTGATTTTTTAAATTTTATATATTTTGCATTTATTTTTTGGTGCGTCTAGCTGATACGGTTGAAAGAATACACATATTCAGCCATGGACACATTTTTATTGGAATTTTAACTGTTATTCTGCCTTGGACACATTTTTATTGGTATTTGAGCTGTACGTTTGCACTTTCCATTTCTATGTGATATTCTGTTTTCTTTTTGATTGCACTTGTTAATATGGACAAGTTGGTAATCTCTGACACAAGTCGGAAAGTACGCATTATGTCTGTTCTGAGTAGTAGCGATCAAGGCTGTGTGCAAGTGACGAGTAGTCTGTCTGTAGGTAGACTCGGAAAGTAGCTTGTGTGAAGCAGACGTAGTCTGTCAGTTAGTTTGGTAGCTTAGGTAGCCACATTGTCTGTATATTTCCGTTTAATTATTTTTTCGGATGCATGAAAGCCTGCCCTGTGGGTGGAGACTATTGTATCACTAGTTGAGAATACGCATTTGTTCTTTGAAAGAAGTAAATACTCTGGTATTGTATGAATTGTTATAGTAGATGCTTAGCGTATCTTATTAATGAAGCTAGTTAACAAAAGTTGCTAGTTTTGATTTAACCTGAAGTTACTTACCAGTTGCCATTCCTTTCTTCATTCTGAAGATTAATTTTGTTTTACTGCCCTCTGACAAAGCAAGTAAATGACTTACAATTTGATAAGAATATTAGTGAAAGTATAATTCTTATTCAGATCAATCTGCATAACTAATGAGAATAAAAGTAACACACCGGTAGTCAAAGTGACATTCATAAGTATAGAGTTTTGTTGCATCAATTAGAGATCACATTGTAAGGTTAATTAATAAGCTTAATAGCTACAGGAAAACGTAGTTGCAAGAAGGAAAATATTTGCATTCAGTTGTGTTCTACGAAGCATAATCATATTTGAGAATTACGTAAAAGCAAATGAGACAGTGTAGGGATTGTTGTGCGATGCACTTCTCCAGACTCAGTGACATTGATGAATAATTGCTTTTTTTAACATTCTAATCGAAGTATTATCATATACAAAGATAAGAAAATATTCCATTAAGCAGATACACACTTATTTTTCTTGGTACTCGCAGCTGAATTATTTGAGTGTAGCCCGGTTACTAGTATACTATGTACGCTAAAAATAATCTTGAAACAACCCTAACTGACTTTACTTTTCAAACATGCGAGATTAGTATTTTAATGCGATTACGATTTTAATTATAGTTGTTTCATTAACAGTTTGCCTTCATTTGCTGTATTATCCGTTGAGCTCTAAACAATCACACTTAATTTTACTGTGTTCAGTGTCACATACGTTTAATGTATTTCAAGGAGAGAAACACAATAAAAGTCATACCTTAATCAGTTTATTTGATAGACAGGGCCATTAAATAATTTTCTTGGTAAATTTTAATTGTAACATTACGTCACACCTGACCAGGTTGAATGTTTGAATGCAGATAAGGTTTCACGTTTTAACCAAATTACACACGAGTTTCACGGTATTGACCCTCGTTACAAAGACCTTGCGCTGGGTACTATTTTGTCCAACGTGCATGTTACTAAATTATCAGTGAAATTGCCTTCTGTTGTAGGTTACTGCTACTCATCTTCAGGTCACAATTTTTCTGCCTTTAAAGAAAGTGCAAATGACAATATTTCATGCATTTGGCTAAGTTCAAGAAACTTGTAGATTCTACATCTACACAAGATACTCTGCAAATCACATTTAAGTGCCCGTCTAAGGGTTCGTCAAATCACCTTTATACTGTTTTATCTCCCATTCCATTCTCGAATAGAGCTCGTTAAGAAAGAACACCTTAATCTCTCCGTTCGAGCTCTGATTTCTCGTATTTTATTCTAATGTACATTTCTACCTATGTAAGCGGTAGTCAACAATTCATTTTCGCATTCGGAGGAGAATGTTGGCAATTGGAGTTTCGGAAGTTAGTCACGCCGCAGCGATAAACGCCATTGTTGTAATGGTACCCATCCCAGATGCTGTATCATTTCCCATTTACGAATTCACTTTAAGTATAATAACTAGTGGAGACGAAATTTTGTGAAAAGCTGGCACTAAAACAGTGTTACACAGTCGTTACATTTTAATTTTTATTTTTTATTTTTCCAAGAATATTTACGCAACATCAAGACGAAATTTGACTATAAATAATACGCCAGTAGCAGGTGAAACGATGACGCAGGCGAGACCGTTTAATTTTTAACGATTTCTTCCATCCACTTTCTCTCAGAGGTGCCACGGCAGTCTTCAGAGGCCTGTCCCCAACTAATCAATGTTTCAGCGACCATGACCTGCCTTGACAGGCTAGCAATGTTACAAAGTCGCTGTAGAGTACTTTGATAAGTTGAAAGATATTGACGTTTCCGCTCTTAAACTGTTGTTCGTTTTAAAATTTGGCTTCTGTGAACCACGGAAATAAAAGAGTTTAAATAAAATTGGAAAAATGAGATTACTAGTTTAAAAGTCATACTTGGCGTTCTAGATTTAGCATATGATAGCAATAATATCTACCGACGCTGAACAAATGAACGGAAAAACATAAGGCCAGTTAAAGCTGAAAACTCTAAAAAATTATGGGAATTGTGTACAGTATCACGTCAGTACTATAAAATAAATTTTCGAGACTACTTTAAAAGCATAATGTATTTTCCCAATGTTGGAGAGTTTCAACGGAATATTTTTCGCATTCGCAGAAGAAGGTGGAAGTCTGAGATTTCGTAAAAAGATATGGCCGCAACAAAAAACGCCTTTGTTTCACTGATTTCCACCTAATTCCCTTACCATATCGGACAAGAATATTAAAAGATTCTCTCCCCAGGTGCAGACAGGTGTGAAAACTACAGAACCATCAGTTTAATAAGTCATGGTTGCAAAATATTAACACGAATTATATACAGAAGGATGGAAAAGCTAGTAGTAGCCGACCTCGGGGAAGATCAGTTTGGTTTCAGGAGAATTGTAGGAACACGGGAGGCAATACTCACTTTACGGCTTATCCTAGAAGGTAGATTAAGAAAAGGCAAACCTACATTTCTAGCTTTTGTAGATTTGGAGAAGGCTTTTGACAATGTTGATTGGAATAAACTCTTTCAAGTTCTGAAGCAAGCAGGAGTAAAATATAGGGAACGTAAGGTTATTTACAACTTGTACAAAAACCAGACAGCGGTTCTCAGAGTTGAAGGGCATGAAAGGGATGCAGTGGTTGGAAAGGGAGTAAGACAGGGTTGTAGCCTTTCTCCAATGTTATTCAATTTGTACATTGAGCAAGCTATAAAGGAAAGCAAGGAAAAATTTGGAGAAGGAATTAAAGTTGAGGGTGAAGAATTAAAAACATTGCGTTTTGCCGACGACATAGTAATTCTGTCAGATACAGCAAAGGACCTGGAAGTGCAATTGAACGGAATGGACAGTGTGCTGAAAGGTGCATATAAGATGAACATCAACAAGAGCACAACTTGGGTAATGTCGTGCAGTCTAAGAAAATCAGGTGATGCTAAAGGAATTAGATTAGGTAACGAAGCAATAAAGGAGGTAGATAAGTTTTGTTACTTGGGCAGTAAAATAACAAATGATGGTCGCAGTACAGAGGATATAAAATGCAGAATGGCAATGGGTAGAAAAACGTTCTAGGAAAAGAGAAATTTGTTAACATCGAATATTGATTTAAGCCTAAGGAAGTCTTTTCTGAAGGCATTTGTATGGAGTGTTGCCTTGTATGGGAGTGAGTCATGGACGATAAACAGTGCGGACAGGAAGAGGATAGAGGCTTTTGAAATGTGGTGCTACAGAAGAATGCTGTAGATTAGGTGGGTGGATCGCGTAACTAATGAGGAGGTACTGAACAGAATTGGGGAGAAAAGAAATTTCTGGCATACCTTGACTAAAAGAAGGGATAGATTGGTAGGACATATTCTTAGACATCAAGGAATTGTGAATTTAGTGTTGGCGGGAAGTGTGTGGAGTAAAAACCGCAGAGGAAGACCAAGAAATGGATACAGTAAGCAGATTCAGACAGATGTCGGTTGCCATTCTTATGTGGAGATGAAGAGGCTTGCTCAGGATAGGGTATTGTGGAGAGCTGCATCAAACCAGTCTCCGGACTGAAGACCACAATATATATGGGAAGATCGCTTCTTTTGCAAACTAATTCTTCTATATCTACGCTGTAGAGCCAAAGAAACCGGTATAGGCAGGCGTATGCAAACACAGAGAGATGTAACGACTTTGAGGACGGCGTTGCGGTTAGCAACGCCCATGTTGGAAAACAGGTGACTGTCGTAGCCGTTAGATCGGTTACTCCTGGTACAATGGCGGGTCATCACGAGTTGAGCTGAACGTGCTGTTACATTCTGCGTACAACACAGGGCACAGTATTTCCAAGGTAGCGATGAAGTGGTCATTTTCCCATATGACCATTTCACTAGTGAACGGCGAATACAGGAGATCCGGTGAAACATCACATCTCCGACATCGCTTCGGCCGGAAAAAAGATCCTGCAAGAGAGGGACAAACGTGACTGAAGACAATCGCTCAACGCGACAGACGTGTCACCCTACCGCAGTTTGCTGCGGATTTAAATGCTGGATCATCAAGTGTCAGCGCGCGAAACATAATCGATATGGGCTTTCGGAGGCGAAGGCCCACTTGTTATGGCATGTAACGCACAAGACCTCTAGCAATATTTATTTTCTGAGCTAAGTCTGCTAAATTCAAACAATAATGTTTTTGAGAACGTAATCAAAAGTCCACGAGACATATCTGAGTACACAGTGGTTTATCTTACTAGTATCGAAAGTAAATACACAATATGAAATAGCCCATCAATAGCTGTGAACACCAGTTATGAAATAGTTTAATGTCAATCTGCAAATATAGATGAGTACATGTTTGACTAAAGAGACGTCATGTATTTCAGCTCAAATACCATTTTAAATTTGTGTAAAGTGAATAAGATCGTATGTGAGCGTGTAAACTTTCAGTAATAATCTATGTTAGATTAAATATTGACATAATAACGAATTAAGTCATAAAAGCCAAATCCTCTGTTTAGATAAACTCTGAGTATGCATCATCTTTTTAATCAATCTTGTTAGAGAATTGAAAATACTCATGAGCTACGTAAATTTTAGGAACACTGTCCTATTAATAATTTTCAAGTTATTACTGTAAATATTATATTCATTGTTGCTTTTCATATTTAAGAAGAGTTTCGGTTATTAGAAACATTTGAGAAGGTTTTAATGTTATTGAAAGATGAAGACGCATTAAAGTTTGTTTTATAGAAATGTTATTAAGATGTAATTGATGTAATTAATATTTTCATGTTTTTAACAACTCCTAAAATGCAGGGCACTGTTGAGGATTGTATATTAAGGCGGCCGGCAGAGGTCGTGAGAAGTGCAGTTTTTAACCAGATTTTCAAGCAGTCACTGTGCCCGTCAGCATTTTTTATTGTTGAAGTGATTATTATAAAAAGGCCAGTTTATTTAAAGTGTTGGATTAAACTACCGATTCAAACTTACCTGGTTTGCTCTTCATAATTTCAAACCAATAGCGTACACAATAAACGTTTTCAGCTACTCGTATTCAATGTAGTCCAGATGTTGCTGCAGTATTGAGATTCCAGATGCTGAGTTACCAGAATTACACCAACTGCGAGATAACAAATGTTCAAATGTTTGTAGAGTCTATGGGACTTAACTACGGGGTCATCAGTCCGTAAACTTACAAACTACTTATGAACTACTTACAACTAAGGACGGCACAAATATCCATGCCCGAGGGGGGGTTCGAACCCCCGACCGTAGTGGCCGTGCAGACCGTGACTGGAGCGCCTCAGTCCCCTCGGCCACCGCGGCCGGCGCGAGATAACAAGGCAACGCTTTACATGCACCATACAGAACATTGTGGAGGACTTTAAATGTTTGTGGCCAAATCCAAATCGAGAGGTTGACGCAGTTGGTGAGGTGAGCTGGCTTAGGTTTCGTCGCCTGTACCGTCGGTGACTGCAAGATACATAGATTTGCGCCTCGCCCCGGCTCGTCAACAGCGACGTTGCACTGCTGATGACCGGAAACATGTTGCTACACTAACCAACTGTACTGAGTGGATGGATGTGGGCAACGTCCCTTCGGTTTAGATTCATATTTTATGCGCTGCCATATCGTTCATACGGTTGCCATGAAATGTTGCGCACTTGATCTTCGAAACAAGAGGAACATCACTCTACATCAGGGGTAGTCAACGTTTTTAGGCTTGAGATCTACTGTGAGAAGTTTAGTCCACAGAGATCTACTGACCTAACCTCAGCAATATCAAACTATTTTCAGTAACAAGCATCATGCGGAGAGTGGTTTGTTTATGCCCATCCTAAAAAATTAAAAAGAAAATCAAAATTAGTTATTTTTTGTTGTATAGGACTTACATTAACAGCATGCTGTTTTAAGAGGTACTGACAATTAAATAGTTCTACCAGTAACTTTCAGTAACGAGTACTTCTGATAGTAGTACTACTTTATGACCACACACACACACACAGTGTTATTAATTGTAGAATATCATTCACGCCGTAAACTTCAAAGTGAGAGTAATTTGTAATTCTCACCCTGAACCTGCAAATACTAAAAATGACATTAAATGTGAAACATCACATCTACTACTAAGCTTAAAATATTGGGTTAGCTGAAAATTTTAAAACATTTATGTACTCTCGTAGAAGAATTCATTAAAAACAAAAGTAATGTTTTCAGCATTTTAAAATACGATAATTACCATACTTGATTAAAATATTTGTGAAATGCGTACACAGAAGCACATTCTCCTCCGGTTTTCCTTCGCATTGCGAGAGTAAAAAAAAATTAATAAAGTAATAATAAAAAAAATCATAAAAGTTTAAACACAAAACAGCACCATCGCCAAAAGTGAAAACTAATAATTGTAATTAGACAAAATACATAAAAGACAATTTATCGCCAAAAATGTTGTAGGCCTACTACTTCATTTTCAACATAACTTGTGAAAAAAAAAAAAAAAAAAAAAAAAATTAAATGAAAAAAAACAACTAATTATACAACATCACAAATGTTGAAAAACGTTTAGTGAGATATTAGCTCTGCATATCCTTGTCAAGTTTACTGTAATTTGGCGAATAATGAGTCAGAGCCAACCTTACACAGTCTGAAAGACGACAATCGGTCAATTTATTTCTACGCTTGGATTTCACTATGTTGATTATAGTAAACGCTGATTCATGTAGATTAGTTGATCCAAAAAATGATAAAAAAATATGATGAGGGTAGGTTTTTACATTCATTAATTTACAAGAGTTACCTTCACTGTACGCTGACATTAAGGAAGTGCGCGGTGCGACAGAACTGCTGTGAAGCGCGCCGCCAGGCGGACGCTGCCGCTCCGGCTTACGGTGAATCTGTATTCTGAGAGAGGAAGGATCGTTCAAATGTTTGTAATTATATCGGACCAACCTAAGGACCACACACACCCATGCCCCAGGGAGGACTCCAACCTCCGACGGGGAGCAACCGCGCGCTCCGCAGCGAGACGCCTTAGGCCGCTCGGCTACTCCACCGCGTCGAAGGATTGTTGCTTGGCGCGATCGTTAAGGCGGCGAAATGCCCGAGGAGACCAGAGGCGAAGACGACGTTTTCAGATTTACCCCCTGCAAATACCGCGCGAAACACTTATTGTCAACAAACTGGTATTACGAATAAGAGCTTATTACAGACGTAAGTTTTAAAGGATCGACTCATAAAGCCATGGCGATCGACTGGTCGATTGCGATCGACGAGTTGAGCATCCCTGCACCCCTGCTGTACATCATATGTCATATGGTTCTTGACGGAGACTACCTTAGACATCGGTATCGTTTCATTCATCATGAAAGTTGGCCCTTGTATGTTTTAACGAAAAAAAAAATAATAATAATAAGCCGCAAGTCAGTGGATGTGCTATTGGCCCACTTTAGGTTACGGTAGTAACACTAAAAGTGGGCCTTTGCGGTCGTCTTTTGACAGCTCGAAATTTAAATGAAAATAACGGCTTAACTATTCATCTGATACGAAAATTGAATAACCGAATTTGTAGAGGAGAAAATTCTCTACAACTTTGCTCTTTTATTTTTTTTTCACATCTCGTAGCGTTTCAAAGATATTTGCAAAAATAACGGCGATTTTGGGTGTCTGTCTGTCTGTCTGTCTGTCCGTCTATCCGTAACGTGTTCCCTGTTTTTGAGACGAACCGTTCAACCGATCAGCACCAAATTTTAGAGACATGATTTTAGGCCGTCAGAGACCAGAACCTCCCCTTTTCAAATTTTTCGGACAAAAAATACGGTAGTAAAACCAAAAACTGCCGTTTGTAATATAATAGTAATTGCAAACGAACCGTTCATCTGACACGAAAATTGAATAACCTAATTGGTAGAGGAGAAAATTCTCTACAACTTAGCTCCCTTACGTTTTTTTCATATCCCGTATCGTTTGAGACATATTTTCAAAAATAACGGTTATTTGACACCCTCCATTGAATTAACGAAAACCAGCCGTTCGGAGATGTCACGTGACATTCCCCGCGTATTTCACGATTTTCTTATTGTAACTTACACGTTGTCATTTCAAAGCAACGGCACACTGAGGAATTAACAAAAACACATACGATAAATGATAATCTAATCTCTACAAATGCCATATTAATATCAGTTAACAACGGCCATGAATAGTATGAGATTAAAGAACTTATGTTTTGGTTTATAGCCGTAGCGTATTGGGAAAGGTGCTGGACTGTGATGCGAAATGTCGGTGGTTCGTAGCTCGCCACTACTTACATTTTTTTCCTAAAAGGGTTTTATACACTTTTATTCATTAATTTATAATTATTATTTTGGTCCAAAACGTTTGCAAAAACTTGTTGTTGTTGTTGTGGTCTTCGGTCCGGAGACTGGTTTGATGCAGCTCTCCACAATACCCTATCCTGAGCAAGCCTCTTCATCTCCACATAAGAACGGCAACGTACATCTGTCTGAATCTGCTTACTGTATCCATCTCTTGGTCTTCCTCTGCGATTTTTTCCCCACACACTTCCCTCCAACACTAAATTCACAATTCCTTGATGTCTAAGAATGTGTCCTACCAATCAATCCCTTCTTTTAGTCAAGGTATGCCAGAAATTTCTTTTCTCCCCAATTCTGTTCAGTACCTCCTCATTAGTTACGCGATCCACCCACCTAATCTTCAGCATTCTTCTGTAGCACCATATTTCAAAAGCCTCAATCCTCTTCCTGTCCGCACTGTTTATCGTCCATGTCTCACTCCCATACAAGGCAACACTCCACAAAAATGCCTTCAGAAAGGACTTCCTTACGCTTAAATCAATATTCGATGTTAGCAAATTTCTCTTTGTCAAGAACGCGTTTCTACCCATTGCCATTCTGCATTTTATATCCTCTGTACTTCGACCATCATTTGTTATTTTACTGCAAGTAACAAAACTCATTTACGGCCTTTATTGCTTTGTTTCCCAATCTAATTCCTTCCGCATCACGTGATTTTCTTACACTGCACTCTATTACCCTAGTTTTGCTCTTGTTAATGTTCATCTTATATGCACCTTTCAGCACGCTGTCCATTCCGTTCAATTGCTCTTCCAGGTCCTTTGCTGCATCTGACAGAATTACTATGTCATCGGCAAAACGCAATGTTTTTAATTCTTCACCCTGAACTTTAATTCCTTCTCATAATTTCTCCTCGCTTTCCTTTATAGCTTGCTCAATGTACAAATTGAACAACATTGGGGAAAGGCTATATCCCTGTCTTACTCCCTTTCCAACCACTGCATCCCTTTCATGCCCTTCAGCTCTGACAACCGCTGTCTGGTTTTTGTACAAGTTGTAAATAACCTTACGCTCCCTATATTTTACTCCTGCTTGCTTCAGAACTTGAAAGAGTTTATTCCAATCAACATTGGCAAAAGCCTTCTCCAAATCTACAAAAGCTTGAAATGTAGGTTTGCCTTTTCTTAATCTATCTTCTAGGATAAGCCGTAAAGTGAGTATTGCCTCCCGTGTTCCTACATTTCTCCTGAACCCAAACTGATCTTCCTTGAGGTCGGCTTCTACCAGCTTTTCCATCCTTCTGTATATAATTCGTGTTAATATTTTGCAACCATGACTTATCAAACTGATGGTTCTGTAGTTTTCACACCTGTCTGCACCTGCTTTCTTTGGAATGGGGATTATAACATTTTTCTTGAAGTCTGAGGGTACTTCATCTGTCTCATACATCTTACACACCACGTGAAACAATTTTGTCATGGCTGGTTCTCCCAGAGACTTCAGTAGCTCTGAGGGAATATCATCTACTCCAGGGGCCTTAGGTCTTTCAGGGCTCTGTCAAATTCTTCTCTCAGTACAGTATCTCCTATTTCATCTTCATCTACATCCTCTTCCCATCCTACAATATTGTCTCGAAGTTCATTTCCTTTGTAGAGCCCCTCTATATACTCTTTCCACCTTTCAGCTTTCCCTTCTTTGCTGAGAACTGGTTTTCCATCAGTGTCCTTGATATTCATAGAGCTGTTTTTCTTATCTCCAAATGTTTCTTTTATTTTCCTGTAGGCTGTATCTATTTTTCCCCTATTTATACATTCTTCTACATCCTTGCATTTGCCTTCTAGCCACTCCTGCTTAGCCATTTTGCACTTCCTGTCAATCTCATTTCTTAGTCGTCTGTACTCCATTTTGCCTATTTCATTTACTGCATTCTTATATTTTCTCCTTTCATCGATTAAATTTAGTATCTCCTGTGATATCCAAGGATTCTTTGTAGGTCTTGCCTTCCTACCTATTTTGTCCTCTGCTACGTTCACTATTTCATCTCTCAATTTTACCCGTTCCTCCTCTACTGTTTTATTTTCCCCTGTTTCTGTCAATTGTTGCCTGAAGCTCCCTCTGAAATTCTTAAGAACCTCAGGTTCCTTCAATTTATCCAGGTCCCACCTCCTTATTTTCCTACCTTTTTGAAGTTTCTTTAGTTTCAGCCTACAGTTCATAACCAACAAGTTCTGGTCAGAGTCTATATCTGCCCCTGGGTATGTCTTACACTGAAAAAACCTGGTTCCGAAACCTATGTCTTACCATTATAAAATCTATCTGGTATCTCCCGGTGTCTCCTGGTCTCTTCCACGTATACAACCTTCTTTTGTGATTCTTGAACCAGGTGTTTGTTATAACTAAATTTTGTTCTGTACAAAATTCTACCAGGCGGCTTCCTCTTTCATTCCTTTTGCCCAGACCATATTCACCTACTATCTTCCCTTCCCTTCCTTGTCCTACTACCGAATTCCAGTCTCCCATAACAATTAAGTTTTCCTCTCCCTTAATTATCTGAATAATTTCCTTTAGCTCCTCATATATTTCTTCGATTTCCTCATCATCGGCAGAGCTAGTTGGCATATAAACCTGTACTACTGTTGTCGGTGTTGGCTTCGTACCTATCTTGGCAATGATAATGCGATCACTCTGCTTGTCATAGTAGTTTACCCGCATTCCTATTTTCTTATTCATTATCAATCCTACTCCTTTGATACCCCCAACTGATTTTGTATTTACAATCCTGTACTCACCTGACCAGAAATCCTGTTCATCCTGCCACCGAACTTCACTAATCCCCACTATATCTAACTTCAACCTATCCATTTCCCTTTTTAAATGTTCTAATTTTCCTACTCGATTAAGGGATCTAACATTCCACGCTCCGACCCGTAGAATGCCAGTATTGTCTTTCCTGATGATCACATCCTCCCGAGTAGTCCCCGCCCGGAGATCCGAATGGGGGACTATTTTACCTCCGGAATATTTTACCCGAGAGGATGCCATCATCATATGTTCATACAGAAGAGCTGCATGTCCTCGGGAAAGGTAACGGCTGTAGTTTCCCCTTGCTTTCAGCCGTTCGCAGTAGCTGTGTGGCAAAGCCACAATAGCTGATGTTACAAGGCTAGCTCAGTCAATCATACAGACTGTTGCCCCCGTAACTACTGAAAAGGCTGCTGCTCCTCTTCAGGAACCAGACGTTTGTCTGGCCTCTCCACAGATACCCCTCCGCTGTGGTTGCACCTACGGTACGGCTATCTGCATCGTTGAGGTACGCAAGCCACCCTACCTCGGCAATGTCTTTGGTTCATGGGAGTGGCGCAAAAACTTATAAAACTACAAATCTAAAGTGGGCGGTAAAACACGTCAGTGCGATTTTTTTCATAGGGAGAGATGGAAATGGTCTGAAAGAGAGGGAGGTGGGGAGAACTTGATAGAGATGGAGGAGCGGGAGAGGAGGAGATGGGGGAAGGGAGGGGAGTATGTGGGCAGAGAGAAGGAAGGGGGGGGGGCAGAGGAGCAGACGCAGCAAATTAGAGGAGAGGGACGACGAGGTGGATTAACAGAAGACACTGTAAATAAGCAATCGGGCAATGCCGGGTTTTCAGCTAGTAAATGTTTTGAACTAATTAAGAATTCAGCTGAATGACTGTTACGATTGACATTTCATTTAATGTGTAAATACAGTAATTTCCATGTAAATCAAAAATATTGGGGTATTAAATATTTTAATAGCACAAATACATAAAATCTTATCCATAGTATACATATAAACTTAAATATGCAATAAATTATTTTTTTACTTAAGACACATCTGATTCGAAAATATAGAAAGTCGTAAATATAGAAAGGTGTATGAAAACATATATCGATTTTCGGTGTGGTCTCTGTTGCGGAAAGACATGTAAAGTTATTTTTATGTTGATATTGTTTCCATCAGTCACAATTAATACTTTTTGTATTAGCCATGTATGTTTAACTTTCGTCTTTCTCCTGCTGCCCCTCTAACAACAATTTCACGCTCTTCTCAACACGTTCAATACGCTCTACTAACAGAGACAAATTATTTGCCTCGCTCGACGAATCAGATGTAAAGTTCTCACGCTGTGACAGAATTCGTTTTGCTTCACTGACAATCTTACAGTCAAGTGGGCTCAGCAGTTTCCCTTGTTCTCCCGAAAGTCTCGTCTGCGCTCCTTTATTTGGCCACACAACTAAACACGTCTCTTCATCAGATTTTCCAGAAAATAACAACAAATTGTCAAACTTTTTTGCGGCGTATTTCCAGCGCCTACACGGTTTATTAAGGCATACGGTGATGTTTTCAATTTCATAAAGGCAATGTATTTGAGACATAATACTTAGAATTTCAGCACTGACCCGTATTTGTTGCTCATCTGAGACAGCAAGAGCTGTTAGAAGGTTTAGTAAAACAACAGGCAAGTAAAACAAGAAAAGGATAAACACTACTGAAGTTAACCAGATATCTGTTTCGAAAGGCAGATCATTAGCATCAAATTCTCCAGTCATCATAATGAGAGTTTTTAAAAATGTTCTGAATGGATTTTGAAAGAAGTCTCCTGGTTCATCCTCTGAGTTTTTGAGCATATCTGTGCCTCCAAGTGTTACATTGTCTTCGTTAGAATTTATTCTCGCCTTCTCATTTATAGGTGACGAAAATATCACATAGAAACTGAGAGAGAAGGCAACAATTATAAATATGTAAGACTTGAGCAAGTGCAAATAATTGACGGAAACAGCTCTCAGCATTTCCACGTTTGTTGAGAATTTGTAGTGCCTGCCAGTAATCACAAACAGGCCCCTCCATGACAATAAGATAGAGGCAGTAAAAATCCAACGAGCAAATGAACCAAGAGGACACTGTAAAAGGATAAGAAACGCAAAAATGATGAGCGAAACGTCATAAAAATTTTCAGAATTTCTGAAGTAGAGGCTAGTTTTGAGAATAAGTTGAGTGACCTCTCTGAGTAGCATACACGTTGTGCATGTTAAGGCAGTCACACAACAAAAAATGTCAATCGATTGCACCGCTACAGACATTGTATCTATGTTACTGACTTGTATTAAGATATACACGTTTAATGTAATTACGAAAACAAGGTAAAGTATCAAATTCAGGTACCGCAGAAATCTCATGTGATCATGTTTTACTTGTAAGAAGCTTACAATAAGGGGATGCTTTAAAAGTATTCTGTAATCAGGCAGATTAGTGAGGGCGTGTAAAATTTCCATTTCTGTATACGTTTCCTCTGATGGGGGCTCCATCAACTTTGAATAGATACTGGTGAGGTCCGGGTTTGAATTGTTGTCCTCAATTGGGGTTGCATTACTTTTGTTTGCTTTACATTTAGTTACCTTTTTCCGCGATATTAGCATTTTATAACTGAATTTTATAAAATAATCATCATTCGATGGTAAAATGTCATCTCTTGTAGTCAGGCTGTGGTCTAGCAAAGAACGAATTTCCTGAACAGATAAAGGATATTTACCGAAGGCATTTTTTGCTAGCAGATCAGCCCCTTTACTTAGTAACTCGAAGATAATTTCAGCGTCGTTTTTGGCAGCAATGTGAAGTGCAGTGTTTCCTTTGTGGTCAACAGCATTCACGTCTATTTCTACAATGGATTTACTATTGAGCAATATGTCGACCATTTTCTTGTCATTCTGCAGACAGGAGAGCATCAGAGGCGTTCTTGTATTTCTTTCGTGAGTTGCATTTGGGTTTACTTTTTCAAGGAGCTTCTTTGCAAAATCGTACAAACCTCTCTCGCAAGCGTACTGTAAGAAAGTGTAACCACAGCCCGAACAGTCCAGCAGCGCGTCGGAGAAACTTAGTTTCTCAAATTCTTCTTCGAAGTTGGCGTACTGGCCCTTCACCATAAAATCGAACAGCCTTTTCTTCAGACAGACGCTTTCCTGTTTTACAAGCGCGTCCTCCCCAGCAACGCCATCTCTGTCAAGCAGCACGCCACTGCCGCCTTCATAAGCGTCGCTACTATCACCAGCCCCGTTGCTCCTGGCAAAACCACCACGGATAAAAATTGTAGGACCGGATGCGCCACCGCTGAAGCGACTAAGTCTGAAGTCACCTCCAGCAAGGTTACTGTCAGCAAAGCCACCGCCATCGACAGTACTGCCACCATCGTTTCTCAAACCACGAAAAAGACTGGGGCCATTTGGGGTTTCGTCACGTTCTGGGTCAGGCCCACTGGCTATTGAGAATGGTACGATAACATCGCCGTAAGTTAATGGCTGTGCGCCAGGGTGACCCTTTGATGAGATGTTGATACGACCATTGGCTCCGGGTCCGATATTCACGTAGGGCCTGTTCTTCTTGCCGCCTTTCCCCTGTATCATGTTCATAGCAACGTGGCATCCTGCGAGATCAGCTGGAGTCTGTCCAGAACTGTCTTTTGCGTTCACATCGACGTTTTCCACGTTTAGCAGGATCTCCAGGCATTCGTGTGAGTGTGTAGACGAAGAGCACGGAGCTGCAAGATGGAGCGCCGTTTGGTCGTTGATGTCTTTAGCATTAACGTCACCAGCCGCGTGCTCCAAAAGCAGCCTTAGGGCAGCGGCGTTTCCTGAGGCAGCAGCCACGTGCAGTGGTGTCCTGCAATAAATAAGAGTCTCCTGAATAACTCTGCTGCAGTGAAAGGAAAAAGAAAAAAATTCAATAATGTAGAAGCATTCCAATCAACATAAATAAAATTTTGACTGAACTAGTAATAAAATTCAAACAACTTTAAAAAATGACCCAATAAATTTCGGGCGTGCAGCCGTGCAAATTCTACGTCTTCCACTAATATTTCGGCCGCGTTTCGTCCGGCCGTCTTCAGAGTGAGTCCACGACTAACGAAAAGTTGGCCAGGCACGGTCTTATATACACCATCGTGGCGTGATTGCGCATGTGGGTCTCAGATGCTGGTCGGCGGCAGAGAGGTACACTTAGCACGCGCGTCCTCCGTGGCGAAGGGAATCAGGAGTTCGATTCTATTATCGATATATGTTCTGTGGTGGCAACACCTTGTCGACATCTCTGTAATTTTAATACATTAAGTGCAGGATTCCACGCCTTGTCCAAATTAAAACCATTATCTCTGTTTATTAAATTTTCATTTATTCTAATTTCTACTGCTTCTTTAAAATAATAGGACAGACAACCCGCACTGCCCACGAAAGATGTGTCGAACACCGAAGATACACTCGTTTATTACAGCCAGACAAGTCAGCTGTAGCAGAACATTGTCTAGATAAAGGGTACTCAATAAATTACAGTGATGTGAAGATTTTAACACCTATATCTTCATTTTGGGACGCATTTTTTAAAGAAGCAGTAGAAATTAGAATATCTGAAAATTTAATAAACAGAGATAATGGTTTTAATTTGGACAAGGCGTGGAATCCTGCACTTAATGTAATAAAATTACAGAGATGTCGACAAGGTGTTGACACCACAGAACACATACCGATAAGAGAATCGAACTCCTGATTCCCTTCGCCACGGAGGGCGCGCGTGCTAAGTGTACCTCTCTGCCCCGACCAGCATCTGAGACCCGCATGCGCAGTGCCGCCGCGATGGTGTATATAAGGCCGCGCCTGGCAACTTGTCGCCAGTCGTGGACTCACTCTGAAGACGGCCGGACGATACGCGGCCGAAATATTAGAGGAAGACGTAGAATTTGCACGGCTGCACGCCCGAAATTGATTGGATTACTCCTTACGCCGTGAAAAGTTGAAATTACACAACTTAAAAGAAGATTGCAGCTGAATCAATGGTAAAGAAGTCATAAACCAAAGGAGAATAAAGTAATCACATCTGCATACATGTACTGATAAGAAAAGACATTAGGAATCACAAATTAAGGTAACTTGACTAAGATAAAGGCAAGCAAGTTGTCATTCAGCTCGGATAAGACATGAACAGGTAAACTCATCTACAGCAAACATCTAAATGAGATGTGAGGTTGATGGAATCTCATATCAGTTGTAAAAGATGATCTCGTGGCTGTAAAATGAGAAAATCTTTATGCGCGCAAAGGGCATTTATGTGATCTGCTTTAGAAAATATATTTTCACTACTGGGTGGCATAATTACACAAAAGAAAAACAATCGGTGCCTACAGTGTGATGGGCTTCTTAGAATGCGGTCAAGCAAGTCAGGCGGAGTGACGAAGTTATTGCGAACGAATTAAGGAGTATGTCTCACTGGGCTCTCAAGAAAGTGAGCGGCCCAGCTCAATTTAGTAAAATACCGGAAGTGAATCATACTTTAAAGCCTTTTATGCACAATAAGGATATCACGAAGTATGTGGAAGAGGATGCTGCTTAGGCAGAAATTATACAGAAAACAGGAAAAATGTGATTAGGTCATATTCTGTGTGGAATGACATACTACATACTGTTGGTGATGATAAACGAATTGATCATCATCAACGCTTGTGAGCTTTTAAAACATATGAATCCATGAAGAATTCATGTGGAAGCGTATGGACAGAGCCATTGGGACTATTGCCGAAGCATGAGAAACTTGTTCCATTAGTGCTTCCCTCTATTGGAGGAGGAATTTTTTTAGGGTTGGGGGCAGGGGGTAGAGATATTACCGTTTCTTCATTGCTTATGAGTGCTTGAGTGATTATGTACATAGCCCTCATTAAATCAGAGAGTTTTCTTATAGTTTGTTATAATCGCAGAAGGTGAATTTTCGTCAGTGGCAGATGCTGTATTATAATCCTGGTACTATCTACAGAGGAGAGGGGAATGGCAATTTGTATTTTGTTTCCGGAAGCAGGAAAGGCAATTTGAATTCTGTTTCTGATGTGTTAAAGACATTTTAAGTTTTTACGTGTAATAAATTAATTTATGTAAAGCGACGTCTGAGAGTTTGATAATTGTATAATTGACGTTAAATTCCACCAGTAGTTTTTAGTATGTGCGTTGTATAAACGTACGTACAATCTCTGACAATAAAGTTCGGTGTTTAGTCCTGTAACATTAAAATAGATAATGCAGCACAGTTGCTGAGCGGGAGCAGCTGCTCCCGCTGGAGGCTCGAGTCCTCCCTCGGGCATGGGTATTTGTAACACAGTGTAACACAGTTTTAAAGTCTGGGGACTGATGACCATAGCAGTCTCGTCCAGTAGGTTTACAAAAAATTGACTTTTTATTCTACAGTTACCTTACTGTCCTTCGAAATACGCCTGCCATAACTATGCACCGCTGCGCTCTGCGGGAGAGGTCCTGTGAATTGCACAAAGTCTTGTTTTGAGATATTGTTCAAAAGCCTTGTAACGTTTCGTTGGATATCAGGAATACCGTAAAATCTCTTTCCTTTCAAAGTGAGTCTGAGTCGAGGGAATAGGAAGAAGTCTGGAGATCTGAGATCTGGCGAGTATGGTGGATGCTCAAGTTGCACGACAACGGTCGCCCAAATACAGCCAATATCGTCAAACAGGTCCTGGCAAGAAAGGGGGATGTGTAACTTGAACACCCACCACACTAGCCGGATCTCAGTCCTGCAGTCTTCTTCCTTCGACTCAAACTGGGTTACAAAGAAGAGATATTTGACGAAACTCCTGGCATCCAACGAAACGCGACGACGCTTTTCAACATCATCCTAAAGGAAAACTTAATGTAAAAAGACCAGGACATGTATCGCAGAGCTCAGCGGTATGTAGTTATGGGAGGTGACTATTTCGGAGTACAATAAGGTAACTGTAGTTCATAGTTCATCTACGTTCATGTTACAAGACTGTTCAACGAACTTCATTGTCAGAGGTTGTACAGTGTGTTGTGTCTGTGTGTTGTTTTTGGTGTGATGAAATGCAAAATAAGAGAGACCGGCCTATGATTCCTGGCCAGAACACAATAAGAAAACTTGACAATTAATTGGAAGTGAATCATCTGCTTAGACGTCATCACACAACTGTTTCACAATTATTACTGCACTTCACGCACCAGTTGTCAATAATAAAATATATATGTCAACACGACATGTTTCGGGACGACATTATCCCATTATCTTCATAAAACTTATCTTCATAAAACTTATCTGCTGCTAGGAAGCATCGTTAAACACAATACCCGTGTATGAACATTGTCAAAAATAAAACTTTGCGCAGTACCACATGTTTCTCTGATGGCAGCAAGTTGTGCACTAACCACAGGGCGATAGGAAGTGGCATCTGAAAGACGCTTGCCAGGCTTTGGGAACATTAAGAATACGGGAGGTTTTCCACATGTCGGGGAAGAAGCCGGTGTACAGGATAATATTGTATAGGGATGCAAGGGCAGCGTGGAAGGAGTGGGGGCAGGCACGAAGGTGGCTGTAGGCTGATCGGGCGTGGCTGGGGGCGGTGTTGCGTTTTGTGTGTAGCATAAGTTGGATGTCAAGGGCGGTCATAGGCGTGTTAATTTCTGAAGGTCGGATGTGGTCCAAGTACTGGAAGCCAGGGGCGAGTGGGGGGATGAGTACCAGTACGCTCGTGGACAAGGGGAAAGAGGGAGAAGTCAAATCTGGGGTTGTCAGGAACGGAAAAAACATTGGAAAGGTGGGTGTAACGACCACGACGTCGACGGGGCGTTAAACCCTAATCTTTCCTTCCTTTTTAAGTTGAGTATTCCGAATGAAAGACTGTAAAATGCCAAGTATCAAGTACATTTAATACGATTATTGTCGCGTATGAAATGTTAAAAGAGGTGAGTCGGCAATATTGCCACTGAAGTACTCTCTGCCACACAATTTTAGAAGATTCTACAGTCAATTTTAGTAGATATCTATATCTATAAACATGAATGTCTGTTCGGTGTACGTTTATCACATCTGAACCACAAGAGATAAAGAGCTGAAAATTTGTACAGTTACTAATGTCTACCCGGGGAAGGCTTTAGGCACGGTTTTATGGCGATCGGATAGCAATTTATCTGTATACATTAATGTGAAGTTTGTTCGGTGTATGCTTATCACGCCAGAACGACAAGACGCAGAGACTTAAATATTTGTACAGTTACTAATTTATACGTGAGGAAGGTTTCAGGCACGGTTTTATAGCGATCTGATAGATATTTAGTAATTTGAAGAATATAACGCTAAATGTATGATAATAATTACTCTTTGAAACTTATATTTACTCTTTGAGAATGGTTTCGTTGGTTGATTGTTGCTTGAGGGTTGATAATGATAAAAGGGTTGGAAAGTTATCGGTGTATATAAAATTCTACGCGTGTGTTTTAATATTTCGCTCTGCAGCGAAAACTACAGAAAGCAAACGAATGGTCTGTGTGTAATTGTTGTCCTAAGTCTCCCATTGTACTCGATAATGCCGATAGCTATAAGTAGTTGGACGATATGGTGGTTGAAAGTCGTCAAATTATAAAAAAATGGGACTGAAGGCCAGCAATGACGTTGGCGACTATATAGCAAGGAGGTTACATACACCGAAACGTGATGCCATAGACGATATCTTTGGTCTATGCGTGCTGCAATGTTTTCAGCTCTTTCTCTGTAAGGATAAGCATACGAATAAGGAAATACAAGAATAAATAAATAAAGCAGTAAAAAAAGAAATTTCTTTTAATACAGAAATACAGCACTTATAGAAATAAATACATACCAGCAAAATTATACAATTGTACTACATGTAACTCAATAAATATGAGATCGTACGCGTTTTATGTCATTTGTGTTTTGATTACTATCTTTCTTTGTTTGGATACTTATAATTTTTTGTAGATTATGCGAGGCAGGCTTATTTCTTTTTTATTCTCCGATAAATATAGCATATTTTTAGAAAAAAGGAGATGGACAGAGAGAGAGAGAGAGAGAGAGAGAGAGAGAGAGAGAGAGAGAGAGAGAGAGAGAGAGAGAGAGAGAAAGGATAGGAGAACTACTAACGCAAAGCAGGAATAAATAAATAAATAAATACTCGGAGGAAGCCGGGTTTTCAGCTAGTAATGTACACTTTTTAGATGTAGAGAAACTTGCCTTTCACAGCTTACCTCTGAGTACAGAGGTTGACGGCAGAAGGTTTGGCCCCGGCATCGAGCGTCGCTTTGACGAACTTGGCCGCTACTTCGGCGTCCCGCAGGCCGCAGGCTCGCTCCAGGAGGCGGGTGTTGTGCGGCTGCTCGAACCAGAAGTCCGGGTCGAAGTCGTCCTGGGCGGCGGCGCGCCTCAGCAGTCGCCGGTATAGCGGGAATTCGGCTAGGTCCACGGCCTGCAGCAGGCGCCTCTTGCCCGCGGGCGTGTGCGCGGCCGAGCCCGGCAGCGTGGCGGCCACGTCCGGCAGCTGGGACTCCAGCGCCTGCCTCGCCGTACAGCCGCCCCACACCTGCCGGTCCACGTCCAGCTCGCGGTGGGCCGCCCTGTCCAAACACACACACCAGTCTCACACCAAAACGCACCTCAGTCGCTCTGTTAATACATTCGAGAGCCACAGAAACTGGTGTAGCCTTACGTATGCAAAAAAACACCTCCACCCTTCCCCCTAGACATATGTAAACACTCAGAGGACGGCGCTGCGTAGGCAACGCCACAACACAACAGGTGTACGGCGCAGGCGTTAGTTCGGTTGCTGCTGCTATAATGTGCAGGTTATCACGGTTTGAGAGTGAACGCTGTGTAACAGAGATGACACACAGAAGCTCCTAGGTAGCTATGAGGTGGGAATTCTTCCATACGACCATTTGACAAGTGCACTGGGGCTCGTTTAAAATATCAGTACCTACATCACTGCGACCGGAAAAAGATGCAGCAATAACGGGGCCGACGTCGACTGCAAAGAATCTTTCAATGTTACAGAAGCACAACCTTTCCGCAAATTGCTGCGGAACTCAATTCTGGGCCATCAACAGGTGTCATCGATATGGACTTTCCGATCCGGAGGCCCCATCGTGTACGCTTGTTAACTGCACGACACAAAGCTTTATGCTTGGCCTGGGCCGCTCGCCTTGGATATTGAAAAGTTCATGATTGTAAACATGTTGCCCCCAGATGATCGAGTAGATGAGCGTGAACAGGTATGGAACATATCCTGTATTCTAATATTATGAATTATCTGGAACAGAACGATCTATTGACCAAAGGTCAACACGGATTTACAAAATATCGCTCATAAGAAACACAACAGGTATAGAACATATCATGTATTCTAATATTATGAATTATCTATCTCAAACAGAACAATCTATTGACCAAACGTTAACACGGATTTACAAAATATCGTTCATGCGAAACACAACTAGCTCTTTATTCACACGAAGTGATGGGTGCTATCGACAAGGGCTCGCAAATTATTTCCGTATTTCTTGATTTCCAGAAGGCTTTTGACACCGTACCTCACAAATAGCCTTTAATCAAATTGCGTGCTTATTGTATGTCGCCCCAAATTTGCGACTGGCTAGAGGATTTCCTGTCAGAGAGGACACATTTCGTAGTAATTGATGGTAAGGCATCGACTAAAACATAGGTGATATCGGGCGTTCCAGAGGGTAGTGTTATTGGTCCTCTGCTGTTCCTTATTTACATAAACGATTTAGGGGAAAATCTAAGTAGCTCTCTTAGGTTGTTTGCAGATGACGCCGTCATTTGCCGTCTAGTAAAATCATCTGAAGATCAAAACCAACTGCAGAACGATTTGAATAAGATATCTGTATGGTGTAAGAATTGGCAATTGACTCTAAAAAATGAGAAGTGTGAAGTCGTCCACATGAGTACGAAAAGAAATCCGTAAAACTTTGTTTACAAGATAAATCAATCAAAAGTGAAGGCCGTAAACTCCACAAAATACCTAGGAATTACTATTACTTAAACTGGAAATAACACGTAGATAATATCGTGGGAAAGGCGAACCAGAGACTGCGTTTTATTGGCAGAACCCTTAAAAGATGCAACGAACTACTAAAGAGACTGCATAAACTACGCTTATCCGTTCATTTTTGGAGTATTGCTGCCCAGTGTGGGATCCTTATCAGGTGGGTTTGACGGAGGACATCGTTAGAGTCCAAACAAGGGCAGCTCGTTTCGTATTGTCACGATACAGAGGAGACAGCGTTACGGAAATGGTACAGGATCTGGGATGGGAATCATTACAACAACGGCGCTTATCGCTGCGGCGTGGACTACTTGCGAAACTCCAATCGCCAACATTCTCCTCCGAATGCGAAAATATGTTGTTGACTCCCACTTACATAGGTAGAAATGATCATCAGAATAAAATACGAGAAATCAGAGCTCGAACGGAGAGATTTAGGTGTTCTTTCTTCCCGTGCACTATTCGAGAATGGAATGGGAGATAAATAGTATAATGGTAGTTCGATCTACCCTCTGCCATGCACTTAAATGTGATTTGCAGAGTACTCATGTAGAGGTAGGTGTAGATGTAGGGACAACCACATGAATGCATGTACCCTGCATGAAGCAGGGGAATGCTCAAGCTGGTGCAGGCTCTGTAATGGTGTGGGGCGTGTGTGTGAGCGTGAGTGATATGGAGTCCCGATACGCCTAGATGTGACTCTGACAGGTGGCACGTATATTCGCCTTGTAGCTGACCATCTGCATCGATTCATGCCCGCTGTGCATTCCGACGGACTTAGGCAATTGCAGTAGGACAATGCGATAGCCCAGACGTCCAGGATTGCTACAGAGTGGCTCCAGGAACACGTCTCTGACTTTAAACATCTCCGCTGGCCACCAGTCTCCCCTCGTTCTCTTGCGGACTTAGCGACAGCATTGCAAGATGCATGGTGTCAGATCCCTCCCTCACTACTTCAGACATCATCGACTCCACGCCACGTCGTGTTGCAGCTCTTACGCGTTTTCGCGGGGACCCTACACGATATTAGGCAGGTGTACCTGTTTCTCTGGCTCTTTCGTGTATTATAAGAATATTTTGGAGTGTTTTAAGTGAAATGGTATTCTCAGTAATCAGTGAAGATAGTGATAACGAAAGTAACTGATTTATCTCAAACATTCCACTCAATAAGCTCCAGAACTCGAATGTTATGACGCAGATGTGTGGCCGATTCAACATCAGAACAACTGTTGTTATGTAGCTGCACATTCTATTTAAGCCAAGAGAACTCCATGGGTTCAGTTTGGCATCTCTTCATCTTATACATAACGGAATTCCATAAAAAGTTTATTTATTGGAAAGATATAGCTCACTAGAGAAAAATCTTGTGAAGACATGCAAGAATACTTCAAAAAAGTGGAGATTAACATCAAATCCAATGAAGACTGACATAAGCTGCTGTCATCTTAACACTTTCATTCCCACATCATGGATTCAGATTTGGAGGAATTAAAATTCAGTATTTTCTCTATTAATACAAAAAATACCGGGCGATAAAAAAGTCAGTATAAGTTTCAAAACTTAATAAATCACGGAATAATGTATATACAGAGGTAAAAATTGACACACATGCTTGGAATAACATGGGGTTTTATTGGAATAATAATAATAATAATAATAATAATAATAATAATAATAAATAAAATTAAATTAAATTAAAAAAAAGTTTCAAGAAAGTCCGACAGATACCACTTTATCTGATCAGAAAACCAATAATTAGCATAAGAAATTAAGACAAAGCAAAGATGATGTTCTTTACAGGAAATACACAATATGTTCATCATCCTTCCTCAACAGTATCTGTACTCGAGGAATAATGATGTGAACAGCACTGTAAAGCATGTCCGGAGTTATGGCGAGGCATTGGCATCCGATGTTGTCTTTCGGCATCCTTAGAGATGTCGATCGAACACGATACACTCCTGACTTCAGATACCCCCAAAGCCAATAATCGCACGACTGAGGTCTGGCGACCTGGGAGGCCAAGCATGACGAAAGTGGCGGCTGAGCACATGATCATCACAAAACGACGCGCGCAAGACTTTTTTTTCAACTTTTTCTTTGTTCTAACAAAACCCCAGGTCGTTCCAAGCATGTGTGTCATTGTTTACCTCTCTATCTACATTATTCCGTGATTTATTAAGTTTTCAAATTTATACTGACTTTTTGATCACCCGGTATATATATATATATATATATATATATATATATATATATATATATATATATATATATATATATATATATATATATATATATATATACGGAATAATTATTACTTTATGTTATTTTTTCATTGCCAACACACGTTTCTATTGAGATATATTATTACTTCAGACGTTATTTTGTTAATGGATAGCACTGTTAGATCACAGCTATATATAGACAGCAACTAACACGACTTACGATTCGGAGAGTTTAATGCCTCTAAAGTTGGTACACGTCCCATCAAGTGCGAAAATGTCGTTCTACAAGTATGTTGTTCCTTAACAACAATGTGACTGAGCCACATAATACTGTGTAAAACAGCTTTTGATATAGTGTTTGTGTAGCAACAGCAATAGAATGAAAGGTTTAACAGAATGTCCACTACAAAGGTAATCGTACCGCGCACGGCTGTGCGCGGCATTAATATGTTCGTAAACGACGCGTGCGAATCTGCGATTCTTTAGAGGCCCATATCTCAGGTTCTACTCATCTCAGAGTGAAGGGGTAATTTGTACATATTAGAAGAATGGGTATACTATAGCTATCACACAGTACATCGTCAAAATTTTCTGAGTTACACACTTTCTGGAGCCCATCCAAATTGAGCAAATCAGTTGGCTTTTGTACATGACATGTAGTCTGTGGGTAGTCTATGGTGGGCTTTAAACGGCTTACAAAAGCACCATTCATTCATGCGCGGTTCCTGAGAAAATCTAAAAAAAAACCATGATTTATGGGTAACAAAAAACAAACATTATTGTGGGGATAGTCACTTCGATACTTTCTATTCATTGCAAATCTTCGAAATTTGTACGATATGTTCTTAGGTGATATTCTCGAGGCCGTTTTTAAATTTTTTCGATATCGTTATCCGGTACCGAGATCCAGAGGTTGAAACTTATGATAGTTTTGCACAAAATCACAAAACCAGATTTTTAGCCGTTTTAGCACCGTGAATCGCAAATATCTAACTAACTAACCACAGAAACTGTTCAAATATTTACAATAAGTCCTGTAGACATTTATCTATAAACGTAATTTTTCAGTTTTCGTAAATTGTAGTCCGTTAGCAAGATACGGCCGAAAAACCGCGATATTTTGCTAGATAAAGTACTATTGTGCTGAAAGACGGCGTTCGGACAGCTCTGAAACTTACCATACGATTTGAAAAAAGGCACTCGACGAAAACATTTGATTTTTGTACATCTTACAGATTGAAATCTTCGGTCGATGAAGGGATGATTTTTGTTTTCGTTTTTTTTTTTTTTTTTTTTTTTTTTTTTTTTTTTTTTTTTTTTGTACAGTTTATATACAGCAGCCGGTTTAGTGACTTTGCAACATATTTTAAAGAGTTTGCAGAGGTAAAAACACATTGCATATACTTCTCGTATTTTAGGTTACACATAGCTGCGTGTGAAATGTAGATAAAATATCGAAGTTTTATTTAAAGTTTAGAGCAGAATGATATTTTATATGGTTCTTGAGATATCGGTCCGTGAATGATAGCACGCGACAGTAATTGGTTCGAAAACGCTTTTTCTGATTGTGGGGTAACGTATCTCGAGGATAGGAAATGACTAAAATGTTATGTGTATGTTGTTTACGTGTTTATCTGGAAAATCTGTTTCCCGTTTTTGGAAATGTGTATTCGTTATCGCGATACGCTACAAAAATCACAATTTTTGGTATCAAAAGATCCAACTGCGTGTATTGGCAAATCTACATTTCTGTTCACGGAAAATCGTCGAAATTTTTACGATGCGTTCTAATATTATGATTCCGGAAAGCTTTGAATGTTTTTCCGATAACGCTATCCATTACCGAGATCTGTAGATTCCAAGTTACCGCACATATTCATGACAAATATGCGGTGTTATTAATCCCTTGATATTTCATCAACATTCATGTCTTTCAGGCCACTGGACGTCCAAAATACGTCATAGTAATGGTTGGGTCAACGTGAACGACTTGAACTATCGTGAAATAGCAACATCATATGAAACTAAATTCTCAGCTGGACATGAAAATATTTACATGCTTTTTATGGAACTATATTGACAGTGTTTAACAATGTTCTTTGAAATAGTTAAGGGTGTTTAGCAATCATCTGAATGTGAAGTTCTTTTTCGAAAGTAATCTATTACATAGTCAATTTGGTCTGACGTTTGTACAAATATATCAAGGTATATAAAATACTATCCAAATTTTACTCACCATTGATTTCATGTTACATAAGAAGTACACTCTGATGTAACAGGAAAAAGACGGAAAGCAGTTGAAAAATGCTCCTGCCGAAGCACAGAAGTGTGGAACCAGCTGCCTCAATCCTCATTCCGACTTCCTCACAAAAATTTTTTGCCATGCGAACATATTCGCGCTTGTTTTGGCTGAATGTGAGTAGCACAGAGACAGTGCAACAGGCAGAGAGAGCCATATATGATAGAACAGAGAAAGTGTCAGTTCAGGAGAAAGGCATATGCATGAAAACAACAGTGGGAAGCGAAACGAGATGTCGGAAGACAGGAACAGTGGCAACAACAAACTAAGACAGATGCAGATAGTAGGGATTGGACCAAAAGAGAAAACAGTGGGAAACTGAGACGAATGGAGACCACACATAAAGCATGAGCGTGCGGCTCTCCAATACTATAGCACGAAAGAATTTGATCAATTTTTCCCATCCCCAGTACCCGCGTGCTAAAGTTTTCCGGTCTACAGGTCAAACCCCAAGCAAACCATCCCCATGGACATACGTGTAAAGGAGACAATCTGGATTGAAGACAATGAAAGCCGACTCTTAAGTGAGAAAGAAAGGATACTGGCAACAGGACAGGAAGTGAATGGGACAACGTCAGTGGGGCAGAGAGGCGATGAAAGTGGCAGAAACAGACAGCGGTGAAGAATCGCAAGGGAAAGGGATGAATTCGTTGAAAGTTTGATACAGACAGAAAGCAGAAGTGGGAGAGACAGCAAACAAACGGACAGAGAAATATATAGACACTGACAGTGAGACGACATTGCTGACTATAACTGGGAAAAAGTATTTACAAAGTTATGCGCTAAAAGTGCGCGAATATGTTCGCATGCCAAAATTTTTGGTGAGGAAGTCGGAATGAGAATTGATGCAGCTGGTTCCACACTTTTGTGTTAGAGAACATATTCGCCTTTTCTGTGCGCTGGCAGGAGCATTTTTCAGCTGGTAGTGAAATGCTCCACCACTAAGATTTCCCTAAATATTCAGGAGTTTTGCCCGACGATGAAATCACAGAAAACGCCGCGTGAAAGTTGAGATTACCCAATAATATCATACAGAACCAGAGTGGTGCCGTAAGAGCCGAAGAGCTACGGCAATTACAATGTGCCTATTAAAATCCAGGCAGAATCGTCATAAACAACGGTCTTCTGCATAAACAGATGGCGGTCGAAAATGTAGAATGGCATTACCGATTAGGAATATCAGACCTACAGAACATCTGGTTCAAGGCCATCAGGTATGGAATTATCGCAACGTGCTTGGAAAACAATTATCAGTATTCGTACGCCCCATGGCATCCACCGAAAGCATCCACCGTTAGATAAAGGCTTCGTCTACTGAATGTGACATCAGACTGTAACAAACTGTAACAGACGAACTTACCTTAGAAACTTAGAAGATTTCTTTAGGTAATGGGTTAAGCTCATTGATTCAGCGTTTTCGTTATATTAGTAAAATTATACAATTCATGTTCATTATGTTACTTCCACTTCATTTGGTATTGCTGTATGTTAAATAAATCAATACTCTGGAAAGAACAATTTGTCATTACACTCGTTTCAGATTGCAGACTTTAATAAATACAAGAATAAATAGGATAATTAAAGCATACCAAGCGTATTCGACCAGAAATAACATAGAAATTCTATTTTATTAATTGACTTATTTATTTTTGTTATCAGTTCAGTCATGATAGCTAAATAGCTAGTGATGATACACTGATCAGGCAGAACAACGCGGCCACGAACCTACTATCGACATAAACTCGTCCAGACAATAGCAGCCTCACTTGAGGAATCGCCGCTAGTCAGACACAGTCACGCTTCGTGTAGGATCAGTGAACGTGCCGTCCTTGCGTAGAATGGGGAAGCGCGAGACCTGTCTGTCTGATCGAGGGCAGACTGTGATGGATCAGAAGCTCGGCACGATCATTTCGGAGATTGCACTACTACTGTGTGCTGTGCTGTCATCAGCATGGTGAAACCACCCATTTTCCACGTCGGACGTCGTAGGCTTGGCAGACTCGTAAAACCAGATAGGCCGCCAAATGCGGTGGTATTAGCATCAGGAAAGCAGAGTTCGAATGTGTTAACACTGTGTACTGAACTCTCTTAATGACTGATAGACGTAGCAAAAGTCCATGCATGAGCCAATGTTAGCAGCAACCGTGACATCGGCAACTACGAGTGCAATGGACACGTAGCCATCCTGACCGGACGTTGGCGCAGTAGCACAGCGTAGCATCGTGTGTTGGAGTCAGATAGCTAGACACCGTTTTAGTAGTGCCGACGGGAAGGTGGAAAATCTGTCGCCTATCAGGGGAGCAGCTCCCTGACAGCCGAATGCGAGACTGGGACAAGGCGGCGGCGCCTGCACTGGTCGACGAGAGGTCGTGCGATGTGCCGTGACGTCTAATAAGTATCGTACACTGATTACAAAACACGTATGTCCCTTCACGCCGTCCATGTCTCCCAAAGACAGTAGCAGTTTTCAACGAGATAATGCGCCATGTCCTAATACGATAAAGTGCTTTGAGGAATACAGTGGCGAGTTGCATTTGATGTGCCACCTCCCAATGTGCCAAATTTGAACCCGATGGAACACATCAGGGATCTGCGATTGGACTGACAGAAAGGACACAGTATGTTGTAATTGACGGATAGTCATCGACTAGAACAGAAGTGATATCTGGCATTCACCAGGGAAGTGTTACAGGTCCCCACTGTTCCTTATTTTTATAAACGATTTAGGAGACCATCTGAGTAGCTGTCTTAGGCTGTTCGCGGATGATGCAGTTACTTATCGGTTAGTAAGATCAACAGCAACTGCAAAATAATTTAGATGAGGTATCTGCAGGGTGCAAAAAAATTGAGAAGCATGAGAAGTCTGAAATCACCCATATGACCACTAAAAGAAGCCCGTTAAACTTACACGATAAATCAGTCAACTGTACAGGTCGTAAATTCAACTAAATACCTAGGAGTAACAGTTACAAACAACTTAAATTGGAAAAAAAAGTTCAGATGTTTGTAATTCTATGGGACCAAACTACTTTGGTCATCAGTCCCTAGTCTTACAAACTACTTAAAATAAGTTAAACTAATCTACTCCCGCGCGGCTAAATTGGAAAGAACACATAGAAATTATTGTAGGGAAATTGACCCGAACACTTCGTTACGTTGGCAGAACACTTAGAAGATGCAACAGTTCTACTAAAGACAATGTCTACACCACACTTGTGCGTCCTATTTTGGAGTATTGTTGCGCATTGTGGGGTCTCCCCTCCCGCCCCCCCCCCCCCCCCCCCCACCAAGTGGGACTGACAGATAATGTAGAGATAGTTCAGAGAAGGGCAGCTCCTTTTGTATTTTCGCGATATAGGGGAGAGAGTGTCACGGAAATGATGCACGAGTTGGGGTGGAAATCATTAAAACAAAGGCGTTACTCGTTGCTACGAGATCTAATTGCGAAATTTCTTTCACCAACTTTCTCTTCCGAATCTGAGGATATTTTTTTAGCACCTATCTAAATAGTAAGACATGATTCTCAAAATAAAATAAGAGAAATCAGAGCGAAAACGGAAAGATTTAGGTGTTAATTTTTCCCGCGAGCTTTTAGAGAATGGAACGATAAATAAACATAAAAGCGTTTCGATGAACCCTCTGCCATGCACTTCATTGTGACTTGACATGTTCTTACAACTCAGATAGATAATATAAGTTATTGACAAAGTTATATTTTACGTTATCCTGTAGTACATGAAAATTTTATACAGGAACAAATTCTTAACACTTGCCAGTATTTATTGAAGATCCACTATAAATTACACAAGATAGATTACTTACTAACTGCATACGTCCAAAAAGATATCTTACTCTTGTAGATCATAAACAATGGAACATGTCTGTAATATACTCATATAATATTATACTGTAGCAATTCTAATTCTTAATAATGCTACTAAGACTACTGCACCATCTTCATAAGACTAAGTTAAATAAAATTCACTTGTATGTTGTACTATTGTGATACTTTCCAACAATTATTAAATTAAAAATTACGTAACCTGCTAATAATTAAGTATTTCATTGTAATTATAAATCATATATTAACATCAGTTTTATTATTACCGTACTAACATATTACTGCAATATTAAGCGAAATTAATTGTGATACCGTGCATTATTTTTCCATAACTGCATTGCGAGTGCACTAAAACAGTGCTGATTTTTTTCATTTCTATAAAATGTTAAATAATGTCAAATAATATAGCTGTGTTTATTGATTAAAAAAAATGTTCAAATGTTTGTATAGCTTATGGGACTTAACTACGGGGTCATCAGTCCCTAAACTTACTAACTACTTATGAACTGACTAAGACTAAGGACGGCACAAATATCCATGCCCGAGGGGGGGGGGGGGATTCGAATCCTCGACCGTAGTGGCCATTCAGACCGTGACTGCGTGAGTGGAGCGCCTCAGTCCCCTTGGCCACCGCGGCCTACTATTGATTTTATATAATGATATTATGATGTATTACATTTTTTGTTATCATGTATACAGGCTGCAGAATAACGCCGACTTTTCGCAACAAGTGGTCCACCTCCACGTGGTGAGACACAGACAACGTTGCACTGATCCTACAGTATTATATATCTGGACGACCAGTGTAGCGGCTAAGAGACCAGTTGTGAAAAACATGACCCACTAATTGCCGTAAATCAACCAACGGAACGCATGGTGCAATGGTTAGCGTCGCAGGGTTTTTGTGCTGGCGGTCCCCGGTTCAAATACGTGTTTTTTTATGTTTGATGTAAGTTCCAAAAAAAATTTTTCTGTATAAATAGCGGAGTACTGCAGTCAGGAGTCAGTCTGTTCTGAATGTATGCTTGTGTTAGTGTGTAAAATGTTGTGCTCTATTAACGATCAGCCTTCGAATTCCGGAACACCTGCAATTTTCAACGTGACAATATTGTAAAAAAGAAAAGAAAAGAAAGCAACACTCGTCACCCTATCGCCAGAATGTGTGTGTGTGAGTGTGTTTGTGTGTGTGTGTGTGTGTGTGTGTGTGTGTGTGTGTGTGCGTGTACGTGTAAAGATGTGGTGCCAACTCCCACCTGGGAGGCTTCACTGCTTCCGTACCAAGACTCCTCGCCATTGTTGTAAAACAACATATTTTCCTCTTATACAGGATGTTACAAAAAAGGTACGGCCAAACTTTCAGGAAACATTCCTCACACACAAAGAAAGAAAATATGTTATGTGGACATGTGTCCGGAAACGCTTAATTTCCATGTTGGAGCTCATTTTAGCAGTCTTGATTGGGCCTCATGTTCTTCGACCTACGCTCACTGGAGCACGTTATCATGATTTCGTACGGGATGCTCTACCTGTGCTGCTAGAACATGTGCCTTTACAAGCACTACGCAACATGTGGTTCATGCACGATGGAGCTCCTGCACATTTCAGTCGACGTGTTAGTACGCTTCTCAACAACAGATTCGGTGACCGATGGATTGGTAGAGGCTGACCAATTCCATGGCCTCCACGTTCTCCTGACCTAAAACCTCTTTCATTTATGGGGGCATTTGAAATCTCTTGTCTACGCAACCCCGGTACCAAATGTAGAGACTCTTCGTGCTCGTATTGTGGACGGCTGTGATACAATACGCCACTCTCCAGGGCTGCATCAGCGCATCAGGGATTCCATGCGACGGAGGGTGGATGCATGTATCCTCGCTAACGGAGGACTTTTGAACATTTACTGTAACAAAGTATTTGAAGTCACGCTGGTACGTACTGTTGCTGTGTGTTTCCATTCCACGATTAATGTGATTTGGAGAGAAGTAATAAAATGAGCTCTAACATGGAAATTAAGCGTTTCCGGACACGTGTCCCCATAACTTATTTTCTTTCTTTGTGTGTGAGGAATGTTTCCTGAAAGTTTGGCCGTACCTTTTTGTAACACCCTGTATAAAAAAAATTAACTAACTCAACAGTCTATGAAACCAGTTTCTGCACTGCGGTACTATTAAGTCATTAATGGTTACACAAGTACTCTGAAATCGCAAACAACGATAGGTTTCAACAAGAAGAAAGATAACCAGTTTGCATGTAGCGTCTTAATTTTGTATGCACTTACTTGCTCTTGTCAATAATAAGCGCCGCAGCCTTCCGCCTCTTCATGTTAGCTGCTAGGTGCAGCGCGGAGAAGCCTTTATTGTCGATGCTGTTGATGTCGAACCGAGCACAGGCAATAAGCAGCTCGATGCACGATTCGAAGCCTTTGGCCTGCCTCCGGGGAGAGTGGTCTTGGAACGCTATTACCAGACTGTGCAGGGCGTTGTGCCCTGAGCTGTCGGTCGCGTTCACCCTCGTCTTGGGGTTGGACAGCAGGACGGACAGCGCTGCTGAGTTGCCGCTCCTGTGAAAACAACATTCATTAGCACAGACAAAAGACGACAGAAAAATCACCATCGCAACGTCCTGTGCACATATTTGTCAACTACATAAAATCTTCGCAATACGTACTAATCAACTGAGGTTTGAATGTAAAATACATTCGATTAATGATGTGCTAAAATTTTAGTCGCCAACAGTAGTAAATCACAGTTCATAGTCACCTTTAGAATCTGTGTTACCCATTTGGCGTTCACTCCTTGATCTATACCAGACTCAAGAGCATGTCACGATCATCAGTTTTACACACACATCTTTTCTCATGATTTCTATCCTCTTCAGTTAGCTTCTTTTAACGAGAAATCCAGCCGGGTGTTAAATATTAACAAAGCGAAACAGTTTTTGCCTTGTTTCACACAATCTTTATTATTACAGTACGAATAATGATTCACAAAATTGTTAATAACATCAATTACATCAGCTATGATAATTCTGACGAAAGTTATATATTCTATGAATTTACGCAAAAAATCAATAAGATAAATGAAAAAAAATTAAATAAATAAAAAAATAATTAAAAAAATCAGTCAACTGGCGCAGAGATATGTGCTAACGGCTGATCCACAATTAAACTTTCGGACTCCATTAATTGCCGTGGTGGAATGGCCGTGCGTTCTAAGGCACCTTGCTGCGGAGCACGTGTTTGCTCTCCGTCGGAGGTTCGAGTCCTCCTTTGGTCTTAGGTGTTAATTTAGGTAGTTTGTAAGCCTAGGGACTGATAACCACAGTAGTTACGTCCCATAGATTTACAAACATTTGAACCCATTAATTTTTCCTGTTTAACATTGTTAGCTTGAACTTAACAGTAACAGATAAATCGCCACGTCACACGAGCCCAAATAAGTTAACACAAAAGTTTTAAGCACAAAAAGGTATTATAGATGGCGACAAACATTAACATTAATAAACTTTATTTTTATTTCCTATTTCTCAACTTTGAGGAGTATCAATCATTGAAATATTTATCTGGTTACTTTACCTGATTATTGATATCAAGTTCTTCAAACGATCTGACGAACTTTTTTTCCCATCTTCAAATCAGCCATCTTTGTGGTATGTCAGATCAATCACTTCTTAGATGCTGGTGCTCTCTTTTCCTCCCTATAGTGCTTTATTCTATCTAATCTCTTCTTCCTTTATTCCTCTGATACCTGAACTGGTTTCCTGGTACTGATCTTATCTTGGAACCTCTTGGTTTTGTCTTTGGACACGGTCTTGGCTGTACCATTCCTTAAATGACTTCTGTAATCTGGAATTATTTCAGATCCTTTTCCACTTCCATAAAACGATTTTTTTTTCAGATGAAGTCAAAGATTTGTTTAGTTAGTCTTTCAGGGTCCATTCGGAGTATTAGTCCATAGAAATCAATCCTCCTTTTCTTACTGGTATCCGAGAGTCTCTCCGACTTTACGAAGAGGGCTTCGTTACTGTACAAAAACTTGTTTGTTATTTTGGAATTTGGACCCATGATCTTCCACAAAATTTTCCTCTCCCTGAATTCTAGTTTTCCATTTGTCCTTTCCTTCCCATGACTATCGTGTTTCAAATGTTCGTATAGTTTATGGGACTTAACTACGGGGTCATCAGTCCCTAAACTTACAAACTACTTATGAGCTACTTACGAACTAGGACGGCACAAATATCCATGCCCGAGGGGGGATTCGAACCCCCGACCGTAGTGGCCGTGCTGATCGTGACTGGAGCGCCTCAGTCACCTCGGCCACCGCGGCCGGCACTATCGTGTTTACTGCGTAGAGAGCTTCCAGCTTGATTACTTTGTTGTAATGCCGTATTTTGGTGTTCTAAGAGAGGGTTTTCTTATTGTATGTATTTTTGGTTTTCTGGAAGGTTAGTTCCATTTTGGTTCTTCTTGCTTCTATTGCTTTCCCTTCAAGGGCGTTGCATTCAATCCGTTCTTCTAGGTACTCTAAACTCCTCACCACTTCTCTTTTCTGAGCTCCTACTTCAAATCTCTAAGGATAGTCTAGTATATAAATAGAGAGTCTTAAAGCTGAAGGTATGTTCGAAAATGTATCACAGTACGACACGTAGTGCATGAGATATAAGGACGTAAAGAGTAAAGTTCATGTAAAACCACTCCATCAAGCATCACGTTTTAATCTATTTCTTCTTTACTACTAACCATATTCGCAACAGATTTTACCGACATACAGCACTTATACAAATAAGTATATTCCTGCAAAATTTTACAATTGTGCAACATATTTATACTAATAATAAATGTTTAAATGTAGGCCTGTCGCTGTTCGCTTCAATCTTCAAAACTACTGGGCGAATTTTCATGCGGTTTTCACAGGATCTAGGCACTAATAGAATTACTAAATGTTTTCATAGACCGTCGTATTTGTCTGTTCATCTATTAGAAACCACTTCTGCAAAACTACTTCAAGAATTCTCATGGGGTTTTCACAGGTAACTTCAGCGTACCTTGGGACAACATATAGACTATAAAAATCGGATCACGGACTTCGAACATCACAATTTAACGTTTTTCATCTACAACCGACATGTCTATCTTTCTCTTTCATCTCCAAAATTAAAAGACGTATTTTCAGGGTTTTTTCACAGGAAACTTGAGGGTATCTTGCGGTTACAGAAACACTTCATTTCACAAAATAGGATCAGAAAAAGTAAGATATCACAATTTAAATATTTCTCTGAAAGCAATCGCATGTGTTTATTTGTAGAGAGTATGTAATCTCCAAAAGTACTAAATGAACATTCATGGTGGTATCATAGATAAATAGAGAATATTCTTGGGTAACATATAGGCTTCATTTAATTAAAATCAGATCAGGAAAGTAAAAGATATGGTAATTTGAAGTTTTAGGTGTGTTTCATGTTTGGAAAGAACGGCATAATGCAGCAAAGAACTAATAGATAGCGCTGCGGGGGTTCGTGTGAAGTTCGAGGCAGCGATCGGATTATTACCCTTTGAAACTCTTTGACTTTTTAAATTTACCATATTTCTGAAAATTGTTTTCTTGGTTGCTATGTTCTACGAAATATGATTCAACGCAATGAATATAAAACTGATACAGTCCTCACCGTGTTTAATCCATATATTACCAATCTGATATCACAGTCTAACGTATAAGCACAACTGCTATTGAAGTTATGTCTCACGCTTAGAGCGACAATAGCGCATCTAACGAAAGAGAGCCAACCTACTTTATTAAGGAAATACTTATTACTTATTATATTTCAGCTTTCCATGCCTCAGCCCAACGTTCTAACATTCTTGCCTCATACAATGTAAACTTTCACGGCCGGCGTCAACTTTATTTAAAACTTCCGGGCTCATAAGCCGTGGTCGATTTATAAAACTTTCCCCTAACGTTTCATCTTCGGCTGCGGAAGAATCTTCAGAGGTAGAGTGGCGCCACAAATGCTGAAAACGTAGGTTTCCCTTTCCTTAGCCTATCTTCTAAGATAAGTCGTAATGTGAGTATTGCCTCCCGTGTTCCTACATTTCTCCTAAATCGAAACTGATCTTCCCCGAGGTCGGATTCCACAAGTTTTTCCATTCGCCTGTAAATAATTCGTGTTAGTATTTTGCAGCCATGACAACCATGGAACCATGCAACCATGATTGTCATTGATGAGATCGTAAATACATCATATTGGTTCCAAATGTTCAAGTGTTTGTAAATCTATGAGACTTACCTTTTATTAGTTGTTAGTTCTTAACTAGTGAAACCAAGTTAATCTAATCTAAGGACAACACACACACACACACACACACACACACACACATGCCCGAGAGAGGAGGGTCCGACAGTGAGCAACCGTGTGCTCTGCAGCAAGGCGCCTTAGAACGCTCGGCCACTCTAGCATCGGTCGGTGTAATATTTGCTCACCGGGCAGCGTGGTGTATGGGCTCTGGGACGACGGTGTTGACGTTGGGCGCGGCGCCGGCCTCGAGCAGCTTGTTGACGAAATCAGGCGGCAGCTCTG
This sequence comes from Locusta migratoria, assembly GCA_026315105.1. Lineage (NCBI taxonomy): Eukaryota > Metazoa > Arthropoda > Insecta > Orthoptera > Acrididae > Locusta > Locusta migratoria. The sequence continues at coordinate 362,515,402 of CM048744.1, forward strand.
GCCGGCGGCAGGCGATCTCGAGGCAGGTGGCGCAGTGCGGCGGCCCGTAGCGGTGGCCGGGGTCGGCCCGCCCACTGTCCAGCAGCCGGCTGAACGCCTGCAGGTCGCCGTCCAGCAGCGCCTGCAGCAGCGCCGTCTGCGACTCGCTGCTTGCCTCCGACATCTCATCTGGAAACATAACACACTCACCAGACGCTTCTACTCTATAAGTTTATAAGCTTTAGTTTCCGAAAAGAGGCGCCCGCTTGTTTTGCCCAACCAAGCAAGCCTCAATACTTTCCAGCTTCGTTTTTAAATTACTGTGGCGCACTGACCGATATCAAAGAATTTCCGTGTCCAAGGAAAAATCTAGTTAACACATGTTCACATGTTAATATAGCTTATGGGACTTAACTACGGGTTCATCAGTCCCTAAACTTACAAACTACTTATGAAGTAGCTAACACTAAGGACGGCACAAATATCCATGCCTGAGGGGGGATTCGAACCCCCGATCATAGTAGCCGTGCAGACCGTGACTGGCGCGCCGCACTCCCCTCGGCCACCGCAGCCGGCAAAAGTCTAGTTAACTTACGTCTACCTCATGTCCAATATAATATCTATAAAGCGTCTCTTTGCATAACAAACGAATAATACAGGGTGACTCAACGAAAGTCGCCTGCCAGGCGTCCGCGGATCGCGCGATGCGGCTCCCGGCCGCCGCCACCGCATCCGCCAAGCCACGGCAGCGCCAGATTCTCGGACTGTCTTGTGCCGCGGGCGCGTACACGGAGTTAAAGTCTAAAAAACATTGCCATCTGAGTAACCTAAGTTTACCTTTATTTACAGTAGATGTTCAAATGAAGTTCCTCTATGGAAAGGTCGGCCTGAATTGCTTGAACACATTTGCGGACACTCGACGAATTTCGGCTGGCGGAATTTTGAAATAAACAAACAAGCCTACTTTCATGAGCTTGACCGCTCACACTACACAATATTTACGTGAATTCACCGGCAAGACAATTCCTAAATACATATATGAACCTGTGGATAAGAGGTGCATATCATGCTGCCTGCAATTGCTGAGTTACTGTCGATGGATACGATGATCTGACTGTATTTCATAATAAATTATTATCACAGGTGTAATAAATACTTAACCGAATAGATAAGAGTGTGTACTTTTCAAAGTGATGGCTTGAGGCAATAAGCTATCATCTAAGACATAGTTCTTCAAATCGCGTGACAACATTCAAAAGCTGGTAATTTTAATTTTGCTATGGCCAGTTTTAAAACTGTTTCAATCTCCATATCGACTGCCATCTTTGCATACGCTGAGAAGAGCCCTGCCATTGGCCAGCAACGGCGCTTAAGCGATAGGTATGCCACAGTCCAGGAATCTTACATCTTATAAAATAGGCTGTATGTGTGTATGTATGTATGTTCCACATCTCCTCCTAAACTACTGGACCGATTTCAACCAAACTAGTTGAATCTTTTTTCACGAAACAATAAATTTTGACAGGTATGTAAACAATCTCCTGCATCCATTTTTTCAAGAACTTTCGCCCAACGAAAAGTTCTACGGTTATTACATGCAGGACAATGCAAGACCACACAATGCCAATGCTTCTACGGCAGCAATAGGAAGTGTTTTTGAAGATAGGGCAGTTGACTGGCCGCCTCCTTCTCCAGATCTAAATCCCTGTGACTTCTATCTTTGGGGAATGTTAAAAGACAAGGTGTATGCAATCAATCCCCATACACTCGAAGAGTTGGAAGACAGGATTCGACTAGTGATTTCCCAGTCGAGTGTTCACAAATGTGTTCAAGAGATGTCAGGCCACTCTTTCCCTAGAGAAACATCTTCTGTAAATAAACGGAAGCTTAGGTTACTCAGATGGCAATGTTTTTAGACTTTAACTCAGTGTATGCGCCCGCGGCACAACAGAGTCCGAGAATCGGGCGCTGCCGTGACCGGCGGATGCGGTGGCGGAGGCCGGGAGCCATACCGCGCGATCCGCGGACGCCTGGCAGGCGTCTTTCGTGAGACACCCTGTATTTATAGAATACTAGCTCGTACCCAGCACGTTGCTGCCGCATAAGTAATAATTGTGCAAATAACGTTTGAAATTTGAAAGTGTTAGCTTGTTGGTCCTCCTGTCCCTTTCTCTGTCCATTTCCTCCTCCCCTTCGCTCTGTTCACTCCCTTCACTTGTCTCTCACTATCACCCCTCTCTCATTCTCCTCCCTCACGTTTCTGCCCGTATCCATTTCCACCTACTCCTCTCCCTCCTATATGTGAAAACACACATACACGCACCAAGCTTCATGGTGACTGGTCAAACGGTATCAAAGTCACAAGGTACCCTTCGCCATGCTAAATCCACTGGCTTGCAGATTGTAAAAAATCGCCTTCATGAAAACATATGTTTATGTGCTAACTTTCATGGTGACCAATAAAACAATTTTGATGTTCGTTGTACCATCCGCCATGCACCTACGGAGGCTTACGAAAGACAGCCCACGTACCCCACATATTAATTCGGCTATCTTCATTCCACATTTCATACAGTTCCGTGCAGCCGTTTCAGCGTGAAGAGTAACAACAAACGTGTTTACCCACTGTAAGGTACCCTCCGTCATGCACCGTACGGAGGCTTCCTAAAGATAGCTCATACAAAGGTAGCTATCAGTATTCCAAATTTCATTCCAATCCTTCCAGCTGTTTCAGCGTCCAAAGAAACAAACGTATTAACGCATTGTATGGTAACCTCCGCCACGCACGGTACGATAGATTACGAAAAGGAATCCACGTATAAATGGAAAGTATAATAGACTTGCGCATAATAGTTCGCGATCGGGAGCGCTCACTTTAGTTCGCGGCAGAAACGCGAACTAGTTCGTTCTTTTAGTTCGTCCGCTCCCAGTGACGGCTGAGCGGCGTGGTCTGCGCATGCAGGTGGAGGGAGAAGTTCCTCCACCTAGCTGCTTCATGCGCTTGCTGCTTGAGTTGCTAAAGATATCACGCAAACCAATAGAAACAGTTTCTGGATAATTTCTCGCGTTTAAGTTTAGAGTTATCTCTATATCTTGGCTTTATGGAATATATTAGTCAGATATTACAGAGTGCAGAATACTTCAAAGAAGAAATTTTGTAGCACTGAACTATGTCATCTAGCAGGCAGACGCTAACCTTGAAATGGCTCTCATCAGCAGAAGGCAAACACGTGATTTTCAATTCTGTTCGAGAACTATCGCTCATATTTTAGTTCGCGGCGATATATCGCGCATAGTTTAGTTCACGACCGGTAGCTATCCTTTTACTTCACAGCTCGGCCGCGAAGTAGGTCGCTCTTTTTAGTTCGTCCGCTCGTTTTGGCTTTTGCTACCGCTACTAAAACTACAGCTGAGCTGCATCTCAGCTCGAAATGGCAGCTGGCAGATGGGAATCACGCAATTCTGCGCGCTCTCGCTGTTATCCGTCAGTCTTCGAAAAAGGAGCGGACGACTAAGAGGCGAGGGATCTGCGAACTAGTTCGCGTAGTTTGCCTGTGGGAGCGCTCTTCCGAACTAGTTCGTTAGCGAACTACACAAGACTAGACTATAAGCTAACTCCATTCCAAATTTCATTCAAATCTGTCCACCCTTCCAGCATGGAGGATCAGCAAACATATTAAGCCATTGTAAAGCACACTCCAGCATGCACCATACGAAGTTAATTTTAGTACGGCTATAATCTTCGCGCGAGGTCAAGCACTGAGCTGACAAAGTTTTATAGCATCACATGTACGGTATGGCCGTGCATAAAATACGAACAGAAAGACAAACAAACAAACATTAATCTCTGTCTATATAAAAGCGAAAGGACACTCATTCACTCACTCACTCACTGACTAAACACGAAATCTCGAAAACTACTTCACCTATGAAGCTGAAATTTGGCAAGAATGTAGTTTATAGGTGGTAGACGACAGCTAAGAAAGGATTTTGCAATATGACCGATAGTTCAGAAGCTATGACGTCATAAAAATGAAAACTTCCCCGTCTTGTGGCAAGTGATCTTATGACTTTATCAGTCCACTATTTGAGAAGGAGAGCAGTTAGCAACTTGCAACAAACTTTAAACATAATTTCAAACCTTTAGGAACCTTTTCCTCGCTGACAACCATTGCAAAATGATGAAAGGAAAAAAGTTTCTCGCTTTCTACTTTTCCGTTGTTCACGGAGTAGAACTACGGCATTCGGTATAAATTAGAATTTATAATGTCTACATTACGTATTGTAGCCGCAGGAAAATTTACAGACAAAAGACACGCATACAGCTAAATGTACCTTAAAACTGTATCACAGTATGATACGTAGTTGATAAGAGCACATAAACAGTAACGTTAATGGAAAACCACCCCATCACGCATCAAGTTTTAATCTATTACTTCTTTACTACTAATTGTATTCGCAACAGAATTTACAGATATACAGCACATATACAAATGAATATATACCTGAAAAATTATACAAGTGTACAACATATAACCCAGTAAATATGAGATCATATATACTGCGATGGGAAAAAACTTCTCAGGCACCACATTTTACTATATTTCTTATTTACCGCTAAGACACTCCAGTATTCCAGTAAGTTTAAGGAAATTCCTGAAAGATGAAAGTGGTGTTGAGAACTTTTAAGGAATTTTGAACTGTGAAGCGCATACCGCTGTAGGCAGAAGGAATAGGCTTCTATAGAGCTACAAGGAAAGGGAGAGTATGAAACAGTGCACATCCAACGAATACCGATTATTTCCGACAGATCTGACTTTTAACTTTTGAGACTGCAGTTTGCAGTGAGACTTGCATTTTCTATTATGATTAATAAATCGCAGGGCAATCTACTCATTACTAAAGAGTGTTTTTTAAATGTTTCTCAGACGGACAGCTGTATGTCGCTTGCTCAGGGATGGCTCGGCACCGAAAATATTCGTATTAGATCCTGGACAAGTCACAATAAATATTGTTTATAGTCACGAAGGAAGGAAGTTTAGTGTTTAACGCCCCATCGACAGCATGGTCATTAGAAGCGGAGCTTACGCTTGGATTGTTCGCGTAAGGATGGGAAGAAAATCGGCCATACCCTTTTGAAAGGAACCATCCCGGTATTTGCCCGGAGAGATTTAGGGAAAACACGGGAAAACCTAAATCTGGAAGGCTAGAACTGTCGAATGGAGAGTGCAGTGTGTTGAGCACTGCGTCACCTCGCTCGACGTTGTTCCTAGTCAAGTTGTGAATTAAATGAATGTTACATGTCATTTGTATTTTGAGTTCTATCTTTGTTTGGATTTTGTACGTTATGCAATACGGCTTTATCTAATATGTAAAGCAGAGTGTCCGTATGTGTGTACGTGTTGCATACAAATCTACAGTTTTGTTACAATCTTTATGAAATTTTGTACATGTAAGCTTCAATCCATGAGGACGGTCGCCGTAAGTGTAAGAATCACATGCGATATATAGTTCATGAGATATGACGTCATAAACAATCAGATGCGCGAAAAACTGCTGCACTTTGCGACAATACTGCTCATTTTCTCCTAAACCATTGGACCGATTTCAACCAAATTTGGTACTCACATTCCTTACCATGAGGTAACAATTGCTGCATGGTTAAGAATCACATACGGTACATGATTCAAAAGATATTACGTCATAACCAATAGAAATCGCAAAAAATGCCATATAATGCGGCGAGACTTTCGAAGTACACTGTATGAGAATGACAGTACTTAGCGACTTGCAACAAACTTTAAACATAATTTCAAACCTTTATTAAACTTTTCTCGCTGGCAACCATAGCAAAATGATGAAAGGAAAAACATTTCTCGCGCACTACTTTTCTGCTGTTTATGGAGTAAAACTACGGCATTCGGTGTGACGTTACAATTTATAATTTGAACACTACAAATTGTAGCGACAGGGAATTTTACAGACAGTATACAAATATATAGTTGAATGTACCTTCTAAATTGTATCACATTCCGACACGTAGTTCATGAGATATAAGCACGTAAACAGTAATGTTCCGCTGTTTATGGACTAAAATTACGGCATTCAATATGACGTTATAATTTTTAATTTCTACACTATAAATTGTAGCCACAGGAAATTTTTCAGACAGTATACACATATATTGTCACAGTACGACACGTAGTTCATAAGATATGAGTATATAAACAGTAACGTCCATGGAAAACCACCCCATCACGCACCAAGTTTTAATCTATTACTTCTTTACTACTAATTGTATTGCCACGAGATTCTACAGACATACAGCCCTTATACAAATGCATATACACCTGAAAAATGGCAGGAATGATTTAATAAATACTCGGGCAAAGCCGGGTTTTCGGCTAGTTTGTGATATTTTCTCTGATAAAAATATCTTTTTTTTTTTTAGAAAAAAGGAGATGGACAGACAGAGAGAAGGGATAAGAGAATACTCAATCAAACGTTTGTAAATCTAAGAGACTTAACTACGTTCGTCATTAGTTTTCAGCAAGTTTTTGTATATTAGATTCCGTCACTACTTGAAGGAACACACATTAAAAACTTCAACACTGTATTATTGTTCCACAAGATTTGTTTATTCCGTTCCATGGTGATGGCGGGTACAGCAACAGCGATAAATGAATCAAATAATAGGCAGAATTTATTGCAATTTTTGTGCTTATTTCCTCAAATTACGCGTTCCGAGTGATTAGCGCATCATCAGACTGAAACAATAGTCAAATGTTTTATTTCAAGTCCGTGTATCTACCGGACAGCGAAACAACTTTTTTTTTTTTTTTTTTTTTTTTTTTTTTTTTTTTTTTTTTTTTTTTTTTTTTTTGTTAAGCTTAAGGGACTTAACTGCTGGGTCGTCTGTCCCAAACTTACAAACTACCCTATACTAAAGACGACAGAAACATCCATGCCCGAGAGGGGATTCAAACCCCCGACCGTAGCGGCCGTGCAGACTGTGACGGGCGCGCCGCAGACCGCTCCGCCACCGCGGCCTTCCTGTATCTAATAAGGCTAACGTTAGCAGTTTTGCAAAAGGTTGATATTTGTATGGAGAGAGGAGCTTTTGATGCGTTTAAAATGATGGTGGGAGCAGTTTAACAATTCTGTGATACTCCCGTTAAGGATCCGTTCAAAAGAGGTAAACGTACAAAGTTAATAACGGCTGTTTGAAATAAAATACACTCCTGGCCATTAAAAATGCTACAACCGCGAAGATGACGTGCTAAAGGTGTGAAATTTAATTGACAAGTAGAAGATGCTGTGATATGCAAATGATTAGCTTTTCAGAGCATTCACACAACGTTGGCGCCGGTGGCGACACCTACAACGTGCTGACATTAGGAAAGTTTCCAACCGAATTCTCAAACACAAACAACAATTGAGCGGCGTTGCCTAGTGAAACGTTGTTGTGATGGTTCGTGTAAGAAATTTGACGAAGGTAGTATTGAAGCCTATCGCGATTGCGGTTTATCGTATCGCGACATTGCTGCTCGCGTTGGCCGCGATCCAATGACTGTTAGCAGAATATGGAACCGGTGGGTTCAGGAGGGCAATACGGAACGCCGTGCTGGAGCCCAACGGCCTCGTATCACTAGCACTCGAGATGACAGGTATTTTATCCGCATGTATCGTGCAGCCACGTGTCGATCTCTGAGTCAGCAGATGGCGACGCTTGCAAGAAACAACCATCTGCACGAATAGTTCGACGACGTTTGCAGCAGTAAGGACTATCAGCTCGGAGACCATGGCTGCGGTTACCCTTGACGCTGCATCACAGACAGAAGCGCCTGCGATGGTGTACGCAACGAAGAACCCGGGTGCACGAATGGCAAAACGTCATTTTTTCAGGTTCTGTTTACAGCATCATGATGGGATGTACTAGATGTCATACTAAATGGATTCTTGTTGCATATTTCCTTCAAGGTGTCGCTATTTCAGTGACCATCAGTGTAGTATTCCAATTGTCTACTGGAGGAAGAGCCTGAAATGTGAATAACACGCAAGTCACAGATTGGACTTTCGTAAGTAGCCCACGCCGTAGCGATAAGCGTCGTTGTTGTAATGATTCCCATCCCGGATCCTGTATCATTTCCGTAACGCTGTCTCCCCTGTATCGTGACAATACGAAACGAGTTACCCTTGTTTGGACTCTTTCAACGTCCTCCGTCAAATCCACCCGATAAGGATCCCACACTGGCCAGCAATACTCCAGAAAAAGGCGGACATGTGTAGTATATGCAGTTTCTTCTGTAGTCCTGTTGCATTTTTAAGGGTTCTGCCAATAAAACGCAGTCTCTGGTTCGCCTTTCCCACGACATTATCGACGTGTTATTTCGAGTTTAAGTGTGAAAAAATAGTAATTTCTAGGTATTTTGTGGAGTTTACGGCCTTCACTTTTGATTGATTTATCTTGTAAACAAAGTTTTACGGATTTCATTTCGTTCTCATGTGGACGACTTCACACTTCTCATTATTTAGAGTCAATTGCCAATTTTTTCACCATACTGATATCTCATTCAGATCTTTCTGCAGTTGGTTTTGATCTTCAGATGATTTTACTAGGCGGTAAATGACGGCGTCATCTGCAAACAATCTAAGAGAGCTACTTAGATTTTCCCCTAAATCGTTTATGTAAATAAGGAACAGCGGAGGACCAATAACACTACCACGTGGAACGCCCGATATCACCTCTGTTTTAGTCGATGCCTTACCATCGATTACTACGAACTGTGTCCTCTCTGACACGGGGCGATATACCACAACCACGCATTTTATTAAAATCCGTTTGTGAGTCCTTGCGATTATCAACTACTCGCCAAGATGAAGGAGCCTCTTCATGGCACACAGCTGTGCTATGGGGTGGTTACTGCGATACTGTCGCCTGTCTCTGTGGAGGGAAAGGACCGAGAAGTTCAGGTTGATTAAATGAAGAGTGTTTAATACGGTGAGTGTCTGTCCAGAAAGACTGCTATGTATTAGAACAGTATTGCCGCTACTTTTTATCCATTTATCTAAAGGTGATATAATATTAATAGCTACACGTACAAAGAAACCTAAGTCTGACGCCTAGGTTGAAAGAAATCGAATATTTTCAAGAGTCCCATTAAACTTGTGGCACTGTAAAACTGATGTACCACCTATATTTTTCCCTTCTTTTTTCCACTACTTCAACATTGTACGTTGTAACTATTATTATGTTACTTTTGTAAACTGAATTAGTGTAACTGTATATGAAACTGTGTTTTAAAGTCGTAAAAGATTTATGTAACCATTGTTATTTTACTTGTTAATTGCCAATAGGTTATGTTAGGAAACGTTTAATGTAAATACGCGAATGAGTCAGTAAATAAGTCGCAAACTAAGGTAGACACGCCAGTACTGCACGCGGTTTAGGGGTATTTCTCTGCCATTACGACACATCCGTCTTCTGGGCTGCAGCAGTTTAAGGAACCACATAAAGTTACAGCTCAGGAGCGTCACTTACAGGATGAAAACAATGCCACAAAAAATGCCAAGATGTCGGCTTTTAAAGCCTTCTCGAACGATGGGACGAGTGTTTAAATTTACAGGTTGTAATGTATATACCCTAGAAAATCCCATTTGTTTGGATAAATGAATTGTAGGATACCACATATGATCGTGGTATTGTACCCTAATATTCCAAATTTATATTATATTAGCATCTTAGGGCGTCTTTGGCAAGTCATATTGATTTTATCACTTTTATTACTTGGGTCTTTTAATGAACTAAATTAATTTATTATTGAAAGTCGTAAGCTTAATATTGGACAATAATGTGTCTGTTAATGAAATTCATAACTAACAATATCTGAGCTCCTATGTAATGTATTGACCGTAATGTAATACTTTGCTGACTGTAGAATTTTATAGATGCTTTGATTTAACAATTTTAAATAATGTAAACATATATTAATACTCCACTAATTGTTATTTACTTGCGATCTTCTGTATTGTTTTGTTTTGATACAAAAAACTTATTATTACATTTGTCATAATTTTGTGTATCTTTACGTAAAGCAAGACTTGTTTATGTTTCATGAACAAATAATGTAATATATAACATTGTAACTTCCGTGTTCTATAATGTTCTCGAAATTACAAATGTATTAATACGCGCGAATGAAGAAGTTGTGAAGTTAATATTACTTTGAACACAGTCAGTCTTAGATGAGTAATAATTTAGTAAGTTTGTATGAAAAAATTGTTTGAAAAGTCTTGGTCGCAATTAGCTTTATTTCATGACGCGTTTCGAGAACCTCATCATCAGACTGTGGAACAAAAGAAGAAAATTACATTTTAGATGTATATAGAACGTAATTATGATATCTATAAGGAGTATAAACCATATTAATACATATATACTTAAAAAAAATTTAAAAAACGATGGGAAATACAACCATCTTGGTATAGATGCCTGATTACAAATTTAAAATACCATCATGGATGTCTGGTGAAGGTGTTCAACCAGACTTACATGCTCAACTGTGGTGAGAGGGGGGAAACACCGTAACAGGTAACCTAGGCCCCATTCGCCACCAGATGGCGCAGGGTTGGCTTTGAAAGTTACGTGAATAAAACTATACATAAAACATCTTGGGCATACTATACTGTATGCAGTCATAGAAACTGTGAAAGTTGCGTGAATAAAACTACACATAAAACATCTTGGGCCCACTATACTGTGAGCAGTCATAAAAACTGTGAAAGACATTTCTACAAAAATGTGTTAAGTCATATAACTATATATATAACTGTGAAAGACATTTCTACGCATCAACACAGTTTGAAGTGTAAACATCGCGTCTGTATCGATAGTTCGTAGTTTGTAGTTTAGTAGTTATTACCCGATCGGAACAACGTTACTTGTTATTGCTGATTCTTGTGTAGTACGCAGTTTCAGCGATAGATCAGAACTCGTTTTCGGTTTCCGCCACCCCCGGTTCTGGGGGTGAGCGTTCACAAACGAGCGCGGATGTTACTTTTGATGGCCGTCTCGGCATGAACAACCCCGCTGCTGGACTCGGCAGCAGTAGGCTGAGCTTAGCCGATGGTGACGTATCAGGTGCCCGTCCACGGACGGACAGCCGCTGTGTGTCCAGGCAAAAGACTGGTTCACGGTCAAGAACAGCATCTGCGACCAGGGACGCTTCCATGGATAGACAATCGTCACAATCGTCTCACAGACGACATTCCTCGCAGCTAGACAACATACCCTACCCAGCCGCAACGAGTACCAACCATGTTCAAGAGATGGACTCGGTCATTACCAATAAGGACCGCAGAGCCCGCGACCTAAGAGCAATGGAACTTGCAGCCCAATGTGGGCTTCCCTGGCTCACAGATGACTCATCTGAAGAGGACCCCCAGGACGGAAAAAACCGCCCTGAGGACATGGACCTTGACGAACACGACACAAATCAAGGTTTTCAACAAGTGAAGTCCGGGACTAAGCGCAAACATGCACAGCTACCCACAGCAACACTTAAGAAACAGTCTGTAGTAACTAAATCAAACAAATTTGCTCCTTTGAGCGCAGATACAGACAATCAGGAGGCTGCACCTACACCGACTACCACGACAAATCAGGGCGCATCCACATCTGCTGCGGCTCAGCCAAAGGAGAAGCCGTTGAAAGTCCCACCCGTAACCATTCAATACACTGGAAAATACCTGATGCTCAATACAGAACCTAAGAAACACATTACGGGCCCAGTACAAGCAATCTATAAAGGTGATTCCATTAAATATCATTTTGCCTCAATAGAAGACCATAGAGCCGCTTTACAATTTTTCCATGCACATCATATACCGTTCTATACCCATCAGAATCCAAAAGACAAAGTGTTAAAAGTCGTCATAAAATATCTGCCGGCGGAAGTGCCGGACACAGATGTAGAAAGTGAATTACGACAACTGGGATTTCACAATGCGACTGTTTTTCAGTTCAAATCACGGGATGACGCCACACAGAAATTGATCCCACAACCTGTCTACTGCGTCTCCTTACCGCCAGGACCGGAAAGTGAGTCTATATATGACATAAAACACATCCTCGATACGAGAGTCACTGTGGAAACGTACAGGAATAAAGATGGACCTCCGCAGTGTAAAAGGTGCCAGAGGTTTTTCCACACGGCCAATTATTGCACCCTGCCAGCTCGTTGCGTAAGATGTCCAGGACACCACCTATCGAAAGACTGCGATAAACCTCGCGGCCATAAACCGACGTGTGTTAATTGTAACAAGGATCACGCTGCTTCTTGGAGAGGGTGTGAAAAATTTCAAGAAGCATTGCGCATATACACAGCACATACGTGACTTCATTCCACATTCAGTCGAAACTTTACCGCCGCTTACTACACTCGAAGCCACTGCAGACACCATAAACACGCAGTATGGAAATGTCACGCTGGTGGCTGGTTACATTCGTCCAGCTGATCCTATGGACAAAGTGGATCTTCTCACCATTTTCGATAGTTTTGACAAAATTATTTTATGCGGGGATCTCAATGCAAAGTATTTTGCGTGGAATTCTCGCGCAAATAATCCTAAGGGCCAACAACTCTACAATTTAGAAGAGCGCTTGCAAGCAATAACCTACGGACCCGTCGATGTTATACACATTCCAAGGAACCGGAACCACAGACCGGATGTGCTGGACATCACTACACTTAAGAACTTGAGGTTTAATCCGAACTTAGTCACGATAAATGATCTCACCTCAGATCATAACCCTGTGATTGGTCACTTAAACAGGGCTATTGAACCTCCGAGACCTCCCTTGAAGTATATCACGAACTGGGACCAATATGCACATTATTTACAGAGACATATACGCCCCACAGCCGATGTCTCATCCACCGCTTTTATTGATAACTCTATCAATGAATTGTCCAGACACATAAAAGACGCATATAAACATGCTACAGTCTCGGTCCAGTTTGAAAGGAGGCCCACGGATGAATTTTCTCCTCTCATCCAAGATCTAAAATCGCTGAAAAATAGGGTTAGAAAGAGTTGGACAAGATTCAGAAATCCGGCAGACAAACGCGAACTGCGTAGACTTACCCGGGAACTACATAGGAGGGCCGTAGAGTGGCGACAAGAAATGTGGGAAGATCGATTGGAGTCTTTTCTGCTCCATGAACGTAAGGACTGGAACCTCCTTAAAGCGATGAAAACCCCTAAAGCGCCAAAAACAGCTTTACTTGGACCAGCAGGATTAGTCTTCGATCCCTTTCTGAAGGCAGAACTGTTTGCAGAAACCTATGAGCACCAAAATACATTACGGGCTGATGACTTCGATATACCACGTCGACACATTCGAGACGTAGAACGGCAACTTCAGGTCTTACGACGAGCAAGAAATGACACGCAACCACAGTTGACAACACCGACAGAAATCCGAAAAATTATCAGAAACCTGGGAACGTATTCAGCTGCAGGACCAGACGGCATATCCAACGTCCACTTGAAACACCTTCCTAGGAAGCCACTTGTTCTTTTAACAAGAATCCTAAATAGCTGTCTGTTACTGTCTTATTTCCCCACTGACTGGAAGACGTCACGAATTGCGCCTATACCAAAACCTGAAAAGGACCCACGACAACCTGGCAATCATAGACCCATAAGCTTGTTACCGACTATGTCCAAGATCTTTGAAAGGATCATCCTTCACCGACTCAGAATTCCTTTACGAGAACACGATGTAATAAGACCAGATCAATACGCTTTCCAACCCCACCTTTCAGCCGAACTCCAACTGTTGAGAGTTACGGAGTTTCTGTCGTATAATATGAACCGGGCGTATTACACAGCTGCAGCGTTTTTAGACATTGAGACTGCGTATGACAAAGTCTGGAGGGCTAACTTAATAGTTAAACTGCATAATATTGGATTAATCCCACTACACCTGATCAAACTAGTGGACAATTTCCTAACAGACAGACGATTCTTTGTACGGCTGGAAAATCAACGGTCTGGTATTCGAACGCTCCAGGAAGGCATACCACAAGGTTCTGTTTTATCGTCGACACTGTTTATCCTCTATGTTAACGACCTACCGACCGTCCGCCAAGTTACAATTGCTCAGTTCGCAGATGACACTGCATTCCTGGCTAGCGGTCGGCGTCTGACCGCCGCCATCATCAGACTCCAGCGTCAGCTTACGCTTACTGAAAGTTGGGCACATCAAAATATGATCACGATAAATGCCGACAAAACCAAGGCAGTAATATTCACCAGGCGACGACCTGATCTACGCGATACTCTCCACATAAACAATACAAATATTCCTTGGTCTCAGCAAGTTCGATATCTCGGAGTGCAGCTCGATAATAAGTTAACATTTAAACACCACATTTTACTTAAGAAAGAAAAAATGGTTAAATTAATCCATAAACTGTTTCCGTTATTGTATAGTACTCAGATGGCCACACAGACCAAACTTCGTTTATACAAATCCACGGTCCTCCCTGCCATGACACACGGATGCTCGTCTTGGGGAACGGCATGTCCCACCAATATAAAAATGTTACAAGTACTGCAAAACAAGTGCCTCCGACTCATTCTACGAGCCCCTAGATGGGCCAGAACGAGAGAGTTGCATGACGAGCTCCATATGGACACTGTGAAAGACTTTATAATCAAGCACACAAGGAACGTACTAAGCAAAGTAGAAATCCTGCGACCGACCACTAGGCACCTAGAATATACGGGCACAGTACACCCCGCGAGATGGCATCGTGTGAGAGTTCCACGTGCAATTATTGAAGACCCACCATAATAGCAGGTGCGGGACCTCCGATAATAAAGGTGACCACCATCTGAGTAGGGCAAAAGAGCGACTGCTCAAAAGTCCTGCTAACGTAGAACTGCTGTTAAAGTGATCAGTTGACTTGGCACACATGAAGTCCAGCTTTCAAAGAAGGCAGCACTTCTGAGAAGACCCTAAAAAAAAAAAAAAAAAAAAAAAAAAAAAAAAAAAAAAAAAAAAAAAAAAAAAAGGGAGGCGTGGGAGGGCCAAAGGATAGGATTTGGCGTTGCTAAATACAAAACACATGACAAATGTTAAAAAATACGCAGCCAGGCCACTGCGACATTACAGTGACACAGCCGCTCATCACAGGCTACAAGCTACCATTGCAGAAAAATCTTTCACAAGTACCAGGTAGAAAATTATATGAAGGGGCAATATGTCATATAACATTTATGTGCCATGGTGTCGAGACAACTAACAAAGTTCGACAATATGAGTACAATCAAGGTTTAAAACCGAAACCAATGACAAAATAGGCAGTATACAAGTGCCATTGAATCACAACAATTTTCGTATAAGTGGTAGGTGGATGAGGTGTGGTGATTTTTTTTTAAGTTAATTTTTTACACAAAATAATACATGCTACATAATATATGTTGTAAGATACATGAGCAATAGGACACATGAGACATGTCCAGTGGACAGCTGTGTTGAGGCATACATTTGAATAAGGTACAATTCTAAAGACTATAGTAGTCTCACATATTAGATGAAACATATGTTGTAAGATACACTGAACAATAGGAACATGTGACATATCTAGTGGACAGTTGTGTTGAGGCATACATTTGAATAAGGTACAATTCTAAAGACTAAAATACATAAAATACATAGTTACATAATTATACCTGTGGACAGTCATCTTTTAAAAACTATTGTCATATGTGAAATTAACCTTATCTGATCACACATAGTCAAAATGGGGGTAAGGAAATTGACTAGCAGTTGGGTGGTTATAATAAAATGTAAAACTATTTTCAGGTTACAAAATTATACCTATGGTATAGTCATCTTTTAAAATATATTGTCATATGTGTAACTAAACCAAATCTGATCATACATAGTCAGACACTAAATATAACAGTATTAAAAAGAGGGATACATAAAATATTAACAATGGATAATACCTGATGGTAAGAAACATGTAAAGGTGTGATAAATTACAGGTTATACCTGTAGTAGAGTCATATTCTTATTAGGATATAATCTAAACATAAACAAACTGAACATTCATAGTCATGGAATAATATGGCCAGTATATAAAAGATTTTTTTTTTTTTTTTTTTTTTTTTTTTTTTTTTTTACTGGATATTGGATACAATCTTAGTGGTTATTAGGCAATGTGGAAGGTATTATAGGTTGTATCCTATACCTGTGGTGCTCAAGACAAAGAAATATTGAAATATATATATATATATATATATATATATATATATATATATATATATAATATTATAGAAGGAGACATTCCAGGTGGGAAAATGGTATAAAATAAAGATTTTTGACTTACCAAAAGTACAGGCTCGTCGATAGGAACACCAAACACACACAAAAACACACAACCATTCGAGCTTTCGCCACCAGTGGTGTGTTGGATGTGGATATGTGTGAGTGTGTGTGTATTTGTTTACCTTCCTTTTTGTCCCCTAAGGTAAATCCTTCCACTCCTGGGATTGGAATGGCTCCTTTTCCACTTCCTTAAAACCCGTATCCTTCCCTTTCTCCTCTCCTTCCTCCCTCTTTTTCCCGAAGAAGCCACCACTGGTGGCGAAAGCTCGAATGGTTGTGTGTTTTTGTGTGTGTTTGGTGTTCCTATCGACAAGCCTATATATATATATATATATATATATATATATATATATATATATAGGCTTGTCGATAGGAACACCAAACACACACACACATATATATATATATATATATATATATATATATATATTATATAAGAGTGATAACTTGCCATAAATGAGACATATCCAAAGTTCAGATGGAACAAAATAAAGATGCATGGACACCTACTGGTGTGAGCATATATAATATACAGAAGATAAAGGATATTGAAATGTATTGTAAGAATGACAATATGCCATAAAATGAACTATGTGCAAAGTTGAGTTGGTACACAATGATAAAGGTGCATGGACACCTAGTATGAGCATGTATGATGTACATTAAAAATAATAATAACAATAATTCAGAGTACCTAATTTAGAGATGTTAAAAGTAAATGTGTGGGTGTGTCAGATACTAAAGTTACACCAACAGTAAAATTGATTAAAACTATCAATGAGGCTGGCATCTCTTTATCATTAATATGTTTTTTCCCTTTCTGGATATGATTAAGAGGAAATAGTAAAGTAATTAAGAAGAAGTATCTATAGGAACCGCACTGGGCCAGTGATATACAAGTGGGTGCATGGCTTGAAAGAGACTCATATGCTGGGTAAAGGTATGAGGTGAAGTGTGGAAACTATTTAAGACCTCTTAGGGTATCATCAAACAACTGAAAATACCAATTTCTATTGAAACCTTCCTGCTCATTCAGCATGTGGTGTGGTTCACAGATTCGGTGTGTATAAATTGCAAACTCTTCCATCACATCAAGGAAGCGACTGGAGGGTGCCAAGTGCAGTATTTTTAGGCCTTGATCAATTTGGTGCAGCTGATGTCCCTTTTTCTGTAAATGCTGACCTAAAGCTGAAGTATTACTTGGATAACCATGTTCTCTATATCTGGTATGAAAATCTCTCCCAGTTTTGCCATATAAAATTTGTCACAACCCCCACATTGGATCCTATAAACCCCAGATTTTTTGAACTTGTTCCTTTGTTTGACCCCCACTTGATGTCTTAACTTCTTAAAGGTACTCTGCTGTGTATTATATGCCACTTTTATATTTTTCTTTTTTAGTATATTAGCTATCTTTTCACAATAGGTGCCTTTGTAAGTAAGGGTGGCATATTTGCCATTATTCTTCCCAGTTTTAGGTTGCCTCCTGTTCTTTATTGATTTAAACAATCTACGTATGCTACGCCCTGAATACCCATTGGCAATTCCTACTTGTATGATTGTCTGGAGTTCCTTCTCCATATCCTCATCATTCATGTTTATTTTGAGCATCCTGTGGATCATTGACCGAAAATAGGCCCATTTATAGACTCTGGGATGGCACGAATCATTGCTTATAATGATGTCAGTACATGTGGGTTTCCTGAACACCGAGAAAGATAATTCCTGATTTTGTTTTACAATGGTCAGGTCGAGGTAGTTGATAGCATTATTAACCTCTTGCTCTATTGTAAATTGAATGTTGGGATGTAAAGTATGGAAGGTATCGTTGAGCTCTAAAATCTCTGCTTCAGATCCATCAAAAATTAACAGGATGTCATCTACATAGCGGAAATATCCAATGATTTGGGGAACTAAGACCGAGTCAGAAGATAAAAACTTACACTCCAGGCTGTTAATAAAAATGTCCGCCAATGTGCCTGCCAAAGAATTACCCATTGCTAGTCCGTTTTCCTGAGAGTATATCTTATTATTGAATGTGAATGAGCTGAAAGAGAGAGAAATCCTCAACAGTTCTAACAACTCTACCGATTCCCCAACGCTTAGTTTTTTATAGTGCATTAGATTGTTCTGAACTATGTTCAGTGTTTCATCTACGGGAACATTTGTGTAAAGGTTGACAATATCTAATGAAGCCAGCCGTGCCCCTGGTGGTATTTTAAAAGATTTTAGCTTTTCAACAAGGTCATAGGAATTTTTAAGCGTGTATGTGTTAGTGAATGTATAATATTCTTTAAGTTTGCTGTTTAAGAACCTGTTAATTTTGTAATTTGGGCTAGAACAATTGTTCACTAGGGGACGTATCGGCATACTCTGTTTGTGTAACTTTATTTGGGAACGTAAAGAGGGTATTTTCGGATTCATAATGATAACACGTCTCTTGTCCCGTGTTAACGGAAACAGGAAATTAGAATGATTAACGAAAGTTTTTTATTTGCTCATGGAATCTTTTTGTTGGGTCACGCTTAACTTCCATGATCCCAGTTTCATTAAAGAATTGCAATGTTTTTGAGATATAATCGTCATCAGAAATAATGACGATAGAATTTCCTTTGTCCGCCTTGGCGATTAAAGCTTTGTTATCTTGCAATTTAGAATTGATATTTTTTAATACATTGTTCCTATCAGGTCTACGGCTATGTGTGAATGTGCAGGAACGTAAAATTTTATTTATTTCCACCGCAATTTCCGTTTGTTCAGAATTTGGTAGTTTGGCATTTTCACAAATTGCTTTGACCTCAGCTATTGTTTCCTGTACTGTTCGTTTATTAATACGGGACGGCAAATTGTAATTAAGACCTTTATTTAGCACAATCATTTCATCGTCTGTGAAGGAGGTGTTAGTCAGATTAACTACTCTAGGTGCAAACTTGTGCTTATGTACATCATGGGACTTTTTTGAATTACTAAAATCACACAATTTTCTCAGTTTTCGTTCCTGTCTACAGTATATTATGTGTTTGTCCTCTTCAATAACAGTATTGATAAGAGCACTCACCTCTTTGACGATTGCACTCGGTAATAATTTTTCAACATCAGATTCGATCACTGAAGCCTTCTTGATCATAATAGATTTAACTTTGTATCCATCACGAATTTCACTTTTTACAAAAGCCATTTCGGACCTACGCACTATTCTGGCAAAATTTTTTGAGTAATTTTTGCACTTTATCTTAGCATAATTAGGAACTACATCATAACGAACGCATTTCCTATTATAACGAACTTTCATAAAAGCGCGCATTGCCTTCCTTCTTGCTAAAAACCACATCTTCACTCTGTCCATTGCCCGACGAGGCACAATGTAGCTTGTAGCCTGTGATGAGCGGCTGTGTCACTGTAATGTCGCAGTGGCCTGGCTGCGTATTTTTTAAC
Source organism: Locusta migratoria (assembly GCA_026315105.1). Lineage (NCBI taxonomy): Eukaryota > Metazoa > Arthropoda > Insecta > Orthoptera > Acrididae > Locusta > Locusta migratoria. The sequence continues at coordinate 362,535,221 of CM048744.1, forward strand.
ATTTGTCATATGGTTTGTGCTGTATTTAGCAACGCCAAATCCTATCCTTTGGCCCTCCCACGCCTCCCTTGTCGTGCGCCCTATCCCGTTAATGGTTTTAATGTACTTGAATTGGTGTTTTATATAATTTAAATGACTTAATACATTTTTGTAGAAATGTCTTTCACAGTTATACATATATATTTATATGACTTAACACATTTTTGTAGAAATGTCTTTCACAGTTTTTATGACTGCTCACAGTATAGTGGGCCCAAGATGTTTTATGTGTAGTTTTATTCACGCAACTTTCACAGTTTCTATGACTGCACACAGTATAGTATGCCCAAGATGTTTTATGTATAGTTTTATTCACGTAACTTTCAAAGCCAACCCTGCGCCATCTGGTGGCGAATGGGGCCTAGGTTACCTGTTACGGTGTTTCCCCCCCTCTCACCACAGTTGAGCATGTAAGTCTGGTTGAACACCTTCACCAGACATCCATGATGGTATTTTAAATTTGTAATCGGGCATCTATACCAAGATGGTTGTATTTCCCATAGTTTTTTAAAATTTTTTGTAAGTATATATGTATTAATATGGTTTATACTCCTTATAGATATCATAATTACGTTCTATATACATCTAAAATGTAATTTTCTTCTTTTGTACCACAGTCTGACGATGATGATGTTCTCGAAACGCGTCATGAAATAAAGCTAATTGCGACCAAGACTTTTCAAAAAGTTTTTTCATACATGCCAACGTAAGGTCGCGTGTCCACAAGAATGGAAGGTTTTATGAACCAAGTGATAAACTTAGTAAGTTATTACTGTAAGAAAGATTTCCTATGAACGGCAAGGAAACACAGATGGATTCAGTAGTGATGGTGCTCGGGAGAAGGGAGGTGTTATTTTTAGAGATTTTTCTGCTGTACATTCGTTCTACCAGACTATCCTGGTGTCCATTGGTACTAGCAATGTGCCTCATGTTAGCAAGTTCTTGCTCAACTGTTTCACTGTACATTTCTAAAGTAATTATTCTGATTTAATTTATCATGTATTGAAATTATTCATCATGGTCACCTTTTTGTAGTAGAGTGTTGTTTGTTTCAAAATGTGTGTGTGATTCTTCTGTCGCCACACATTAAACATAATGAACTTTTCATCGCTATAAATTAATTTTAATTACGTAGTCAATAAAAAGTGTCCAATTGGGCTGCAGAAACCTACTAGATATCCCTAAACTATGAAATTCATGTTTGCTATTTAGTATTCGTAACACATGGTACCCCTTTCCGCATCATACTGTAAATACGTAATTGCACCTTTTTATCATTAATAAATAGTTGAACAGTACCGGTAAATTTTGTAGGATTAATAAGTCTTCCTCTGAGACGACTTGTTTGACATCTCTCCCCATCTCCCCCTTGTTCAAAATTTCATTGTTTCCAACGGGCAAAACTTGGTCACGGTCCAAATTATAAATAATTAGTCGGTTAGAAGGGGATGGTTCAAACTACAAAAGTAGTATACCTAAAATTGTAGTAGGATACGTATTGGAAAAAAAAAAAAAAAAAAAAAAAAAAAGATTAGGGAAATATCGCACTGAACTTTGATTTAAATTTTTTAATGTTTTGCATGTCGTGAAATAAAGTTTTGTTTTGCAGTAGAAATCCCTTAAAACATGTGTTTATATTGTTGTTGTCGTATGAATTTCAAACATTGTTTTGACGCAACTCTCCATGGCACCTCTTCACCTTGAAATACAATTGCAAATTTGCAATTCACACCCATTTGAACCAAAGAATTACTGCGTTCTTTTCTTGGTCATCCTCTGAGATCTAACCCTCCTCCAACACACAGACAGACAAACACTCTTCCTTCCAATGCTAAATCAGACTGACGAATTCTTGGTGTCTAAAAATTTATTTTATTTAACTTATACCACAAATCGTAGGACCGGTATGTTATTGGTGTTTATTTACTCGAATCTCCCTCTCAAAAATTCAAGTGTTCGAATGTTTGTAGAGCTTATGGAACTTAACTGCGGGGTCATCAGTCCGTAAACTTACAAACTACTTATGAACTATCTTATACTAAAGACAGCACAAACATCCTTACCCGTGGGGGGATTCGACCCCCCCGACCGGGAACGGCCTCGCGCATCGTAGCATGGCGCCTCAGTGCGCTCGGCCGCTCCGCCGCGGCAATCTCCCTCTCCCTTCTGTCTCTGTACATCTCCTCCCTCCCCCCTCCTCTCTTTGTCCATTTCCCCATTCCCGCCTGTCTACCTCCGCGTCTTCCTCCTCCTCCACATGCTGCAATTCACCTGACCCCCAGTATCTTTCTATCTCCTCGTCTCCACTCTGTTCATTTTCTCCTCCCCCTCTATTCATCTCCTCCACCTTCTCTCTCGACTAATCTCCCCCCTCCCGCCCCTCTGTCGATCTCCTCCCCCACTTCCTCTTTGTTTACTTTTCCATATCCTTCTCCACCTCTCTCAGTCCATACCCTTCTTCCCCTGTATATAAAAAATTACATACATCTGCCAACTTTCATAGAGATCGGTGAAGCGGTACCCTCCTCTATACACCATACGGTACCTCGCGAAGATTAAATCTTCTCCATGAAAACATACATACATGTGCCTTCTTTCTTGGTGATCGGTTAAATGATGCACAAGTCCATTGTAATGTACCCTGTGCCATGCTTCATTGTAAGATGTGCCTGGAATAACTGGGGATTAGATAATGTTTTTCAGGATATCAGATGTACTTCCGAGATGCCACAGTTCCCTCTTTGTGTTCTTCTGGCAGCGTGTTGCTGCAGTATCGGAACCTCCGTGTGCGTCCAGTTGAAACGGTGAGCGGCTAAACGTGTCCCGTGCTACGTCCACTACGCTACCGACGGTGCACGAGGGCGCCGTGAACATCACGTGTTGGCCCGGCCAACGGCAACCGATTCTTCCCCACTACGTGTTACAGCTACGAATAACGAGAATTTCAAGTAATCATTCAACTCTACGACATACTACATGTGGAACTACTACAAACCAGACTGACTCACATCCGCGCTAACTACGGAAAACACATCCTGATAAAACGATCGGACTTGGAATTCCTACTGACCACAAGACCACGCACAATTAGACTCTCTAAATTCAAATACACCGGTCCAGCGCGTAAGAACGATGACAAGAAACAGATCTCCACAGCCGAACCACTGAAAACACTCGTGCACCCAGGCACGCATATTCACCAGTTCACGCACATACTCCGCGCTCTCCGCCCACATCCAAAACAGAGTCACACCATATCACTGCATATCAATCCCCCCTCCCATAGGGCAAATAAGGATTACAATAATATTGGTGACCAGCAGAATGAATGACAAGGAACTATAAACAGCCCCAGGCAACTAAGCCAAAACTACTGCGCCCACACGCTCATCTGGCCTGATCCCCTCTTTCTAAATTTTCAAACCTGAACAGTATATACAGTAAGCAGTAACCTTCCAATACTCTCCAAAATAATTGTACATTGCACCCCCAAAGTACAAAATCAAGTAACCTCTTATATGCACCATGTAACCAATTTACAGATATAAATACATAGACATATTGTAAATAGTTTCTCAACCTGTAACAGAACTTATACAGGGTATAACTTTTAAGTTGACAAACCAGAATAACTCGAAAAAATAAGCTTTACGCGAAAAAAGGTGTAGAATCCAAAGTTGATGATTTTAGGGAGAGACATCTTCTGGTGCTAAAATTAGCCCGCCACGCCAGTCACAGGGGGTGGAGCGGGAGGCAACTTTAAAATTTCAAATGTTTGTTTTGATTCTTGGTAGTTGGCGCTGTAATTCAAGGAAATCCATGTTCTCATATTTGCGCGAAAAATTGTTACGGATAAATAAAAAATATATTTTATTTACTTCGAAAATTTCGATTAACTGAAAGGAAAATTCTCCCCCTCTCCGCATAGGGTGGGGTTTTGCTCGCTACCAGTCGCGTTTGACGCGGAGTTAGTACTGTTAGGCAGGGTTAGAACGTCTATGAGGGAGAAGCGGCCGGCTCGGCGCAATTCCGCCTAGCGATACCAACTCCGCTTGAAACGCGACTGGTAGCGAGCAAAACCCCACCCTGTGGGGAGAGGGGGAGAGTGCGCGAAGCATACAATAATCACCACAGCGATACCTTAGCTATAATATCTTTCGGAGAACCCGAAAAAATTCTGGTCCTATGTAAAATCAATAATCATTCCGGGGCACTAATAGAAAAAAGCAAACGGAAAGCTGAAGTTCTAAATTTAACCTTTAAGAAATCTTTCACGCAGGAGGACCGCACAAATGTGCCATCATTTGATCAACGTACTAATTCCGAAATGGAGGACATAGGAATAGGTATTTCCGCTGTAGAGAAGCAGCTGAGAGAGCTAAATACGAACAAATCTGCTGGTTTGGATGGAATATCAGTTCGGTTTTACAAAGACTGTTCTGCGGCGTTGGCCCCTACTAGGCTTATCGCGAATCTTTAATTCAGTGCAAAGTTCCTAGTGATTGGAAAAAAGCGCAGGTGACTCCCGTGTATAAGAAAGGAAAGAGAACTGACCCATACAATTACAGGCCAACATCATTGAGATCAGTTTCAGGTAGAATTTTGGAGCATATTCTCAGTTCGAATATAGCAAATTTGCTTGAAACGGATAAGCTTCTTTACATGAATCAGCACGGGTTTAGGAAACATCGTTCATGTGAAACTCAGCTTGACCTTTTCTCACATGACATCTTGCGAGCCATGGACGAAGGGCGACAGGCGAATTGTGTTTTTCTCAACTTCAAAAAGGCGTTCGACGCGGTGCCACATTGCAGACTGCTAACGAAGATAAGAGCTTATGGAATAGGTTCACAGATTTGTGACTGGCTGGAAGACTTCCTAAGTAATAGAACGCAGGACGTTGTTCTCGACGGTGAGTGTTCATCACAGACGAGTGTATCGTCAGGCGTGCCCCAGGGGAGTGTGATAGGACCGCTATTATTTTCTATCTACATAAATGATCTGATGGACAGAGTAAGTTGTAATTTGCGGCTGTTTGCTGATGATGCTGTGGTGTATGGGAGGGTGTCGTCTTTAACTGACTATAATAGCATACAGGATGACTTAGACAAAATTTCTAGTTCGTGTGAAGAATGGCAGCTAGCTCTCAATGTAGAAAAATGTAAGGTGATGCGCATGAGTAGGAAGAACAATCCCATAATGTTCGAATACAGCATTAGTAGTGAGCTTCTTGATGCATTCGCATCTTTCAAATATCTAGGCGTAACATTGCAGAGCGATATGAAATGGTACGAACATGTAAGGTCAGTTGTTAGGCGGACAGCCGACTTCGGTTTATTGGGAGAATTGTGGGAGGATGCACTTCATCTGTAAAGGAGACCGCGTATAAAACGCTTATACGACCATGTCTTGAGTATTGCTCAAGTGTTTGGGACCCGCAGCAGATCAGTTTAAAGGAAGACATAGAAGTGGCACAGTGTACCCTCCGCCACGCACCTTACGGTGGATTGCCGAATATGTATGTAGTTGTAGTTTTAGCGAATCAAAATTCACGAAGTAAACAATGAGACCACGGATTTCCTTGAATTACTGCGTCAACTACCAAGAATCAAAACAAACGTTTAAGAGAAAATTTGCATAGTTTTTATGTAAAAATCTGATTCTGGAATAAAAAATGGGGCTTCCCATTTGAAATTTTAAAGTTGCCTCCCGCCCCACCCGTAGGGGGCTGGGGTAGCGAGCTAATTTTAGCACCAGCAGAGACCCTCCCCCCCCCCCCCCCCCTCGAAAATAGTCATCTTTGGATTCTACACATTTTTCCGTGTAAAGCTTATTTTTCGAGTTATTCTGGTTTGTCGACTAAATAATTACACCATGTATAATTAACCCACAAATTGTGAGATGCAAAATATTCCAAATGATGTTCATTTAATTCTGTTGAAATTTAAATTGTAAAAAATTATATCAAAATATAAAATTATGAATGTACAACAGATGAAGAAGCAGGACTAAAGCAGGCCTTTAATATGATGTGACTAGATGTCCCGGTGAACTTCGTATCACTTACCTCTTAAAATAAACCATATTAATTTGAATCCAGTAGCTTTATAAAGGCATCATAAAATAGTCCAAGGATCGGCTCGGTAGTGAGTGGAAAGAGTGGGCAAAATCAAGCACGCATGTCCAAGATAATGTTCGTGTCTCATTCGTGCAAGTTCAGGGAAGGTTTAACGGTGATAAAATGTGGAAAGACTTTATCGTAATCACATCAATGGTACTGATATTTTATAGAAAAATCTCTTTCTATTTTTTTCTGAATGTTACAATTTTCGGGGATACTTTTCCAAATTTTTCTTTCATAAGAACGTTCCTCTCGCTTTGAACATCGAATGTTCAAAATTTTGTCGCAATCAGACGAATGACATTCATATCCCATTGAATAAAGCTCTTTCAGTTTCTCGCAAATTTTCAAGTTTTCCGGGTAACTTTCCCAAATTTTTAGTTCATAACAACGTTCATCTTTCGTTGAACGTCAAATAAGCAAAATTTTATCGTAATCGGATGAATGGTTCTCAACTTACAGTGTTCAGTACATTTAGAAACAGACTGAAAAAGGAACATGGTTCGAATTTTTCGACTTTCCTTTTCAAGAGTCCCTATTTTTTTTTTCTTTTACTGAAAACTTTCCCAAGACCATAATGAGCAAAACAGAAAAAGAATTACCCCTCTCCGTCGTGCGAATAATCAGTTATAGTGCTGAATTCAATCAAAAACACATTGAAAAATGCACTTTCAGTTTTTCTCAAATTTTCGAATTTTCCGGTAGATTTTCCTAAAACTTTATTTCCTATAAACCTTGTCCTGTCAAGTCGTACTCTAGTGATGCTCTTATAATCATGTGGCAATCGATTTTTATTCACAGAAAAAAATTGCTTTCTGTTTTCCCAAATTTTACTACTTTTGGGGCGACTTTTCCAAATTTTTATTTGCTGCGAATCTTTCTCTTGCTTTCAACATGAAATGTACAACATTTTATCGCAATTGGACGAAAGGTATTGATGGCTCTCTGGAAAAACTTGTTTCGCTTTTTCCCGATTTTCCTGTTTTTCTGGGCAACTTTTCCATATTTTATCACCTTTTAAACCTTCCCTGGACTTACACGAATATTTCAAGACTAAAATGAGCTAAATCGGTTCAGTCGTTATCGAGGTTTAGCGAAACTAACGAACAGCAGTTAATTTGTGTGTATATATATATATACAAATTAATTGCTGTTCGTTATATATATAAAGAAAAGAAAAAATAAAAAAAAATAAAAAACAGCTTTTCCTGGCTAGAAAGTGTGATGTAGGCAGTAACATAGCCCGCCCACCTCCCTCAGGGGCGGGAATGAAAAGTGCTAAACATTAATAATAAAAAAATAATTAAAAATTTAATGAGTCTTATCTAGAGTCGCGTAGTCTATTATGGTGGCTGATCTCAAGGATAAAATGAGAGAGATTATGGCCCACACGGACGCATAGCGAAACTCATTTCTCCCGCGAGACATTCGCGACTGGAATAGCAGGAAAAGACTGTGGTACGCCACACACCGTGAAGAGGCTTGCGGAGTATCGATGTTGATGGATGGCCTAACTTCGAGTAGGCACCATGAACAGCTGTTCACGTTTAAACTTGTACCACATACATTCTTGTAAGAGCCTTTACTAGAATGCAATTTATTGATCTAACTAGACTCTGCAAAAATCTTATCACACTGACGACTCAGAACTGTTTGCAATAACTATTCAGCGCTAAATAAGAGAAAACTATCAGCAAATGATGGACAATACATTTGTACTAATTTATGGATCATCATCGTCTTTAGAACTACAGCTGTTTATTGTCAGTTTATAAAAAAATTGTCATTAATCTTACAGTTTATTAATTGATAGTGCTGCAGATAAGCTAGATAGGTCGGAAAAAATTTTACAGGTCACACTTCCAGCACAGTATGACTTTGATAACTGATCAGAGTTGATGTTTCAAGATCAGAAACCAGCCTCCTACGTAACCGAAACGTAAGCGTGCAATTCCGTCCACAAGAGAAGTGACTAAATATCAATGTAAATACAAATAAACAATCCCAGAGAAGAATTTCGTCTCTAATATGTCAAAGACATTAATGATAAATATGAGGCATTGAATTAAAGTTTGTGATGTGAGGAAATCGTGCTTAGACTATTCCGAGGCACCTTAATAGCTAGTGATGCGGTGTTCTAGCGGTAAGACGTCTGCCTATTAAGCATAGAGGTCCGGGTTCGATTCCAGGGCGCATCACGAATTTTAATTCACTGGTTCATATTTATCAGAAGTGACTAAGTTCATCACAATCTATTTAATATCCTGAAAAGGGGGATTCCACAGCTAAAAATTATTCATGTCAGAAGGGCACGCTGTTATGCAGAACGACGGTCTAAAACTTACGTTTAGATCCCTCTGGAACAGTACTTTTCTGGACGAAGGGTACCCTGTATCCTTCGTTTACCTAAAAGAACGTTTATGTAAAATCTCATTATGATCGATTAACTAGTTCAGACGTGAAAGCGTAACAAGAAAACCAACCCACATTAGCGTTTATAATATTAGTATGTCATTCCACAATATACTTTTATGCGGAACGTCGGTATAAAAATAATTTTTCTAACCCTCAGGAAAAGTACTTTTTCTGGATGAAAGGTATCCTATTCCTTTGCTTACCTATAACAAAGTGCAAAACTCCGTTACGATCGATTGTATAGTTCAGGCGTGAAAGCGTAAAAAACAAACGAACTCATATTCGCATTTATAATATTAACTAGCTGAAAACCCGACGCTACCCGGGTATTTATTTATTTATTCCTGCCATTTTTCAGGTATAGATTCATTTATATAAGGGATGTATGTCTGTAAATCTCTTGGGAATACAATTAGTAGTAAAGAAGTAGTAGAGTAAAACTTCATGCGTGATGGGGCAGTTTTTCTTAAATCTTACTGTTTATGTGCTCATATCTCATGAACTATGTGTTGTACTGTGATACAATTTAGAAGATTCATTTAACTACATGCGTGTATATCGTCTGTAAAATTTCCTGCAGCTACAATTTGTAGCGTAGAAATTAAAAATCCTAACGTCATACTAAATACCGTTGTTTTGGTTCATGAACAGCTGAACGTTGCCGTTTATGTGCTCGTATCTCATGAACTACGTGTCGCGTTGTGATACAATTTCGAAGGTACATTCAGATATATGTATGTATACTGTCTGTACAATTTCCTGCGTCTACAATTTACAGTGTAGAAATTATAAATTGTTACGTCACACCGAATGCCGAAGTTTTACTCCATAAACAGCGAAAAAGCGCGAGAAACGTTTTTCCTTTCATCATTTAGCTATGGTTGCCAGCGAGAAAAGTTTAATAAAGGTTTGAAATTATGTTTAAAGTTTGTTGCAAGTCGCTAAGTACTGTCATTCTCATGCAGTGTATTTCGAAAGTTTCGCCGCATTATATGGCATTTGTTGCGATTTCTATTGGTTATTACGTAATATCTTTTGAACCATGTGACGTATGTGATTCTTAAGCATGCAGCAATTGTTATCTCACGGTAAGGAACGTGTGTACCAAATTTGGTTGAAATCGGTCCAATGGTTTAGGAGAAAATGAGCAGCATTGTCGCTAAATGCAGCAGTTTTTCGCGTATCTCATTGTTTATGACATATCTCGTGAACTATATATCGTATGTGATACTTATATTTACGGCGACCGTCCTCATGGATTGAAGCTTACGTGTACAAAATTTAATAAAGATTGGAACAAAACTGTAGATTTGTATGCAACACATACAAATGTACGGACACTCTGATTTATATATTAGATTAGTATCACAGTCATTCCACAATATACTTGTAAGAGACTGTGATACACGCACAAAACACATTTCGGCAGTATCTTTCGCCGCTACCACGTTCACAGCTAACATAAGATGTAACGGCCACGGTTACTTACGTGTTTTCCAGGGTCACTGCGGCAGGAACGAAGCAGACATGAGGAACCGGTTGTGTGCTGGCCGCGCGGCGCGCCTTGGTCCACGGATCAACTGTGACGTCACGACGGTGGCGCTGGCGCTGGCGCAGCCGTCGCCTCTGACGCTCACTTAGCGAGTCCGGCGTACTGCGAACCTGCATTAATAGCCGCCTGTTCACACCCCACTGCCAGCGCCGCTACCTGTCAACCTAAATACACTGCCCTGACCACCGAAAATGCTGCACCAACGAGGACCGGGATATCACAGCCAAATTTATTTGGCAGATATTACCATGTACAAAGATCATATGATTGAAAATTCAGTCCCAAGTGAGGAGGATGATGAAATCGGAAATGAGTGTTGTTGCCTGCTGGCTATAACTGCTGCTGCAAGTCTCGGCATTGAATCAGTGAGGCTCGGATCTCAAATCGATTCCACATTTCTGGATTTCCGGAAGGCTTTTGACACTGTACCCCACAAGCGGCTTCTAATGAAATTGCGTGCTTATGGAATATCTCCCCAATTGTGCAATTGGATTCACGATTTCCTATCAGAAAGGACACAGTTCGTTGTAATTGACGGTAAGTCATCGAATAAAACAGAAGTGATATCTGGCGTTCCACAGTGTAGCGTTATAGGTCCCCTACTCTTCCTCGTGTTTATAAACGATTTAGGAGACAAGATGAATAGCTCCCTTAGATGTTCGCGGATGATGCTGTCGTTTATCGGTTAGTGAAGTCAACAGAGGATCAAAAGCAACTGCAAAGCGATTTAGACAAAGTTTCTACATGGTGCGAAAATTAGCAATTGACACTAAATAAAGAAAAGTGTGAAATATTACACATGACCACTAAAAGAAGTCCGCTCAACTTCAATTACGCATTAAACCATTGAAACCTTAAAATTCGTAAATTCTACCAAATACCTAGGAGTTACAATTACGAACAACTTTGACTGGAGAGAACACACAGAAAATATTGTGGGGAAGGCGAACCAAAGGTTACGTTTCATTGGCAGAACGCTTCGAAGATACACCAGCTCCACCAAAGAGACTGCCTACATTAAACTTGTGCATCCTCTCCTAGAGTACTGTTGCCCCTTGCGGGACCGTCACCAGGTGGGACTGACGGAAGACATTGAGAAGGTTCAGAGAAGGGCAGCTCGTTTCGTTTTATCACGTTACGGGGGGGAAAGCGTCACGGAAATATTGCACGAATTGGGGTGGAAATCATTAAAAGAAAGACGTTATTCATTGCGGCGTGATCTGTTTGCGAAGTTTCAATCACCGACTTTTACTTCTGAACATGAAAATATTTTGCTACCACCCACCTACTTAGGGAGACATGACCATCCCAATAAAATAAGAGAAATCAGATCGAAAACGCAACGATTTAGGTGTTCTTTTTTCCCGCGCGCTATTAGAGAATGGAACGGTAGAGAAAAGTTATGAAAGTGGTTAATGAACCCTCTGCCAGGCACTTCAATGTGATTTGCAGACTATCTATGTAGATGTAGCTTTCCGGTTATAGCAGTCCAAACTCCTTATAAATATTGCCAAAATTGATCTGGTGTAAGGAGCGGGTGTTGCAGCCCAGACAGTCGTTTTTGAGTCATTGACCCTAAATTGGCGAGAGATCGGGAGGACGGGGAGGCCAGGCAGCAAAGCAATCAGATGAGCGACGAACAAGTCCCGAACATTGCGTACCTCGTTTGGTCGCACGTTATCCTGTTGCGAGGTGGCCATCGGCAATCTCCAAAGGTGTGATAGAACGACAAGTTCCAACACCTCAGAGACATAACGCTGTCTGGCTACCATTACGACAATGAGTTCCAGATGGATGCGGAAGTGGAATCCAATACCACCCCAAACTATTATACCGGGTTCAGGACCAGTCTGTCGATGACTCTAACCCTTCCATCGTGATGGTGTAGGCAGAACATGGATTCGTCAGTAAATAATAATAACAAACAGTGTTATTTTTTTAAATTCTTTATTGGTGTTATCATACATAATAACCCATCACCTAAGATTAAATAGGTCCTAATATTAATACATGTAATTAACGATGACATATTATTGTGAAACTACTCATCTGGCGCGTTCCCAGGTGTCATCAATTGTCCAATTTTGCAACTTGTGTATAACCAGGGATCGTGAGTTCTTGGAGCATGTTTCGCCGCTTGGTTCAAGCCAGACGCAGCGTGGATTCTGGTTGTCATTTTGGTCCGCGGGTGGTATTTTATTTCATACCTACCCGACACAGTGTCTTAAACACTGCAAATCTCGAATGGGAAGGACAGGCCAGTCAAAAAAATGTTCAAATGTTTGTTAAGCTTAAGGGACTTAACTACGGGGTCATCAGTCCCTAAACTTACAAACTACTTATGAACTACCTACAACTAAGGACGTCACAAATATCCATGCCCGAGGGGGGATTCGAACCTCCGACCGTAGTGGCCGTGCAGACCGTGACTGAAGCGCCTCAGTCCCTTCGGCCACCGCGGCCGGCGACAGGCCAGTCATAAAGTCTAAATGTTTGTATAGGTTATGGGACTCAACTACGGGGTCATCAGTCCCTAAACTTACAAACTACTTATGAACTAGCTAACACTAAGGACGGCACAAATATCTATGCCCGAGGGGGGATTCGAACCCCCGACCGTAGTGGCCGTGCAGACCGTGACTGGCGCGCCGCAGGATTCGCGGCCAAAGTATGAAACGTTTATAATGGAGTTTTAGGACAGGGAGGGGATATTGCATGTTTTTCTTTCTCTACTTATTAAAGGTTTTTAATTTTGGTGGTACGTTATTTGTGTGCGCATTGTACAAAGTCGAGGCCTTACCTGATGGGCCCACCGCGCAGAAACGACCAACCAATGCGATGTACCGTTTTGATTAATGTGACGAATAAAGAATACAATACAATACAGTTGCCCTGTGCGGGCTGGCGCAAAGAAGAGCAGAATGCGGCAGTGTGTGCACGCGCGCATGTTCATAAAAAATTGAAAACGAGAAACGCCGTCGAAACAGAATCGCACACGAATCAAGCGTTTCCTTTGTCGTACCGACAATGCTCGCAACTTGATTGTTGTTGCACAGGGGGAAGCCGTATGACGTCCGCACCGGATGCGCTGATCTGCACCAAACCTCTTGTGTTGGTTTTCCGCTGCGCCGGGCAACCCGGCGATTCTGATGTGGACGCAGCTTGAGAAAAATTTTCTCTTCAATTCCTTTCCACAAAAACGTATTGTAAATACTCAAGGTGTGCTGTATTTCTGCTACTTTATCAAGAGTAAACCCTATGGCAGCCGAAAATTAACAGATACATTATAGTTATCAAAAAGCTATAACTTGGTTTGTGTAACTATCAGCTATTAAGACCGTATATACATCGGTCGTTAACACACACACACACACACACACACACACACACACATATATATATATATATATATATATATATATATATATATATATATATATATATATATATATATATATTGTGTGTAAATATCCGATGCATTCACCTGCTCCCCCCCCCCCCCCCCTTAGTCGTCGGGCTGACCACGCCCTTGTATACGTTTGCATTTAGTATCTAAAAATACGCCAAGTTTACCTGTCATGTGAACTTTCAGAGCACTTTCACCCATGTCTCCGATGTTTAGTAGTGATGGGACAACCGACTGTTTTTAACAACCGATTGGTCAATCGGTTGTTTTTTCGTTCAGTCGGTTTTTTCAGTCGAATGAAACAACCGAATGAAAATAGTCTCTGTGGCTGTATGAATGTTTTCACTCATTCAGTGGGTTTGAGTGGTTTCAGTCGATGCGGGAGCACCGAATGAAACAAGTCTCTGTCCTTTATATGAATGTTCTCGGCATTAAGTGGTTTCACTTGATGCGATACAACCGACTGGAAAAAGTCTTTGTCGGTTTCTGCAGTTATATGGATGTTTTTATTAATTCATCGACTTTGTGTGACTTTATTTGCATACTCCTTCAGCCTTTTCGGGTATAAATGAACCGTGATTCAGCATGAAACATTCTTAAAGACAAATTTTAAGAATATAGCAGTGTGTCCGTGTGTCTGTTTCTATAGCATGCAAATCTGCAGTTTTGTTCCAATCTTGATGAAATTTTGCACACTAGACCTTTAAAACAAGGCGAAGGTAACTGTGTACAATAAATTTCGTAGGTGCATGGCGGAGGGTACTTTACCTACTAACTTCAACAAATTCCGTTTGTATTCGAATTTTAATGATATATTTCACTCTTCACCTTCAAAGAAAGAGAATGGTCACCGTCTACATCTACTTTAGTTCGATGCATGAGAGAAGGTATTCCAGAATTCGACGCCAATATAGAGTTTATTCCGATCCTGATGAAATTTAGCACACTTGACTTTCAAAACAAGTGGCATCTAAGATTTTGTATGGTACATGGCGAGGGATGAAATAAACCTGCACACCGTTTCACCGATAACCACAGAAATATCTGTGACAAGAGTGAATAATTATGAAACTTGAGATGAATGTTTTCATACACCGTTGACGAATACAGACGCGCTGAAGAAAATTTACAGCACTGATAAATGTTGTATGTTTCTCGTACTCCTTCAAATTAGATGGAATTAACAAAAATATTTTTATAAGAAACATTTTTATACAAAATACTTTAATAAACTTTTTTTTTACAATATTTAATGTTTTAATGATCTTCGATTTTGGATCTAGCAAATATGCTCAAAGTTAAAATACTTAACTCTGTCCTACTAGTACCTTAGATATGTATGAACAATAAGCCGCAAACCGCACGTTTCTACCTGTTCCCACTTCGGAGATACAGTATGCGAGATTAAACTTGTAGCGATCATTTTGGAACACCCTGTAATTTCGACGCTTCTTTATTGAGACAGTAAGTAACCGACAACAATCGGCGATGGCACGCCCTGCGACGCCGCCAGACACTGTTGTGTGGAGTTTGGCGCGCGCCTGCTGGCGCTGTCAGCAGTGAAAACGCAAGCGAGGCAGCACCCCCTCTCGAGTCCCCGCTCCCCGCGAAAAACGTACTGCCTCTTTTCACTTTAAAAGAAAGAATGATAATTTAGTCAATGTACAAAACTGCAAAAGTGTCGCATGTTTTCATTCGGTTGTTCCCACAGACTACTTTCATTCGAAAAAAAAAAAAAAAAAAAGTAAAACTACGACCGACTGACTCTTTCATTCGGTTGCTCCCACTGACTGGTTTCACTCAAAAGAACTAATGAAAAGGCCAACGTAATGTGTAAATTTTTTCATTCGGTTGGCCCCATCGACTGATTTAAGTCAAAAGAAAAGTAATGAGTGGTCCAACCGACTGCGTCGATTTTTTCATTCGGTTGATACCACCGACTGGTTTAACTCAAAAGAACGAATGAAAAGTCCAACCGACTGAATCGGTTGTTTCATTCGGTTGATCCCACCGACTGGTTTAACTCAAAAGAACGAATGAAAAGTCCAACCGACTGAATCGGTTGTTTCATTTGGTTGGTCCCACCGACTGGTTTCACTCAGAAGAACGAATGAATAGTCCAACCAACTGAATCGGTTGTTTCATTCGGTTGATCCCACCGACTGGTTTCACTCAGAAGAACGAATGAATAATTCAACCGATACGAGAAACTACAACCGAATGATCGATTTTTTTCCAACAACCGAATGAATCGATTGTTTTCATTCGATTGTTCCCATCACTAATGTTTAGCTCTTTGTTGCAGAAAACGCATATTGTTTTTGCCTTGCAAGAATGTGGCTTTATCCACAATCTGCATTATTATTTTGTAGCCCATAGTGTATTAAAAGAACACTGACCACCCGACATACTTAAACCAATAAACTAAATTAAGCGCACACAGGACGATCTTAATCCGTAAAAGCAGAGGCTAGTCGTGTCTACTATACGTAAGTCAGTATACACCGACAACTCTTGTTTCGAAAAGCAATAATACCTTTCCTTTTTAATTGTCTCTATTTTGTTGATAAAACTCTTCTGGGTATTGGACCGCATCGGCAATATATCAAATATTTCACCGACGTTTCGGCCACTATTGCAAGCGGCCATCTTCTGGGTGTTAACGTTTACTACTGGATGAGGGAAAGCTGGTGTCTTAAATATTAAATGTTGCCGGTTATGATTGGTGGTTTTAGAGCTCTTATCATTGGTGTTTGCTTTATTTCTTCCTATTGGTGAAAAAGGAAGTCCAGGATTGGTGTTTACATTAATGTTTGCCATTGGTTCAAACTGGCGAATGAGGAGCCGTGGTAGCAGTGACGTAGCAGTGATGCCTAGCGCCGGCTAGAGCGTGCTGTTTGTTATGTGTACGAGCGGCCGCTGTTGTCTCCGGGCTGTGCGGGCCCCTATGGACTACACTGCGCGCGGTGTCGTCGCGAAGCGTTGCTACTGCTGGCAGCCAAGGCGCCGGAAGTCTATACCCGTCTTCTCTGTTCATATTTCTGGCTCGCTTAGCTATTTCTATTGCTTTCCTGGTTTGTTTTGCCAGTACAGTGACTTCCTGAAAACATATCTGTTTGCCGCACTCTTCCTGGTGTTCAGCTACTGCCGACTTCGAATGCTGTCCCAGCCGAATGTACAGTACTTCTCGTGCTCGGCTATCCTTGTGTTCTCCAATGTACACCTGGCCGCACTCACAGCCGATTTCGTAGACACCAGCAGTGTGCAACTTATCAGTTTTGTCCTTTATTGAGCCTAGGGCATCTCTTATTTTATTGTTGCTGCGAAATATAGGTTTGATGCCCTCTCGACAAATAATTTTGCCCACTCGTTCGGTGACTCCTTTTACATATGGCAATAGGGCGATGGTTTGTCCTTCCTTTGGCTCTTCCCTTTTACTTCTATCATTAGATGTCATAGTTTGCTCAATCATCCTCTTCCCATAACCGTTTGCTTCGAAGGTGGACCTGATGTTCTGTAATTCAGCTTTCAGGTGTTGTTCACCGCTAATCCGATGGGCCCTCTATTTTACTGAAAACTTTCCCAAGTCCATAATGAACAAAACAAAAATATAATTACCCCTCTCCGTCGTGCGAATAGTCAGTGAGAGTCATACAATGTAATATAGTGCTGAATTCAATCGAAAACACATTGAAAAACGCACTTTGTTTTCCTCAAATTATCCAATTTTCTGGGAGATATCCAAAAAATTATTTCATACAAACCTTGTCCTGTCAAACCGTACTCAAGTGATGCTCTTACAACCACGAGGCAATTGATTAGTCAGAGAAAAAAATCGCTTTCGATTTTTCCTAAATTTTCCTACTCTCCGGGCGACTTTTCCAAATTTTTATTTATGCGAACCTTCCTCTTGCTTTCAACATGAAATGTACTAAATTTTATCGCAATTGGACGAACGGCATTAATAGCTCACTGGCAACAGCTGTTTCAGTTTTTCCCATTTTCCTCTTTTCCGGATAACTTATCCATATTTTATCACTGTTTAAACCTTCCCTGGACTTACACGAATATTTCAAGACTAAAATTGGCCAAATCGGTTCAGCAATATATATATATATATATATATATAACAATGAAAAATGATTGGCTTTAACAATGTACCACACAAGCGGCTTCTAATCAAACTGCATGCTTACGGAATACCGTCACAATTGTGCGATTGGATTCTTGATTCCCGGTCAGACAGGACACAGTACTTTGACTGTAAATCATTGAGTAGAACAAAAGTTACATCTAGCGCTCCCCAGGGAAGTGTTATAGAGCCCCTACTGCTCCTTATTTTTATAACTGATTTAGGAAACAATCTGAGAAACTCTCTGAGGTTGTTCGCGCATGATACTGTCACTTATCGTTAGTAAAGATATCTGCATGCTGCATAAATGGCAATTGACCATTAATAATGAGAAATGTGAAGTCATCCGTATGATCACTAAAATAAATCTTTTAAATGATCGTTTCGTTAGAGGGGAGTTTGAGGGTGAAGCTGGGAATTTGTATCTAATGGGAGGCGTGCTTAGGTAGTCCTTGCAGGTGCGGTGATCACAGTGTCCCCAGTGGCGTAGTGATCAGCGCAACTGTCTAGAAAGCAGGAGACCCGGGTTAGAATCCCGGTTGGGTACACATTTTCAGCTTTTCACATTCGCAGTTGTCATATATTCTGTGAAATCCTTCAAACTTCAGCAACACGATAAGTCAAATCTACAGGCCGACAATACAACTAAATAATTCTTGTTGTTGTGGTCTTCAGTCCGCAGACTGGTTTGATGCAGCTCTCCACGCTACCCTATCCTGTGCAAGTCTCTTCCTCTGAGAATACGTGCGGCTACCTACATCCTTTTGAATCTGTTAACTGTATTCGTCCCTCGGTCACCCTCTACAATTTTTACCCCACACGCTTCCTTCTAATGCTACGTTGACAATTCCTTGATGTCTCAGAATGTGTCCAACCAATCTATCTCTTCTCCTTTTCTCCCCGATTCGGATAAGCACCTCTCATTAGTTACGTGATCTACCCATCTAATTTTCATCATTCGTCACATTTCAAAACCTTCCACCATCTTTTTATCTGAACCCCTTATCGTCCACGTTTCACTCCCATACAATGCTACACTCCAGACAAACGCTTTTAGGAAGGACTTCCTAATATTTGATATTAACAAGTTTCGCTTCTTTAGAAACGCTTTTCTTCCCAAAGCCATTCTGCATTTCATATGTTCTTTACTTCGGCCATCAGAAGTTATCTTGCTACCCAAATAACAAAATTCATAGACTACTTTTATTGTCTCATTACCTAATCTAATTCCTTCAGCATCGCCTGATTTTCTGACATTGCATTCCATTACCTTCGTTTTACTCTTGTTAATGTTCATCTTATATCTTCCTTTCAAGACACTGTCCATTCCAGTCAGTTGCTCTTCCAGATCTCTTGCGGTCTCTGACAGAATTACTATGTCATCGGCAAACAGTAATGTTTTTATTTCTTCTCCCTGCACGTTAATGCCCCCTCCAAATTTCTCCTTCCATTCCTTCCCTGTCTGCTCAATGTACAGATTGAACAACATTGGGGAAAGGCTACAACCCTGTCTTACTCCCTTCCCAACCTCTACGTCCCTTTGTTGCCCTTCGACTCTAATAACCGCTGTCTGGTTTTTCTATAAGTTGAAGATAACTTTTCGCTCCCTATATCTTACCCCTGCTACCTTCAGAATTTGGAAGAGTGTATTCCAGTTGACATTGTCAAAAGATTTCTCCAAATCGACAAACGCTAAAAACGTAGGTTTCCCTTTCCTTAGCCTATCTTCTAAGATAAGTCGTAATGTGAGTATTGCCTCCCGTGTTCCTACATTTCTCCTAAATCCAAACTGATCTTCCCCGAGGTTAGCTTCTACCAACATTTCCATTCTCTTGTAGATAATTCGTGTTAAAATTTTGCAACCATGACTTATTAAACTGATAATTTTCAAATTGGTCTGCATATGCTTTCTTTGTAATTGCAATTACGATATTCTTCTTTAAGTCGGAGGGTATTTCCCCTGTCTCATACATCTTGCATACCAGGTGATATAATGTTTTCACGACTGGCTCTCCTAACGATATCAACAGTTCAGACGGAATGTCATCCACTCCAGGGGCCTTGTTTCGACTCAAGTCCTTCAGCGCTCTGTCAAATTCTTCTCGCAGTATCATATCTCCTATCTGATCTTCCTCCAATTCATTTCTAGAATACTGCCTTCAAGTTTATTTTCTTTTTTATAGGCCCTCTATATATTCCTTCCACGGTTCAGCTTTCCTCTTTTTGCTTAGTACTGGTTTTCCGTCTGAGTTCTTGATATTCATACAGCTGCTTTTCTTGTCTCCGAATACCTCTTTTATTTTCCTGTAGGCGGTATCTATCTTTCACCAAGTTATGCATTCTTCTACGGTTCTGCATTTTTCCTGTAGCCACTCCTGCTTAGCCAGTCTGCACTTCCTGTCAATCACATTTTTCAGGTGTTTGTACTCCCTTTTCTCTGTTTCACTTGCTGAATTTTTATATTTTCTCCTCTCATCAATTAAGTTCACTATATCCTGTGTTATCCAGGGATTTCTATTAAGCCTTGTCCTTCTGTCTATATGGCCACCTGCTGCCTTCACTACTCTATCTCTCAGAGCTACCCATTCTTCTTCTACTGTATTACTTTCCTCCGTTTCAGCCGATCCTTGCCTAATGCTCCCTCTGAAACTCTCAAGCACCTCTGGTTCCTTCAATTTGTCCAGGTTCCATCACTTAACCTTTCTACCTTTCTGCAGTCTCTGATGTGTTAATCTGCAGTTCATAACCAATAAGTTATTGTCAGAGTCTATATCTGCCCCTGGATACGTCTTACAGTTTAGAACCTAGTTTCTAAATCTATTCCTTACCATTATAAAGTCAATCTGGTACCTTCCAGTGTCACCTGGTCTCTTCCACGTTTACAGCATTCTTTCATGATGATAAAACCAAGTGTTGGTGATCATTAAATTGTGCTCTGCGCAAAATTCTACCAAGCGATCTCCTCTTTCATTCCTTTTTCCCAGTCCATATTCACCTACTACATTTCCTTCTCTTTCCTTTCCTACTAACGAGTTCTAGTTCCCCATCACAATCAAGTTTTCGTCTCCCTTAACTTTCTGAATGATTTCTTTTATCTCCTCATACATTTTTTCGATATCTTCATCATCTGCCGTGCTAGTGGGCATATGAACTTGCACTACTGTGGTCGGTGTTGGCTTCGTGTCTATGTTTACTACGATAACGCGTTCACTATGCTGTTCAGAAATCCTGTTCATCCTGCCACCAAACTTCACTAATCCCTACCATATCTAACTTTAACCTATCCATTTCTCTTTTCGAATTTTCCAGCTTACCTATGCGATTAAGGGTTAGAACAATCCACGCTCCGACCCGTAGAATACCTGTTTTGTTTTTCTTGATGACGACATCCTCCTGAGTGGTCCCCGCGCGGAGATTCGAATGGGGGACTATTTTGCCTCCGGAATATTTTACCCAAGAAGACACCATCATCATATAGTCATACAGTAGAACTGTGTGTCCTCGGGAGAAGTAAAGACTGTAGTTTCTCCCTTTCTTTCAGCCGTTCGTAGTAACTGCATGGAAAAGCCACGTTAGCTGATGTTACAAGGCCAGGTCAGTCAATCATCCAGACTGTTGCCCCTGTAACTACTGAAAAGGCTTCTGCCCCTCTTCAGGAACCATACATTTGTCTGGGCTCTACACAGATACCCCTCCACTGTGGTTGCATCTATGGTACGGCTATCTGCATCGTTGAGGGACGCAAGCCATGTCTGTGGTTCATGGGGTGGACTAAATAATTAGGTATAACAATTACGAACAGATTAAATTAGAAACAACACACAGAATATATTGTAGAGAAAGTGAACCAAAGACTAAGTTTCGTTGGCAGAACACTTAGAAGATGCAACAATTCTACTAAAGAGACTGCCTACACTACACTTCTGCGTCTTATTTTTAAGTATTACTGCGTATTGTGGGATCGCCACCAAATGGGACTGACAGACGATTTAGAGAAAGTTCACAGAAGGGCAGCTCGTTTTGTACTATCGAGATATAGGGGGGAGAGTGTCAGGGGAATGATGAACGAGTTGAGGTGGAAAACATTAAAAGAAAGACGTTATTTGTTGCGACTAGATTAGATTAATTAGATTAGATTAGTACTTGTTCCATAGGTCATAAATACGACAATTCGTAATGAGTAGTGAGGTTAATGAAAGGTGTCTTCACAAATTATTACTCTGTACTAAATATTACATGACACAATAATTTTTTAATACTTTTTTTCATATTTACTAATTTATATCTAAAAATTCATCTATATTGTAGAAGGAGTTGCCATTCAGAAATTCTTTTAATTTATTTTTAAATGCTGTTTGGCTATCTGTCAGGCTTTTGATGCTGTATGGTAGGTGACCAAAGACTTTTGTGGCAGCATAATTCACCCCCTTTCTGTGCCAAAGCTAAATTTAACCTTGAATAGTGAAGCTACTGTGAAGATCCCTAGCTCTTTAAATAAGTGTTACAGGATGATCTTGAATGGGCTCCAGCAATTATTCTGATTACACGCTTTTGTGCAATGAATACTTTTTTACTCAATGATGAATTATCCCAGAAAATGATGCCATACGAAAATAGAGAATGAAAATAGGCTTAGTAAGCTAATTTACTGAGATGTATATCACCAAAATTTGCAATTATCCTAATAGCATAAGTAGCTGAACTCAAATGTTCCAGCAGATCTTAATGTGTTTTTTTTTTCAGTTCATCAATGCATACACCTAAAAACTTTGAATACTCTACCTTTGCTACAGATTTTTGATCAAATTCTATATTCATTAATGGGGTCATTCCATTTACTGTATGGAACTGTGTGTAATGTGTTTTATGAAAATTTCATGATAGTCCATTTGCTGAGAACCACCTAATGATTTTCTGAAAGAAATCGTTTACAATTTCTTCAGTTAGATCTTATCTGTCAGGTGTGATAACTATAATTGTATCATCAGCAAAAAGAACCAGCTCTGCATCTTCACGGATATAGAATGGCAAGTCATTAATACATATTAAGGACAGCAAAGGGCCCAAACCAAACTGAAATTTTGTTAGAACTTTATTTTTACCTATGTGTGAAACTACTCTAGAATACATTACTTTTTCAAGAAATTTGGATAAGGCTTTCAGCAGTGAGATTGGGCGGTAGTTGTTGACATCAAATGTATCCCCTTTTTTGTGTAGTGGTTTAACAATAGCATATTTCAGTCGATAAGGAAAAACACCCTGCTTCAGAGAATTATTACATATGTTGCTAAGAATCATAATTATTTATTGAGAACAAGCTTTTATTACCCTGCTGGAAATTCCATCAATTCCATGTGAACTTTTACTCTTGAAAGAGTTTATTATTTTCTTAATTTCAGAAGGAGAGGTGGGGGAATTTCAATGCATCAAATTGTGTGGGTATGGTCTGTTCCATTAACTGCCTAGCTTCTTCTAATTAACATTTAGGTCCTATTTTCTCCAGAACATTTAAAAATAATTATTAAAAATGTTTTCAACTTCTGGCTTGTTAGCTGTAAACTTTCATTCAGTTTGATGGTAATGGTGTGCTCTTGGTTGCCCTGTCTCCCTGGTAATAATATTCCAAATTGTTTTAATTTTGCTTTCAGAGGTACTAATCTCAGAGATGATGCACCTGCTACTGTACTTTTTAATAACTTTTCTTAATGTAGCACAGTAGTTTTTATAATATTTGGCTGTTTCTGGGTCATTACTCTTTCTTGCTGTTAGATACAGTTCCCTTTTCAGTTAAGAGATATTCTTATTCCTCTAGTAAGCCATGGTTTCTTGCATGGTTTATTATAATTATATTTAACTATTTTCTTGGGGAAACAATTTTCAAACACTCTTACAAATGTATCATGAAATAAGTTGTATTTTAAATTAGCATCAGTTTCCTTATACACCTCACCCCAGTCTAACTGCTGAAGATTGTCCCTGAAATTTCTAATTGTTGAATCGTTAATTGAACGCACAACTTTGGAGGGCTTTTTTGAATTACAGAGAGGAACTATGTCATTTACTGTAACTAGCTGTGCACCATAATCGGAAAGACCATTCTCAACAGAACAAGCATTTATGTTTTTAAACTTATCGTGATCTATAAAAAAGTTATCTATCATTGTGCTGCTGTCCTTTACTACCCGAGTAGGAAAATCAATTACAGATGACAAATTGAAAGAATCGAGTAAGACTTCCAGGTCATTCTTCCTATTACATTCCTTTAGTGAGTCAACATTGAAATCCCCACAAAGAATAATTTATTTTCCCTTATCTGACAGATAGCACAACAAGGCATCAAAATTTTTTATAAAGTTTCCTGAAAGGGACCTATATACTGTTACAGTTATAAGAGAAGGGCCTTTATTCAGTTTAAGCTCACAGGCACATGCTTCTATATGTTGCTCTACACAATACTTTTGTGTTTCTAATCTTTTTACACTGTAATAACTTTTGACATAGATGGCAACTCCTCCTCTCACCTTTTTCTCTCTATTCACTTGTGCTGCTAGTTTGTAACTGCTTATGTTTACTTTTTCCATATCCGCCACAATGTGATGCTCAGATGGGCATAGTATATCTATTACAGTCTCTGATTCTATGTCATCTAAACAAAGCAGTAGGTCATCTACTTTGTTCTTTAATCCCCCAATATTTTGGTGAAAGATAGTAACATTATTTTTGTTTTTTTGTTTTTGTTTTTCTTTTGTGAGACTCAATTTTATCCTTTAATCCCCCTATATTTTTGGGTGAAATATGTTAACATTATTTTTTACTTTACTTTTGTCAGATTCATGTGAGTTTTGAGCATCTTTAGCACATGCGTGCCTGAGTTTTCCATTGGACCCTGGTCTTGGCCTAAGAAACAGGTACATTCATGAATTGCAGTGTTTCCCTTAAGGTTTATGCTATTAACCCAGTCAGTTTACCCTCTCCTTTCCTACTGAGGTGTAGGCCATGCCTTGTGGAATCCCGCCTATCTATAGCCTCAACAGGAAACATATCAATGTCTGACAGAGTGGCCGCCCTACGCAACTGATCTAGCTCCATATTGACCCTCCTGACAGAGCGTTTCAACTGGGGCTGATCATGTCGCACGAAAGCAGGCACTAGACCAACATTTGTGTGGGTCGTTGCAGAGGCTACTTTCACCATGTCACACTCAATATTGTAGCCCTGATCACTATCGATACTGTTTACGACTCCACCCACTACCACAACATGAGCTTATTTAGTGAAATCTTTGCACAGGGAACCTAAATCCTCTAACACCTGGCTAAGATATGCACTGGGCTTGAAAAAGTTTGTGACCTGGTACCTGTCACCTAATTTTTCCTGCAAAATCTGGCCCACACCTCAACGACGATATCTATTTGAGAAATTCCTTTCACCATCTTTCTCTTCCGAATGCGAACATATTTTGTTAGCACCGACCTATATAGGAAGAAATGATCATCAAAATAAAATAAGAGAAATCAGACCGAAAACAGAAAGATTTCGATGTTCCTTTTTCTTGCGAGCTATTAGAGTATGGAACTGTAGAGAAATATCATAAAAGCGGTTCGATGGACCCTCTGCCATGCACTTCAGTGCGGCTTGCAGAGTATTTATGTAGAGTTATGTAGATGAACCTTGCTACCGACCAAAGTTTAATTTTTGTATCGCTCTCTTGCTCTGTTTAAAAAAAAAAAAAAAAAAAAAAAAAAAAAAGCAGACGAAGAATACATTCGCCAGTACCGTAATTTTCAGACACCAGACAGCTTGAATTGGATTGGACAACTATAGAAACAACGCAACGTATTATTATTTTTTCTTAAAATTTATTTCCATGCATACTTCCTCTGTACTGTAACTGAAAGTTCATAAAGGTTTGAAATCATGTTTAAAGAATGTTGCAAGTGACTACGAGCTCTCACTATCAAATTCTGCGTGAGTACAGTCAGAGTAATTTGCGCTCCGTCCCAATCAAATGCACGTTTTCACGCATCTCAGTGTTTATGATCTCATGTCTCTTAAACTGCGTATCGTATGAAGATAAAATAAAAAATTTCAAATGTTTGTTAAACTTATGGAACTTAACTGCGGGGTCATCAGTCCCTAAACTTACAAACTAGTTATGAACTAACTTATACTAAAGACAGCACAAACTTCCATGCCCGAGGCAGGAATCGAACCACTGACGGGGAATGCCCTCGCACAGCAGAGGATAGCGCCTCAGTGCGCTAGGCCACTCCACCGCGGCGTAGAAAGATAAAAATTGCCACATACATTTAATGTTATATGTAGATATTATGTGCAATATGTGTTATTAATACACTAAAGAGCCAAAGCAACAGGTGTGGTCATGCGTATCCAAACACGCCGTACCAGGAAGCACAGATATTGCCGAAGTGAGGTGGCTTGAGTGCCTCAACGATACAGATAGCAGTACTGTTGGTGTATCACAGTGCAGGTGTGTCTGTGAAAATGTCAGACAAACGCGTAGCTCCTGCGATAGGTAGCGGTCTTTTCAGTACTTACAAGAACAAAAATCTGGATGATCGACTGAGCTGGCCTTGTAGCAAGTGAGACAATAAAAGTAGTAGATGAGTTTTGTTACTTGGGTAGCAAAATAACTTCTGATGACCGAAATAAAGAAGATATAAAATGCAGAATGGCTATGGGAAGAAATGAATTTCTGAAGAAGCGAAATTTATTGACAATCAAAAATAGAAGGAAGTACCTTCTGAAAGCATTTGTCTGGAGTGTAGAATTGCACGGGAGTGAAACATGGACGATAAGGATTTTAGACTGAAAGCTTTTCAAATGTGGTGCTGCAGACGAACGCTGAAGATTAGATGGGTAGATCGTGTAACTAATGAGAAGGTGCTGAATAGAATAGGAGAAAAATAAAAAAATAAAAAAATAAAAAATGAACCTTGTGGCATAACTTGGCTGAGAGAAGGGGTCGATTTGTTGGAGTCTGAGACATCAAGGAAGCATCAATTTAGCAAATGAGTGGGGCAAAAATCGCAGAGAGAGAGACCGAGAGACAAATACAGGAAGCAAATTCAAAATGATTTAGGTTGCCGTTCTTATTCAGGGATGAAGAGGCTTGTTCAGGACAGGGTAGCCTGGAGAGCTGATTCAAACCAGTCTTTGGACTAAAGACCACAACAATAACAACATGCAAACACGGAGCTATGTATACACTTGGAGGAGGACGATAAGGTGGGCCTATATAAAACAACAGGTGTCTGACGCAGGCGTTAGCTTCGTTTTTGCTACTACAATCGCATGATATCACGCATGATATCACGAGAGATGGGACACAACATAAAAATGTTCAAATGTTTCTAAACCTATTTGATCAAACTGCTTTGGTTATCAGTTCCTAGACTTTCAAACTACTTAACTAACTTACACTAAGAACAATACACAGCCATGTCTGAGGAAGGAACCGAATGTCCGACGGGAATGGCCACCCAGTATGACGCTTTAGACCACTTGATCATTTCGCATAGCGACACAGAATCTCCGATATAGCGATGATGTGGGGATTTCCCGCATGACCATTTTACTAATACACTGTTAATATCGGAAATTCGGTGAAACATAAAATCTCTGACATCGCTAAGGCCAAAAACAGATCATACGAGAACGGGACCAACGATGAGTGAAAAGATTTGTTCAACATGACAGAAGTGTAACCCTTCCGCAAATTGGTGTGGATTTCGATGCTGTGCCATCAAGAAGTGTCAGAATGCGAACCATTCAACGAAACATCACCGATATAACCTTTCGGAGCTTAAGACCCACTCGTGTATATAGTTACCTGACATTATAATTCAGGTTAGGAGGCGATCTAAAAATTGGTGATGATTCTCTTGTGAGATTTCTTTATTTGCCCAGATCGCTTATTTACATAATTGCTTGATGACTAGTTTCAACTCATTAAAGAGCCATTTTGAATCTGTAAAATTTAAACAACAACTACAGTGACTTCCTGATATCTAAAATAGATGTTATAAAAGGCAACTAAACATGCTATCCACGAGTAAATATTGTCATTGTACAATAATTGACAAATATGTTATTTTACATTTGTAATCTAGATTTATAATAGTATTCAATTACTGTACATTGACAATATTTACTCGTGTGTAATATGTTTAGTTGCCTTTTATAACATCTATTGTAGATATCAGGAAGTCACTGTAGTTGTTTAAATATTACAGATTCGAAAATGGCTCTTTAATAAGTTGAAACTAGTCATCAAGCAATTATGTAAATAAGCGATGTGGGCAAATAATGAAATCTCACACGTCAATCATCACTCGTGTATACTTGCTGATTGCACGACACAAAGCTTACACCTCGCCTGGGTCCGAAAACACCGGCAATGGATTCCTGATGTTAATCTGGTCCAGGGAGTCTCGTTTCCAATTGCGTTTGGCGGATGAACGTGTGTTGGCATGGAGATAACCTCCTGAATTCATGGACCCTGCTTGTCAGCAGGGGACTGTTCAACTAGCGGAGGCTCGGTCCAGTTGGACTGATAGGTGAGTCTGACAGGTGACTCGGATGTACACATCCTGGCTGATCACCTGCATCCACTTAAGTCACTGTGCATGCCAACGGACTTTAGCAATTCTAGCAGGTCAGTCCGACAATCCACAAGTCCGGAATTGCTACCGAGTGGCTTCAGGAACACTTTTGTCAGTTTAAACACTTCCGCTGGTCACCAGACCCCCATTATTAAGCACATCTGTGATGCCTTGCAACTTGCTGCTCACAAGAGACCTCCACCTCCTCGTACTGTTACGGATGTATGGACCCCCTGCAGGATGCGTGGTCTCAGTTACCTCCAGTACTACTTCAGACGTTAGTCGAGTCCACGCCACGTTGTGTTGTGGCACTTCTGCCTGCTCTCAGGCACTACACGATATTGTACCAGTTTCTTTGGATGTTCAGCGTATAATCAACTAGCTGAAAACCCGGCGTTGCCCGGGTATTTACATATTTATTCTTGCTATTTTTTTAGGTATATATTCATTTCTACAAGGGCTGTATGTCTGTAAAATCTTTTGGAAATACAATTAGTAGCAAAGAAGTAATAGGTTAAAAGTTGTGGCGGCTTTCCATGAACGTTATTGTTTATGTGCTCATATCTCATGAACTATGTGTCGTACTGTGATACAATTTATAAGGTACACCCAACTATATGCATGTATACTGTCTGTAAAATTTCTTGTGACTACAATTTGTAGTGTAGAAATTTAAAAAATTTAACGTCATACTGAATGCCGTAGTTTTAGTCCATGAACAGCTGGACGTTACTGTTTACGTTGCTTATATCTCATGAATTACGTGTCGGAATGTGATACAATTTAGAAGCTACATTCAATTATAAATGTGTATACTGTCTGTAAAATTTCCTGTCGCTACAATTTGTGGTGTTCAAATTATAAATTGTAACGTCATACCGAGAGCCGTAGTTTTACTCCATAAACAGCGGAAAAGTAGTAAGCGAGAAACTTTTTTCCTTTCATCATTTTACCATGGTTACCAGCGAGAAAAAGTTTAATTAAGGTTTGAAATTATGTTTAAAGTTTGTTGCAAGTCGCTAATTACTGTCATTCTCATACAATGTATTTCGAGAGTCTCGACGCATTATATGGCATTTTTGAGATTTCTATTGGTTATGACGCAATATCTTTTGAACTACGTGCCGTATGTGATTCTTAACCATGCAGCAATTGTTACCTCACGGTAAGGAATATGTGTACCAAATTTGGTTGAAATCGGTGCAATGGCTTAGGAGA
This sequence comes from Locusta migratoria, assembly GCA_026315105.1. Taxonomy (NCBI): domain Eukaryota; kingdom Metazoa; phylum Arthropoda; class Insecta; order Orthoptera; family Acrididae; genus Locusta; species Locusta migratoria. The sequence continues at coordinate 362,564,729 of CM048744.1, forward strand.
AAATGAGCAGCATTGTCGCTAAAAGCAGCAGTTTTTCGCGCATCTCATTGTTTATGACATCATATCTCATGAACTATGTATCGTACGTGATTCTTATTACACTTACGGCGACCGTTCTTATGGATCAAAACTGTAGATTTGTATGCAAAACGTACATACATACGGACACTCTGCTTCAGGGCATAAAATAACACGTTAACTGGGCGACACTTGTGTCGCCCAGTGCTGAGATTTTGTCGCCCAGTGACTGTGGGTAGTGCCGGCAATTTATTTTTATTGAATGACATATGGAATGTACCGGGAATTAAAAAATAATCTCTTATAAATCATTTAGCGCATAGGTTCCCAACCTTTTCTGTTGCTACCCCTACTAGATCTACTAGGGAAACCCATTTTACCCTCTCCCCCCTCCACACAAAAAATTAATTAATTAATTAATTAAATAAAAAATAAAATAAAATAAAAAATAAATCAGCCATTAAAATATTATCAAAGAAAGCAATACATGAAAACATGACCAATCTGTTAATCATAATACACTGCATAAGACATATCTTTTACACTTTCGATACAGCAATGAAACAATTATATTCAATGAAAAGGTAGGTACTGTTTACCAGTCGCATGTTTTCTAGTGTTTGGTTTTGTTTTGCTTAAGGTGCATCTCAGGTCATGTTCCACATTGAGACGGTTTCTGGCCTTACTTTTTATTGTCAGTAGCTTTGAGAAGCTACTCTGATATCTATCTGTCTTAACGTTCTTAGAGCTCTGTCAGCTATAACAGGATATTCGGCTTCTGCTTTTCGCCAAAATGTACCAAGGTCATAATTTTGAAATTCCATTTTGAATGTGCTATCTTCGAGCAATCAGAAGGATTCTACTTTCGCTGAAACATCTTTGAAAATTTCCTCTTTAACAGAAAGTGGTCTCAATAACCAAGTGTTGACGTGCTGATTATACATTGCTGAGGAATATTGCTTAATTGAGTTTATAATTGCAGACGGATGCTAAATAACGGAAGTTTAAAACACGATTCTTTTATTTACCTCGTCTACTCATTGATCACACAGTTGCTTAAACATCGATAGATCTCCGACTTGAACCCTGCGTTGGTAAATTTCCAGTTTACGGAAGAAACTTCAAATTTTATCCTGCGCTGTCAAAATATTAGTCCTGTTTTCTTGCAATGAAATACTCGGACTTAATTTCACTCAAAAATTCAGCAAGATACGCCAACATTTCGAGAGATTTCCTTTTACTTTTGAGTAAAATCTTTCTCTTTTTGTGTTCCACGCTTTTCCAGAAGGAGTCCTATTTCTAAATAGGCAGGTTGCAGTAGTTCAAACACACAAATTGAATTTCAAGAAACTGAATCTTTCAATTATGAAAAAACCCTACCTAAGAGTCAAGACAGAAAATCCCCCCACCAAAAAAAAAAAAAAAAAAAAAAAAAAAAAAAAAAAAAAAAAAAAAAAAAAAAAAAAAAAAAAGATAAATATGTTGAATGGTGTAAGGATAACATGTTAGAATGTTAGATGCGTCTTGGCTGTTAAAAGACTACGACTTTCTTGCAAAAGTAAAAGTGGGAAACAAGCGTTCTGGTGTAAAATGTGAAATTTGCTCGGAACATATTCAAGAAGCACTGAAATTTTCAAAAAATAGTACTTTGCCCATTGCTGATGACGTCCGATGTGACGGAAAAAAGGAATTGGAAAGAATTATTGACCATTTTAGCAGCGAAGCTCACAAAGCTGCTGTCAACCTTAATGAAATGGAAGAAAAATGGATGGCACAATCGGATAAGCACCCTTGCGTTAAAATCCTTAAATCTTACACTGCAGAGAAAATAACACTACTGATTGAACTAGCATTGGATGTGTATAATGTCAGTCATACAATAACTTTTTCTGCTCATTCTTGGCCGTCACGATCACTAACAAAGATTCACAGTGACACCCGAATTTTTTCAAACAAAGACAATGGTTTGGAATCCAAGTTTTCTCCTCTCACTCCTCCAGCGTTATTGCAGTAGAAACCCTGTAATGTATCACGAGATGCTTGATGTTGCAGGGGAAGTGATAATGGAAGGTGTGGTCACACAGTTAAAAAACTCAGAATGTTTTTCCATTCAGGTTGATGGCTCGGTAGACAAATACGGAGTTGACAGGTTCATTACTGTACGGTTCAATACAAAAGATAACGAGAAGAAATCTGTGTTTCTAGGTGAAAGCAAATCGAGTCTGCGAGGGGCAGAAGGTCTTATGGAATCGGTCAAAGTTTTGTTGGAAAATTTAGATCTTGATGATACCGCAAAAGATAAGGTGACAGGGATGACTACAGATGGAGAGAGTGCTAATACAAGCAAATCCAGTGGCCTATGGGTCCGAATGAAAGAGTACTTAGGAAGAGACTTACTTTGTATTTGGTGTGTGGCTCATCGATCTAACCTAGCCATGTCAGACTTAGAATCAGCAGTCATTGAAGTTCAGCACTGGAAGACAAACTTAAAAGCCGTGGGAACGTTTTATAGGTCATCGGCTTTACGCTTTGAAGAACTTGAAGAGCTGGCTGAGTTAACCAAGAAAACTGTCTACCGCTTTCGAGCACACTTTGATGTAGGGTTCGTAGAACACCTCAACAATTTAGCCAAAGCAGTTTGGAACAACCTTCCATTAATGCAACAACATTGGAGTAATGTTCTTGTAAAGACTGATTCCTCAAAAGTTGAAAAAGCTTCAGCACGTGGGTTTCTACGTTTGTGGGAGACAGGTGGCGAACAACAGCGACTTATCAGTCTTATGCTAGATCTTCTGAAACTGCAAAAAGATTGCCAGACGTCATTTGTTACAATCCCTGAAATTATTAAAAAATTGTATAAAAATATTTGTTGATTCATTATCTTTGATGGAAGAAAACTGTTATCCTGGTGGATATGAAGAAAAGTTGGAAAGAGAAGGTGCAAGAGAACTTGAAAGTGATGAATCAGATACTGAAGATCTTCCTAGAAAACATCAAGTAAACCGATTTGTTTCAACAAAGAGACACTGGCCTGCAACGAGAAGAGAGGTTGTAATGAGCTGCAAAGAGTTTATCTTACAACGGCTTCCCGAAGACCAGAAGGAAATCTGCAGGGTTCATAGATTATTAAATTCTAAAAATCCTATTGAGCTTATGAACGCAGTTCGTGCAGACGTCGAAGGCCTGTTTGGTAGAGATAAAGCATCCGATTTTACTGATGACGTTGTAGGGTTGTTTTCAGCAGAAAAACTCCCTGCTTCGTCTAGTATGACATCATCTTCCGAAAAGCTGTACAACTTTTTGAAAGTATCTCAACCTCACTCGATCCTAAGAAAGTTGGTGCAGTCGTAAATTTCTCTGATACCGCACAGTGCAGGTCCTGACAGAGCAGTGTCACTACACACGACTTTAAAATCAAACAAACAATCTGGCATGTCACGAGAAGCTCTCAACTCTAGAATGCGCATCGCTCTCAACGGTGTTGGGACATCCTTTTTCGACCCAAGGCCATCCGTGGCGAAGTTCCTAGAGAAGAAAGAGAGAAGAAGGAAACTGCCCGATTGAACTGTATCAAGACCAAGAGTTTGTAAAAAGGTTTTTTTGCAAATGACAGTAACCGTTAAATTTGATGTTCATCGATTCCTTTAGTTAGGGACTTTGTAATTTTTTTATCAAAATATATTGTGAACCCAGTAATTTCATTATCCATTAAAATTTTGTTGTAGGCCTATTTTAAAATATTTCTTGTATGCATTAAAACAGTAAAAAAAAAAAAAAAAAAAGAAAAAAGAAAAAGAAAAAAAAGGATTGTTTTTACCTACAATCTTACAAGTGAAGGTATAAAATTATTGTTCAATACTCTTTGAAAGAAAACTATTACACTAGAACTTTACGTTCTTTAAAGACTTTTTAGCACCAGCATCTCATGACTCATTTTACTCAGAATCAAGTGTACAGAATTCTCTAGAGCAAAAACACAAATTGCGGAACCATATAGTAATATGAGCTTTTAAGACAAATAATGATTTATTAACTTTTACAGAAAGTGCACAGGAAGGTATTTTAAGTAGTATTAGTACTGATATTAGTTTAATTTAATACTATTTTCATTTAATAGCCATATCAAATTAAAGTGAACTTATAACAGCTACTGTATTCTATTTAACTACTTAACAAATAAAAGACAACTAAAGCAACTGAAAGATTGTTTAACAAAATTAGGAGACGTAAATGATTTCTTCAAAGTCCAAATTTAGTATTGTTCCACGAACATTTTTATTTATCAATAAAAACATATATGAATAAAAATCTCTCAAGGAAAAATTAAACAGCTTTGGTTTTAATAACAAAAGGCTTCAAAATACGGTTTTAGGCATCAATATTTTGACATTTTTCCGGGAGAGGGCCCCCGGAATCCCCGGATCATCCTTCCAATGTCGCCCAGTGAAAATCCCTTAAAATATGCTCTGCTCTGCTTTATATATTAGAAGAAGACAGTCAATATGTTCGTAAACGCCGCGTGCGGATTTGCGATTCTTTACGGGCCCATATCTCAGGTTCTATTCATCCCAGAGTGAAGGCGTAAAGTGTTCTGGATAGATCTTGGCCTAGTGATCATTTGTGTACATATTAGAAGAATAGGTACACTATAGCTATCATACAGTACAAAGTCAAAATATTCAATGTTACACACTTCCTGAAGCCCATCCAAATTGAGCAAATCAATTGGCTTTTGTACATGACGTGTAGTCTTTGGTGGGTTTTAAACGGCTTACAAAAACACCATTCATTCATGAGCGATTCCTGAGAAAATTAAAAAAAAAAAAAAAAAAATGATTTTTGGGTACCAAAAAAACGAATTGTGGGGATGTTCACTTCGAGACTTTCTATTCATTGCAAATCTTCGAAATTTTTACCATATGTTCTTATGATGATATTCTCGAGGCCGTTTTAAAAGTTTTTCGATATCGTTATCCGTTACCGGGATCCAGAGGTTGAAACATATCATAGTTTTGCGCAAAATCACAAAACCTGATTTTAGACGTTTTAGCACCGTGAACCGCAAATATCTAAATAACTAACCATAGAAAATTATTCAAAGATTTACAATACATCCTGTAGACATTTATCTATGAACGGCATTTTTTAGTTTTCGTAAATCTTAGTCCGTTAGCAAGATACGGCCGAAAAACCGCGATATTTTGCTAGAAAAAGTGCGTATTGTGCTGAAAGACTGGAGCAAAAGAGAAAACAGCGAGAAACTGAGACGAATGGAAACCATATATAAAGCATGAGAATGCGGTTCTCCAATACAATATCACGAAACAATTTGTCCAATTTTTCCCATCCCCAGTACCCGCGTGCTAAAGTTTTCCGGTCTACAGGTCAAACCCCAAGCAAACCATCCCCATGGACATATGTGTAAACGAGACAATCGTGATTGAAGACAATGAAAGCCTACTCTAAGTAATAAAGAAAGGATATTGGCAACAGGACAGTAAGTGAATGGGACAACGTCAGTGGGGCAGAGAAACGATGAAAGTAGCAGAAACAGACAGCGGTGAAGAATCGCGAGGGAAAGGGATGAAGACATTGAAAGTTTGACACAGACAGAAAGCGGCAGTGGGAGAGACAGCAAAAAAATGGATAGAGACAGATATAGACAGTGACAGTGAGACGACATTGCTGACCATGACGGCTTAACTGGGCAAAAGTATTTACAAAGTTATGTGCTAAAAGTGCGCGAATATGTTCGCATGTCAAAATTTTTGCTGAGGAAGTCGGAATGAGAATTGAGGCAGCTGGTTCCGTTCTTTTGTTTCAGAGAACATATTCGGCTTTTCAATTGGTAAATCTTTTACTGCATCCTAGTTTATGTTGATAAACTCCCTTATCTTGTGCATTATAAAAGCATTTTATTTATACTGTGAAACCGTGGTGGAGTGACCGAGCGCTCGAAGCTGCCTTCCTAAGGCACGCTGTAGGGAGTTCGAGTCCTCCCTCAGACATATGTGTATGTGTGTGTGTGTGTGGCCTTATCATAAGTTAAAGTTAGATTAAGTAGTCTGTATATCTAGGGACTGATAATTGCATCATTTAAGTCGCTTAAATTTACAAACATTTTTGAGTTCTGAAAAATACTCCGTAAAAGTCCTGTGAGTGTCTTCATCTACATCTACATGGATACTCTGCAAGTCACATTGATGTGCATGGCAGAGGGTTCATCGAACCAGCCGCGGTGGAGTAGCCGAGCGGTCTAAAGCGTCTCGCTGCGGAGCGCGCGGTTGCTCGCCGTGGAGGTTCGAGTCCTGCCTGGGGCATGGGTATGTGTGTGTGTGTGTGTGTGTTTGTCCTTAGGTTAGTTTACCTAGGTTTAAGTAGTTTGTATGCTACGGACTGTTTGGTCCGATAGATTTACAAACATTTGTTCATCGAACCACTTTTATGTTCAAATGTTTGTAGAGCTTATGGGATTCAACTACGCGGTTATCAGTCCCTAAACTTACAAACTGCTTATGAACTAGCTTTCACTAAAGACGTCACAAACATCCATGTCCGAGGGGGGATTCGAACCCCCGACCGCAGCGGCCGTGCAGGCCGCGACTGGCACGCCGCAGACCGGTCGGCCACTGCGCCCAGCGATCCACTTTCATGATATTACTCTATGGTTCCATTCACTAATAACACGCAACAAAAAGGAACACCTAAATCTCTATGTTTTCGATCCGATTTATTTTATTATGATGATCATGTGTCCCTATGTAGGTTGGTGCAAAAAATATATGTTAGGATTTAGAAGAGAACGTTGGTGAAAGAAATTTCGCAAATAGGTCTCGCCGCAACAAATAAAGCCTTTCTTTTAATGATTTCCAGCCCAACTCGTGCATAATTTCCGTGACACTCTCTCTCTTACATCTCGCTAATACAAACCGAGCTGCTCTTCTCTAAATTTTCCCTAAATCATCCGTCAGTCCCACCTGGTGCAGATCCCACAATACGCAAATTTATCTGGAGCAAATTTATCGCATTCGAAAACGGAGAGTTACTACATGTCAGCGCAGCTTTGGTGGTACATCTGGCATCCGATAAAACTGAGTTGTCGAGTGTGAAAAAGTTGCTCATAATACACACCCAAATAGACCAATTAAAAGACACCTTTAACGATTTTTCAGACCATATTAAAATAATTTATCGCGACGAGATTAATTTTTATTCCAAATATTTATTTTACTTTTGCTATGTATGTTAGAAATAAGGCAAGCGATATTTCAAAACAATAACAGCAAATGTCCGCCTTTGAGAAGCTCACACTATCGCCGCTTGGGGCAAAAATGGCGGCAGAACCTACTGCTACAGCAGATGCGAGGTTCGTTTAAGCAGCTGCCAGCGAGCTACGCGCGCATGCGCAGAGCTGAATTTAAGTTCGAGCAGCGCCTACGCCTACTTCTGGCTACTTGCCGAGCAGCTGTTTCCTGTTTAAGCAGAAACCACAAGCTACCAGATTCTACCTGGAAAAATATTTCTGGTGCGATCAAGCTGTCAGATTCGCGCATGCGCAGAACTGTCTGAGTTGTAGTGGAAGGGCGCTCCACGTGATCCGTGTTTACGTTTCGTGGTAGTTTCATTTGTTTGTTTTCGTCTACAAGTGTCTTGTCATATGAGAACAAAACGGATTTCTGTGACTGGGAACTGTTAGGTGAATTTATTCACAAAATCGCTGAAGGCTAATAAAATAATGATAATATTTCAGTTCTTATTTTATTTCCACGTTATTAGCAGGGACCAAGCATTCAGTTTAACGTGTAATTCACACCTGACAGTTCATTTTATATATTTTAGCTGTTAAGAAATTGTGCGGTGTACATTAGTTCCCTGGACTTAATCTATACTGATGATGTTCATTCAGTGAACGAAATTGACATGCTATATTGAAAAATATATGTTTTCTTTTAATAACCACCAAGCGGAAATGTCTGTTATTGTTGTAATATCGTAGTTATTTGGACACACGACACATTATCGAGTGTTCATACAAGATCAAGAAGTATTCTATTTGAAGAACATTTAAGTTATTTTTGTCGATTTGCGAAAAAAATTAGCTTTTTTAGAGGCGTCAATTTATTTGAAAGAAAGAATATTCTAGACTGTTGCCATGTTTAAACTGTTCGCTGTGTTTTAAAGAGCTCGCGTTTTATTTTATAATGCATATAGTGTTAACAGATTTCGTATTCTGCTTTACTTGAAGGTTAATACACAGGCGAATTCTGTGGTACATTCTCTAGGCTTCAATTTATGCCTTAATTTGTGTTTTTACGTTTTAAATTTATAGACTGACATTTCTTGGCAAATTATTGGAACACACTGTCAACAAATCGTTCAATGTTTTATCGCTGTACACATTTTCGTTACTTTGTTCGTTTGATGTATTACGTGATAAGTTTTAATACCCTTATGGTATCATTAAGTCATACTAATAAAACCGAAAAATAAACCATTATTGTTCTACATAATTCCTCGGAATTATATAGGAATACCAAAAAATGAGGTCGCAGATCAGTTGTTCCACCGCTATGCATCACCCCGTTTACATGGGCTCCCAAAACCGGATTTCGCAAACCGATTTCCCAATTCCGCTTTTGGTTGGTCATGTAAACACTCCAAAATCGATTCTGGAAATCCACTTCTCTAAAGCGGTTTTCCACTTCCACAATCGATATTCGTGCCCATGTAAACGCAACCGTTTTTGAAGCGTTCTTGGCTTGTCAGATTGTGTTTTTTTGGTAACGCAAGGATGGGGCCCCTCCACGCCCACACCAACGTGGTGACCATCACAAAAGTTCTACTGTCACCTCCGTAATTAAGTTAGTTTGCTAAGGTGGATCACGGGATGTGGGAACCGCGATGTTATCCGTACGTGTGGGCGCGATCACCCATTAATACGGTGCATCTGGAGATAGAATTGGTCGAAAGGTATACGAAGGGTAAAGGTATGTAAGGGCAGAGGAAAAAAAGTGCCAAGGCAAGAGCCAAGGGAAAAAAACCTCTGCGACAGTGGGGTAGGTATGAAGGGCAGTAGCGGTATGCTATCTGCGACAGATCATGCAAGGGTTGGTAATGTTAGTGATGGGTATTTTCTCAGTACCATTAACTTTGCTAGGTTTGTCATAAAGAATCAGTCCGTTTAGATGCGAGGTTCTGCTGCAGCTGAGCTCCAATGATGCCTCCTGGGTCGGCTGTGGCAGAATACCTGTAACATAGCCAAGTCTGTCAAGGTGGTTAGGCAGTTCGGTCATAGAACTGGCTAAGTGTGCGGGACTGTTTAGGTTTGTTTGTGTTTAGTGCGATGAATATGGTTTCCCTGCCTTGCCTGTAGGTCGGCTGTGGGCTCAGCTGGCATTGCCAGTCAGATTGCTGTTTTGCAGGGGTTTGCCATGTTCATCGTGTTTGTGAGTTGGTGTTCCCTACGGCCGTAGGTGGTTAGTCTCTGAGGAGAAGTGTTTTTGGGCGATTATGTTTCCACCTATGGTTGTGATCGTAGTTCCCCAAGCGTAGGATGAAGGGGTTGTTCGAGTGTCTCGAGTTTCTGTATAGTCGTGTGGCGAGTTTCTTGAATACCACCGAGAGGCGCTCTAGGCGGTATTCATTGTGAAGGTCCACGGTGCGTGTGTATCGTGGAGCGTTGCTAATGATGCGTAGTACCTTGTTCTGTATGAGCTGCAGGCGGCGCAGCCGTGTTGGCGCCGCGTATGCCCAGCACGGAGCACCGTACGTCATCAGAGGTCTAATATGTGTCATGTAGAGGTTCCTCGACACCCGGCTATTCAGTTTGCTTTCCCTGTTGAGCATCGGGTAGAGTTGTTTGAGCCTCGCGTTTGCTCTGTTGGTCATGTGTTGTATGTGGTCCCCCCATATGAGTTTCCGGTCCAGCCAGACACCAAGGTATTTGACCTTCTCACGGAAGCGTATTGGGCGTGTATGTAGAGTAATTGGTCTACAGTGTTGGTGTTTGCGCAAGTGTTTCGGTCTGCGTGTGAACAGAACTGCCTCACACTTGTCGACGTTGACTTTAACACGCCATTTCTCCAACCAAGGTTCGGCAGTTCTGAGTGCTGTCTGTAGGCGTGAGTTAATGTTTGATGGCTTCCAATCTTGCGCCATGATGGCGGTGTCATCTGCGTAGATTGCAGTCATCGTGTTATGTGTGGATGGAAAATCATTAATGTATAGGTTAAACAAGAGGGGCCCCAGGATGCTGCCTTGGGGTACTCCGGCTTGAATACCATGTCGTGTAGACTGTTTGCCCTGCACGTCAGTGTTGAAGCTTCTGTTGGTGAGATATGAGTGTATGAGATGCACGAGTCCGTCGGGAAACGCGGCGTCGTTAAGTTTGCGTATAAGGCCGTTGTGCCAGAGACGATCGAAAGCTTTTTCGATGTCCAGGAACACTGCCCCAGTGGCTTTGTTTTTGTTGTAGCCGTCTGTTATGTGTTCAACTACGCGGAGGAGTTGTTGTGTTGTGGAGTGGTGATTCCTAAATCCGAATTGCTCCGGTCTTAGGGTGTCATTGGTGATGCAGTGCCGAGTGAGACGTTTAAGTATTACCTTCTCAACTATCTTACTGAGCGAGCTCAGCAGACTGATGGGTCGGTAATTTTGTGGGAGGGAGTTGTCTTTCCCTGGCTTCCTGAACATCAGGACCTTGGCCGCCTTCCAAAAGGCAGGGAAGTGTTGGTGTTGCAGGATGGCATTTGTGATGTGTGTCAGGTACTCTACTGCTCTATCCGTGAACTCCTGGAGAACCCGGTTTTGAATGCCATCATGGCCAGGCGCTTTTCTGGCTGTGGTGTGCTTGATGGCCCATGTGATTTCATGTGTGCTAGTACGTCTAATTTCGTTGCGCGGAGGCTGGGCCATGAAGCGTGTGATCGCCTGGTCCGTCTCTAGTGTGAACACTGGGTCGGAAGGAGCCAGGTTCGGTGTGAATGACGCTGCTAGTGTTTGGGCCATTAGCTCAGCTTTCTCTTCCGCTGAGTATGCTGGGCCGTTTGGTCCCTGTAAGGTAGGCGTGTAGAGTTTCTCCCTGGTGAAGTGTCTGGCCAGAGCCCACACTCCAGGACGTGTGGTATCAAGTCCAGCGAGTTTCTGGTCCCATTGTGTCGTTTTGAATGTTGTTATTTTACCCCGTATGATACCCTGTAGCCTGTTGACGTGATGTTTATACACCGGACGCCTGGTACGCTGCCAGTATCTCCTGAGTCGGTTTCTCATTGAGATAAGGCCCAGGATTTCCTGGGGCAGGGCCGCTGAGTGTTGTTGTGTGGCACGTAATGGTATGGATTCGGCTATTGCGTCTTGGACAGCAGTTGTGAGGACTTCAACAGCTTCATCAATTTGTTCTGTTTGTGTAATCTCGTGAGTATCAGGAATACGATTATCAAGCGTTTCCTTGAACAGAGCCCAATTTGCGCGCTTGTAATTTAGTATCCTGCGTGGTTCATTGTACTGCAGTGTTTCTTCCGTGTGAAGTATAACGGGGGTGTGGTTGGAAGGCAGATCGTTTACAACCTCAAGGTTGAGGGTAACTGTTATGCCCTTGATGAGAGCCATGTCTATCACGTCTGGCCTTTGATTCCTTTGGTAAGGAATATAAGTCGGTTCAACCGGTGCAAGTGTGATGTAGTTTCTGCCTAGTGAGTGTTCGTACAGTTTTTTGCCGTTGCGATTTTGTCTGATTGAGTTCCAGTCGCGGTGTTTTGCGTTCAGATCTCCAGCGGCGATGACTCGCGGTGCAATGTTGAGTACTGTGCTGATGTCGCGTGTTACAATGTTACCAGGAGCGTTGTAGAGCGACACTAGTGCAGTGTATGCTCCGTTGAACTTGACCCTGACGGCCGTGGCCTCTAATCTTTCAAGTGCAGGGAGCTGGATATTTGTGTGTTCAATGTCTTTGTGTATGATGATTGCTGTTCCGCCTCCTTCTCTGCCGTCCGCTCGGTCGGTACGATAGACGCAGTAGCCAGTAAAGTTTAGTCTGTTGTGAGGTTTGAGTTTAGTCTCGTTCACAAGGGCAATCAGTATCCCCTTTGCCTCAAGGAGCGCGGCAAATTCTGCCCTTTTGTTGGTGATCCCGTCTGCATTCCAGAACAGGATCTGTGATAGTGTTACGTTGTTTATGTGTGGGGGGGGGGGGGGGCGGGTGTGGCGTGTTATCCATGTATGGGAGTAAACAGGTTTGTGATCGCTGTTTGTATGACAGTCCAGTACTGGCCGGATTCGGCAGTCATGAGCTGCGTGAACAGTGTGGTGACGGCTCCCCAGATCTTCGAAAAGATCTGCTGAGTCGTGTGTTGGGGGAATAGTGCCTGCATCACTGCCTGCAATATTCCTCCCGGTGTTGTTGGGATGTTGGGTATGTCGGCCTGTGTTGGCGAGTTGGCGGCCGTTTGTGCTTGTGTTAGCGTTGTGTTTGGGCTGGCTTGTGTTTCAGCTGTACGTATAGCTTCTGTTGGCGCCTGTGTTTCCGGTGTGGTGAGGGGTTGTGTAACGTGTGTTCTCGTTTCCTTTGTTACGTTTTGTGCCGGAGAGTTGGTGTTCCGTTGTTGCTGATTATTTTGTTGTGGTGTGGTAGTGTTCCCTCTCTGTTTTCTGGGTCCCCTTCTCCTACGCTGGGGTTTTGGTTTCCCTTGTGTAGGTGCGTTTCTCTTTTCGTGCGTGTAACAGCTCGACGTGGAGGGGGTAGGTTCCGTGTTGTTTGGGGCGAGTAGCGTTGTTTGCAGTGTTTGGATTGTTTGTTGTGTTGTCTGTGTTGGTTGTTTTTCTGTTGCTGGGGGTGTGTTTTGTGCGTTTGTCGGGCCCTGCGCGTCCGTTGCCCTCCCCTGCCCGCTTGCCATTGCGGCGAATGAAATCCCATTCATCACGGGTCGCGGGGGGGGGGGGGGTCTCGGAGCTGTTTTGGTTTGTACTACTGTATTTTGCTGCTGCGTCTTTCGCATCAGGGCCGCGATGTAGGCGGAGCACCTTCTGTAGGTAGACGCGTGCGCCTGCCCACAGTTAGCGCATTTCCGTGCGTCTGACTGTCGCAGTGTACAGTGTTGGGCTGAGTGGCTGCCTCCGCATTTGCGGCACCGATATGCCAGGCTGCAGCGAGCAGCCGAATGACCAAAGCGTTGGCAGCGTTTACATTGTTGGGGGGCGCGAGGTGGTTCGAAGAGTTCAACCTTGACTCCCATATGAAGGAAATATTTCACCTTCAAGATCTCGCGGGAGTGAGCTGTGTCGGCCAGCTCCACAAGGTAGTTTGGTAGTGGTGCGTGTGTTCGTTGACCTGTCATCCGGCTTGCTCTGAGACAGTCAAAGCCCAGGTCACGAATGTCTTGTTTCAAGGTGTCGCCAGGTGTGTTTGGGTCCACCCCCTTCACAACGTACAGCTGCGTGCGTTCGTCCGCGGTTCTGTACGTTTGGTGTTCAATCTCCTTAGCTTTGAGGAAGCTCAAGAGATTGGTGTAATCTGTTTTGGAATCCACGTACAGTGCAGCGTGTTCCCTCGTGAGTTTCGTGTGGTATGTGGTAGGCTTATGTAAGTCTACGAACTCTTTGTTTAGGCGACTGAGGTCGCCATAGTTTTGAATGATGACTGGTGGGAATCCAGTCCGTGTTGTTGTGACCTGCGTGGCTGTTTGCTGAGTGTTTCCCAGCACAGGTGCGGTTCTGTTGTTCCCTGTGTTTTGTGTGCTAATTGGTAGGGTGGTGGGTGTTGGCAAGAGCGCGCGGCGCTTGCCTTTTGAGCCTGTGAGCTCACATGTCTGTGTGGCGAGTGGGAGACTATTGCTCCGTTTGCGTCCGACGACCTGCCACGGGCCGTCCCCATCGTCTGTGTGTTCGTGTTGTTGGTCCTCGTCGATCACAAGTTGACCGATTTCGGGGGAGTCGAGGTTAAATGTGGCATTTGTGTGTGTGTTCGGTGTAGGTGTGCTGTTTTGTGTGCCCGCCATCTCGGCCCTCACCTCGGCAGCGGCTTCGGCCCTTGCTTGCGCAATAGCCTTTGCCATCTGCTCTTGGTGAGCTGCGAGCGAGATTGTGATGGCGAGGGGTGAACTCGGCATCACCGTCCCTTCTGGCGCTTGCGCCTGGCTTCGGGTGCGGTATGGGATTTTGCTGGGCAGACTAGCCATCTTTCCAGCAGAAGGATATTTATTAAGGAAGGGAAAAACGACAACTTTTGCTTCTTTGTGATAGGCAAGATGTGTTTAAGAAGAGGGGAGTCCCTACTGTCTATCGGCGCAAGGGAGCGCGGAGAGAAGAGAAAGGCCTACTGTGCGCGGGGTGATCCGACGTGAACGGGCCCCTGGCACAGAAATACCCTACCAAAGAACGGGTGAGTCCCGCTAGGGAGTTGTAACCTTGGTCACAAGGAGCTACGAGCCGGAGCTCTTTGTCTCGCTATGCGCACTAGGCGACAGCGAGATCGGCGCTCTCCGACGTCGTCCGCTCTTCAGCTTGTTCGCAACCACTCTTTCGAGCTATTGACTGCCAGCCACGGCGAGGTTGTCCGCGAGCGCTGCGTCCGCACAGGTCGGCCGCTCCGCTGCGAATACACTGTTTTTTTGGTAAGAATTTTCGGCACATATGGACAGAGTGATATTTTCTACCGTGAAATAAAAGTGTTAATATTGTAATCAGCATGAATCTGTGTATTTAAGTAAAGAAAAATAGCGATGATGCTGACTAAATCAGGGACTGAATCAGCTGTTTTTCAGCCGCCATCGTAAGTGGATTAGGAAATCCGATTCAGGCTGTGGCATGTAAACACGGTTTACGAAAATCTGTTTTCGTCTTCCGGAAGAATCCTACCAGAATTGGAACGAAAATCGTTCAAGTAGTGCAAGCTCCAAATAGGTCATCATAGCTGTGCATGCGCAGTAACGCCTACTTGCTCGCGCTTGAAAGTGGCTTCGTTCGAAGAGTTGCTTTCTAGCTACCGCGCATGCGCAGTACTACGCGTTTGAAGAGCGCCTGGCCCGAATCTGGCTACTTGAAATGGGGCGCCAACTGTTCGAAGAGTTGCTTGCAAGCAGAGCCAAGTAGTCAGATGCTCCCCAAGGAAATTTTTCTGGCAGCCAGATTTGCGCATGCGCGTGGCTCTCTTTTTACTTGTGGGAATACATGACGCTCCCTTGTTCAAAATGGAAGTTATTTTAGATGTGGACACATATCTACTGTGTGTTTCTTCTGTAATTGTGCGGTCTTATTTATTATTATAATATCCCCTGTAGAAGGTGACAGAATTCAAAATTACATTTGTTCCAAATGTAGAGATTCAGATTTCGTATCCAGTGACGTCGATTTCTACGCAATGTTGTTGCGTCGAAATAAAAGGCAGAAATCAGAATTTATTTCCTTTTTTGAGCGTGATTTTTTTTTAACTTTGTGCCACGTTTCTCAGATATGGAATTTGTCTAACATTTGTTTTAAGTACTGTACCAGGACGCGGGAATGGGGGAGATACTCCTATTACAACGTAATCTGATTCTTTTTGTGGTTTGCTGGCCTTGAAGCTACAGGTTTCCGTAATGTAACAGCCAGGTTCAACGTTTTTCGGCACGTTGTGTTTGGAAAATTAAAAAAAAAAAATAAAAAATGCGAAATTTATTAGTAGCCTGAAAGTGGACGTTATACAGAGAAAAGAGATGACCGAGTCCCATTTGCACAATAAAGGAATGCCAGGTGCAATAGATGGGACCCATGGCATAAGAAATAGGCCCAATGAAGATACAGAATTTTTTTCCCGTTCAATTGCAGTCGGTTTCCGCGAGAGACGCATTAGAGACTTCTTCTCGATCGGTCCACGAGATTAGAGCATTCAGAACGAGTAAACTTTGGAAACCACTGAAGAAAAGTGCCAAGAATTTTATATTTTGAGTGACAGTGCTTATCCCGGCCTGAGGCATTTGTTGACCTCGTTGAGCGTTTATCACGGCGAGACAGTAAAAATTGAACGTTTTTCTCTCAAAGATAGGACTTATTATTATTAGTGATGTTTTGTATGCCCTTAACAGTCATCTACATTTGTTCTCGCATTACACTGCGGTGAATGCTTTTCCACAGTTTTGTTTCAAATAAGCCACCCTATCGCCCAGCAATTGCTGTTTCCCTTTAAACCTCTCTCTGTGGTTCTTGCAAAACTCTATTAACAGCCAATGTAGAGTTTCTACGCCACAAAATTTCCTGTGTGCGTAACACGAGTGGTTCCTGTGTGGGAGAAACAGCTCTATAATAACCATAATACACGGATTGTGAAGCACCTGGACCTGACAAGAAAACACAGTGAGAACTCAAGACAGTATTATACAATAAGTTATCAAAATGTTTCTCCTTACAAAAAGTCATTATATGGCGAAGATATTTAAAGAAAATATAATCCGAGAAAAAGTACCAACAACTTTCCTTCGTAAGAAGGCGGCCTATACTGTGCCATATTGTACATATTTTTCTGTAAGTGTATCTTTCATTTAAGTATCTTGCTAAACACATTTCGTATAATTTTGTAAAAGATAAGTGGTAAATAAACAAATCAAATGTGATGTAAATAACATTCGCGCCGTTGTTCTTTCTGCTGTCTTTTCACGCTACACTAGCGAAGGTGGCAAAAAGGCTAAATAAAACGCGATAGGTGTTCGAAGAGTCCAAACACCAAGCACGGACACATGACGTCACCATTGCCGCGCATGCGTAGTAGCGCCTGTTTGCTGGCTCTCCAAGTAGCTTTCTGGCAACTCTTCGAACGAACCTATAGCTTTCTGGCAACTGCTTAAAGTTTAAGCCTTAAACGAACCTGCTGATGCGCATGCCCTAGCGGCAGCTCTGACGTCACGGCCGCTGTGCCGTGGAGCCGTTTGCCGGCTGTCCCAGCGTCCAGTCGGCTGCCGCCACTCGCTGTCGTGACCCATTCGCAAATCGCGAACAGAGGGCAGGGCGCCATGGGTTGCCTGTATTCCTGTTGTTCCTACCTGAGGGACTGCTGGGAAAGTCTGTGCGCCTACGAGCCTGCGTACGGTCCCAACCCGTGGTTGGAGATCCTGGGTGCGGAGGACTACTTCTCGCCACCCCTAGACGCGGTGCAAGTAGAACTGTCGGACGTCACCGGCACGGGTGCGGGGGCGGCGGAGGAAGAAGAGGAGGCGGAGAGTCCAGAGGACTACCTGTCTCTGCTGCCGGTGGACTTGGCACGCAGGATCCTCAGGTACGTGCTGTTAGCAAGTGCCAGGTGCCCGTCTACATAAATCTGAACAAACAATTACAAGGCACAGGGTTCATCGAACGGTGTAGATTCGGCTACTGAGGGAGCCAATTCAGCTGAAAAAGCTCGGGCTGAAGCGCAGTTTATGAGTCCGCGAGTGGCGTTTCTTGTTGCGACGTTGGCAACGGCGCCGGAGCCAATCAGCAGTCGCGTTCGCGCGGCCAAAAACAAATAGCTTTCTCTTTATGGTTTGTAAATAAATCGGCGTAGTGGATGTAAACATCTTTAGCTCAAAATATTGCATTGCAATAAATGTGGGATTTATATTTGTTCTGTAATGGAGGTTGAGCGTCAAATTTTTCACCAGTGATTTTAGTTGTGGTGATTACACGACTTTCGCAGCCTTTACGAGCGCAATTACTTATACTGAGCGATTCTGAACCGGATATTCAGGCGCTACTAAGAGACAAAACTTCTTGTGTAACCTATGTACCTAACCTTAAGGCTGCGCTGGCGTGTTGTTTTTGAAAATATCAATAGTGTTACAGAGTAGTCTGAAAGTGTTGGAAACATCCTTTCATTAAAAAAAAAAATCTGTAGCTTAGCCTTCAGATGGTTAGTTGTAGGTTTAACAAGAATTTTTTCTTAGTATGTGAGGGCGCGTAGCGCCCGAATCTCCGGTTCAGAACCCGTACTTCGAGATACACGGATTCTTCCAAATTAACCAACATCTGGTTTTTTCATAGGAAAGTGAACACTAATTTTAATAAAGTACATTATTCACGTATTGCAATTCACTGGAAAAATTCAGTCGTATTACTTGACAAACAATTGAATTTACACCGCAAGAAATTATTAAATCTGAACGAAAAAAGCATGTGAAGAAAGGCCAAATTCACAACACATGAAACGCGTAATCTGATTGGCCGCCTTCACCTGCGTCATTCATCGCGCCGTTACCAACGTCTACGCATGAACCACAACTCGTGGACTCATAAACTGCACTTTTACCAAAGCTTGTCCAGTATCACGAATATAGGAAATCTGTATGCATATAATGTGCGAACTGAAAGTTCTGAATAAAACTTCTTGAAACTATACTTTAGTTAACTAGTTAAACCTCCGATTCCAGATACAATCGGATTCCTATGTATACAACTGCTTATGATGTCTTATCTTGCAAGTGGGTTAATGTGCTTAAAAATTTTGACTTTAAACATATACTCTAAAAGCTTATCCAATGGTTCAAAAGTTTTATGGCTGGTAAATCCCTAAGTAACTATGGATGCATATATGGCACTTTGCACTGCATTACATGCAGAAGCTAATTTTCATGCATCTGTCATGTTTCCTGAAACTTCGTTCCGTGATGCAAATTTGCGAATACAAAATATAAATTAAAACGACACGCCTAATACGGAAATTTTAATGCACGCTAATGTAACCAGAAGGTAGGTCAGGTGACAGCATTTACCATGTCATAACACGTGAATTGTGCGCCTCACAATGATTTTCGAAGATATATCACAAAATATATGTAGATATTGTCTGCAAAGTATTCCGAATAGCGCTGGTAGTTATAAATTGATATGTCGTGGTACGTATTGAAAGTAGAGGGCATAAACTTCGAAAATCTAACTTTTGCCATTATTTTGTTGGTGTTAGCGAGAAAATGTAAATATTTGTGGTATCAATTGAAGTCCGCGATACGACGCGTCGGCTTTGACCAATGACGTCATGAGATAGACGATAGTTTATAAGCAGAACATTATAAATTACAATTATCTGTAGCTTATCACTGATAGGTATAGGTTGTTTATCCCGTAATTGAGCACCGTTTTCTCGAATTTTTGGACTGACCTGTGGTCGATGGTACATTCTGGTCTGGAAAGCTGTTATTTTAGGACATTCACAGATTAAGGCTCCCCTGTAGACGGGGATACAGCCCGTCAGCTTTGACCCCTGACGTCATCGCAGCCCGGTAGTTTTGAGGTGCGTGCGTGTTTGTAGACAGCGTGAGTGATTGTGGTTGTTGACTTAGACAATAGGTTGCTTACAAACAAAACATTGTTTTGTTTAAAAAGTGATCTGTAGCTTCTCTCTGATGGTTAGGTGTAGGTTAATAGATTTATTTCGTATGTGAGCACCGAAGGCGCGAATTTTTGTGCTGAGACCTGTGATCGATGGTACATTGTTACAACTACAGATTTTGTATCTACAATACGGAAGTATTAAGATATCCCGTATACTGGTTTTCCGACATCTTGATAACGTCATGGGTCAAAGCAGACGGGTGGTATCCCAGTCCAGTTATGCCCCGATTTATCAGTATCTATAATACATAATTATTAAGATATTATCGCATAAGTTCGTTGATATGTTTTGCTAATTGTTATATCTACGTAGCATATCTTTGACTCTAATATGACATTGGTCAAAGTAGACGAGTTGTATAACGGTCTTCCATTATGTCTAGTTTGTGATTAAATCAGAGTTTGTTTGTAAGTAGCAGTGGTGGACGTAAGGGAGGGGGAGATAAGGGGGCTATATCCCTTCCCCCCCCCCCCCCCGAAATTCGAAAAATTTACGATAACGCAAACTTTTATAAATGTAAAGAAGCATTGTTCTGTAAGAAATGAAAACCCTTTTCGAGCAGTCAAAATCCCTTCCCTTTAACATTTGACGTAATGTATGGATGGCCCTACAATTTTTAGTCATTCCTCTAGGAAGTAGTGTTTTCGAATAATTGGTGAACAAAGTTGGAATGATTGGATACCACCAGCTTCGAGACAGTTTCTAACGGTAATAGTTGTCTTGTCTTTTTTTAATTCTGTACTCTTAATTAGTAGAATGACGCATTTAAAATTTTGAAAATTTCAGACCATTTGAAGATTGACATGGTTTTGGTGGCAACCGTGTTCTGGGTTCAGCCTTTCAATAATAAAGATGTAACTTTTTCAACTGTTTTGTCCATTACCGGTACTTTTTACTAGCTTGTGGAATACACTCGGCTGAAGTGTGAAAAAGTTTGCTTCTTGCATTCATGTGCCATCCGTCTGAAAAAATTTGCAAGAACGTTTAGAAAATGGTTCAATTCTATTTTGTAACCAGGGATTAAACGAAGGACGGGAAATTGTTTTGACTCGGGCCCCACTTTATACAAGTTGTTAGTTGAAGTCCGCGCCATTTAAGAATGACTTAGTTCATAAAACGTATAAAGTGCATATAAGTCAATAAGTAAGATATTCATACTTCTATTCAATTTAGAATTCGTTTCCCTAGTGAAAGGAAATGACAAATTGCTTTTATCTGATTGTCTTACAAATGCAGTTTTCTCAATTCTCTTGGGTGTGCACATTTAATTTACGAACAAATCCTTTCCCTACAGATTCACTCTGGGCATTCCATTTCTGAAATAGGACTTTCAGCATTAAATCTAAAATCTCCACAACTCGCACCCTATTTTTTTGGTAACATCTTGATTAAATGTCCAGAAGCATTTAGCAGTGTTCATATCCTTTTTAACACTTTGCGCTAGTTCAGACACCTCACACAGTTACGGGAAGTTGATATTTCCATTCCCCCCCCCCCCTCCCCAGCACCACCAGCGTGGTGAAGTGCCCTTACTCTTATTGTATCTGCAGCACCAATAGGATTGTCCCATGCAGTTTTACATAGATGCTTCTGATGCAGTGAAAAGACAAAATACCACCGTTTCTTGTGCTTATAACGCGTTTTTTTTTTTTTTTTAGAAAGTTTAACCACACCTGTATCTTCCCACTTGAAGTCTGGGGCCCCATTCGTTTTTGCTTGTTTCAGTAAGACACTTTTTTCACACTTTACAGCAGATTGAAGCAAGTCCTGACCAGTGTTTCTAACTTTGATTCTGTACCAAATAATTCTCTATAAAGACAACGTTTGTTACTTCCAGAAAGTAATTGTCTTCTTTACGTGGTCTCGTCCGCTGCCAAGGGAAATCAGTCTTAGCGTGCGGTTTTCAGCTGTTGAGAGTTCCACACTAAATAAGTGGTCCGCGCTGTTCTCCTTTGCAATGAAATGGTTTCAAATTTTCTTTTATCAGGATATAAGAAGATTGCCCACAATCGTACACTGCTTAAGTCCCCTCCCATATAGGCTGCTTGCGTTTAACAATATTATATGCTACCCTAAAACTTGCTTCTTTAGCATTCTTTTGATATTCTGATTGCTTAAAGTATGTTTGTTGCTTCAAATTTTTCACGCACACCACAATTTTGTCTTGGATTCACTGGAATTTCAGTACTCAAATTTGATGTTTCACTTTGTAACGTTTGGGATAGCATTTCTTGTACACGGTTGTTGTTTCAAAAGTAAACATGCTGTTTTCTTACCCATATAGCAAAGAAATATTTATAACAAAATACAGAGGGGGAACATCGAGGCAGAATTAAAGCTTGTGTTGCGGAGGGAGACGTGCATAGGATTATTTGCGTCATTTATGTCGCGGAGGGTGAATGGGATAGCCAGTGCGTCCGGCGAGAGGGCAGAAGGCTATCTTTAATAAAACGAATTTTTTAATAAGTATAATCACCTTTACTGATGCTTATTAGCTTTATTTAATTGACCACTACAGCTGTTTCGCCGTGTTTGGCATTGTCAAGTGGCTTTCTATTTGTTGCTAATATACACACAGCATCTGTACCGCTATATGGTTTCAATAGGTACTTTCTTAGAAAGTCGTTTTTTAATAATTTTTAAAGTAATGACTCTTGTTTGACAGCTATTTTGATGCTATATATAGCATCAAAATAGATGTCAAACAAGAAAGTCATTACTTTAAAAATTATTAAAAAAAGACTTTCTAAGAAAGTACCTATTGAAATCATATAGCGGTACAGATGCTGTGTGTATATTAGCAACAAATAGAAAACCACTTGACAATTCCAAATAAGGCGAAAAAGCTGTAGTGGACAATTAAATGAAGCTAGTTAGCAGCAGTAAAGGTGATTATACTTATTAAAAATGTCATATTACGATATACTCACTGCTGGAGGCCCATTTATGAAAAGTTTTAACAAAATAGCCAAGAACTAGACGAACAACGAACAAACGTCTTAACGGACCGAACAACTCGAAGAAAAAAATGGGTAAAGTACTGCATAATTGGATCCAGGAATCGAATTCCGGGTATAGCACAAATTTTTAATTGAATAACAAATATTTGTGTAATATTCATTGCACACCCAATTTCATAACTAGTTATACATATCTTAAAAAGTGATGCTGTTACAGTAAATTTAAATAAGTCCAGATAAACAGGAAAAGTCTACGTGCTTCTAGCTTCTTGGACAAAGTTGATGCTTGCTGCGGGAACGGTGGGAGTGCTCTTATCAGCTACCGCGCCGAGGAGCAGCTTTATTCGTGCGCATGCGCATGGTATTATACTCAGCGATTAAGTATTGGCGTGGGCGTTCTGGTGGAAACATTTTTCAGATTCGCGTGGAAAGGCAATCTCGTTTATTGGTTTTGGTCTTGGTGGGCCGCACAACTATCCCACCTGTTTGTATCGGTTTACTAAGAGTAGCTTGTCTACGATCAAATTAGGAGTTACTTAGTTCAACAGTGTTTAAACTAGAAATAATTTCACTTAAATGCCCACTGCCCCATATACACATACGCAAACTGCAAATCTAAATTCGAGAGGACACATATTGTGGTGCATTACTAACGCAGCGTTACACACTTGCTACTAACGCGGGAAACTCCCCAACGCTCACTCTCAAATTCTGAAAACAGATGAAGCAGGAAAGGAAGAAGAGGTACGGAACTGTCAAAGCGAAATAGTAAGTGAATGGTCCAGTTCGGCATTATGTGAACTGAGTTAAGGTGTCTCGGTTCTATGGTCATGGTTTGGAACTACAAAGGAGATCCCCGTTGGAATATTTTTTTTTTTAACTATGAACAGTTCGTCAGGCCATTGGCATGTTCATTCGCGTCATAACTGAAGTTACCACCCTTCAACGTTGACCCATGACTTCATGTCGGAAAACCAGTATACGGGATAATATCTTAATATATATTGCAGATAATAAAGCTATGGTTATCCTCGTTCGATAACAGAAAGTACCATCGATCGCAGCTCTCAGCCCAAAAAATTCGCGCCTTCGGCGCTCACTTGCGTAAAGGAACCCTGTTTACCTCACTATCAGAGCGAAACTACAGATAACTTTTCAAACATGCAATCTTGATCTATCTGTTCTGCTTGTAAACAAACTGTCGTCTTTCTCATCCACCACATAATTACTCACGACCGTACAAACACGCACGCACAGAACACGGGTCAAAGCAGACGGGCGGTATACCCGCCTTCAGTAGAGCCTAGTTTGCTGTTTTCAGTTTTGTCGTTGTGTAATAGTTTATAATAGCGAGGTGTAAACAAGAACTATACTTTCTCATCATAAAGCAAGGTCTCTACTTATGTCAAGCCCTATGTGAGTCACTGTAAATAGTGCCAGCGACGGAAGCACGTGCCGCAATTACCTCCAGGGCATCTCGTACCGATTCCGCCGGCAGCAGCTCCATTCCACCGTGGTGGGATAGATATTTTAGGGAGGTTCCAGAAGCAGACAACCGGTAACCGATGGATAATAATCTGCACTGACTACCCCACACGCTGTCACCAAACCTGTGCCGACTGCAGAAGCTCCAGAGATCGCAAAATTCCTTGTAGAAGACATTATTTTGCATGGAGCACCACGTGTGATATCTGATCGCGGAAAGGAATTCCAGTCAAAATTAGTATCAGAGGTCACGGTGCGACATTGTCCACAGAATAACTGCATACCATCCTCAAAAGGTCTTACGGAACGTTTTAACAAGATGTTAGCCGATGTGCTGTCGATGTACGTCGGTGTTAAGCAGAAGGATTGGGATAAAATTCTGCTAGTCGTGACATTTGCTTACAATACCGCAAGACAAGACACCACAGGCTTCACGCCGTTTTTCTTGCTCTATGGCCGTGAAGCTGAGACAATGGATACGCTGTTCCCGTTCCAGCCGGACGACACTCAGGATAACTGTGAAACAGCTCATCACCACGGTCGAAGTAGCAAGACAGCTGGCTCGCATACGGACACTGGACGCCCAGGAGAAGGACCGTCAGCAGTATAACGACAATCACCGACCTGTTGTGTACAACCCAGGAGATCTGGTATAGATTTTTACCCCTGTATGGAAGGTTGGACTGTCAGAAAAGTTACTGAAGCGATAATTCTGTCCGTATAGTGTCATACACTGTCTGTCAGACGTAACATACTAAGTTGAGGATTATGAGCCGTCGTCGAAACGAAGAGACATTGTTCACGTCCTGCGCATGAAGCCTTACTACGATTCTGAAGAGCAGGTAGACAACAATGGCTTCTTCTTAGACTCTTAAGGACGGTAATGTTATTGATGAAGCCACGACACAAACGTCTGACGTCGATAATCGTGGAGAAGGGAAAGATTCTCTTGAACTACCATACTGAGGACCCATGACCAGGTCAAGATCCAAGACATTGCAGCTGGCTTCACAGGGAACATAACAGCGGGTCGCTGTTTTTCCAGGAGAGGGAGCAACGCCGCGAGAGACCACGTACACAGACTGCCGGCATGGTGCAGGGGATAGCGTCACGGACTGCGGTGCTGAAGGTCGCCGGTTCAATCCCGCCCACCGGCAAAAATTTCTTTGTAATTAACAGTTCCATAATGTTCTACATCTTTATGTTCAGTTGTAAATTCTACTTGTTTCTTATGTTAACTGTTCTTCTAATTTCTGGTAAATTCTGTGTATAAATAGCAGAGCACTCTACCCGAGAGGCGGTTAGTGTTGCGTGTATGTTGAGTTCGTAATACACCAGCTTTCAGTATAACTGCTGTGTTCAGTTGCCTTCGAAGTCAAGCCTGCTTTTATTTCATCGCGACAATATTACTACTCTTGCGTTCCATTTTGGTGTTTTACTCTCTTGAATTCTACTGTTGATATAGTTAAACATTTTTCATTTCTGGTAGAGATCTATGCAGAATCTTTCCTGCTCTGAATATCCTTAAAATTTAGTTGCGTTGGTAATATATTCCTACATGTTTCATGTTCTAGAACAATTGTATAGTATGGTATTAATGCGCATTATAGAGTAAGATAATTGAGTGACCAGATGGGTATTTTTGAGGGGGGAGGGTATATCTTTAGCTAGGACGCTCACAGCGTCTATCTTGCTTTTCACATAGTGCTGCACGACTCCCCTTTCTCACGCTTGTACGGTGTTCAGTTTTTGACGGGCTGTGCACTGGGCCATCTCTCACCACTGAATCTGCGGGACCGAGGGATGGGGAGGGGGCGGGCGATGTAAGCAAAATTTGTAAATTTGTATATATGACAAGTCTATATATAAACAGCTAGGTTTTCAGTAGTTACTTCGTTTACTGGTATTTACAATCACCTAATATTTTAGAATGGAAAACATTATACTGAACTATTGTGAAATGCATTTTCCACAATCGCTATTGGTCTACAGACATTGACAACTCACTGTAAAGTGCTTTAATGCATAATCTATAAATTATGAAAAGGACACTGCCATCGTGTCAGTAGTGGTTATACGTTCCATATTAATAATAGACGTATCTCATATACATATGAAATACACAAACGTGGTTGCCAGCAGGATAATGTTTCTCAAAAGAAACGACCATACATTGACGCTCTTCATATTGAACTGTGGCTTGAGAATGGCTTAGTAGACAGAAGTAGCAACTGTGACAAACAGTTCTGATTTGTACGCCAATCCCATAAATAGTGGTCGGTAGCCCAACGCGTCTAGACATTTGTCGGTCGATACATTAGGCCTTTAACTCTTAGCTGCTCGGATGATACTGGAGTAGCTTGGGGAATCACTCAGTCCTCAGTATTCATACCGCTAGATATTTCAGTGAATAACTTAAGTGTTACTGCGAAATTGTGAAACAGCTCTAGAGAAAACTAGAGGGAAACGAGTGTTTTCCAGTACCCAAGCACACGCTTACAGCTATCACTTAACAGCATTGGTATAAAAACAGGATACAATCAGGAAACCTGTAAAGTGACAATTCGTATAGTTGATCTCAACAGCCATGTTAAAGATCTTAAAACTTTTCTTAGTACTGAAAATTTAGGACAGGTACGTTTATATTAAATACGAGACATTTTGTCGCCCAACCAGTCGTTACACACTCCAGATCATCTAAGCCACGAGAATTCACTGCTCTTTGTATAACCTTTGCAAACTTTTGAAGTAGAATACAATAAGAAATATCTATAATTTTTTTTTTTTTGTGATGCGTTCAACGATATCATTGGGGAGCTCGCAGGCTTTTGTCAACAGGCCAAATTTTTCACCATTCACGTGATTTAGAAATTTTTGATGACATTGTAAACTGGGCCAGTGCAATTTATTTCCAAACATCACGGTTTTCCTCCGTTGTCGGTTTGTCATTGAGTCCTGTTTTCAAAATTCGTTGTCTACCATTAAACTCAAGCTATTTTAGACATAGTGCACCGTTTAACCACTAGCAGTCTTAAAATTTGATTTTGAAATCCATTTACATGGATTTACAGGCACAACCAACAGAGTGGATTACATAAAACTCTACAAGTTGTTTCAGAATTTAAATTTTAGATTATAAAAGAAATAGTAGGCATTCAAAGCTTTCTTGTAAAGCACAAAACAAAGAAATACTTAAATAATTAAATAATTCTCAGTCTCTGTTGCAATATTTTATTCTCCAATAACGCGTTTCGCGCTGTTAGCGCATCGTCCGACTGGAAAGACAAATGTTTTGTTACAGTCCGTGTACCTGGCGGGCAGCGGATCTAATGTGGCTAAGGTGAGTAAATTTTGAAAACTCAGACTTACTTGGGCGGAGATGGAGCCACGGAATTATCTATAGCTGTGGTGGAGGTATCTTAATAATTTGTGTTGTCATTGGGACCCTGCGAAGAGGTAAACGTACAAAGTACTTAAGGGTTATTTGAACTAGAATAACTAGGGATTAAAGGGGTATGGTATGGAAATTAATGGAACGATTTTTATATGATATAACTCACCATAGCAGCAGAGGAGTCGCCGTCGCAGCAGGTCCACGTTTACAACTGGTAGTATTGTTAATAACTGCGGGACATAAATGCGACCGTTAAACAAAGCGGTATGGGCAGAGTTACGCCTGCGAGAACGAGCGGCTTGCCAAGCGGTAGCTTGGTATTATTAGAGACGTTTGTGACGTGACGGAATGAATCTTGTGAAATGATACATGTTGGCATGAAACAATAAATGAGTGAAAACGAAATTAGAGGCCTGGGGGTGGGGGCGGAAGAATGAGTTGTCAGAAGGGGGTCACTTTGGAAAAAGATGGATAACATGATGTAAAAAGTTTAATTTTTGTAATGAGCTGTTCGTTTACTGTGTTCTGGGGACCGTTTTACAGACTTAGTGATTTATAATTCTTCAAGAAGTGAGTTTTTTCCTTTGGGGGCGATGTGGAGAACTTGCATTTTGTCTAGGGGGGGGGGCTGAATGTGTTTGCTTCTTTTGAAATGCTCTAAAAAGGCCGAATTATTTTTGGCAGCGCCTTTCTTAGTTAAAAGATGTTCTTAAAACCTAGTTTTGAAGGCTCGCCCAGTTTGGCCAATGTATGTGGGGCACTGCAAACATTGTATTTTGTAGATGCCTAGTTATTCAACACTTGCTGCACCAGTCGCCACCACCATCATGGAATGGAATTAACAAGACATACTTGTTTTAACTTAGCGCGCTTAGTGTGCACTAATTTGGCAATATTTTCCTCGACGATTACTTCGAATATTTTGTTGTTCCGAAGACTGGATTGATGCAGATCTTAACGCTGTTCTAGCCTGAGCAGTCATCTTCGCTATCGGCCACTTGAACTTGCTTACGATACGTCACTTGCTCTCCCATATCTCCCCCCTCCGCCTCTAGTTCGCTCGTTCGTATAGGACTCCCGACAATGGAACAATTGAGAAAGTTCAGCGAACCAGCATTTTTGGTTAATGCAGAACGGTTCAACTGTCGCTAACGTAAATATCGCGTACGCATCGCGGGAACAAGACCGCGTAAGGATGAACACTGAAGTCTCTATAACGAAGTTTTAGATTTCCGTTTGAAAGGGCATGAAGTCGCACTTCAATCCATTTACACATCACAAATACCACAATCCATTATTATGGCTATATAAGTCTAAATTTAAATTGTAATTTTCGTCGTAAAAGTGCCGTATTTAATTTTTAGGGAATGTCAGTTTTAAGATTTAAATATTTTTGTTGTTGTAGAATGTCCATGATATTTCACATTCATTTTGTGACGGCAAGAACAAAGAATGTAAGTCTCTATAAATGTTAGTCATAAACTTAGTCATATGCCCACGAACCACAGACATTGCCGAGGTGGGGTGGCTTGCGTGCCTCAACGATACAGATAGCCGTACCGTAGGTGCAACCACAGCGGAGGGGTATCTGGGGAGAGGCCAGACAAACGTGTGGTTCCTGAAGAGGGGCAGCAGCCTTTTCAGTAGTTACAGGGGCAACAGTCTGGATGATTGACTGAGCTGGCCTTGTAACATCAGCTAATGTGGCTTTGCCACACAGTTACTGCGAACGGCTGAAAGCAAGCGGAAACTACAGCCGTTATTTCTCCCGAGGACATGCAGCTCTACTGTATGAACATATGATGATGGCATCCTCTCGGGTAAAATATTCCGGAGGTAAAATAGTCCCCCATTCGGATCTCCGGGCGGGGACTACTCAGGAGGATGTGATCATCAGGAAAGACAATACTGGCATTTTACGAGTCGGGGCGTGGAATGTTAGATCCCTTAATCGAGTAGGAAAATTAGAACATTTAAAAAGGGAAATGGATAGGTTGAAGTTAGATATAGTGGGGATTAGTGAAGTTCGGTGGCAGGATGAACAGGATTTCTGGTCAGGTGAGTACAGGATTATAAATACAAAATCAGTTGGGGGTATCACAGGAGTAGGACTGATAATGAATAAGAAAATAGGAATGCGGGTAAACTACTATGAGCAGCACAGTGATCGCGTTATCGTAGTCAAGATAGATACGAAGCCAACACCGACAACAGTAGTACAGGTTTATATGCCAACTAGCTCTGCCGATGATGAGGAAATCGAAGAAATATATGAGGAGCTAAAGGAAATTATTCAGACAATTAATGGAGAGGAAAACTTAATTGTTATGGGAGACTGGAATTCGGTAGTAGGACAAGGAAGGGAAGGGAAGATAGTAGGTGAATATGGGCTGGGCAAAAGGAATGAAAGAGGAAGCCGCCTGGTAGAATTTTGCACAGAACATAATTTAGTTATAACAAACACGTGGTTTAAGAATCACAAAAGGAGGTTGTATACGTGGAAGAGACCAGGAGACACCGGGAGATACCAGATAGATTTTATAATGGTAAGACATAGATTTCGGAACCAGGTATTACAGTGTAAGACATACCCAGGGGCAGATATAGACTCTGACCATAACTTGTTGGTTATGAACTGTAGGCTGAAACTGAAGAAACTACAGAAAGGTAGGAAAATGAGATGGGACCTGGATAAATTGAAGGAACCTGAGGTTCTTAAGAATTTCAGAGGGAGCTTTAGGGAAAATAAAATAGAGGAGGAATGGGTAAAATTGAGAGATGAAGTAGTGAAAGTAGCAAAGGACAAAATAGGTAGGAAGGCAAGACCTACAAAAAATCCTTGGATATCACAGGAGATACTAAATTTAATCGATAAAAGGAGAAAATATAAAACTGCAGTAAATGAAACAGGCAAAATGGAGTACAGACGACTAAGAAATGAGATTGACAGGAAGTGCAAAATGGCTAAGCAGGAGTGGCTAGAAAAGGAAATGAACTCCGAGACAATATTGTAGGAAGGGAGGAGGATGTAGACGAAGATGAAATAGGAGATACTGTATTGAGAGAATAATTTGACAGAGCCCTGAAAGACCTAAGTCGAAACAAGGCCCCTGGAGTAGATGATATTCCCTCAGAGCTACTGAAGTCTCTGAGAGAACCAGCCATGACAAACCTGTTTCACCTGGTGTGTAAGATGTATGAGACAGGCGAAGTACCCTCAGACTTTAAGAAAAATGTAATAATCCCCATTCCAAAGAAAGCAGGTGCAGACAGGTGTGAAAACTACAGAACCATCAGTTTAATAAGTCATGGTTGCAAAATATTCACACGAATTGTATACAGAAGGATGGAAAAGCTGGTAGAAGCCGACCTCGGGGAAGATCAGTTTGGGTTCAGGAGAAATGTAGGAACACGGGAGTCTTATCCTAGAAGATAGATTAAGAAAAGGCAAACCTACTTTTTAGCTTTTGTAGATTTGGAGAAGGCTTTTGACAATGTTGATTGGAATAAACTCTTTCAAGTTCTGAAGCAAGCAGGAGTAAAATATAGGGAGCGTAAGGTTATTTACAACTTGTACAAAAACCAGACAGCGGTTGTCAGAGTTGAAGGGCATGAAAGGGATGCAGTGGTTGGAAAGGGAGTAAGACAGGGTTGCAGTCTTTCTCTATTGTTATTCAATTTGTACATTGAGCACGCTATAAAGGAAAGCAAGGAGAAATTTGGAGAAGGAATAAAAGTTCAGATGTCAGATGCAGCAAAGGACCTGGAAGAGCAATTGAACGGAATGGACAGTGTGCTGAAAGGTGCATATATGATGAAGATTAACAAGAGCAAAACTAGGGTAATGGAGTGCAATGTAAGAAAATCAGATGATGCTTAAGGAATTAGATTGGGAAACGAAGCAATAAAGGAGGTAGATGAGTTTTGTTACTTGGGCAGTAAAATAACAAATGATGGTCGCAGTAAAGAGGATATAAAATGCAGAATGGCAATGGGTAGAAAAGCATTCTTGAAAAAGAGAAATTTGTTAACATCGAATATTGATTTAAGCCTAAGGAAGTCCTTTCTGAAGGCATTTGTGTGGAGTGTTGCGTTGTATGGGAGTGAGACAGGAAGAGGATTGAGGCTTATGAAATATGGTGCTACAGAAGAATGCTGAAGATTAGGTGGGTGGATCGCGTATCTAATGAGGTACTGAACAGAATTGGGGAGAAAAGAAATTTCTGGCATACCTTGACTAAAAGAAGGGATAGATTGGTAGGACACATTCTTAGACATCAAGGAATTGTGAATTTAGCGTTGGAGGGAAGTGTGTGGGGTAAAAATCGCAGAGGAAGACCAAGAGATGGATACAGCAAGCAGATTCAGACAGATGTAGGTTGCCGTCCTTATGTGGAGATGAAGAGGCTGGCTCAGGATAGGGTATTGTGGAGAGCTGCATCAAACCAGTCTTCGGACTGAAGACCACAACAACAACAACAACAACAACAACAACAACATGTCGAAAAATTGTCTGTTACTTTTGCATCGCTTACGGTCAGTTGTGCAAGTATGGGTTCTGAAACACAAATATACCACACGGTAGTTCCATTTGTGAAATATCTTTTGTAATTTCGTTTTTGAAAGTAAAAAAAAAAAAGGATCATTTATTTCATCAAATGTTAATTTCCCAACTACAAACTCGTGTGGTCAATGTTCCCTCACTTTCGAGGAACACTGCAATGTGTTTAAGATACGATCAAAACTACATTTCTTAAAGAATCTTAGCCAACTATGTTTAGCTGTTTTGAGTGTTCTTCCGGGCGTTAGGCCGTTTTACACAACTTAATTACGTAAGGTAGTTCTTACTCTATATGTTGACTGTACTGCATCATGATGATAGTCATTGATTGCTCCTGCCAGTTAACTAAGGTTGCGTATTACAAAATCAAAATTTGCCTTAAAGATCTGCTTAACGTACCTAAACGTTAACGCCTGTTAGCTGAACCTATTGCCCGGTAGTCGCCTGACGTCTCGTAACGACGCGTTGCACTTAAAGTTGAGAATGTACAAGTTGTATTTTTATTTGTAATTACCTGTTCTCTACCTTAGGAAACTTGGGCTGGCGTTACAGCCTCGTGCTGTAAAATTTATCAGGTAAATGGGTCTGAAATCTGGCAATTGTTTCACAGTTTGAGGGCAACTGTTGCCGTGTTTTTACGAGAGACTAGCTTGTTTCGTTTCGTTACTTGGATTACAGTTGTTTAGAGTTAAATTTTACAGTTAATTGTTTGCTTAGGTATTGTGAATCAAATGATTTTGGCCCATATGGCAACTTGTTTGTAAAGCACCTTGATTGGATTGAATTATAATTTGTGTTAATAAAGTATGTATGACAAGACTTGCACTCATTATGATTGGGCTACACCTTCCGTAACTGCTTCTTCCCTACCAGCAGAACAATTTACATACGACCAGAATTTTAGGATAACGTGACAGGGTTTCGTTTTGGTAACTATTGTAAGCTTCTCACTGAAATTCAAGCTAAATTTCGTTCAGTAAAAGATTTCCAGTCTTGCAGATTTTTTTGTGCGTTTAAATTTTACATGATCTTTTCCTTTATTTCTGTAACAGTGATCTCACCTGTTTTGTGTACCACTGCGGGTCAACCCCCTCTTTTTGGTATGAGTCTCAGTGGTTGTCGATATTATTTCTTAGAATGTAAGCCACATCTGATCTAAACTCACATTCTTAGTTTCGAAAGACTGGAAGTTTCACTCAGGAAAGCGTTAATCATATTTCTATCTGCTTTATTGGACAAATATAATTTAATTTTGGTGGATTCGTAAAGTCCGATATTCAGTCCCGCTAAAACTGTGTATCTGTGCTCTTTAATAGCTCCGAATTATTTGTGCTAGGAGGTAAAGTATGTTCTCTCAACCATTTACTGATCGGGGCCGGTAGTCTTGGGGTAAAGCTCGACTGGAAACCGAAGGGGCGCGGGTTCGGAACCCGGTCGAACCTCGGATTTTTCCGTCTGCGTTTTAACCCAGTCTTCACCTCTCAACAATGTGAGAAGTCTCCAGAAACGACATGTGGTTTGCATTCCATGTTAAGCTATAGGTCCCCTTTCCCCAGGTGGATAACTGGGGTAGGTCAGAGACAAGCAAGTCGCCAAAGTAGCGTCCAATTGAGACTTGCACCAGGCCAATCAGCCATACGAATTATTATTATTATTATTATTACCATTTACTATTCTAGTGGATTCGTGCACTAATTGCTCGAGATAATTTTCGGAGAATGCTTTGAGAACAATTGCGGACGATGTTTTATGTTGGCCTCCAGTTTTGAACCTGTATTTTTACCAACATCGATGGTAAATAAAAGTCGCCACAAATTAAAATTTTATGCTTTGGGTACGTTTTTGAAATTTGATCCAAGGTTTCTTTGAACATTTCTGCAATCGAATCGTTTGAGTCAAGGGGTCGATGAAAAGAACGAATTATTTTGGTTGTCAGGTATAACCTCTACCCATACCAATTCAGAGGAACAATGTACCTAAATTTCGCTACAAGATAAACCGCCTGTGACTGCATGCCGTGATCGTTAACATAATGCCAAGTGCCAGGTGATGAGTCACACATTTTAATTGAGCGTGAATACCAGGATCTTTTGATTTGTTGGTTTTTTGAAACTGATAGACGCTACTTCTCATCTTCTACATATTTGATTTTGACCAGGGCATATTTCCCTTTTTTGTGCAGTCAAAGTAGCATTTTGCATTTTGTATAGACGGTGGTAGGATATTTACGTTTCAAACATAAAGTAATCGTAGATTAGAGTACAAATTTAAAGTACTGAAATGTCATCAAGCAACGCTATGAGCACTTAATCTTTGACAGTGTGATACAAACCACCTCTTCTGCTAGCTCTCCTCTGCACGTTTTCTAAGAAGTTATTCTGGGATAAAATAGTATAACTTGGACTTTGAAATGCATTTAAAAGCTACGAGCACGTTTTCGTCTTCGGTACTGTGAACCGTTGCTAACACACCTCGCTACCTATTTTCATATTTGTTACATACTTTTTACTGTTACCGGTGAATGCAGCATTTGAAGGGGAGCAGTATATTATACAATAAACATTTGTAATAACCTTTCAGTTCTCTTGTAGCTGCATCTTGGTCTCGTCTATATTGATGGGATTTTCGTTGAAAGATCCGGCTTTCTGCCAGCTTGTCAATTAAAACTTTCAAATCAGGTAGTAGATAAAAACTGTCCCTTATTCCGTGTAAAGACCTTAATCAGACATTTGTGTAAAATATTTAATGGTAGCCATATTACCTCAAGTACCCCCACACATCTAAATATTGACGCACTGACACTATGGTCAACAGCTGGTTAGAAAAACATAAGTGCTTAATATAACACGCACAAGACGCAACTGAGCGTGAGGCTCTCTACTCAGATTAAACGAAGTGCTAAAGTAAGGGGTAACACGGCTGAAATTGGGAACTGAACATTAATACTGAAAGTGTTAAATTGTTACTTGGGGATACAAGATTTAAAGTTTACATACGTGTTTGTGATTTGACATTACTATTGCTAGTGAAATAGTAGAAGTGTGTTAAATGTAAACAGATAAAAGTAATCAAAATATCCACGCGTGTACTGCCGGTCTGTAGTGTCCAACGGGCCCGTTGGACACTATAGACCGGCAGTACACCCGTGGATATTTTGATTATCAAATACGCCTGGAGAAACTGAAGAATCATAGATAAAAGTATTTGCACTAAATTGATTGCTGGTATTGGGGATAGTCGGGCCCGGTGGTCTTGGGGTAAAGCGCTCGACTGGACACCGAAGGATCCCGGGTTAGAAACCCAGTCAGACCTCGGATTTTTTCAGTCTGTGTTTTAACCCATCCTTCGACGATGCGAGGAGTCGTCAGAAACGACACGTAGGTCCCTTTCCCGGTTGGATAACTGGGGTATGCTAGGGGCATGAAAGTCGTCGAAGTGGCGTCCATTTGACTTGAACAAGGCATATGAGCGAAACGATACTATTAGGAATAATGTGTAAATTAACAACCACATGAAGTACAACGAACTTGGAGTGACTTCAGAAAAAGTCAAAAGCAGTGAACTAGGACTTCATTGTTCTATGTGTAACATCGAACATCTGAAAAGGTATATCGTCTTTTACATTTAGAACATATCAAAGAAGCAAAATCATGTTTGCTAAGTTATGAACTGGTTAAGTCTTTATCATTACGTAACATACCATAGAAATGAGGTTCTCGCGTGACGTTCTCATTGTGTTAATTCCAAAAAGGTGTATATATGTTTAGAATCACGTATCGAATAATTCAGTATATAAGTTCAGTTTTCTGTGGTTCAGCCGGTGAAGTGGGCAAATTTTTTAAGGTATGCCCAAAGCATTCTTGGATGACATTTTCAGAAGTATGTACTCACTTCTCTCTAATAATTCTCAAAGTTCGTAATAGGAATTTTCGAACACTCAGTGTATTAAATTGCAGTACAATATGATTAATGTTGCTTTTCATAGCACATCGTAGCACTCTTTTGGAGGCAATTAGTTGTGCAATTTGACAGAAATAGACCCGCCTTTAACGTGAGGTCTTGTGTTGCAGCATGCTGGACGACGAGTCGCTGATGCACGCCAGCATGGCGTTCGAGACGTGGGGAGACATCTGCCGGAAGGAGCCGGCACTACGCGAACGTATCCAGGAGCAGCTGATACACGAGGCGCCCAGACATACTATACGTGGCATCACCGTCCTCTGGAGGCAAGTGCGCCACTTAAAGACCATTCACCACTGAAAACTCCCCATTTACAGGAAGTAGTGAACCTATCAGTACACTACGTCTCCTATAGTCACAACGTGGCGAGCATATGCAAAATCTAGTATGAGTCACTAGTCTCCGAAACTAGTCAAAATGGTATTCGTCTTTGTCTCCGCCATATGAAAAGGAGAAAATACTTGTCTTGGTGAAAGTACCATAGTAAATAATTTTTATTGAAAACGATAACAAGGTTAACAGAAAAATTTCATAAAAAGATACTTTCCCCCAGGGGCCCACAGCTCTCTTGTGGGTATTCATGTGACGTGCGCCACTGTGATCTCTTGCCCTCAGCAGTAGCCTGCAGTAGGTCTTCCACAGCCTCCAACGTATCTTGGCTGAAAGGGCCCTGAATGAACAACTTCTGGTACCTGTCAAGCAAAGCTTTGCTGCTGCCAGTCAGTCCCTGGATGTACAGGGTACGGCAACCTCTTGGGATATTTTTCCTTGAAACCTCTTTCACAAGATCGATAAATCTACCATACTCATCTGGTCGAGGAAGAATTTTCTCAACCTCTTCATCCAATTGCTCTTTAAATTTTTGCCAGTTTGCTTTTTGAAATTAAACCTCCTTCGAAAGGGCACCTCATCTGGCTTCACGATGGCATTCACAATGCAAATAATGGGTCTGTGTTGGTCAGAGAGATGTCAGGATTTTATCCCCTCCTCCATCTTCCGCTGTTGAACGATGCTGGGAGTTTTGTGTCATGAATGAGTTGCAGGTCATTACTGTCAGCCCAGGATTCAAGCTGTATCCCGTTTTCATCAGTCTCATTGTATCGCCAAGCTTCGCTGTGGCAGTTGAAGTCGCCCATTATAAAATTAATATTGTCATATGTAAAATTGTTAGGGTCATTGAAAACAGTCCATATCTGGTGGTTTGTACACAGTCGTCATAGAAATTCTGGGCCCGGATGGTAAGTACTTCAATGTTATTTCTCTGTCATTGCAGCTGATGTTACATTGAGCCCAGGTCTAACGAAAATCGTACTCTCGTACTTGAGAAGACTTTCGATGACTAACTCCATTCCTGCACTTTTAGGTCTGTGGAAGATGGTTCCCCGATGTTTCCTGCACCAATAATCACATTTATGAATATTGCATATTTCTGCTAATAAAGTACTCTTATGACTAGGAAATCCTTCAATATTTATAGAGATCATCACGAGGGGATTAGCCGTTTCCAGGGTACGCCTGACTGTTATCTTCAGCTTATTGGTTCAGTCTACTAGGGGCTCCTTCTTCGTACCCTACCTATGTCATTAAGACCACATGAAATAGCTCATGAACTAGAAACGGCGAAGGGCAGTTTCCTGCCTCCCAGAGGCAGGTGCATGGAGTTTGCCACAGTGGTGTTAGCCGTAATTTGTGCCAATCTCAACGAATGGGGGTTTTGGCTGACAAGTAAGTCTCCGTCATATTTCCGAGTTACTCTCCAAAATATCTCGTATGCAGTAGAACAGACGGGGACAGTTTCATGATAACCTTTTCTTCGTCGAA
Source organism: Locusta migratoria (assembly GCA_026315105.1). Classification (NCBI taxonomy): domain Eukaryota; kingdom Metazoa; phylum Arthropoda; class Insecta; order Orthoptera; family Acrididae; genus Locusta; species Locusta migratoria. Next base: position 362,602,258 of record CM048744.1, read on the forward strand.
AAGCTGGAGGATAAGTATAGTGAAGGCGCGGGTATGTCGAAGATGAGGAGCGGTTCAGTGCTGATAAAGGCTGCATCATCCGCTCAGTGCGCTGGGCCAAAGGGAAAAGCTGATGAAGAACTTTAAATTGTCAAAACAATTTCGTATCATACCAAACTCATAAATTTGGTTGTCTAAGAAAACCTGTTTATAGCTCATATAGTCAGTTGCTAAGTAAATATTTGTTTTCTAACGTCACCTAGTAACTTAACCTCTCGTGAACCGTGGCACCGAACTTCCTTCCAAAGTCTATGTCCATCGCCTAATCACACACACACACACACACACACACACACACACACACACACACACTTTATATTTTATCTTTTCTTAAGCACAAACAGGTCCTTATACCCGCGGGAGAAAGATAAGAGACCAGTATGTAACTTCACATTCAAAGTTTAAACTTTTTAACACAAATTGCCATGAAACTGGCGTTCGAGCGAAAATCCACAGCCTGCTATATTTTAGTTTCACATTTAAAATGCCACTATTTCATTTGAATGCGTCTTGAAATTCAAAGCCTGTTATAAACTTTCCAAACTGATGGTGTTTGCTTCCTAGATGTAGATCATATAAAGTCTTGAGCATAGCATTTCCATATTTCACATTAATAATAAAGCATTCCATATAGATGATGTAATATTTAAAACTCTTTCCTCAGTCAAACATCACATGTTTATTTGACCACTTGCAATATAAGCATATACTACTTGCTTCTGATCCAATGTTACATTCACAAGGACATAATCTGAACTGACGAACTCACATAGCAATAATAATGTTAAACAATCTTCTTAGAGGACGATCGATGTCCCGCAATAAAGAAGGCGCAGAGACGTCCGCTGCCACGTGACCGTCGGCTAACTTCATATAACGCAAGGCCAGCTCTGTGACGCCGGTCGGTGCTGCGGCGACGATGCTCCTCTTTATTGCAGTACTTCGATCGACCATGAAACACATCACATCATAAAAATCATTACGCAACATTCAATAAATCGTTTTAATTAATACACAATCTTTTTCATCTCCTGCAAAACAAAGCTGATACGGGAGAGTAGGGGCTCACAAATCTGTCCCACTACATCAGTCGAAAGCATTGCTTGCTTACAAGCTGGGTGATGTTCCTGTAAGCATAACACGCCATAAATCACTGAACATGGTCAAGGGTCTGATTTACCACAGACCTTCTACAGTCTGAATTACGCGCCAACTTAGAACAACGGGGCGTCCACTTCGTCCGGCGCGTGTATAGGGGTCCGAAGGATTGTAGGGTTGCAACCGGTGCTTTCATCTTGGCCTTTGAGGGCGATACATTGCCTGAAAAGGTAAAGGTCATGTTCAATCGGTGTGATGTAAAGCCTTAAAATCACCCCCCCCCTTTTATTCGATGCTTCAAATGTTGGAAATTTGGACAAATGTCACCCCGCTGCACCTCTAGTCCCACATGTAGGGAATGTGGGCGTCCATCCTATCTGGACGCTCCGTACACTTCCCCACCAATGTGTGTCAACTGTGGGCAGCACCATCCACCCTGTTCAACAGACTGTACCATTCTCCGCAAATAACATAAAATCATGGAAATTAAGGCCCTGGACAGACTGACACACAGAGGCAAGGAAAAATATGAAAGACTCCATCCCATACTGCAGACAGCTTCCTATGCGACAGTTACGTCGTCGCCAGCCACAACAGTGCAACCATCTTCTGTGGGCCCTAAGGGCCATCAAATTTCACTCTGCCTCCTCTAAGGTTGGGGGGCCTTCATTCATTGCCCCACCAGGGACAAGTCCCCATTCCCCAGCCGGAGAAGCAGCAACCTTCCCCGATCTCTCACTAGGGAGAAGACCGTTGGGGCGCTCCCTTCCCCAGTTTCGAAGAGTATACTGGAGGACCCAGGCCGTTTACTGGGAGACGCGCACACACCACTGGTCGAAGGGTTTCCCGATCCTCATCGGTTCCTGAAATTTGAGAGACCCCCCAGCGGTCTAAACCAAAATGAGAGGACAGCAAAAGAGATCTAAGAAAAAGATCGCTTCCGACGGCACTCCCGCCGTCTTTCTCTCAAACTTCGAATTCCGAGGTCGGGTTGGAGATGGTAGCGTCCCATGAGGACCTAGCATTCACCGACCTCCCAGAATCGATGGCTATTCATGACACAAGTACCGAGGCGGCGGCAAAAGGTGATACTGAGGCGTAAACTCAATGTTCATGTTGCTCATGGCATCCCGGTACGTCAACAGCAATGTCCTTCAGTGGAACTGTGGTGGTTATTTTCACCGTCTAGCTGAATTATGCCATTTATTGTGCCAATTCCCTGTGCTGTGTGCTTCGGGAAACTTGGTTTCCTGTTCAGCAGACCCCTGCCTGTTATAAAAATCGTGCAGCGAACTACAGGGTTTCTGGAGGAGTTTGCACCTGTCCTCGCTAATGTCCCTAGTACACAAGTGCCACTGAACACTGCACTCAAGGCATGGCTGTGAGGATTCGGGCAGGATAGATTATCTGTGCTCTATACCTTCCTCCAGACAAGGCAGTGTCTTCTGCGGAACTAGCTGCCTTGGTTGCCCAACTTCCCCCACCGTACCTCCTGTTGGGGGACTTTAACGCCCACTACCCCTTATGGGGTGGAACTGAGATTACGGTCCGTGGTAGAGACGTAGATTCCTCCTGGCTGAGCTCAATATTTGCCTTCTTAATAATGGAGCCGCCGCCATAATTCAGCTTGGCCCATGACACCTACTCAGCCATAGATCTGTCCCTTTGCAGTCTGAGCTTACTTCCACACCTTACTTGGAGGGTACATGACTTTTGTGGAAGCGACCATTTCCCTGTCATCCTGTCGCTCCCACAGTCACCATCTGCATGCTGCCTGCTCAGATGGTCACTGTTGGGCAAACTGACAGGCTTACACCTCGGCTGCTACAGTAACGGCTCCACTCTGACGCTGATTTGGCTGTTGACCATTTCACTAGGGCCACTGTTTCCGCTACTGAAGCCGCAGTTCTAAGGGAATCAGGGAGCGTCGTCAGGCGCTCCAGCGCCACTGCAGCCATCCTTTATTTGGAGCGCCTAATTGCTTTTAAAAGGCTCCGCGCCCAAGCTCGTCGGCTGATACAACAAAGCAACCTGGGATAGGTATGTAGCCACTATCAGCTCTCGGGTCTCCCCAACTGAGGTTTGGAAGCAGGTTAGGCGCATTTTCGGGCATCGTCCACTGGCAGTAATCCCCACATTCGGGGTACTGTCCAGACCCATCTGCTATTGCGCAGTACATGACAGAACATTATGCTCGTACTTTAGAATCTTCATCTTACATTGCGGACTTCCGCGCACTCAGAGCGTGTTGAACAACGGCAGCTTTCCTTTCACATGCGCCGCCAGGATAATACAACGCACCGTTCAGTGAGAGGGTGTTTGAGAGTGCTAGAGCACTCTGCATGTCTTGACACCTCCCCAGGACCAGATAGTGTTTACAACTAGTTCGTTCGCCGACCGCGATGTCAGAGGGGACTGAAGCGCGCCAGTCTCGGTTTGCACGGCCACTACGGTCGGGAGTTCGAATCCCCCCTCGGGCATGGATTTTTGTGCCGTCCTTAGTCTTAGCTAGTTCATAAGTAGTTTGTAAGTTTAGGGGCTGATGACCCCGTAGTTAAGTCCCATAAGTTATAAAAATATTTGAAACCTCCCTGCGGATTTTTTAACGTCTTCTTACTTTGTACAACCATCTCTGGGTGAAAGGCGTTTTTGTGTCCCAGTGGTGGGATAGCATCATCCCAGTGATGAAACCTGGTGCCGATCCGCTGTTGGCTGAGCTACCACCCAATAAGCCTCTCCAACGTTCTGTGCAAGATCTTGAAACGTATTGTGAATCGGCGGCTCATGTGGATTCTTGAAGATTGGGGACTCCTTGGTCCCCAACAAGGGGGCTTCCGCCATGGTAGCTCTGCAATTATATCTGCACTGCTTTCACCAGGCGTGAGCACATGGTTGCGGTCTTCTTCGATCTTTGCAAGGCATAAGATACCACCTGACGCCACCATATACTGGCTACACTGTACGACTGGGGCTTACGTAGTTCCCTACTGACGTTCATAAAGAACTTCCTCTCATTCCGTACTTTTCGGGTTAGGGTTGGTACCTCTCTCAGCTCACATCCAAGAGAACGCCTTCCAGGGCTCCGTTCTCAGTGTACCTCTACTTTCAGTTGCCATAAACAGCCTTGCGGCGGATGTAGGGTCATCGGTCTGTTCGTCCTTGTTTGCTGATGACTTTTGTTTATATTATAGTTCTGGTGTCGCTGAAAGACGTCTACAAGGAGCCATTCAAAAGGCACAATCCAATCATCCAAAACCCGAGTGATGCACTTTTGTCATGGGGTCGTTCACCCTGACCCAGAACTCTACCTTGTTTAATGTCGCAGAAACGCATCGATTTCTCGGCATGCTGATTGACAATTGACTGACTTGGGGGCCACACCTTCGTCAGCTGAAGCAAAAATGCTAGCGGCATGAAATATACTGCGCTGTCTCGGCCACACTACCTGAGGAGCTGGCCGTCAAACTCCGATGCACGTCTTTTTGGCCCTAATATTATCACGCCTGGATTATAGGAGCCATCTTCAGCATTGTGGATCTTGGATCCCATTCTTCATGGTGGTGTTGGTCTTGGTCTTGCAATGGGGGCTTTCTGCACCAGCCCTGTGCAAAGCCTCCTCACTGAAGCTGGAATCCCTCCCCTGAGGTTTCACTGGCAACAGTTGTTAGCTTCTTATGTCGCCCACGTTCACGGTACGCCTCACCATCCAAATCTCAGGCTTTTGTTTCTAAACACCGTCCTTCCCTCTACTCAATGTCGACCCAGACCAGGTCTTCCAATCGCGATTTTAGTACGTACTCTTTCCTAAATAGAGTCCCTACCTCTCCCTCCCGCATTCTCCTGCCAATCTCATGTCCCTCCTTGGTCTATTCCTTGTCTACAGCTCCACCTGTAATTGTTCGGCGATCCAAAGGCGTCGGTTTCTCCACAGACACTTGATCTAGTTTCTGGATATCCTTGGTACGTTCTGTGACGTCATATACTCTGATGGCTCCCAGGTGGAAGGCAGAGTGGGTTACGCTTACGTTCATGTTGACCACATTGAACAACGCTCCCTGCTTCCTGGCTGTACCGTCTTTACGGCAGAGCTGATCGCCATAATTCCTGCTCTAGATACCTCTGTACATGCCCCAGGAACTCATACGTCATATGCAGTGACTCCCTGAGTGATTTGCAAGCTCTCGACCAGTGTTTCCAAACACCATTTGGTGCGATCCATCCAAGACTGTGTTCAGTCTTGGCGAGTGTGGACGTTCGGTGGCTTCCATCTGGACCCCGGGCCACATCGGCATTTCAGGGAATGAACGAGCTGATCAGCTGGCCAAGCAGGTCATTGCCTCCCGGCATCTGGATATCGGTACACCAGAAAGGGACATCCGCTTGGGTCTGCACCGCAAGATCTCCATGGCCTGGAATTCAGAATGGTCGACATTGAGCACGCCCAATAAGCTCCGTGCGATCATATCTTCGACGGCAGCTTACTTAGGCCTTTCTCGAAGTGACTCGGTCGTCCTGTCGCCTGCATATAGGCCATACATGGCTCACGGCCACGTCTCACGTCGAGAGTACCCGCCAAATTGCCGTTGCGGCGCTCTGCTGACTGTGGTCCACATCTTGTTGGACTGTCCACTTTTAGCTGCATTGCGGTAGTCATTTAACCTGCCATCTGTGCTCTCTTCGCTTTTAGCTGACGACGCCTCTATGGTTGACCGTGTTTTAGGGTTTATTCGCACAGCTGGTTTTTATCATACGATTGAATTGTGGGTACCTAAGCCTGATCTTTTGGGCGCCCACCATTAAACAGTTTTAACCTGTTGTTCCTTTTGTCTTGTCAGTCCTATTCCCAACTGGCAGCTTTGTGTGTACAGGATGACTGGCTCATCCATTATTATCGTAGTGATCAGCAAGCCATGATATTCTGCTGCTCAGTTCTTTAACTTAGTTCCTGACTTGGATTTTTTTTACGTATGTGTATTTTGTGTAGTCAGCGAACTGTTCTTTGTCAGTTGGTTCCACTCGTATTTCTCCATTATTTGTTTTTAGCCTCTTCGTCCAATCAATGAATGCATTGTAGAGTGCATGGAATATGCGAGAATTTTTGACTTCTGGACTTTGTTCACCTCCGAACTATCCCTAACATACTAAAAGTCCCCGCCCCTGGGGGGTGAGCTAAAGTGGGGGTGGGGGTGGAAAGGTACAATTTTTTTGGTTTTTCGCTTATATCTCGAAAGCGGTCCGCCTTAGGAAGAAAATGTTCCAAATAAAAATGAAACATAATTGAATTTTCTATAAAATTGTTTCTATACATATTAGTCGAATTCCCAACGGTTTTCGAGATAAACGTTACTGAAAATCGACAATTTCGGAAAAAATCATTTTTACCTCACTAAATTTGTCAGACATTTACTTCTAGTGACTCACGCGATCGTTTCTCAGAAAATTTGTCGGAAGGAAAGTTGTAGATCATTAAATTTCCTTGAATTTGATAGGCACATTTATTACCTTATCTTCAGCCAATCAGAAGTTACATCATTTATAGGATGTGCACTCAGTTTCGAGGTCCTTCTAGAAATGAGTGTTTTGAAAGGCTGTGACGTTTTTATCTTATGAAACGTGCTAGCATGGTAAATAACACCTTAACAATAACAAGAAGGTAATTTCAATGAAAGAGAACACCTTTTTACAATTATAACGTTTATTACAATATTGTGAATCATACAATGCAAGTATTTAGAAGCACTGATAGTGATTCAAAATGAAAAATAAGTGCATTGAATGCAACATTTTCATTTTTATGAGGAGGAATGGTCGATGCTCATTTGTCACCTGCAGTGGACACGCCTTCAAGGTCGCCGGTACCTAACGCCCGGCAGAGGGTTAACGATGGGGAAGCCCCACGAGGAACATCGAAGGCCTGCCACTGGCTCCTTCCAAGAGACTAGACAGAGGGGAGGAATGGAGTGTTCTCACTCACTTCTTACTTCAGTGCACTTCAGAAGTTCTCCAAGGATAGAAAACTTTGTATGTCAGTTTTTCGTGATATTTTTATTTATGAAAATGTTGACTATGTAGTCAGCGTAATGGCTATTCGATTTCAGAAAGCCGCTTCATCTCTCTCTCTCTCTCTCTCTCTCTCTCTCTCTCTCTCTCTCTCTCTCTCTCTCTCTCTCTCTCTCTCTCTCTCATATATAATTACCTTTAGGTAGGATAGGGACACGAGTCGCCGAAGTGGCGTCCAGTTGAAAGTCTGAAAGGCAGTGGAAAGATAAAAGTGAAAATCTACCAAAATCTCAACCTAAATACCCAATTTCCAATGCATGAGGTACATATGTCACTTTTATTTCTCCTCAGTATTCTAATTTACTTCGGTTAACTACTTATGTCACACGTAACTTGATATTAGAGAAAGAAGCATTAATTTATGGTATACAAATAATGAATTGCAATTATCTGTACTAATTACACAAGCTGCTAAATTTATAACAGCTGAGAACGTAGTTTTCAATGTCTGTGCACATATGCACGGTCACAATATTCTCAGTGGTCAATTTCGCAAGCATTGAGAATTAATGCCCACAGGTCTTACAGATTATTGTATTCCCTTCATATAGACCCACAAAAAGAAATAAAGCAGTAAATTTACAAACTGGGCACGAAATTGGTCCTACCTACTTCTTAGGGAATATCTGATCCATATCTTCACAAAGTGTCAAGCGAGGCGAGGGTCCATGTTGTAACACTAATGACGAGTAAAGGGGACATGTTCTAGGAACATACGTACCTTGTATTACTTTAGTAACGAAAATGTATTTCACAAAGCAATGGTAAATCTTTAATTGTAGACCTATGTTGTTCACTGCTTATGAGGGCTCTCAGAAATAGGAAGAAGGGCTGGATATAGCCTGTAAAATGAATTCAAAAGCTGATCAGCTCTCAAAACAGTTCTTAATATACTAAACAATAGAACAGCTCCCCCCCCCCCCTTACCCTGCCCCCCCCCCCCTCTACCCTTGACGTATAAGGTACTACCAAACTGACAATACCGTGAAGCCTTCATGTTCTCTCAATCGTTTCTCTGATTCAATACTCACTTGTTACGTGATATAGAATTTCTTTCTGCAGCATCATATTGCAAAAACTATGATCATTTGTCTGGATTGTTTATTCACATTTCACTCCTGCTATAGAAGCATAAAAGTCTTACTTAAATATAAATTTATATTCAATTTAAGCTAAACTCATTACCAGAAATGGTTTGCGGTACGCGTGTGACCTGTTGTCCTGTTTCTTTTCAGACACATGATATTCCTGTGCGAAGCATTAGAGCCACCTCGACGCGTTCGCTGGGCAGATTTGGCAGCAAACGAAGAAACCAGTGATCCCCGTTAACTCCACCATCAGAGGAATGGGCAGATATGGAAGCCAACAGAGGAGCGGCTTCTGAAAAAATGATTTAAAAAAACTGGAGCAGTCTCTGTAGAGGGGTCTGCATCATTGCTTCGGAACGAGAGCACGCTAATGCCGAGGCTGGCTTTTCCCGCCTTAGGGAGGACTGCGTTTAAACCCACCTCGAGCCATCCAGATCTATTTTAGCGATTTCCCTCAACAGCTCTAGGCCAGTGGCGGGATGGTTCCTTCCAAAGGGCACGGCAGATTTACTTCCCCATACGTAGCAAACACAGGGCGTGCTGTAATGACCATGTTGTGGACGGGATGATAAATGCTAATATATCTCCATCGTTCGCAAATGTTTCGCACACCCACGAACTTGGCTGCTTGAAATGGAGATATACTCCTGCTGCTTGGAGAAAATACACGAGGAAATGAATTTACAATTTTAGAAGACATTTCTGGAGAAACAGCAATCGTTAATGAAATATTTATAAAGCAGTATCATCGCAACCAGTTTGTCTGCTTGTGAGAATGTCTTCAGCCGATTGTGCGCGGGTTAGGAACCTTTGGCCGTCGAAATCAACTGCGGAAATAGTGATTTTTCAGTTGATTTTCACGGCCAGGGGGAGATTGAAACCAGTTGCCTAACAATAAAACCTCTCGCGATACTGTTTTATAAAAATATGAGCATATAAATGATAGTATGGAAATAACTCAATGACAGCACTAAAAGGTTAGGCGGAAATCTTCATTTCTAAAGTCGTGTAGCACCATACACTGCGAAGGAATGTGAAAACTTGTCCAACGTGACCTAAAAAAACGGTGCAGCAAACTACCCCAACTGCCTGTCACGACCGTTGCTGACAGCATTAGTCTTCTACTTGGCCAGTGTTGGTCAACAGCGATTTGGAACCAGAATGGTACGGGACAAGTGTATTTAAGTCTGTTCATATAGGCCGAAGAGTTCATTCATACAGAAGGCTCAATTTAATAAATTGGAAAGCGCTGGAATACCAAGTGCTGTTGCTGTAGAATTCAAAGTTTGAACGTCGTCAGTAAGAAAAATTTGAAACAGAATCAGAGAAAGCAGCAGATGGTCCGGTAATGATAGTCGTGTTGAGCGTGAAATATATGCGCTCACTTCGACATAGATTGACTGGACATGGAAGTATATGTGAAGGCTTAGCAGCCACATATGTAATACCTCTTTGAAGCAGAGTATTTTCCCCAGATAGAATAAAATATGCTACAGTTAAACCACTGCATCAAAATGGAGATACATCTGATGACTACTTCCCTAACTCCCTTCTGACAACTTCATTAAACGTTCTTGAGAAAGTGAGTCAAGAGTAACTTCCCATGTTTAAAAATCTTTGGTTTTCAACAAGACTATTCAACAGAAAAGTACTGTATATGCTTTCACTGAACGAATATTAAATGTTCGGAATAACCGGACATCACCAGTTAGAATTTTGTGATATCTCAAAGGCTTTTGATTGTGTAAATCATAGTTCTTATACATAAACTTAAGCATTGTGTAGTGGGCCAGTGCAAAAATGGTTTAATTCATACCTAACTGGAAAATCGCAAAAATTGAAATAATTTTTCAGGTAAACTACAAAAAATTTGCGACGACGGATTAGCCGTGCGCACTGGGGCGCCGTGCTGCGGTGCGCGTGGCCGTTCGCCGTCGGGTTCGAGTCCCCCCTCTCGGGTATGGGTGTTTGTATTGTCCTTAGGTTACGTTACCTTAGTTAAAGTAGTTCGTAAGCTACGGACTAATGACGACGCAGGTGAGTCCGATAGATTTACAAGAATTTGATCTAAACAAAAATCAGCTGATTCCTGGGGAACTATCAAGAATGGGCTCCTACAGGGTTCGGTCTTCGATTCTTTGTTCTTGATATATATGCCCATCTTTTATTCATGAGGATGCAAACCTAGTTTTTTTTCTTTGATAAAAATACAGTAATTACACCCGACAATCAATTAACTGATGAAATTGTAAAAAATGTCCTTCAGAAAATTCTCTGCAAATGGATTCTTATCAAATTTTGATAAAACATCGTATATACAGTTCCACACGGTGAATGGCATAACACCATTACTAAATTGTGAAAATAAGTCTGTAGCAGAGGTAGAATAGTCAGTTTTTAGATGTATACACTGGTGACCTATTGAATTGCAAGCAACACATTAATTGAAATGAGTTCAGAAACTTAAGCTATTACTAATTTTGGTGACAAACATCCCAGTAAATTAGCTAACAACGCCTTGTTACATTAATGCTTTCATATATTTTGGGGGTAATTCATCATTGAGCAAAAGCATCATGGCAGAGGAACCAATCAGATAATTCTGCAGACTCAAGCATCTAGCGATATTCAGTTGCTTCACAAGACATCTATGAAATTTAGTAACCCAACGCAATTAAAAATAATACAGTAGCAGTTTGTATAGCTAAAACACAAGGAGAAATGATTTACACTATTCAACGCTAATTCTAACTTTAGCACAGAAGGGGGTGGATTATACTGCCACAACTTACCGAATTTCAAATGCCTCGCAGATAGCCAACCAGTATTTAAAAGCAAACTGGCCATTAAAATTGCTAAACCACGAAGATGACGTGCTACAAACGCGAAATTTAACCTACAGGAAGACGATTCTGTGATACGCAAATGATTAGCTTTTTCAGAGCATTTACACAAGGTTGGCGCCGGTGGCGACACCTACAACGTGCTGACAGGAGGGAAGTTTCCAACAGATTCTCATTCACAAACAGCAGTTGACCGGCGTTGCGTGGTGAAACGTTGTGATGCCTCGTGTTAGGAGGAGAAATGCGTACCATCACGTTTCCGACTTTGATAACTGTCGAATTGTAGCCTATTGCGATTGCGGTTTGCCGTATCGCGACATTGCTGATCACGTTGGTCGCGATCCAATGACTGTTAGCAGAATATGGAATCGGTGGGTTCAGGAGCGCAGTACGGAACGCCATGCTAGATCCCAAAGGCCTCGTATCACTAGCAGTAGAGATTAAAGGCATATTATCCGCATGGCTGTAAAGGATCGTGCAACCACTTCTCGATCCCTGAGTCAATAGATAGGGATGTTAGCAAGACAAGCCCCATGAACGAAGCTGCATGAACGAAGTTTGCAGCAGCATGGACTATCAGCTCGGAGACCATGGCTGCGGTTACCTCTGACGCTGCATCACATACAGGAGCGCCTGCGATGGTGTACGGCCGCGGTGGAGTAGCCGAGCGATCTAAGGCGCTTCGCTGCGGAGAGCGAGGTTCATCGCCATCGGGGGTTAGTCCTCCATAGGGCGTGCGTGTGCGGTCCTTAGGTTAGTTTACCTTAGTGTAAGTAGTTTAAGCTACGGACTGATTACCACGCAGTTTGGTCCAATAGATTTACAAACATTTGATTTAACGGTGTACGCAACGACGAACCTGGGTGTACGAATGGCAAAACGTCATTTTTTTTTTCGGATGAATCCAGGTTCTATTTACAGCATCATGATGGTCGCAGTCGTGTTTGGCGACATCGTGGTGAACGCACATTGGAAGCGTGTATTCATCGCCATACTGGCGTATCGCCTGGCGTGATGGTATAGGGTGCCATTGGTTACACCTCTCGGTCACCTCTTGTTGGCCCAGAGAACGTCTCTTGGAACGCTGTCTTCAGCGTTGTCTCGACCGTCTGTACTCTTGGAGTGTCGCCAACGGTTTCCGGTTCTCCAGCGAGAAAAGTCTGTATAAATTTCTGGAGATACAAAGAGTTCCTTCCACCGTCTCTCCATCTTGGCCCCGTTACTGTCTTTCGTAGAGACGACGAAATTTTTAGGACTTATATTGGACAGGAAACTCTGCTGGTCCCCGCATGTGTCCTATCTGGCTGGCCGGTATATTCGTTCCTTTAACGTCCTCCGTGTTCTTAGCGGCACGTCATGGGGAGCGGATCGAACCGTCCTACTTCAACTCTACCGGTCCACTGGATTACGGAAGCTTCATTTACTCTTCCGCACGACCATCCATTATACGCCGTCTAAACTAGATTCACCATCGGGGGTTACGCCTGGCGATAGGAGCTTCTTACACAAGCCCTGTTGACAGCCTCTATACCGAAGCTGCCGAATTACCTGTAACCTATCGACGCGACATATTACTGTGTCGATATGCATGCCGTTTGCTTTCGAAGCCTCACCATCCTTCCCATCCATCGTTCTTTAACGACTCCCTCGATAGCCAATATGGGCTGTTTGCGATTGCCCTGCTCCCGCCTGGAGTCAGTTTTCGACGCTTGCTTCGGCAGCTCGATTTTACTCTCCCTTCCACATTTCAAATAGGTGAGAGCCCAGTGCCACCTTGGCTTCAGGCTCCAGTTCGCGTTCACCTCGAACTCGCCTCACTCCCGAAGGAGAACACTTTGGATGCTTTATACTGCTCGCGGTTTCTTGAACTTTGTGCACGGCTCGAAAATTCCGTTTTCATATATACGGACCCCCCCCCAGGGGGCCCACAGTTCTTTTGTGGGTACGTGTGTGGCGCGCACGGGGCCCCGAGCCGGAGCAGCTTTTCTTCTGCCCCAGGCTGCTTCACTTTCCCTCCCGGTTTATGCCTTCGCCCGGAGACGGGCATATTTCGTGAGCTACGGTGGTTCTTGCTGTCGTTTTTCTTCCTTCGTTCCTTCCTTTCTTACCCTTTGTTTCTGTCTTTCTCTCCTTGGACTCTCCTAGCCTTCTTCTCCTCCTCATTAGTCTCCGCCTCGGCGTTTGAGACACTTCTTTCCTTCTTTCTCTTCACTTCCTCTATTCTTCTTCTTTCCTCCCTGTGCGTGTCTGAAGGCCGACCCACGCATTATCATGCGTAGCAGGTGACGGGGTAACGCGTAATTCCCCGCCCCGGGTAGACAAGTAGGGCACGTACGTACCCCCTGGTAAAGGCCAGGCCCAGGGAGGGGTGATCCCCGAGCTGGTACCTTCCGAACGTGCCGATTGGTCCCTCCGTCAGTTCTCGGGAGGTGAGACCTGAGGTGTGAACAATCACCTAAGGCGGGTAAGCCCTCGGAGAGGGCCCCCACTAGGAAGGAGCGCGCCATCGGAGACGCCGGTAATCACGGGGGACACTTCCGCGATGACTTCCTTCTCTTCTTTAGTGACGTTGACCCAGAAACGTAAGTTAGATTCGCCTCAGCAAAAAAAGACTCTGCCTAATGTACCTAAATTTCTTGTCTCTCGCACCGACGGAAAGGATTTAAATTCTGTCAATCCTTTCGTTATACAGAAAGGTGTAGATGCAATTGCTGGCCCTGTTAAAACCTGTTAGTCAGCGCAATGGCACATTGTTGCTGGAAGTGGAAAGTGCCTTCCAAGCTCAGAAACTACTCCGGACTACACTGTTACACACGTTTCCTGTCAAGGTGGAAGAACATCGCACACTCAACTCGTCACAGGGGGTAGTCTTCACGAGATCCCTTGACGGGTTGTCTGATGAAGACATCCAATCCTATATGTCCGACCAGGGTGTGACAGCCGTCCATAGGCTAATGAAAAAGGTCGATAACCAACTGACACCGACTCGTACTGTGTTTTTGACGTTAGACAGAGTTGACCTCCCGTCGAAGGTCAAAGCAGGGTATGAAGTCATCTTCGTCCACCTTTATGTACCTAACCCAACGCGCTGTTTTCAGTGCCACAGGTACAACCATACCTGTGAACATTGCCCAAATGCAGCAAAGTGTGTCACTTGTGGTAGGGACGCCCATGAGGGGGATTGTCCACCTCCGTCCCCACTGCCTAAACTGCAACGGTGACCATGCGGCTTCCTCTCGTGACTGCCCTGTATACAAGGATGAGAAGGTAATCCAGCAAATTCGGGTTACGGAGAAGGTATCGACCTCTGCCGCTCGAAAGTCGTTTGCGAGTCGAAAGCCCACTGTCCTCCCAGCGGGTACATACAGTAAGGTCCTCACCTCAACTCGACCTACCAAGGATTCCAGTACCCAGACTTGTGACTTCACTTTCGCTGACACAGTTGTGCGATCCGCCAGCCCGAAGATTGCCCGTTCCACGTCCCCGCTTCCTCCTGCTGCTTGTAAGTTACAGTCTTCGTCAACATCTAGTAAACCGCGGGCACCTAAACAAGATGCCCGGACCTTGAAAAAGGAACCCGTCCGTGAGGATTTTCTGCGTTCTCAGGCTTCCCAACCGTCAACTGCCTCTTCCCGCCGTCACTCTTCCAGAAGAGCCAACAAGAAAGAGTTCCTCTCCTTCCCCGCCGAGGCGTGACCCATCCGTCACGCCGTCCAACAGTTGCCGGCCTCGGCCGTCTTCTGTTTAACCGGGTCGCTCCGTCTGCCGGGCACCCGGCCCTCTACCGGCGGTGGACACTGCCCCTCCTGATCAACTCAGGGAGGTGGCAGGCGCGTCGGTCGAACCTATGGACCACGACCCTTTGCCCCTGGCAGCGATAGCAGTGCTCCCTCGAAATCCGGTCCTCCGCGGCCGTCGAGGTGACCCCGCTTGCTAGTTGGTTTTTATCCTTATTTCTTCTCTCATTTTTATCATGGCGCTCCTTCAATGGAATATTCGCGGCATTCGTTCTAATCGGGAGGAGTTAAACCTACTCCTTCGATTGCACTGCCCGCTTCTAGTCTGCCTCCAGGAAACTAAGTTGCGTCCACGTGATCGTGCAGACTTTCCACACTACACCTCTGTGCGGTTCGACCTGCACCCATGGAAGGTGTCCCAGCCCATGGAGGGGTTCTGATACTCCTTCGAGACGATGTCTATTTCCATCCCATTTCCTTGCACACTCACCTACAGGCAGTTGCTGTCCGCATCACTTTATCCACATTTACCTTCTCCCTCTGTAATATCTATTCGTCATCGTCATCTGCCCTTACTAGGGCAGATGTGCTACACCTTGTTGACCAGCTCCCTTCACCTTTCGTGTTGGTAGGCGACTTTAATGCCCACCACCCCCTATGGGGCTCTCCGGCACCTTGTCCGAGAGGCTCCCTTTTGGTGGACATTCTCCAACACCTCGATCTTGTCTGCATCAACACCGGTGCACCGACCTTCCTTTCAGACACAACACACACTTACTCCCATATAGACCTCGCAATATGCACTCCTCCGCTTGCCGGTCGGTTTGAGTGGTATGCACTTTCTGACACGTACTCAAGTGACCATTTCCCTTGTATCATCCACTTCCTGCATCATTCCCCATCTCCTCGTCCCACCAGTTGGAACATTTCCAAAGCCAACTGGGGGCTTTATTCTTCCGTGGCTGTTTTTCACGATCAGAATTTTCCCAACTGTGGCAGTCAGGTCGATTACCTCACAGAGGTTATTCTCACCGCTGCTGAACGTTCCATACCTCGTACATCCTCTTCAACCCGTCGTGTCCAGGTCCCTTGGTGGACTGCAGCCTGCGCGACGCGCTTAGAGCCCTGAGCCGTGCTTTACGCACCCTCCGCCGCCACCCAACTTTGGAGAATTGCATCAATTATAAACGTATGAGAGCGCAATGTCGTCGTATCATAAACGACAGCAAGAAAGCTTGCTGGACAGCTTTTACTAGTTCTTTTAACCGTTTTACTCCCTCCACGGTTGTTTGGGGTGGCCTACGCCGTTTATCCGGTATCAAGGTCCACTCCCCGATTCCTGGCCTGATCGTGGAGAACGCAGTCCTCGTGGACCCCGCTGCTGCTTCCAACGCATTGGGCCGTTTCTTTGCGGAGGTTTCGAGCTCTGCCCATTACCACCCTGCCTTTCTCCCTCGCAAACAGGTAGAGGAGGCACGGCCGCCTTCTTTCCACTCTTTTAATCGTGAAAATTATAACGTTGCCTTCACCATGCAGGAGCTAGACCGTGCTCTCGCCCTGTCGCGATCTTCTGCTCCCGGGCCCGATTCCATTCATATTGAGATGCTGAAGAACCTCTCTCCTGCGGGCAAGTGCTTTCTTCTTAGTACCTACAATCGGATATGGACTGAAGGTCATGTTCCCACAAGTTGGCGTGAAGCCATTGTTGTCCCCATCCCCAAGCAAGGGAAGGACAAACACCTTCCTTCCAGTTATCGACGCATTTCTATGACTAGCTGTGTCTGTAAGGTGATGGAACGCATGGTTAACGCTCGGTTGGTCTGGCTCCTCGAATCTCGCCGCCTCCTGACTAATATCCAATGCGGTTTTCGTCGACACCGCTCTGCTGCTGATCACCTCGTTACGTTGTCGACCTTCATAATGAACAAATTTCTAAAGAAGCGTCAAACAGTAGCAGTGTTCTTTGCCTTGGAGAAGGCATGCGATACCTGTTGGAAAGCGGGCATTCTCCGCACATTGCACACATGGGGCCTTCGGGGCCCCCTTCCTCTTTTCATTCAAGCGTTTTTGGCGGATCGCAAGTTCCGGTTATGGGTGGGCTCTGTTTTGTCAGATACCTTTTTCCAGGAGAATGGGGTACCACAGGGCTCCGTCTTGAGTGTGGCGCTCTTTGCCATTGCAATCAATCCGATCGTAGATTGCCTTTCAGCCGACGTCTCCGGATCTCTTTTTGTTGACGATTTCGCAATTTATTGTAGCGCCCAGCGGACGTGTATCTTGGAGCGTTGTCTTCAACGCTGTCTTGACCGTCTATATTCCTGGAGCATCGCAAACGGCTTCCGATTCTCCACTGGGAAAACTGTGTGTATAAACTTCTGGAGATACAAGGAATTTCTTCCACCTTCTCTACATCTCGGCCGTGTTGCTCTCCCTTTCGTGGAGACTACGAAATTCTTGGGACTCATGTTGGATCGCAAACTTCGCTGGTCCACACACGTGTCCTACCTGGCTGCCCGTTGTGCCCGATCCCTTAACGTTCTTCGTGTCCTCAGTGGCACGTCATGGGGAGCGGATCGTACCGTCCTGCTTCACCTTTACCAGGCCATTGTTCAGTCGAAGCTCGACTACGGAAGCCTTGTATACTCTTCAGCACGGCCGTCGATTCTCCGCCGTCTCAACTCTATCCACCATCGGGGTTTACGTCTTGCGACCGGTGCATTTTATACTAGCCATGTTGAAAGTCTGTATGCCGAGGCTGCTGTATTACCCTTGACCACTCGGCGTGACATACGTTTGTCTCGATACGCATGCCGCCTGTGGTCGATACCCAACCATCCATCTTACCGATTATTTTTTGACGTCTCACTCGATCGCCAATATCAGTTGTCTGCGATTGCCTTGCTTCCACCTGGAGTTCGGTTTCACCGCCTACTACAGCGGCTCGATTTTACCCTTCCTTCCACCTTTCGGTTGAGCGAAAGCCCATTGCCCCTGTGGCATCAGGCCCAGGTTCACACTCACCTCGAACTTAGCTCGCTCCCCAAGGAGAGCACTCCGGATTTGGTATACCGCTCGAGGCTTGTCGAACTCCGTTCGCGGTTCGATAATGCCATATTTATTTACACTGATGGTTCCAAGAGCACTGCCGGTGTCGGATCTGCCTTCGTCGTCGGGGACAACCGGTTCCAATACAAGCTCCCTGACCGGTGTTCGAGTTTCACGGCTGAGCTTTTTGCCCTCCACCAGGCCGTTTTGTACACCTGCCGCCACCGCCAACCTTTCTATGCCATATGTTCGGACTCCCTTAGTGCCCTGCAGAGTCTTAAGGATCCTTTCTTGATTCAACGCTCCCTCCAGTTGCTAGCTGATGACAGCTGTCACGTTTCTTTCCTGTGGGTCCCTAGCCACGTGGGAGTGCCCGGGAATGAGACCGCCGACATAGCAGCCAAGGCCGCAGCTCTTTTGCCTTGCATGGCTACCTTTTGCGTCCCATTTTGTCGATGTTCAACGGGCTCTTCGCCGGATAATCGTGTCGTCATGGCACAGTGTGTGGCTTTCACTGTACAACAATAAATTGCGAGCTGTAAAACCGATCCCGACCGCTTGGAGGACCTCCTCACGCCCCTCTCGGCGGGAGGAGGTCATCCTGGCCCGGTTGCGGATCGGTCACTGCCGTTTCAGCCACCGTCACTTGCTATCCGCTGACCCTGCACCGCTGTGCTCCTGCGGTGCACTGCTGACAGTGCGACATGTTTTACTGACTTGCGTTAATTTTAATCATCTCCGTGTAGCCCTTCACTTTCCGTCTACTCTGGAGGAAATTTTAGCTGATGACACACGATCAGCGGCTCGAGTTTTGCGTTTTATCAAATTGGCCAACTTATCGAAGGATATTTAACCCTTTTAATTGTCTTTTATCTTTCGTTTTTAGCCTTTTCTTGATTTTCTACAGTCACCAAATTTTTTGAGATCTAGTGAATCTAAGTTCTTGTCTGGGCGCTAATGACCATAGAAGTCGTGCGCCCTAAAACAACAATATATATATATATATATATATATATATATATATATATATATATATATATATATATATACGGATGGCTCAAAGACCAATGACGGTGTCGGATGTGCGTTTGTCGTCGGGGATGACTGTTACCAGTACAGGCTTAATGCTCACAGATCGAATTTCACAGCGGAGCTTTTTGTCCTCTATCAGGCTGTGCTCTTCATCCGTCGACACCGTTCTCCTTCTTATGTTATCTGCTCTGACTCCCTCAGAGCCATCCAGTCTGAGCGACCCCTTTTCAGCCCATCCTATTCTGCACCGAATCAACTGCTCCCTTCAGTTATTAGCTTCTGACGGCCCTCGCGTTCACCTCCTGTGGGTGCCTGGCCACGCAGGCGTGGATGGTAACGAGGCTGCTGATGCCGCTGCCAAGGCTGCAACTTTCTTACCTCAGACAGCTACGTACTGTGTCCCATCGCACGATATTAAAGGGGCTCTTTCGCGGCGCCTTATATCGACATGGCATAATGTGTGGTCTTCACTTACTAATAATAAGCTCCGGACCATTAAACCGCTCTCGGTGGCTTGGATGACCTCATCACGCCGCTCGCGACGAGAAGAGATCTTGGCCCGGCTGCGGATCGGACATTGCCGGTTCAGCCACCACCACTTGCTCAGTGGTGACCCCGCACCGTTATGTTCCTGTGGCCACCCGCTGTCGGTGCGCCATGTTTTATTGTCGTGTTCAAATTTTACTCCTGTTCGGCTTGCACTACATCTGCCGGACACATAGGAAGAAATTTTATTTGATGACGTGCAGGCTGTTGCTCAAGTATTGGATTTTATCAATTTGACCAATTTGTCAAGGGACATTTAGCTCTTCGCATTGTTATTTTTTTACTGTTATTTAGCTGTTTATATAAAGTCTTATTATCCTTGGGTATATCCCAGGTTTGATTCGGGCGCTAATGACCTTAGTAGTTGTGCGCCCTAAAACCACAAAAAACCTCTTGTTGGCATCTACGGCACTTTGAACAGTGGCCGTTACATTTCAGATGTCTTAAGACATGTGGCTCTACCCTTCATTCGATTCCTGTGAAAGCTTATATTTCAGCAGGATAATGCAGGACCACATGTTTCAGGTCCTGTACGGGCCTTTGTGGATACGAAAAATGTTAGATTGATGCTCTGGCCAGCACATTCTCCAGATCTCTCAGCAATTGAAAACGTCTGGTCAATGGTGGCCAAGCAACTGGCTCGTCACAATACGCCAGTTACTACTCTCGATGAATTGTGGTTTCGTGTTGAAACTGCGTGGGCACCTGTACCTGTACTCGCCATCCAAGCTGTTTGACTCAATGGCCAGGCGTATCAAGGCCGTTATTACGGCCAAAGGTGGTTGTTCTGGGTACTGATTTCTCAGGACCTATGGACCCAAATTGCGTGAAAATGTAATAACATGCCAGTTCTAGTATATTTGTTTAATGAATAACCGTTTATCTGCATTTCTTGGTGTAGAAATTTTAAAGGCCAGTACTGTAATTCAGAAACATTGCATGACATATTTTACTGACACACACATCATTACGAAACCTTGTATGCATGAACTATGGACCAAGTGTCAATCTAATTCGCGTTTATGATTTCGTGTATTGAGAGCAGCGATTTTTATTGCTGTATTAGTCAAGACTGGCAGCATCTCCATAAGTTCTGGAGCTTTAATGGATAAGGTAAACTACTGCAACACGATGTCTTCCATATAGTTAAATGGGAAAGACCCGTTTTGCCTGTAGATCAGAGTGCGGTCGGAAGCATAGAGTACTGTCCATACTCGCGAATCATTCAGATTACCCGGGGTCTTACTAATTTTATTCCCGACCTTTCATTTTCATTCCTTTCGGAAACTCTACTCAAACCAGTTTAGTTTCTAGATAACTGCTGCAATCGTTTGATGTATTTAATCGCGATGCGACGTGAAATATTCCAGAAAAGGCTTACCCTTTCTGGAGAAAACAAAATGCGATCTTAACAAAATTAACAGTTAACGTAATGGAATAAAGTTTCTAAACACTGATAACCAAAATTCTATATCTGTTTATTGTCAATAGATATATACCTTGCCGGCCGGTAAGTAGAAAAAGTATCCTTAAAGTACGGTAATGGATTATTATGAGGGAGTGGGAAATGTTTCCCCTTTAGACTGTGGGCAGAGTTGTTTGGAATGAAGAAAAAAAGGAGAAAAAAAATAGAATGAGAATAAAGATAAGTCATTTATTTTTCTACATAATTTCCAAGTACATTGAGACATTTATCAAACAGCTTCATAAGCTTCAAAAAGCCGCCCAGGGAAAAACCAGTGCGTTGCTTACTTGAAGTGTTAAACGGCTATGGGGGAAAGTCGACACAGCAGGTGAACGTGTACGTGCAAGACAGATACACCATTGGATTGGCGTCGTCCGTGAATATGCCAATGACTTTGTTTCAGTTTGTGACGGGGATGAAATGTGGGTCCACCATTACACGCCTGAATCGAAGGCCGCATCCATGGACTGGAAAACATCCGTCATCACCTGTCCGAAAGAAGTTCAAAACCACTCCATCTGCAAGGAAAGTGCTACCCACCGTTTTGAGATGCTTGAGGACTTTTGTTGCTGGACTTTCTGGAGGATGCAACCATCAGTGCTGCGCGGTACAGTACCACTATGTCGAAATTGAAAGAGGTGATTCGTAAAAAGTGACCTAGCCTTCTCAGATCTGTCGTCGTGCTGTTGGACGAGAATGAGTCCACATTCGGCGACGGCCAGTCAAAACTACATTGGAACTCTTGGTTATGAGTGCCTACACCAGGCATGGCCAAACACCGCCCTCGCCGTTTCCGCGCGGGCGGCCTACCCCGCGTACTGTGCGCAGCGGCGTGTGCAGTGGGGCACTGGCGACACACGGTCGCGGTGGGCGGGTGAACTACAGTGCACTACGCCCATGGGTGCGGGCGCGCCCGTCGGGCGGAAGTGTTGGCCATGCCTCGCCTACACATCCCTCATACAGTCCTGATGTCGCACAGACTGACTTCCATCAATTTCCAGCTTTGAAGAAGTCTCGACAGACGGCGCTTTGGAAACAATTCTGACGTCAAACAAGCTGGTCAACGTTTCTTCCGTATGTAACGCCGTGATTTACTCTTGGAAGGCTCAATGTACTCGGAAATTATGTAGAAAAATAAAGATCTCTAATGTCTCATACTATTTTTTTTCCTTTATTGACCACTGTCGATAGGGAAAACCTATTTTCCAACTCCCCTCATAATAAATTCTCTCATATAGCAGTAGCCGGCCGCGGTGGTCGAGGAGACTGAGGCGCTTCAGTCACGGTCTGCGCGGCCACTATGGTCGGGGGTTCGAATCCCCCCTCGGGCATGGATATTTGTGCCGTCTTTAGTATAAGGTAGTTCATAAGTAGTTTGTAAGTTTAGGGACTGATGACCCCGTAGTTAAGTCCCATAAGTTTAACAAACATTTGAACATATAGCAGTAATGCACAAAGATACAAACGACCGGCATCTTTAGTGTCACTAAGACGTCGGTAATGCTAAAGACCACCACATTATTTTGTCTTAAGAGATGTTAATCCTCTTAGCGAAATGAGATTAAGGTAAAACAGTACAATTCACAAGAAAGTTAAGAATCACAGTAAAAGTATATAGTTTGTATTAAGTAGTAGCAATAAGTGTTGAAACATTAATTTTTAAGAGATGAAAATTATCTTCAGAAATATAATTATGTAACAAACCGTCTCGGTTACAACAGTATAAAGTGAAATTTGCTTTACAAGCGCACAAATGTATTTTCTCGAACATTTATCGCGGACAATCAGCGATCATTAACACTGATTTTAAAATGAATGCCTTGAACAAAATATATTTCGTGGCAATTGAAAGTAACTTGTTAAATATTAAAACTTCCGGGCTAAGTTTCCGTGGTCCATGAATAAGTTCTTACTCCCGACGATTCGTTGCCTACTGCTACTGCGGGCAATATCGTCAAGGGTGAGTCGACGACTTCCGAGTAAGAGCTGGAGGACTCTGCTTATATAGAGGGCAAAGATGGCGCCATCACGTGTCACGTGATGCCGACTATGAAGCTTTCCTTGACCAACGTCATCTCTCGATTACAGGTGATAGTCATATCTTTGGTTCAAAGTTGACCGCCAAATCTTATCTTTCAAACCTTCTTTGCTGTTGAAATTATTGTGGTGTTTCTGTATTTCTATAGCTTCTCTGTACATCCGTGTGTAATAATGCGACGTCCTGGCTAGCACGCTCGTTTGACTAAATTTTTTTATGGTCACCACGTGTAAAAACATGCTCTGCCACAGCTGATTTGTCTGTGACCCAGACGATTCCTTTTATGTTCCAATATGCGACAATATGCGAGTATTAACACTCCTTTTTGTTCCTATATACACCATGCCACATCTAGAGGGAATTTTATACACCCCTAGGCGTTGCTAGGGGATGTCCTGAGTCTTTCACCGATCGTAAGCATTCGCTAATTTTCTTGGTAGGTCTAAAGACGGTCTGCACTTGAAACCTGACCATCTAAAAAGAGTGGGAAGAGTGAACAATATACGCTTATAAGCGTGAGACAGCATTTGGCATGCAGCTAAAGCATACTTCCATTTCTATATCCAGCACCACCTCTTGCGCAGACGTTATTTTTGCTGTCAATATTACGTACGTGCTCAACATGAACTTACAGGTTTCGCAGGGCTCTGATTTCAGCTCTCAGCGCACGTGTGCTTACGGGCGTCCGCTTAGAGCGCTAGCGGCCTGCACTAGTATCCACAGCGAACCTGTTAAACACTTCGCCTCGCATAGCGAAAGAGGTACTAAGAAAACTCACTAATAAACCATGACTGCCAGATCACAAAGAAAGTTCTAACAGCATGCCATCCACTCAGCACGATTCGACGAATTACTCACTTCGGCGGGCGCGGCAAGAGTAAAGCCTCCTGCCACGCGCAAAGCCTTCCCCTCCACACACCGGATGTAGGGCGCGCTAAAAGCGATGCAGACCGCGTTCACAGCCTACTGTCTACCAACATTCGCTACCTGAAGATAATACCTTCTACCAGAGCTCCAGAGAGGTCTCTTGTCACCACTTCTATGAATATGTTGGTACTACACTGCGGCGCGCAAGCTGAGTACTCAGTTTAATTAGTTTCGCTGTGCACTCATGTAAGTACAGGCCAACAAAAAACATCACGTAAAATTTTCCTGTCTGCAGCTGTCTTTTCGTCTTTAGTGGTTTGCTATAAAAACGTAGCCTACACACCTTGCAATCTTGTTAGGGGATTAGGTTTCCGTAGCACCACATTGTTCCTTTTTCTCCGTTTGATAAACCTTCTGGTGTTTTCAGTATAATTCTTTCTCAATGAAGCGGATTTATCGCTTGTTTGAATTTAATTTTCTTCCCAGTTTGCAACAAAATCAACAAATCAGACGCGTTGTTAGAATTGTTTGCAATAAATGCATATGACGCTTAAAAGTCAAACAGCTTGCAGCATTTATCACATAGTAGGCTGAAACTGAAAAAACGGCAGAAAGGTAGGAAAATGAGATGGGGCTTGGATAAATTGAGGGAACCTAAAGTTCTTAAGAATTTCAGAGGGAGCTTTAGGCAACAATTGACAGAAACGGCGGGGGGGGGGGAGGGGAGGGAATACAACAGAAGAGGAATGGGTAGCATTAAGAGATGTAATAGTAGGACAAAATAGATAGAAAGGAAATACCAACAAAAATATTTGGATATCACAGGAAATACTAAATTTAAATGAAGAAAGGAGAAAATATAAAAATGCAGTACAGACGACTAAGAAATGAGATTGACAGGAAGTACAAAATGCCTAAGCAGGAGTGGCTAGAAGCAAAATGCAAATCTGAAGTATGTATAAGAAGGGGAAAAGTAATACTGCCTACAGGAAACTAAGAGACTTTTGGGGACAACAAAAAAAATCTCTAAGAATATCAAGAACTGGGATGGAAAACCAGTTCTTAGCAAAGAAGGGAAAGCTGAAAGGTGGAAAAAAGTACATAGAGCTCTACAAAGGAAATGAACTCGCAGACAATATTGTAGGAAGGAAAGAGGAAATAGATAAAGATGAAATAAGATATGCTATACTGAGAGATGAATTTGACAGAGCCCTGAAAGACCTCTGTCGGATCAAGGCCCCGGAAGTAGATGACATACCCTCAGAGCTACTAAAGTATCTGGGAGAGCCAGCCATAACAAGACTACTTGAACTGGTGAGTAGGATGTATGAGACAGGCGAAATGCCCTCAGACTTTAAGAACCCCTCAGGGGGCTCACCGCTCTGTGGTGAGTACGTGCGTGGCGAGCACGGGGCCCCAGCCTTTGTAGCACTCCTTCCTTTCCGTGCTACATGACGCTTCTTCTACTGTCCTTTTCCCCTCTCTTGGGGACCGAGTGTGTGCATCCTTCGGGGAACCGAAGTTCTGACCCTTTTGGCTTTACAGTCTTCTTTCACCTCTTTCTTTGCCTCCGCGTCTGCGTTTGAGGCTTCTCCTCCTACTATTTCTCTCTTCCTCCTCCCTGTACGCACTTGAAGGCCACCCATATGGGTGACTGGGTAATGCGTAAGTCCCAGCCCCGGGCTGGCATGTAGGGTGCGTGCGTACCCCCTGGTTAAGGCCAGGCCAGGGGAGGGGCTATTGCCTGCGCTGATACCTTCCCGATTCGCCGATTGGTCCCTCCGTCTGTAGATCGGGAGGTGTGACCTGGGGTGTGAACAATCACCCAAGGCGGGTGTGCTTCCGTTGGGGGCCCCCAGCAGGAAGGAGCGTGCCATCGGAGACACTGGCAATCGTGGGGGACACAACCGCGATGGTTCTAAAAAAAAGAAAATGGAAAGAGCCTTTAGAAATGGATGTACTAGACAATAGTGTGTCTGAACAGAAAAATTTAGACATCAAAGTTCCTTGTGGTGACCCGTACTGAGGAAGGACAATCCTTTTCGTCGGTGAACCCATTTATTATTCAAAAAGGGGTTGATGCTATTGCCGGCCCAGTTAAGACCTGCAACCGCCTGCATAATGGAACGCTACTGTTAGAAACAGAAAGTGGCTCCCAGGCACAGCGGCTGCTTAAGGCTACTCTGCTCCACAGCTACCCGGTTCGTGTTGAGCTCCATCCAACCCTCAATTATTCCCAAGGGGTAGTCTTCTCGGCCAGTTTGGACGGTCTGACTGAGGATGAACTGAAAGAATATCTGGCAGCTCAAGGCGTCGTCGCAGTACACAGAGTGACAAAAAAAGAGAACAATGTTGTAGTGCCCACTCGCACAGTGTTTCTGACCTTCGACCGAGTGGCTCTGCCGCCGAAGATCAAGGCAGGGTATGAGGTCATCACAGTACGACCTTATATCCCTAACCCTACTCGGTGTTATCAGTGCCATCGATTTAACCACACAAGCCAGTCTTGCAAGAACCCAGTCATATGTGTCACCTGTGGTAAAGAGGCCCATGAGGGGATTTGTCCACCACCATCCCCTCATTGCATCAATTGTAACGGGAATCATGCTGCTTCCTCCCGGGAATGTCCCGTGTTTGCCGATGAACGAGCCATCCAGGAAATCCGTGTAAAGGAAAAGGTTCCCATACCAGTTGCACGTAAGATGTACGCCAGTCGTAAGCCCAAGACCCCGCCGCGTGGTAACTACAGTACTGTAGTTGCAACGCCTCCACCAACACGGGATATGGCCACACAGACTTGTGACCTACAGTTTACGACAGTAGTTGTCAAACAGTCTACATCGACAACGGCGTCACGTTCAACGAAAAGTGTGGGTACCTCTTCCAAATCATCATCTTCATCTTCAGCTGTGAAACCACAGATAGAGACGCGAAAGTCTAAGAAAGAGCATTCGCGCGAGGATTTCCTCCGCACCCCTACCAAAACATCTGAGCCAACCAAGGAGCTTCACCAGGGCTCCAAGAAATCAAATAGGGGGAAAACTCTCCCCCCTCCTACCTCACAATGTGACGATGGCATCCCCTGGAAGCCTATAGTCTCTCCAGGTGCATCAGCCAAAGATGGGGCTGCCGACCACACTCACGCAGCTGCTGTGGTAACCTCTGAGAATATGGAGCAAGACCCTCCTGTCTCAGACACCACCAGTTGCGAACATTCGCACTGTGGCCCGCCGCCTTCGTCGGGCTGATGTCCACCTTCATCTCATTTTATCCCATTATGGATATTTTTCAATGGAACATTCGTGGTATCCGGTCGAATTGGACAGAACTGCAGCTTCTAACGCGAACATATAATCCAATCATCTTCTCTCTACAGGAGACAAAATTGCTCCCTGGTACTCGAATTACTTTCCCACGCTACACTACCGTTCGCTTTGACCTTCCTCCAGTGGCAGGAATTCCAGCCCACGGGGGCGTAATGTTGCTTATTCGGGATGACGTACACAGTACATCGGTCCCTTTGTGTACTCCAATACAAACTGTTGCTGTCCGGATATACCTTCCTGGATTTGTCTTCACACTGTGCAATATTTACGCTCCTTCCTCTTTTCCCGTCACTAGATCAGATCTCCTAGATCTTATTGACCAGCTTCCGCGTCCGTTTTTGTTGGTGGGAGATTTCAATGCCCACCACCCCCTTTGGGGCTCCCCACGGCCATGTCCACGGGGCTCCCTCCTGGCAGATATACTGAACCACCTTCAGCTCATCTGCCTTAACACTGGTGAACCAACTTATCTTTCAGACACCACAAATACTTTCAGCCATATAGATCTAGCTATCTGCACTGCTCAGCTGTCACGGCGTCTTGAATGGTCTGCTCTCTCAGACACACATTCGAGCGATCATTTTCCGTGTGTAATTCACCTAATGATGCCTGACACCCTTGAGCATCCACACCGCTGGCAGTTAACGAAAGCGGACTGGGAGCTCTACACGTCACTGGCGGATTTTGGTACTTACCATTATCCTAGTATAGACGACCAAGTGGAACACATTACCACAGTTATTCTGACAGCCGCGGAATGTTCCATCCCCTGCAAGACTTCCCACGCACGTCGTCCCCTTGTCCCGTGGTGGACCGCGGAATGCCGTGACGCTCTGCGAGCACGGCGACGTGCCCTTAGAATCTTCAAACAACGGCCCACGCTCGACAACTGCATCCGATACAAACGGCTGCGGGCCTATTGTCGTCGCCTCTTTCGCGACTGTAAACGCGCCAGTTGGCGCTCATTCACGAGCTCTTTTAATAGGTCTACCCCTTCCTCCATCATTTGGGGTAACCTTCGAAAAATTTCGGGCACTATGGCTCATTCCCCAATTCCCGGTCTGTGTGTCGCAACTGACACCGTCGTCGATCCTCCACAAATAGCCAACGCACTGGGTCGACATTTTGCAGAGGTCTCTAGCTCTTCACATTACACTGACGCTTTCCTAGCTAGGAAACGGACGGTGGAGGCGACTCCATTGCCCTTTACCTCTCAGAACCGTGAATGCTACAATACCGAGTTTACTGTACGAGAGCTCCATCACGCACTCTCGTCTTCGCGGTCCTCCGCTCCAGGACCAGATGGCATTCACGTGGCGATGCTGCAACACCTTTCACCAACGAGCTTGCACTTCCTACTGGCCACCTACAACCGCATATGGATAGAAGGCACCTTTCCGCGACGCTGGCGTGAAGCCATAGTCATTCCCATACCAAAGCCTGGGAAGGATAAATGTCTCCCTTCCAGCTACCGCCCCATTTCCCTCACCAGTAGCGTATGCAAGGTGATGGAACGCATGATTCACGGGCGCCTGGTATGGTGGCTTGAAACGCGACATCTCCTGTCTAATGTCCAATGTGGGTTTCGCAAGCACCGTTCTGCGGTGGATCATCTTGTTGCCCTATCTACCTCAGTAATGAATAACTTTTTACGGAAGCGCCAGACAGTAGCGGTGTTCTTTGATCTGGAAAAGGCATACGACACCTGCTGGTGGATGGGCATCCTCCGCACTCTGCATACATGGGGTTTTCGGGGTCGCCTGCCAATTTTTATCCGCGAATTTTTAACAGACCGTATATTTAAAGTGCGTGTTGGTTCGGTTTTATCGAGCACTTTTAATCAGGAGAACGGAGTCCCCCAGGGCTCGGTCCTGAGCGTTGTTTTATTTGCAGTGGCAATCAATTCTATAGACGATCACCTTCCACTGGGAGTGTCGGCGTCCCTATTTGTTGACGACTTCGCGATCTACAGCAGCTCTGAGCAAACGGGTCTCCTGGAGCGGCGCCTCCAGCGGTGCCTAGACAATCTCCACGCGTGGAGTATGGACACTGGCTTTCGATTCTCAGCCGACAAGACAGTCTGCATGAACTTCTGGCGGCGGAAGGAGTTCGTTCCCCCGTCCCTTCGTCTGGGCCCCATAGTACTTCCATTTGTGGATACCACGACGTTCTTGGGACTTGTTCTCGACAGGAAGTTAAGTTGGTCTCCCCACATATCCCGTTTGGCAGCTCGCTGTACCCGCTCTCTCAATGTGCTGCGGGTGTTAAGTGGCACCTCGTGGGGAGCTGACAGGTCTACTCTCCTCCATCTGTATCGCACCATAGTTCGGTCCAAACTGGACTATGGTAGCATCGTTTATTCTTCGGCTCGACTGTCCATACTGCGCCGCCTTAATACAATCCACCACCACGGTCTCCGTCTGGCGACAGGAGCGTTTTATACTAGCCCCGTTGAGAGCCTCTATGCCGAGGCCGCCGAACTACCCCTTTCTTACCGTCGGGAACTCCTGCTTAGCCGTTTCGCTAGTCGTTTGTCGTCCATGCGAGGACATCCGACGTACGCAGTTTTTTTTTTAACGACTCACTTGACAGTCTCTTCGCTCTGCGCCCGTCTGCTCTGCTACCACCGGGAGTACGCTTGCGTTCGCTACTCGGCCAGCTTGGCGTTACAATGCCTGCTATCTTCTCGACTGGAGAGAGCATCTCTCCACCGTGGCGAAGCCCCGAAGTCCGTGTTAACTTTGATCTTCATTCTCTTCCAAAGGACTCCACACCTCGTTTCGTCTACCAGAGAGAATTTCACGCACTCCGGTTTAAATTTGATGACAATTTGTTCATTTACACTGATGGCTCAAAGACAGACCAGGGTGTTGGGTGTGCTTTTGTACTTGGCAACGTCTCTTTTAAATATCGTCTTCCTGAGTGGAGTTCCATTTTTACAGCTGAGCTGTATGCATTATACCAAGCCACACAATACGTCCGGCGAAACTCGCTCAGTAAGACTGTCATTTGCTCGGACTCTATGAGTGCTTTGTTGAGCCTTCGCATGCTATATCCGGCCCATCCCCTGGTACAAAGCATCCGCAATTGCCTTACTTCTCTTTCAACGAGCGGAACTACGGTGACGTTTATGTGGGTCCCTGGCCATGTGGGAGTGTTGGGGAATGAGGCTGCGGATACGGCTGCCAAGGAAGCAGTTCTCCTTCCTCGGCTATCTACCTTTTCCGCCAGCTCTGATGACCTTCGCGCTGGTATCTCCCAGCGTATTATCTCCCGTTGGTATCTACATTGGTCATCCCTGTCAGGGAACAAATTGCGAGCCATTAAACCTGTGCCTGATCTCTGGTCAACGTCATCTCGACCCTCCCGCCGAGAGGAGATTGTTCTGGCCCGGCTTCGTATTGGCCACTGCCGTTTTAGCCACCAGCATTTATTACGTGGTGGTCCTGCTCCCTTATGTGAGCACTGTGATGCACCTTTTACTGTGAACCATCTTTTAGTGCAATGTCCATTTTTTAACCGTCTCCGTCATGATCTGTGTTTCCCATTTGAATTGTCTGACATTTTAGCTGATGACCCGCAATCGGTTAAGAGAGTTTTACTTTTTATACATCGTGCATATATGGCGAAAGCCATTTAATTTCTAACCCCGGTTCTTTTTACTATGGGCAGTGTTGGGCGCTAATGACCACAGCAGTTGTGCGCCCTAAAACCACAAAAAAAAAAAAAACTTTAAGAAAGATGTAATAATCCCCATTCCAAAGAAATCAGGCGCAGATAAGTGTGAAAATTACAGGACCATCAGTTTGATAAGTCATGCTTGCAAAATTTTAACACAAATTATTTACAGAAGGATGGAAAAAAGTTGGTAGAAGCTGACCTCGAGGAAGATCAGTTTGGATTGAGGAACGTAGGAACCTGGGAGGCAATACTCACTTCACAACTTATCTTAGAAGATAAAGGGAAGGCAAACCTACATTTTTAGCTTTTGTAGATTTGGAGAAAGCTGTTGGCAATGTTGACTGGAAAACACACTTTCATATTCTGAAGTCAGCATTGTTAAAATACAGGGAGAGGAGAGTTATTTACAACTTGTACAAAAAGCCAGATCGCAGTTATTAGACTCGAAGAGCATGAGAGGGAAGCATTAGTTGGGGAGTAAGACAAGTTTATAGCCTTTCTCCGATGTTATTCAATTTGTACATCGAGCAGGCGGTGAAGGAAAGCAAGGAAAAATTTGGAATAGGGATTAAAGTTCAGGGTGAGGAAATAAAAACGTTGCGTTTGGTGATGACATTGTAATTGTCAGAGACAGCAAAGGACCTGGAAGAGCAGTTGGATGGAATGGACAGCGTGTTGAAGAGAGCGTATACAATGAACATTAACAAGAGCAAAACAAAGGTAATTGAATCCAGTCTCAGAAAATCAGGCGATACTGAAGGAATTAGATTAGGTAACGAAACAATGAAGGTGGTAGATGAGTTTCGTTACTTGGGTAGTAAAATAACATGCGATGGTCGCAGTACAGAGGATATAAAATGCAGAATGGCAATGGGAAGAAAAGCATTTTTGAAAAAGAGAAATTTGCTAACATCGAATATTAATTTAAATGTAAGGAAGTCTTTTCTGAAGGCATTTGTGTGGAGTGTTGCCTTGTACGGGAGTGAAACTTGGATGATAAACAGTTTGGACAGGAAGATAAGAGGCTTTTGAAATGTGGTGCTACAGATGAATGCTGAAGATTAGGTGGGTGGATCGTGTAACTAATGAGGGGTTACTGAACAGAATTGGTGAGATAAGGAATTTTTGGCATACCTTGACTAAAAGAACGAACCGCTTGGCAGACACATTCTTAGACATCGAGGAGGGAAGTGTATGGGGTAAAAATCGCAGTGAGACAAAGAGACGCATATAGTAAGCAGATTAAAGTGTGTGTGGGTTGCCATTCTTATGAGTAGATGAAAAGGCTTACTCAGGATAGAGTACGGTGGAGAGCTTCATCAAACCAGTCCCCGGACTGAAGACCATAACAACGTATAGTTTATCTGAGCTATTTAGAACCAGTTCTGATCATTTTCGATGTGTCCACTACTGATATTGTGCTTCAGTCTGTTGATAATGGCTTAGTATTCTATTTGTGATAAGTGTTTTTAATGCAGTGAAATAGATTTAACGTCACGTGAATGGAATGTCTACAGTGCTCAAAAGGAACACAATTGTAAGATTTGTGCGATACTCCTGACGACTACGTCATATTAGAGTAAAAGTTTTTCGCTATATCTATACTCGACGAGCTACCATAGCTTGTCTTCTGAAGGGTGCCCACATACCTCAGGGTTTACAGTGTAAACTCAGTTTATGCAATCATTTTTATGTTCTAACAATCCTAGAATGCACTTTAGTGATCGCATTGGGTGTGTATGCCATAAGTTTTAATTTCATGATCTATGTGTAATTATATGATGGGCCACGCCTTCAACCGCTAATAAAGATGTTAATGTAATACACAGCGTCAAATCAGCCTTGATTCGAACCACGTACAACTGCGAGCACGCGGAATTAAGAAGTAGATGTTCGTGGAGCGGTGAAACAAAAATCTTCCGGGCCAAATTGTATACCAACTAGATTCTCGAGTATGCTGATGCAATAGCTCCATACTTAGCTTTTATATACAACCGATCACTCAGCGAAAGATCCGTACCCAAAGTTGCCCAGCTCCTCAAATATTCAAGAAA
Organism: Locusta migratoria; assembly: GCA_026315105.1. Lineage (NCBI taxonomy): Eukaryota > Metazoa > Arthropoda > Insecta > Orthoptera > Acrididae > Locusta > Locusta migratoria. The sequence continues at coordinate 362,635,177 of CM048744.1, forward strand.
GTCAATAGGAGTGATCTCCAAAATTACAGGCCTAACTCTTTGATTAGTAGAATTTTGGAACACACACTCTGTTCGAACATTAACAACTACCTCGAAGAGAACGTCCTATTAACCAATAGTCAACACGGATTCAGGAAATACCACTCTTGCGAAACACAACTTGCCCTTTGAAACTTCCTGGCAGATTAAAATTGTGTGCTGGAACCGGGACTCGAACCTGGGACCTTTGCCTTTCGCGGGCAAGCGCACTACCGACTGTGCTATCCCGACACGACTCACGATGCCGCCTCACAACTTTACTGGCAGGTACGAGGTACTGGCAGAAGTAAAGTTGTGAGGCGGCATCGTGAGTCGTGTGGGGATAGCACAGTCGGTAGTGCGCTTGCCCGCGAAAGGCAAAGGTCCCAAGTTCGAGTCCCGGTTCCGGCACACAATTTTAATCTGCCAGGAAGTTTCATATCAGCGCACACTCCGCTGCAGAGTGAGTTTCATTCTGGAAACTTGCCCTTTATTCACGTGAAGTCATAAGTGCCGTCAACAAGGAATCTCAAATCGATTCCATATTTCCATATTTCCATATTTCTAGATTTCTAGATTTCGGGAAGGCTTTTGACACTGTACCCCACAAGCGGCTTCTGATGAAATTGCGTGCTTATGGAATATCGCCCCCTAATTTGAGATTGGATTCAAGATTTCCCATCAGAAAGGATGCAGTTCGTAGTAAATAACGGTAAGTCATCGAGTAAAAGAGAAGTGATATCTGGCGTTCCTCAGGGAAGCGTTATAGGTCCCCTACTCTTCCTTGTGTTTATAAACGATTTAGGAGACAATCTGAATAGCTCACCTGGACTGTTCGCCGACGACGTTGTAGTTTGTAGTTTGTCGGTTAGTGAAGTCAACAGAGAATTAAAAGCAACTGCAAAGCGATTTAGACAAAATATCTACATAGTGCGAAAATTTGCAATTAACACTAAATAATGAAAAAGTGTGAAATAATACACATGACCACTAAAAGAAATCCGCTGAACCGCTGAACTTCAATTACACGATAAATCAGTCAATCCTTAAAGTCGTAAATTCTATCAAATACCTAGGAGTTACAATTACGAACAACTTAGATTGCAGAGTACACATAGAAAATGTTGTGGGAAAGGCAAATCTGAGGTTACGTTTCATTGGCAGAACACTGCGAAGATAAAACTGCTGCACCGAAGAGACTGCCTACATCACACTTTTCCTCTCCTGGAGTACTGTTACCTAGTGTGGGACTCTCATCAGATGGGACTGACAAGACATTGGGAAGGTTCAGAGAAGGGCAGCTAGTTTTATCACATTGCAGGGAGAACGCGTCACGAAAATGTTGCACGATTTGAGGTGGAAATTATAAGAACAAAGTTATTCGTTCGGCGAGATCTATTTGCGAATTCAATAAGACATTCACTTCTGAATATGAAAATATTTTGCTAGCACCCACCTACATAGGAAGACATGACCATCCCAATAAAATAAATCAGATCGAAAACGGGACGATTTAGGTATTCTTTCTCCCGCGCACTATTAGAGAATGGAACGGTAGAGAAAGAATATGGAAGTGGTTAATGAAGCCTATGCCAGGTACTTAAATGTGATTTGCAGAGTATCGATGTAGATTATACTGTTACCCACCAAAAAGTTTTATTTTATAACATTGTGAATTGGTATTTATAAAGTAATAAATCTTGAGATTTAATGACAAAGTCCTACGTCTTATATTCAAACAAAGTGAAATCACGAGTAGCTTGTTGCATGCGGTACAGTAGACATGCCTATCCAGACATACATAATCATGGGACCAGCTGTTGTGTGTTTTTTATTGTGATACTTCTGGAGTGAACTCCAAATTGGACATAAATGTCTTCTGTGCAACTTTCACTGTTACTTAAAATTAAGTTCAACTGCTGTATCTTCTGGTATAAACACAACCATTTTGTTGATTGTATGTGAGACAGTAACATCCGTACCTCGATTGAGAAGAGAAGAAACAGCTTAGGGTTTTTGGAGACATTGAATGTTTTTTTTTTTTCTTTCAAATGACAATAACAGCAAAGTTAGATTGCACATGCAATATTGCTTTGTCAAAAAGGACTTTCAAGAACAGAAGTTCCAAGGAGAATAGTCGTGTTACGTGGCAAGTACCTTCTGTTAATCACTTACGCTGAGCAAATATTTTCTACTCAACCTCTTATATTTTTAAATGGACACGCCGCTTTTATGCAATCAATACCATGAAAAATAACGAGGGCGTTCGTAGCCTCGCAGTACAATATCGACAAATTGCGAAGTGAATTTGGCGTTAGATATGATCAATCGTGCAAATAACAAAGGATTATGAGCAGGGTGAGGTCCGTACTTGAGCTTTGGAATGTATGCTAGCTGCACGTTGTTTATTTCAAGCGTTAACTTTGCTTAGCACTTTTTCGGCATGAGATTTTCTGTGCTATTGATTGGGCGGTGTACATTAAAAATACAAATTTTGCTATACATAATTTTAACAGAAGCTTTTTGTCACGAGGTTCTGTATGATGTCTGAACTCTGGGCATTGTCTGAAACCTCGGAAGAATCCAGACCGTTTGGCAATTCTAAGGACAATTAGTATTGGGCATTCCGTTGCTGGCATGTTAGGGGAAAAAATTCCTGTCTTCAACCTTGAAAAGAAAGTCTATTTGGGAACACTGGCTAGGTGAAAAATAAGCATGTCTTCCAAATAGCTAGAGTAGAAAATAAAGTGAAATTAACTGAAATAGTGATGGAACCTAGTCTTGTTAGTACTTTCTGAATAAACACACCAAAGAGGTAATTAATAAGGATGATAGTCGTCAGTGTCTGTTCTTCTTAACGAGCGAGCACGGTTCAGAGCGTTAACATTTTTCTATTTACCTTCCATTATGTTCTTAATTCATGCATCATAAAGCAAAAATTGATTAAATTTAAAAAGAATGCCATCCCATTTGGCTGGAGTCACGGAGATGGTCTTAAAACTGTAAATGTTACAGCGAACAGCATATGTGCTCCGACGCACTACATCTGGAACAGCGATTTCAGAAGTGACCGACGAAAATTTACGGAGTCTCATTGACGTATGACTGCAGACGTCAGTGGAATGCAGTTTTCTGCAACGCTTTCTTCGTCGTAGGGGAAGATCAAACAAAAATCATATTAATTCACAAGGTGCAGAAAAGTGCAACTAGCAAGAGGGATATAACCTGTTTTTACCATATCGTTAGTAAGTGGGCAGATCGTTTCTGGCTCACATTAGTTCATGAATAACAGGGTGGCACCCCCTCCACTCCCTACAGGTTAAGGTCATCGACAGGCATGGTCTGGTTCTGGAACAACCGTGACTAATTCATGATTTATGACCCTAATTAAAAATTTGCATGATTTATGACCCTAATTAAAAAACTGACATGATTGAGTTCTACAAGAGCCCCCTCCCCATCCCACCACTCGCTGACTACGAGACCCCACCACGGAGCCCAAGTTCACGTTCCGGGAATCGAACCTCGGAATCCCCCCCCTCCACAGCGCGCGTGTTCAGAGTTTTTTATATTATGCGGAGCCATCGTTGTTTATGTAAATAATTGACTCCCACTTCCATACAGAACCATAACTCTATTGAAAAAATGATTTCTATCACGCGGCATCGAAAGAAACTGCATAGGTGGGCAGGACCTCCGGCGGGTGCCGGCTTCTCTCCCCTTACGAGGATGGTTTCTGGCCCAACTGCAAATAATTCAGGAAATGATACCGATGGGGGCGTGGCATCTCGTGTGCCTGTTCCTGCTTCAAAGATGCCACGCGCAGCTGCAATAGATTAATCAGACGGTCAGTATGTGGCAGAGGGGTGTGCCGTCACATCACACCTACTCCACACAAATGCGGGACCTAATTCGACGATAACTGTTTCTGAGAGCATTGGGAGGAAAATGTTATGGACTGGGAGAAATGATTGACAGTTGGGATACCAGTTACTCTGGAATAAGGTTGGGCATCTGAGACATATTCTGAGTCGTGGCCACCTTTGTGCTCAGACGGCGAACACTACCAAATCCACCGGTTAGTCCCTCAAACGTTAGGGGTAAAACGCAGTGGGGCCCTGGGCAAGTAAGGCTAGCAACCTGCTTCCCAGGTACTTCAATATCATGCTGGCAACAATCAGAGCAAAATGCCTCGGACCTTTGGAGGTGATGGAGTCCCCCCTCTACTTGACAGACCAGGGACTCCTCAGATACGACTTGGCAAACGATCTGGAATGAGATGGGGAGCTATTAATATCAATGGGGATTACACTAGGAAGAAGGTAGAGCTCGCGGAGGCTTCAAGTAAGATGGGGTTAGATGTTTTAGCTGTTACTGACGCTAGAGTAAGGGGAGAGAAAGAGGACGAAGTCGGAGAATACAAGGTATACCTGTCAGGAGTCAAAGTAGGAAGAGCACAGTGGGGTGTAGGATTTTACATCAGGAAAGCAATCGAACCCAGTATAATTGCAATAAGGTATGTCAATGAACGACTGATGTGGATAGATTTGGCCATCACCAGCAAGAAAATTAGGATTGTGGCAGTGTATTCACCCTGTGAAGGGACAGATCAAGATGAAATGGACAGATTTTACAACGCAGTTAGTGATGTAGTTGTTACAGTGAAGGATAAGGATAGTGTTTTACTCATGGGTGATTTCAACGCCAGGATAAGAAATCGAACAGAAGGTTATAAGAATGTTATGGGTAAGTTTGGAGAGGATATGGAGGCCAACAGGAACGGAAAACAGCACTTGGATTTCTGTTCCAGTATAGGCTTAGTTATCACAAACTCCTTCTTTAAGCATAAGGACATTCACCTATGTACTTGGGAACGAAGAGGGACCAGATCTGTCATTGACTACATAACTGACGAGGAATTCAGGAAGACAGTCAAGGACGTACGTGTTTTCAGGGGGTTCTTTGATGATACTGATCATTATTTAATCTGCAGTGAAATCGGTTTTGTGAGGCCAAAAGAGCAAAACGTCAGGTCCATGTATAGAAGGATAAGAGTGGAGAAGATTCAAGACAAGGAAATTAGGCACAAATACATAAAAATGATCTCGGAAAGGTACCAATTACTTTAATGTAATGATTTACAGTCACTGGAAGAGGAATTGTCAGGGTACAGGGACACACTACTGGAAGCAGCTAGAGAATGTCTTGGAATAGTAGTGTGTAAAGGCAGGAAGAAGCAGACAGCTTGGTGGAATGACACAGTCAAGGCAGCCTGTAAAAAGAAAAAGGCCTTTCAAAAATGGCTCCATACTAGAAATCAGGCAGACAGAGAATTTTATGTTGAAGGAAGAAACAAAGCCAAACGGATAATTGCAGACTCCAAGCAGTAATCATGGAAAGACTTTGGAAACATGCTAGAAACTCTGTGTCAAATCGCAGGAAAACCATTTTGGAGCGTAATTAGCAATCTTAGAAAGAGAGGGAAGAAGGAATTAACAAGTGTTTTGGACAGGTCAGGAAAGCTGCTAGTCATTCCTTTGGATGCCTTGAGCAGATGGAGGGAATATTTTGAAGCATTGCTCAATGTAGGTGAAACGTTCAATGATATGTCAGATTTTCAGGTAGAATGGGATAGGAACGATGATGGAAACAGGATCTCATTTGAGGAAGTGGAGAAAATGGTCAGTAGCTTCCTGGCAGATTAAAACTGTGTGCCAGAACCGGGACTCGAACCTGGGACCTTTGCCTTTCGCGGGCAAGCGCACTACCGACTGTGCTATCCCGACACGACTCACGATGCCGCCTCACAACTTTACCTCCGCCAGTACCTCGCCTCCTACTTTCCAAACTTCAGAGAAGCTCTCCTACGAACCATGCAAGACTAGCACTCCTGGAAGAAAGGATATGGTGGAGACATGGCTTAGCCACAGCCTAAGGGATGTTTCCAGAATGAATCTTTCACTCTGCAGCGGAATGTGCGCTGATATGAAACTTCCTGGCAGATTAAAATTGTGTGCTGGAACCGGGACTCGAACCTGGGACCTTTGCCTTTCGCGGGCAGAGTGAAAGTTTCATTCTGGAAATATCCCTTAGACTGTGGCTAAGCCATGTCTCCGCCATATCCTTTCTTCCAGGAGTGCAAGTCTTGCATGGTTCGCAGGAGAGCTTCTGTGAAGTTTGGAAAGTAGGAGGCGAGGTACTGGCGGAAGTAAAGTTGTGAGGCGGCATCGTGAGTCGTGTCGGGATAGCACAGTCGGTAGTGCGCTTGCCTGCGAAAGGCAAAGGTCCCAGGTTCGAGTCCCGGTTCCGGCACACAATTTTAACCTGCCAGGAAGTTTCATATCAGCGCACACTCCGCTACAGAGTGAATGTTTCATTTTGAATGGTCAGTAGATTACAGTGCAATAAATCGGCGTTTGCTACAATCCGGCACCTCACGTCACATGACTATCAGCTGTCCGTGCAGTTACGTTTGATAAAGTGACGTATCGATATTCATTATGTGAACGCGGACCTATCCAACACAACGCTGCTGATATAAGTTATACATCTCCACACTCGCTCTGCTTACCACTGTCCATTCACGACTTTTTTTTAATTCTGTAACTTCCATTTTAGGAATTTTTGTCCCACCTCTTATAACTCTTTACGATACTTTTGATTAAATCCTCAGATTTTATGCAGTCCAAAATGCTGAGCATCGTGTGCTTTTACGCCAACTAATGCCATCCATCTCAGATTACGCCACCAATTCGTTGTTTCCTAATATTGTAGAGGATAGGTCCACGGCATGAAACTGACATTTGTATATTTTCCCTGTTACAGTGTTCTGATGATGCGCCAAAAGCGCGAAACGCGTTAAAACAGAAATAAATATTATAATTTGCAACAGAGACTACTTCTCAATTCAAAAATTAAACAAGCAGTTGTGTTCAGATAGTAAAGTGAGTAGGTAGTGGAATTCAACAACGTGATTTAGCTGAAGCTAAGGGAGCCATAGGGAGATTGTAAGCGGGAGGCGGCTGCTGCTCCTGGAGAGTCTGAGTGTAATTTCCAGGACCTGGAAGCGATTTCAGACAACAGGAACCGTTAAAAGAAGCAAAGGTTGTCCACGGGCCATAACAGCAAGAGATGACATCTCCGGTTTACCGGACTTGAGCCGAATTGAGCATATCTCGGATGCACTTGGCAGATGACTTGCAGCTAGACCAGCACCTGCAACAACGGTTGCAGATCTGGATATTGCACTCGTAGAGTAATGGCCAAATATCCCTCAAGAGCTGGTTGATAACATACAATGCCACTGCCCGTCAGAGGTGATGACACCCTATTAGAGGGCAACGAGAATGACCTTTTCACCATTATGGTTGCTCCACGGTGTCTGGCTCTACGTAAACGCCGTGTAAACCTTAAGAGATCGCAGAATATCGAACTGTATCACTCACAAATAAAATAGTAATCAGTATGTGTAGAAAATACGTTACTATGTGCGAGCTTACATACGGATTAAAAAAAAAAAGGTTTGTCATGAATTAGAAAAAGACACAATACCCAGTTACTTCTTCAGTTGGATTGAGCCCCCCAGTGCCACAGCACGAAATAATAATTCACCCATCTGAGCCTGTGCTTTATAAAATGGCTGCGTTGTCTAGGGGTACCAGCCACACCTGCTGCAGTAACTCCAAAGTGTTTTACTTCAGACAAATGCAGGCGGAAACAATAAACACACAACCGACACATTCACCTTAACTAAACGAAAGTTTATTTCACCTAATAACCACCAGTCCTGACTTTATTTGTGAGGCAGCCTTAAAGAACGTAGCGTTTAAGTGGAAACTTGAATGAATAGTTTCTAATTCCCATAGTCACTGAATAAGATTAAATGCCAGCAACAAGCCTGAAAAAAAATCCAAGTCCCACTGTCACAAAAGAGTGTCCACGAAGCACCATAGAGTCCCACAGACGCTAAATAAGTCCACGAAGCACCTCAGAACAAATTTTCTAAGTTCGCTGAAAATATACATGTCTTCATGCGACTCCCCAGTCGCCTATCGTACCACACACGTCTTGTCTATCTGACCAACACTAACCGACCAGCCCCATTAAACAAAATGACCGCCTGAAGTCAAATCAGTGTCTTATCTCCACAAGAATACCTCTTTCTACATATAATATGAATGAACCAAATACATGTGATGATAGTATGTAACAAAAATTTTCTGCTGAAACATAATATGGCATAAAAACATTGTAAATATCTTTTTCACATAATTAACAAATTTAACTTTTCGGTTATGATTTCTGATATTTAAAATTCAGATCATTCACTAAACTATTGATATTATTCCATTAGCTATTTACTTCAGTGTAGTTTGATACTGGCGCTAATACAATTACTTATTTATCTCAAATCCAACTTTTCCACGGTTTTGGCCTCTTATTCAAATTTACTGAATATGCACAAATATATAATCTTAATTGTACTCACTTAGATCTATCAATTGACACCTTGTATGCAACATTGGGTTAAGCCGTTTTCAAGATATATAGGTTGTACAATTGTTACTTTACAATGATTTTTGATTTACTATAACTCAAAAACTATTAAAGTGACAAGACACGTGTTTATATGAGCGCAACCGACTAATTGTGAGCTTTAAAGTGACTATAGGCGCTCCTAATTACTATAAATGGATCAATAATTACTAATTTTTAAGTAGTTTATTGTATATTTCTCAGTTGCGAAACAAGGCTGCTTCCGCCGATTGTCATTGAGTCCATAACCGCCTGGATTTTCCAATCTCGTGTCTACAAACAAAACGAGCGGCCACACGCTCGCTTAACAGATGAGGTGCCGCTATCTATTGACTAACCCCTGTCGGGTGCTGATGACCACGATGTTGAGCACCCTAAAGCTACAACAACAACAACAAGACGACGACTCAGTAGCTGTTAAAACACATCATTCAGAACCAGTAGATCGCTTGTCAATATACTCTCAGGATTCCCATACATGTGCGCGTTTTATCACAGAATTGCAGACTTAAAAGATGTCCTCTTACATATAGTATACTGTTTATATCTTACCTGATCGCCTGGTAGTTTTGAGCAGTGTATACAGGGTGTTACAAAAAGGTACGGCCAAACTTTCAGGAAACATTCCTCAGACACAAAGAAAGAAAATATATTATGTGGACATGTGTCCGGAAACGCTTAATTTCCATGTTAGAGCTCATTTTAGTATTTCTCTTTAAATGTAAATTTAAAAAATTCGTGCAGACAATTGTCAAAATACCCAATTAGTATGTACTGTACTTCCTCGATTCACCGACAGTTGGCCCAATTGAAGGAAGGTAATGTTGACTTCAGTGCTTGTGTTGACACAAGATTCGGTGACCGATGGATTGGTAGATGCGGACCAATTCCATGGCCTCCACGCTCTCCTGACCTCAACCCTCTTGACTGTCATTTATGGGGGCATTTGAAAGCTCTTGTGTACGCAACCCCGGTACCAAATGTAGAGACTCTTCGTGATCGTATTGTGGACGGCTGTGATACAATACGCCATTCTCCAGGGCTGCATCAGCGCATCCATGCGACGGAGGGTGGATGAATGTCCTCGCTAACGGAGGACATTTTGAACATTTCCTGTAACAAAGTGTTTGAAGTCACGCTGGTACGTTCTGTTGCTGTGTTTCCATTCCATGATTAACGTTATTTAAAGAGAAGTAATAAAATGAGCTTTAACATGGAAATTAAGCGTTTCCGGACACGTGTCCACATAACATATTTTCTTTCTTTGTGTCTGAGGAATGTTTCCTGAAAGTTTGGCCGTACCTTTTTGTAACACCCTGTATACTTCTGCGTTAGTATGTAAACACACAAAAAGGGTTGAATTTGACGTTACATTTTTTAATGTCCGACAATTTTGCAACTTGCACGGGCGGCATTTATATTTGCACGCTGGTCACGGCGTAAGAGCATAGTAGAAACTAAGGCTGGGCAACAAAATTTTAAGATGCGTGATCTCTGATTTTTATTGCATGTTCAATGAAGATTTCTTGTGCTACTGATTTCATATCAGTATTCGTACGAAATTTGAAATTAAAAGTACCAGAAATATGAAAGTTATATTGTAGCAATGAAAAATGATGAAAACTGCGAACATGCGCAGCCCTGGCCCGCACACCGTAATGTGCTACCACTTGCCCTAATAGGAGTGGATGGGCTTGAAAGCACTTATCCCTAAAGGTATTTCGTGGTGACGCAACGCCCAATAGAATAAGCAATATTGTGTAATTCATTGTTGGGGCTGGCAGCGGAGAGAAACGAAACGTGTGATCAGAAGCCGGTCCAGAAATAAACAGCCCACATTCTTCTCGTTGCGAAGTACTAGTATTTACTAGACACGTGTAAGCTTTTTTTGCAGTAGCGTGAACAGATTAACCTTCTGAAATGCTTTGTCATTGTTACTAGCAGTTAGTATAAATGGTTGAGAAAGGAAGATTGGAATAATTTAGCTGATATTAACTGGGATGGTAGGGCTTTTGAGGGAGTGGTAGGGTGCTGAGCTTTAATTATCATTGAATATATACAATTTATTACATTTTTTAAACTGATAACTTGATTTAAACAACGCATATAGAAACATAAATATCTTAACAAACTATCAGAAAACTTGTTAGTAAGTAAACAGTCCAAAACTTCAGTTAAAATACGTAAACTTGGAGGCAATAGTGTTTCATTAATAACAAATATTCCTTGTAGAAATTAACAGAATTACTAAACCAAATAACAACTGTAACATTTGGTTAAACTAACCAGCGCTTCATTCAAGAGTGTAAAGGAAATAAGTCTGTGAAGTGTGATTTTTTTTTTATTTACAGAACCAAGTAAATATATTACAAATGAGAACATGAACAATTTACTCAACTTAAGAACTCGTCGAAGCTTCCGTGACGATCCACTACAAAATGAGTAATGGATTGGAAATGCTCCCGTCTCCAGCCAAAGTTTTGCACACAACTGTTTTCTGATCGCTGGCTAGAGCCTTCAAGCCACTTATGCCCCGGCACACATGTTCCATCGACATGTACTTCCATGCAGATCACAACTCTCCACACATCGCTAGCCGAGCCCTGCAGAACTGTCGGCGCTCACACACACACACACACACACACACACACACACACACACAGTCTCTCGCCAACCACCTCTCTCCGCCCCGTCCAAACACCAGGCCGCTCTTGACGCCCTCTGGTGATGAGGTCGACATTCACTCTCGATCCGACCGGAGATATACAAGTCCAGCAAGTACACTTCGTAACTATGCCGGCAAGAAAGCTCTGGCACGGCACATTAACAAAAAAGTAGTATGGCTATTTGTTTCTCAATTCATATCAAAGATTAGTAAATACTATTTTACCCGTTTTTAGATGGAGACATTAAAAAGTCATCGCTTGCTTTCATACCATTATATTCTCACCATTAGTTTAGTTTACGTTTTAGTCGATAAACAGTCTGATCTTGTGCAGAAAACTGACGTAAAAGAAATCAGTATAATGACTATTCACTACTTTTGCAATAAAGGATTTACCTGACTTTCCTTTTGTTCCTTAGTCATAGACACACAAATAATTTTGACATGTTCAGGACGGTCAACAACTCATCGAGACAGGAGACTGAATGCAACTCAGCTGCAACGCACCCTCCAGGCAGTAAGAGGACACGCAATGTGCTGTACCCTGGTGCCATAGGAGATGGTTTTCTTCTGGTGGACAATAACGCTCGTCCCCACAGGCTGCACTGGTGAACATGCTTGAAGCTGAGGGTACTGGACGAATGGAGTGATTAGCTTGTTCACCAGACTTAAACCGGATTGAGCATCGCTGGGATGCACTTGGCAGACGAATTGCAACCAGACCAGCACTATCCACAAATTTTACACAGCTGGTTATGGCACTCAAGCCAAGCAAGATTCAAAAACTGTTGCACATGGGCACGAAAACCCAACTTGGACTGAAAAATGGCTTCACAAAAGCGGATTTCCACAATCGATTTTGGAGTGTTTATATGATCAACCTAAGGCGGAATTGGGAAATCGGTTAACGAAATCAGATACCCCGTTTACATGGGCTCCCAAAAGCGTATTTCGTAAACCTATATTCCAATTCCGCTTTCAATTGGTCATATAATCGATTTTCGTGTCCATCTAATCGCAACAGTTTTTGAATTGGCTTGTCGGATTGCGTCTTCAGCCCGAGAAGTTCTGGTTAATATGGATTGAGTAAAATGGCAGAGGTAAATATAGGCAACGGAAGGTTGTTTACAACTATCGGTCATTCCGGCGGCAGTGAAGAATCTGGAAGAGCACCTGAACGGGATGGACAGTGTCCTACAAGGAGCGTGGAGGTGGACAAGAACAAAACGGGGGTAATAGAACGTTGTATAAGGAAATCAGGCTATGTTGAAGGAATTATATTAGGTAGCGAGACAATAAGGGTGGTGGATGAATTTTGTTACTTGCATAGTCAAATACCTTAGCACAGTCCCAGCACAGACGACATAAACTGCAGAATGGCTATGCGAAGAAAAGCATTACTGAAAAAGAAATTTCTTAACATCGAATATAACTTTAAGTGTTAGGAAGTCTTTTCTGAAGGCATTTGTGTTGAGTGTTGGCTTGTGCGGGAGTGAAACATGGACGATAAATAGTTCACACAAGAGGAAGATATAAGCTTTGCAAATGGAGTGCTACAGACGAATGTTGAAGATTAGCTCGGTGGATTGCGTAAGGAATGAGGACATACTGAACAGAATTGGCGAGAAAAGAAATTTCTGAGATATTTTGACTAAAAGAAGGCATCGATTCGTAGGACACATACTTAGACATCAAGGAATCGTAAATTTAGCATTTGAGGGAAGAGAGTGTCGTAAAAATCGCAGTGGGAGAACGAGACAAATACAGGAAGAAGGTTCAAATGAATGAGGCTTGCACAGGATATGTAGGATGGATGTGTTTAGTATGAAAAAGGATGGTGTTCTTTGTTCAGACAAAACACATTAGGAATTAGCATACCAACATATTTCTGAAAAAGGCGCGGCATAGGATAACGTGGAGTGCTGCATCAAACCAGTTTTCGGACTGAAGTCCACTACAAAAATGGACAAAGTGACTATTTCTTTTCTCCCCAATGCTGTTCAGTATCTCCTCATTAGTTACGCGATCTATCCAACTAATCTTCAGAATTCGTCTGTAGTATTCCATTTCAAAAGCTTTTATCCTCTTCTAGTCTGAACTATTTATCGTCCACAAAGCTTTTATCTATTATGGATAAAAACACTGCTAATATGGTGAATAAAGGTTTCTTGAAAAAACAGCAACCAGTCAACCAGTGCCTTTTATGTGGAATGTTTTTATTAATCTTTTCCTATAGCCGATTTCGATATGCCTCGCATATCATCATCAGATGGTAAGACAAATTTTACATTACATTCGGTGTGATGGGATTGGCAAATCTGTGATAGAGGGCAGCACAAAATAATTCTACTATGTGGTGAGAATTATTGACATATATATATAATAAACCGAATAACTGCGGGGAAAAATGTAGCAGCCACAAAACTGAAGAAAACTGGGAGAACTTACTCAAAACTCAAAAACAGACCTAAAAAACAATTAGAAAAGAAAAACGGGGATATCACAACACTCTCCAAAATCCAGCAGATTTCATCAAAAATAAAACAAGATATTTCTATTAGACTTTAGGAGAAAACTTACAGGGATACCAAGCGCCTGGGTTCTGCTTCAGGAAACCCGATCGCTCTTTGGAAACCAAGACGAAAAATAACTGCAAAATCTTAGACGAATATTTCAGGTCCCTCCTCAACAGTGAACCATCCCAAGGAAAACTTGTCTTCTCCAGTTATCACACACCCAGACTCACTTGTTCCGGATCCTGAAGAAATTATAGAAATAGTCAAACAGTTGAAAAATAACAAAGCACCAGGAGAAGATGGGATCATTGCTAAGCTGAATTCTGCAAAACTAAACGATCCTTATACTTCTGCAGAAACTACATCATATGTCAGCCATATGGATGACGGAGCAAATAACTGTGGAATGGAAATGTGTTCTAATTCACCCTCTACACAGAAAGGGCGACAAGACAGACATCAACAATTACAGCAGAGTTTCCCTCCTCCCAGTCGCTTACTTTTAAGGATAAAATCCCAAGCAGATACACTAATTGGTGAATAACAGGCCTAATTCAGAAAAGGACTGTCATTTATGAACAGATCTGGTGCTTAAAGACGATATTACTAATGAGGAAATGCAGAAATACAGTAATTACATTCGTCGACTTTAGGAAAGTTCACGATTCAGTGGACCGTAAAACCGTGTTTAAAATAATGGGCCGGCCGCGGTGGCGCTCCAGTCACGGTCTGCACGGCCACTACGGTCGGGGGTTCGAATCCCCCATAGGGCATGGATATTTGTGCCGTCCTTAAGATTAGCTATTTCATAAGTAGTTTGTAAGTTTAGGGACAGATGACCGCGTAGTTAAGTCCCATAAGCTATACAAACATTTTAGAACATAAAATAATGGAAGAATTTGGAATCGACCGAAAGACACGAAAAATCACAGAACAGACACTTATAGGAAAAACGTCCGAAGTGAAATTTATGGGCGAAGTAACAGAACCCTTTGAAATAAAAACAGGAGTTCGTCAGGGGGACGTACTATCCGCAATTCTTTTCAAAAATGTTCATATGTTTGTGAAGCTTTTGGGAGTTAACTGCGGGGTTATCAGTCCCTAAACTCACAAACTACTTATGAACTACCTTATACTAAAGACAGCAGAAACATCCATGCCCGAGTGGGGATTCGAACCCCCGACGGGGAACGGCCTCGCGCATCGCAACATAGCGCCTCTCTGCGCTCGGCCGCTTCGCCGCGGCGCAATTCTCTTCAATATTGTTCTAGAAAAGATCATAAGGCAATGGGGACCTCATGTAAAAAGCGTCCAAATTGGTAGCAAAAAAGAGAACTGATTTAAAGTGCCTTGCTTTCGCTAATGATAGTGCACTTATCACCAATAGCAGAAAAGAAACGATTCATGCAGTGGAAGAACTGAGGGAAATTAAAAAAAGACCTACAGGCATCTTACGAGAAAACACAATATATTGAAAGACATCCAGAAAATAAATCCCCTTTCATTACAAAATAATGTAAAATTGCACAAGTCTGTCATTTTAAATACCTCTGAGAAACTATAGACATCAGGATTAAAACGAATCGTCAATGAACAAAGTATCACCAAGCTCCAGAAGGACTACAAGCTAACATGGACGCATTACGACAAGAAGTGCATTTCCACAGACTCAAAAGTAAGACACTATAGAACAGTGGTTCTTACAGAAACAATGTATGCAGCTGAAACAATGGTGATTGATACTCATTCAAAAATTAGAAAAGCAGGAAAAGAAAGTTCTGAGGAAGATTTACGGTCCAATCAACAAAACTGGCATTCGGATGAACAGAGCACAAAACGAACTGATAGCAAGATCAACAAAATAACATGAAATCAGAAAACGCCGAGCCAAATTTTATACACACAACTACAGGATGGAAGACTCCAGAACAGCAAAGAACTATTCAATATTATAAAAAGAGTAATTGCGACAATGAATTGCTGGGATCTACAGCAGATTAATGTAAAAAATTTCGAAGATCGCACTGAGTGCCGGAAGAAAATCACAAGTGTGAAATTTGAGGAATGAACATCGCGCCAGCCTGGTAAAAAATGGGCAGAGGAACGGAAGAAGGAGCATTTTGAGAGGATGAACAGTCTTTGGGAAGCAAAGATGAAATTATGAATTCAAGTTCAATCGCTCTTCTAAAGGGGAAGAATCTTGTAAATAAATAAATAATGTTGTTACCAATTGTAAGTACCGACTTTCAAGTCATTATTATGTTAATAATTCTCGTCAAATAGTAGAATTATTTTGTGTTGCTTTCTGTCACAGGTCTGTCAATTCCATTGTAGACGAAATGTAATGTAAAAATTTGTGTTACCATATGATGATAACACGCTAGGCATATCGAAACGGGTTATGTGAAAAGATTAATAGAAAGATTCCGCACAAAAGGCGACTGCTTGCTG
Organism: Locusta migratoria; assembly: GCA_026315105.1. Taxonomy (NCBI): domain Eukaryota; kingdom Metazoa; phylum Arthropoda; class Insecta; order Orthoptera; family Acrididae; genus Locusta; species Locusta migratoria. The sequence continues at coordinate 362,651,362 of CM048744.1, forward strand.
TTTTTGAATACACCTTTATCGTCCATGTTTCACTCCTGTATAAGGCAACTCTCCAGACAGATGCCTTCAGGGAAGATTTCCAAGCACTTAAATTAATATTCTATGTTAAAATATTCTCTTCTTTACAAACGCTTCTCTTCCCATAGCCATTCTGCATTTTAAAATGATTTCCAGTCCATGGTGTACAGCAATCAGTGAGAACAAATATTCCTTCAGTAAAAAACCGTCTTGGTTGCAAATTGTTTGATTAATTAATGACGCGTTTCGCTCTTTAGCAGGGCATCTTCAGATTATCTGCATGAAAGAATTTACACAAAATTACAAGGCGGAATTACAAACGGGTATAATGGTACATGGGCTTATTTTGTGTTAATAAGACAGTATAAATGGTAAATAAAGCTTACAATGCGCTCTCCGTGGTGTGACACCGTAAGTTGTTTTGCGGTGTTTCTATTTTTATGGAATTTTTGGATTTCCTTATAGCCCTACAAATGATAGGGTAACAACAAATTACAGTTGGAACATACTCGGTAAAGATGTGAGAAACATAAAACCAATTTCTAAGATTACCTTAATAGGAGCGGTGGTCTCTGGTGATAAAAGATAAGCCCATGTTTACAATTGCGCTCACGGGCGGTGGGCGGGCGTGGTGTGCTGCTCCGCCGACTTGTACAGACTAACTAAGGGAATGTGGGTAGGGAGTGACATAGGAAGCTGATGTATAAGACGGGACGGATGAAATCTAGCTGTCTGGATACAAATTTAACGAAACGGAGGTTATTAAGCAGGACAGAAGTTAATAGTTTATGTTGGTACTTATAAATGAAAGGAATTACAGTATTTTATTTGAACAGAGATCATAATATCTATGAATGTTTGATCTTTGCATGCCAGGAGGTGTGGGTGTCCAAAGTAAGCGCGCTGCGCTATCTTAAACTCTTCCAGTAAATTTAACTTACGCCCCTTCTGCGCAATATGTTGTCAGTGGTAGGTTGTTAATGATCGGATGCTTTAGCGTGTTCCGCAAAAGGGGGATGTTTTTTGAATTGGCCATTTTTTGTAAGAAGGTGCTCAGTAAAACGTATTTTAAAGTTCCGGCCTGTCTGTCCTGTACATTCAGCTGGGCATTCGGGCACTGTAGACTCCCGAGGAAAGGTATCTGTCCTTATTGGCTTGTTCGTTGTGTGAGAGAATTTGCTGGATGCTCAAAGCGCTACTAAATACGATTTGTACATTTGTGTCACGGAAGAGTTTAGCCAGGTCATAAGAAAAATATCCCATGAAAGTAATGGCGATACGTTAAACTTCATCGAGTGAAGCTATGCTACATCTTTAGAAAGTATTTTATTGTACATTTTGCGAATCAAGGACAGGTTGTAACCATTCATTTCGCCAATGTATTCAAGATTATTTAGTTCTTTATTGACGGAAGTTTCAGAAAGGGGAATCTAAAAAATTCTGTTAATCATTGATTTAAGAAAGCTCATTTAGTATTGCCATAGATGGCATGAAGATGCATGTATGACTGAGTCACTTGTGGTCGATTTCCTATAGATTTGGAATACAACTTTGTTTTCAGCTAACTGTAACTGTAGGTCCAAAAAAATTTAAGACACCGGAGGAGTTCATTATTCCATGTGTAAAGGTTAGTTTCGAGTGTAAGTTGTTGAATTCATGAACTAGAACTGTTACTTCAGCTACGGTACCATTTAAAATAATCAGGGTGTAATCGACATATCTCTTGTAGAAGAGTAATTTTTTGTTTATTGGAGTTTTTTGTTGGAAGTATTGAGATTCAACATGATTGACAAATATATCGGCAAGGAAACCTGACAGACAACTACACATGGCTAAACCGTCGTTTTGTTTATAAAAGGAGTTGTTAAAAGAAAAGTAGTTGTATGTGGTATGTAGTCGTAATAGTGACACAATTTCAGCAATTTCGTCTGGGAAAAGGTTTCCTTTCATGGAGAGGTTTTCCTGGATGATGTCGATGGTTTGTTCCAGAGGTACATTGGTATATAAATTTATGTCCAATGACAGGAGATAGCAATCATCCGGAAACATTTGGTCATGCAATAAATCACCTAGTTGTTTTCTATTGTAAATTGTAAACGTGTGCTTATCTTGTATCACCAGAGACCACCGCTCCTATTAAGGTAATCTTAGAAATCGGTTTTATGTTTCTCACATCTTTAGCGAGTATGCTCCAAATGTAATTCGTTGTTACCCGATCATTTGTAGGGCTACAAGGAAATCCAAAAATTCCCAAAAAATAGAAACACTGCAAAATAACTTACGGTGTCACACCACGGAGAGCGCATTGTAAGCTTTATCATTTATACTGTCTTCTTTACACAAAATAAGCCCATGTACCATTATACCCGTTTGTAATCCCGCCTTGTAATTTTGTGTAAATTCTGTCACGCCGATAATCTGAAGATGCCCTGCTAAAGGGCGAAACGCGTCATTACTTAATAAAACATTTTGCAAACAAGACGGTTTTTTAGTGAAGGAATATTCGGCATTTTATTTATTTATTTATTTGTTTATTTAGCCTGATCAGATTAGGGCCATCAGGTCCTCTCTTACATCGGACCAGGGTTTTACACATACAGTATTTCTTTACATTGAGTTACCTATAACATAATAATGATTTTTACAGATAAACAATTAATAACATAATTTATACAGATTGATTACATGTAAAAGGATGTAAACAAAAGGTATTGACTAAACTCTAATAGGATTAATACTAGCAGTACCACTGAGACACCTTCTGCTGCTGCTGGTGTAATAATAGAAGTAACAACATTTATATTAGCAGATACAAGATGTACTTTTGAATATATCGAGACTGGTTTAGGCATGACGAATTCTGACAGAAGGAAGTTAAGAAAGCTGTACCTGGCGAGAGCAATGGCAGTCGGAGAATATCTGGGAGGAGGAATGGATGTGACGTACGTGGACCGTAGGGTAATAAAGACTGGCGTAATTCTTGCTTTAGTAGATAATCCATTAACTGTCGTTTGAAGCTGGCAGTGTTATTCAGTTCTCTGATATACTGAGGTAGATTGTTCCAGAGCCTGGTTGCTGCTACTGAAAAGGATTTTGAGAAACCGTCTGAGTGATGGATAGGGACAGAAAGGGTTTTGCTCTGACAGGAACGAGCAGTTCTGTTATGTTGATCAGATAAGAATGTTAAGGTCGAGGAAAGATATGAGGGACAGTGTACGTTGATAAGAGAGTAGAGGAAACAGAGTGTGTGAAAATCTCTGCGCTTGTCAGCACGGAGCCAGGATAGTTGCTTATAAGATGGTGAAACGTGATCAAAGAGACGGATGTTACATATGTATCGAACGCAGGCATTGATGATTAGTTCCAGACGTCGTGAGCTTTCCCAAGAAAGACCTTGCAAGATAACGTCACTGTAATCAATAATTGGAATTACAAGTGTTTGTATAAGTTTCTTTTTAAGATCGAGAGGAAAAAACTTCTTATATCTCTGTATGGCATATGTAAGGCGATCTTCGTATTTTCCAGTCCCATTATCTAATCCAATTCCTTCAGCATCGCCCAATTTTCTTAGAGTACATTCTATTACCCACAATATTTCCCTGTCAGTGTTATGATTTTATGTAAGTAATGTCTGTAGAGTCGCGCAAACAGTGTAAGTAGTGGTAATGTGTGGAAATATAAAGGACTGGCAGTGGACCGTGCCTAGCGGTCGGAGCAGCTGCTAGACAGCCCAGGTAGTAGCGGCTTAAACCAACACCACCTAGGAGAGAAGGCCTCGCAACTGGCCGTGCCTACGTCACACGTAAAGGCCGTGAACGCTAGGCGCCTGGCGGGCGCTACGCGGCGGTAGCGTGCTCCAACGGCCAGCCAGTGAGCTTACGTGTGAAGCAGGCACGGCCAGTTGTGAGGCCTTCTCTCCTAGGTGGTGTTGGTTTAACCGAACGGCCGGTGTAGTGGCAAGAAATATTATCCCCTGCTACTATCTTTACGTCAGCTCAGTTTCGCAGGTAAAAGAACACGTTTATTTATGTTGTTGTTAATAATGATTAGTCTTAATAGGTTGTATTTCATTCTCAAAGGAAATATGTGTTGTTTTTATGTTTCATGTGCGGTGACAATGGAGCAACCTACGAAAACTGCTTCTTCCTTGCTGAAGCCAAAGATGATGTACCTGGCCACCAATCGTCGCGGGTCGATTGCCACACGCTCCGAGAATAACCTGTAGGAGTACCTCCTTTACCAACCGTCACAATTATATAAACAAGAAAAAATTGAAAAATGTATTGTAATGAAAAGTCTGTTCATGTTTTATGTTAAAAACAGTTTGTCTTGATGTTGAGTCCTTATGAGCAAGTTCTGATTGTATGTCATGTATTACGTGGACTTATAACTTACGAAACATAACTTAAACTTTTACTTCCAGTACCAGTGTGTGAAAAAAATTATTGCACTGAATTAGAAGAGAAGATATTCACATATTGAACTGAATTTATAATTTTGGAACTTATAACAGAATTTATCCGATTTTATACCAGTGTAGGGACTCAGCAATAATTTTATTAACTGGAAAACAGTGAGATCAAGTTTTATGAATCTATATATTTTACGACTGATTCAGAGAGCAACATCTGTGATAGTAAAAGATTATCTTAGAATATCTTCAACAAGATATTTTTTTTAGAATATTCAACGAAAGATTTTGAACTTTTACGTATTTTTTGGAAGAGTTTTATTTATTTATTATCTTGCACAAGAACCTAGCAGCGAATGTTTAAAAGATTTTTTCCTATTAATGAAGATTTTTATTAATTCCAGTGTAGTGGAATGGCCAGGATCGAAGTTCGTCTAAATCAAACTGAATACACAATTCCATCATGATCTGAAGGAAGAATGGGCTGTTCCACCACACCGGTCGAGGGTTTGTCCAAATCGGCGGATATCTGGAAAAGGCCCATGCTATGTAATCAAACCTAATGAGGGCTGTTAGCTGAGCATTACTTAGAAAAATGTTCAAATGTTTGTAGAACCTATGGGACTTAACTACAGGGTCATCAGTCCCTAAACTTACAAACTACTTATGAACTAGCTAATACTAAGGACGGCACAAATATCCATGCCCGAGGGGGGATTCGAACCCCGACCGTAGTGGCGCATTACTTAGGGGTGTCTGAATGGCATCTATTAGTTCCACACTCCAGTAATTCAGAGTAAAATAATCTATAAAATTGTTTACTGTCAACATTTAAGACATCTACAATGTCGGAATAATTACGCACATCTCATGATCTTAATAATAATTTCAATATTTCTAAAATTACAAATTTTTATGACTAATACATCAAAATATAGAAAACTCAAGCTGAAAATGAGGGCTCTGAACACACGTTTCTGGCAGCATTTGTCTGCGTGAGAATTGGTAGCAACAGTTAGGGGAGGGGAGGTAGAGAAAGAAAAAGAAACTCCGAAGAAACGTGCTATACTACAGCCAGCAGCAACAAGTAGCAGTCTTTGTTGGTGGTACGAGAATCGATCGCTACAACAACGGAAGTCTGTGCACTTCATGGACACCGCTTCAAATTTTACGACGTCGGCATCGGCAGCTACCACACTTTCCACAGTACAGAAGCAGCAGCAAGCATGACAGATAAGTGCAAACGCCCTAGTGAAAACATGAGTGAATTTGCAGATTCATAGGTATTGTTGGGGAACACAACGATTAAATCGTCTCTGTCTATGTGGTTAAGAAAATAAGAATGACCCACTTAACGGTAGTCCGAAATCAGGACCTAGTGGTGGCAATGGGAAAGGTATTAATGACGAGGGGCAGAGACTAAAATCAGAGGATGAAATTGATGTTCTAGGTGATTTTAAGGCACAGTTGGTGCTGTTTTTACAACAAATAGAATCAAATATAAAGTCACATATAAAAAATGTACTTTAAAAAATTCATATTGCCAACCATCAGCCGTTCATTATATTTACAACTTCACCGACTTCGTTTATCAACTATCATCAGAAACCAGTGAAGTTGTAAATATAATAAACAGCTGATGGTTGGCAATATTAATTTTTTAAAGTATATTACGGCTGTTAACACGCATCTCACTAACAATTTGATAAATAGTGTAAATTTCAATTTTCATTCGAAAATTAAAAGTTTAAATTCAAACTTTGAACCGAATATTGAATGTGTTAAGTCAGTTTATAATTCAAAAACTGAAGGTGTAAATTGAAATAATAATAATAAAAAAGCCCTCGGATAGTGTGAATGCAAATGTGAACAGTATTAAAACTGAGATGGGAACAATTAGAAGTGAAATAGAAAGGATGATTAAATCAAAATTAGAAGTTGTAAGGAAAGATAGGGCAAGGTTGGCCTAGTTAATATCAGATTCACCACAGTCGAAAATAATAGAGGGGATAAGATGGATAAATGCTTGAAAAACTGGATGACAGTGTGGAGAATTGTGTGCAAAGGCAAAATACCTTTGAGGAAGCAACCACTGAGGTTGTAAATAATTTGTCGAATAGAGTGGCAGCTTCTGGAAAAGAAGTAATTAAAAGTAGACAGGAAATTAAATCTGTAGTAAGCAATGAAAACGCGCAGTTCGAACTGCAGATTCGAGATGTACGAAGAGAATTAAATTCTATGACAGTAAGTCAGGCCACGACAGTGATAAGTGTTCCATATATGGGTACGTGAACAAAAAAGTGTTTTGATAATGATGGGAGGTACCATACAGTGAATTTTATTGCTGTCTGTAGGGCTGGATTTGTACGAGGAATGTCAGATGAGGAAAATTAAGTTCGCTAAAAAGCATTTAAAAGGTGAGGAAATCGTTTATCACTATGAAGTATTTCAAATGTGTTGTCTGAATAAATTTTGGAGTAAAGCGAAGCAAATGCGACTCTTGAATGAGTTCCTAAACGAACCATATTATAAAAACGGAAATGGGTCGATGCGTGATTTTTGTGTGCTAAGTTGACGCATATAAATCGCCCACTGGGAAAGTTGGCTGAAATCACGACGCTCCAAAGGCGATAACCAGAATATTTACAGCTAGACAAATTGTCCCAAGTCCGCCAAACCCTATAGATGAATTTTGCATTATACCGTCAAGTTGGAAGAGGCGTTGAAATTCAAGCCACATGGCGGAAATTCTAACGGCATTATCGACAATAAAATGTGAATCAAAACGGTAATTGTAGTAAACAGCATGGTAATTATCATAATCAAAACAATCATTAATTTAATCATAATGGTAATAGTATTCATAAGGGAAATGTTAATAATAAGTATCTAAATGGAAATCAAGACAAAGAAAATAGACCTGAGGAAAAAAAAAAAAAAAATTACACGAAATGCATTTTCAGGATAGGACATCGGGAAACTAAATGATGCCATGTTGGGTCCCGTAGGTATGGAGGAAAAGTAAGGTATGTAGAAAATGATCTTTTGAGGCAGCCGTGTTTAGAGAGATAAGAGATAATAAATATACAGTCCATTTTAGAAATTGAGGTGGATAATGAAATATACAATGCACTTATCGATTCCGGTACCATACTGTCGGCTTTTTCAGAGAATTTTGTACGTAGAATCAAGAACAGAATATCATTATTATTTCCTGTCAATGGTATTAAGATTAAGACTGCAGTAGGTGGAATACGTAAACCAATAAGACAAGAAATTCTGAATTTTAAGTGCGGTGGATATAGTTTGAATGTGATATGCATTTAATAAAGTAATGGCCGTAGTGTTGCGCAAATAGTGTAAGTAATGGTATTGTGTGGAAAGATAAAGGACTGGTAGTGGATGGAGGCAAGCTGTTGGGGCAGCTACCAGACAGTCCACGTAGAAGTAGAGGGTTCAACCAAACGGCCAGTGGGGGGTTTGTCCAAATCGGCGGAAATATGGAAGAGGCCCCTGCTTTGTACTCAAAACTAATGAAGGCCGTTAGCTTAGCATATCTTTAGGGGCGTTTGGAGGACATTTGTGTTCTACACTCCAGTAAGTCAGAATTAAAAAAATCTATAACATTGTTTACCGTCAACGTGTAAGACATCTACAATGCCAGATTAATCTCACGATTCTAAAAATAATTTCAATATCTATAAAATTACAAATTTTTATAGCAAAATATAGAAAAATCATCTAAAAATAACCAACTTTTGAATGCATCATCCAATTTCAACAAACTCTGGTTTAGATAATAGCTTATCTATCATCTTGAAAGTGTGACATTTATAAATATTTATTTAATGACCAATTTCAATTGCTATAAATTGATAATGGAAATATAAACAAATCATCTTATTCTCCACAGTAACACCGAAAATGCAAGCAGCATTATTTACCTTTTGTATATTTATTTTAGTGTGTCGATTTATTGTACAATTTTCCAGTAATTTCCATAAATGTTGCGTGACATGAGCGGTCATGCAAATGAAACCTGGTTTGTACATTTATTCATTTCTGACTTTATGTAATACTAATTAAGAGTCCTTTTTGTATTTAAATAATGTTTCCGATGGTCAGTTTTTACTTAAATAAATATCTCATGTTAAGATATATTACGATTTTGGATGGGATTTCCGATCGTGCAATGAGGAAGCAGCCAAGGAGTAGAACTGTTGGGGAATGTGTGTTTGCGAGAGAGCAGGTGACCAAAGTATGCGAAAAGGGGAACTCCATGGCTAGTCTTGGCAAAAGACGAGCCCTCCTGGATGATGGCAGTCATTCGATCGGGCAGAGTGTTCAGATTATCGCAGCGAACGGTCGCTTCTCGGGACTCTAATTTGGCGAGATCAAGTGTACGCCAGTGTAGCTGATATGTGTTTATGTTTTCACATGAGAACTTACGAGTGTAAAAATGGTGTTTGGAAAACCTAAACTATTTTGAACTGTTGAAAATATCGTGTTGAGTGCATGCGAAATATACAGAGTTTGTGTGTTTCTTAAAGTTATGATTACTTAGATTGGTGGAGGAAGGGGGGGGGGGTGCTACCAATTTCTTATCGCAGACAATGCAACTGATTAACCATTTTATTCTATGCATTATTAATAATTCATCTGATCACTTCCAATAAGGAACCAATGTGACTGACTAAACCTTATTCAACTAAATCTCTGACTGGGTGTACATAATTTGTATACGCTTTATTAGTGCACCAGTTATTTTACGTAAAATTTCGTATTTGTTTCGCAAACTATCGCCTAGGTATAGAAAGGTAATATCTGCAACTAAAGAAGTTGCTAGGGCATGAAAGCAGCCATGTGTCCCAAGATAACATCGAGCCAAACTTCTAAATTAGAACCGTACATAGCCCAATACATAGGTTCTTACAGCTTAAAGTCACGCTTTAATCTTAGCTGTGATAAATTCGGTGTTGGGTATAGCCTAAAGTCGTTCAGAGTGGACTTTTGGACGAAGACCTCAAATCAACTCTGGGTGGAACCTATAGAGGAGCCAGCACCAGGATGTGACGAAAAACTGGGAAAACTGGAACGCACTCAGCAGGCTACGAACAGGCGCTGCAAGATCCTCTCTTAACAAGTGGGGATGCTCTGTAGAGTCTGTTCTATGTGAATGCGGAGTACCACAACATATTTTCTCCTGCCCACAGTGTCCCGTCAAATGTACTACAGACGACTTTATTGCAGCAAGGCAAAATGCAATTGACGTCGCCCGTTTCTGGGCAAGATACGTTTAGCATGTAAATCATAGTTTCATACTTGTACGTCATGTGTATGCAGTTTATATTTAAAATTCTTTTGGGCAAGATATCTTTAGTACTGCACTCCATATTTTAGCCCCCTTTAGGTTGCGGTATTAACACGAAAAGTGGGCCTTTGCGATAGTCTCTTGACAGCTCGAAATTTACATGAAAGTAACGGCTTAACCGGTCATCCTGCGAAACTTGAATAAACGGATTTGTAGAGGAGAATGTCATCTAAAACTCTGCTCTCTTCTATATTCCGTACTTCGCAACTTTTCTATCTGTGTGTATCGTGTTCCCCCCCCCCCCCCCCCTTTTTTTTTTTTTTTTTTTTTTTTTTTTTTTTTTTTTTTTTTTTAGGTCGCTTCGTTCAACCGATCGGCACCAAATTTTATAGGCATAATTGTTGGCCGCCAGTGGCCAGAACTTCCTTTTTTAAAATGTTTCGCACAAAAAGTAGATTAGTAACACTGAAAATGGGCCGTTCGCGAGGACCTTTTGACAGTAGTAAATTTAATTACTAGTAACGCCTTAACCTTTCATCTGAGACCAAAATTGAGTAAATGTATTTGTAGAGGAGAAAATTCTCTGTAAGTTTGCTTTTTTGTGTTTTTATGTAAGTCGCACTGTTTCAGATATATCTGCAAAAATAACGGCTACTTGACACTGTTACTTGCTTTTCGTAAACCAAAACAGGTAAAGAAAATAAAGTCGAAAAAAGAGCAAACTACCACGGCAAGACAGGTGTTAATATTTTAAGGCAAAAGATAATGAAAATATGTCAAAGCTAAACTCAAATATCAAATAATTTTGACTAGTTGTTAAAATACGATCAGAGATAATATTACGTATTGAGTGCATAGACATTGTCAGAATAGTAGCGTCGTAATCGTATCGTCCATAATTTTTTAATATTAATATTTTTATTATATTTTGTGCGAAATATTTGCAACAACTCATAAAACTATAGGAAACCGAAAGTCGGCCGTAAAACAAGCCAGTGCGATTTTTTACTTGTACTTTTATCCCTACCCAATTTTATATCCAAAATTTAATTCTGAAATCTTTGTAAATATCCTATGTATGGCTGTTAGAGAGGTAATATGTTGAAAAGAGGCTATAAGATGAACATCAACAAGAGTAAAACAAGTATAATGGAATGTAGCGTCAGAAAGTCAGGCGATGCTGAAGGAATTAGATTAGGTAATGAGATAATAAAAGTAGTTGATGAGTTTTGTTATTTGGGTAACAAGATAACTTCTTATGACCGAAGCAAAGAAGATATAAAATGCAGAATGGCTATGGGAAGAAAAGCGTTTCTGAAGAAGCGAAATTTGTTGACATCCAGTATGAATTTGAATGTTAGGCAGTTCTTTCTGAAAGCATTTGTCTGAAGTGTGGCATTTTATGGGAGTGAAACGTGGCCGATAAGGAGTTAAGACAGAAATGTTATAGTAGCTTTCGAAATGAGGTGTTACAGATGAAAGATGAAAATTAGATGGGTTGATCACGTAACTAATGAGAAGTAGCTTAACAGAATTGGGGAGAAAAGGAGTTTCTGGCATATCCTGATCTAGAGAAGGGATAGATTGGTGGGACACATTCTGAGACATCAAGGAATCGTCAACTTAGCATTAGAGGGAAGTGTGTGGGGTAAAAATCTTAGAGGGAGACCGATGGACGAAAACAGTAAGCAGATTCAAAAGGACGTAGGTTACCGTTCGTATTCTCAGATGAAGAGACTGACACAGGACAGGGTAGTGTGGAGAGCTGCATCAAACCAGTCTGCGGACTGAAGACCACAACAGCAACAACATAATTTGTTGATGCTTCTGAGAGGAATTGTGTATTTAAGTAAATACCGGTTGTGTTGATTGAATTAGTAATTGAAACAGCTGTTTTAGTAGCCACATTTGTGTGGGCTAGGAAATCCGCTTTAGGCTTTAACATGTAAAAACGACAGCGAAAAGCGGTTTATGAAATTTCGGTTTTCGTCTTTCGGAAACATGTGTTGCACACAAAGACCTTATAAGAAATAACTTGATTCACTAACGGCGCTGCTGTCGCGGGATAATTTGAACCTTCGGCCGGCCGCCATGGTAGTGGCAAACGTCAGATAAATACGAGCATTGTTAGGAGATAAATCATGTATTATATAGCTACTGAGGTATATATATCCAGTCCATAGTCACGTCTGTACTGTTTGACTACTGCAGTGTACATGAAGCACGATGGTGAAGAGCTGTTCAGCGTTTAACTGCATAAGTCGATCTAAGAAAGGAATAAAAAGAAAATATAGTATCTTCCCATTTATATTTCTCAGGAATACAAGTAGCCCTACTACTTGTGTTCAGGGATAGTTACTCCTGCTTAACAGGCTATTAGGCTAGACAATCTAGGATTGAATGAAATAAATAACAGGCTTTTACAATACTGGTAGTTCTTAAAAACGAGCTACTTTAGTCAGTACTGGGAGGGAAGAGGTTTATGATTGTGTAAAATAACTATTGGAGGACATGAGATCAGTTTCCTCACTGCAGTTCGAATTTTTGTGTATGAAATTAATATTAGCAACTTGTAATAGGTAATTTAAAGGTCATCTGCTTTACACATAGGTATAACAACTGAAAGGGGTTTTCATAACTGTGTATAGTTCCATGTATGAAAGACACATAACCACACTGGACTGTGAAGTTGAACCCTTTGATGACGATGACCTTTGAGCAGTTCACAGTACTAAGGTATTTGCCTTACAGCATTAAAAATGCTAATATTCGTGCCAGATACCCTAAGGATAATGTTACGTGCACTTAGTGTTGTTGTTGTTTAGATGTTTTAGGGGACAAAACTACGGAGGTCATCAGTCCCCCACGTGCACTTAGTTAAAAATAGTTACGGCATACTTCTTATTATTAAAAGAATTTGGTAATGGCTGGTTGCTGTATTCACTAGGTAAGAAGTTATTTAACATGTATGTATCTGATGAGATATTTCATTTTCACAGTCGATTTTAACATTAGCTGTTTCAGACAGCTTTGTTTCATTTTTTTATGGTATAAATATTGGATAATACAGCAGGCACTCAAACAAAGACGTTAAGTGTTGTGGAACTCTTCCGAAATTAATGTTTGTACAAAAGTTTCACTATATACTGAGAAAGTCATAAAAATCCGTGTCTGACGATAAATTCCGTTCATATGCTGTACTTAGAACGCTAAAAAACTAAATGTTATAATTCGGTTTAGTTAGGAAGAAGAAAAGCTGTTGCCCGATTTCTACACCGTACGTGTAACAAATTTGCACACAACCGATAGTTGCTATATATTCAAAGAGTCTGAAGCTGTTTTGTAGCTATGTTTTTAAATGAGACATAATTTTTGCGACTTACCTGGAAAGAATATCAGAGATGGGCACAAGTCCGTTAATCCGTTAATCGTTAATAACGAAGTTAATTTTCTGAGTACTGGATTAACTTTTAAGTTAATTGAAAAAAAAAAGTAACTTTGACGGGCTCTTTTTTCCGTTAATCCGTTACTTTTGTACCCACTTCTTATGACAAAAGTCTTGCCGCTTAAATTATGCTCACTTTAGCGCAGGTCTCTTCTGTATGCGGCTACGCCCAGACTATGGGCTGAATCACTCCTTGGAAGCGCGCGGTTGATCTGAAAGGTTCCGCCAAGACCTGAACAGCGGGAATAGGGACCCAGGGGAAACTTAGTGTAAGCCTGCTCCAAATGAAGCCGATAGACTAGTGCAGATGTGGCTGGACATTAAATCCAACGACTCATTTAACGAAGCGGCATTTCTTGGGGAAAATATTTTAGTAAATCTTTTTATTAAATATAATACAGCTATACCATCGAGTGCCGCAGACGAACGTCTTTTTTCCGTGGGAAAAGATATTTTGACACCCACACGAGCCTCACTGTCAGACGATAATATTGATATGCTAAAGTTTATTAAAGGAAATAGTCACCTCATGGTAAATGACATTCAATGAAGTTCTATATTTTGAGTCTTCTGTAAATTGCATTTTATTGCTAAATAATTATTACTAAAAATTAAGATTTATATATTACTGGGACACTATAGCGTGGCACCTGGCCGCGAGCGTAACAAATGACAAACAAAGAGTCTTCTTTTTATTCAAAAAGACAAATCATTAAAAAAAAAAACTTTTCCCCCCAAAGAAAATGACTCTTGCGAAGGCTATTTTATCCTGGAAGACTAAAATTGTGTGCCGGAACCGGGACTCGAAACTGGGACCTTTGCCTTTCGCGGGCAAGCGATATACCACTGGGCTATCCCGACACGACTCACGATGCCTCCCAGCTCCTACTTACTGGCAGAATTGAAGTTGTGGGGCGGCACCGTGAGTCGTGTCGGGATAGCTCAGTGGTAGAGCTCATGCCCGCGAAAGGCAAAGGTCCCAGGTTCGAGTCCCGGTTCCGGCACACAATTTTAATCTCTCAGGAAGTTTCATATCAGCGCACACTCCGCTGCAGAGTGAAAGTTTCATTTTGAAGACATAATTTGTTTACGTTCACGGCCGACTGCCATGATAAAATGGCTGAGTAATACTAGTTCTTATTTATAGTCGAAGCCCTATTTAAACATGCGTATCCAAAATATTTTTCTTAAATACCAGGTAGGGTAATACTTTTTTTTCAATTGCCGATTTCAATAATGTAACAACTTAAATATATAAATTCGGAAACTGAAGGCGATTTTTCGTGATAGCACAATACTGTTACGAGTTAACGTTAATTTCCGTTGTATTGTCCTCAGAGTAACGCTTTAACGTTTGACGAAGTTAACTTTTTTTAGTAACAGATTAATGACCAACGAACTTTTTGATTAACAGTGCCCAGCTTTGATGAATACACACGTTAATCAAAAGAGTCTTACGCTCATTTAAAGTTCGTGCGGAAGTTTGCCTCCATAATGGCCGCCGAGGGGCTCTTCAATTTGCCCGTTGTTCGCAGTCGTACGCTTGCGGAGGTGTGGGGCCTCGGTTGCACAAACGTTGTTGCTTGTAAACGGGGTGGTTGTCAGCGCTACTTGCTAAGACATCAGTTTCGTTCTAGTGGCGCTGCTGATTATCTGAAACGGTTTGAGGCGTTCGAGTGGCACTTTTGACTCTTTCTGACGATATCTGACTGACTAATCAGGTGTTCGAGTGGCGGAACCAATAGTTTGAGATCGTTTATTTAAAAGTAAGCAGATTTTTGTCAAACCGTTTTCTGACTGACTCCAAAGCGTTTAACAAGCCTCCGCCAAAAGACAAGCCTGCACATTTACTAAGAGGTTTGTGTTCAAAGCCTTCCATTTTCTCTTGATTGAGGATGAGTTTTGTATATTAGCCAGGCATTCTTTCAACTTATGTGGCCTTCTAATACAGTACATACCCTTTTTATTACGTCCATACATACTATAAATGAAAGGTGTGGAAATTTTCATAACATACGAATTTAAAAATGAATGCTTATGTTTTTACAGTTTGGATTGGTGATGTATTCGCCTGAAAATGAAGTCAAAATAGTCCTACTGAGATTTTCTGTGCTATCTGTAAATGAAGTGATAGACACATAAGAATAATATGTCAGGTAGTATTTCCTTCACAACAGGCATTAGCACTGATAGACTTTTATAACCGACATCTAACTTTATATGTGCCACTATAGCGTCTCACAATTACTGTTCCGTCTGTTTCTCCTCGTGGTTATTTATAATAGAAATCTATTAGTGCCAATGTGGGCGTTCCTACACTAAATGTGTAACTTCTGGGAAAATCATGAACCATTATAAGTCTTGCACAACACCACAAATTTTTGTATTTTTTGTATATTAATTTGTATGTTTAATTTTTTAAATTTTATTGTAACTCATAATAATGGGACAAAACCATATGGAGTTGTATGTTACCGAAAATTCCTTTCACACACCACTATCCTAATTTACCTCATTTTTGTATGCAGCTTTGTCAGGTTGAATTTGCTACATTATTTATAAACGGGGGAAATAACAGTGAGAAATACTGTGGCTTACTGTTTCACGTTCAAATGATTTATAATGTTATGTGCAGTATGAAGAATTAACATATTATCTGCATGGTTTAAAGTTGATTAATGGGTACAGTGAATAAGACAAACACGTTGGCCGAAGAGATCAAAGATGCCAACTAGCGCTATGGGTGGCCAAGCTGCGAGACAGGTGAAATAAGCGTTCGAGTTGGCTTCGGAGTTGGAAATTGTCAAAAAGCGCGCAATGGAGGCCTTCCAAATGGTCAGTAACCATCAGAAACTATCAGCGTTTGGGCGACTCGAACGAACCTATCGATACACCGCGACAGCCTGCCCGGTTGCCTTCTATAGGTTCGTTCGAAGAGTTGCCAGAAAGCTGCTTGGAGAGCCAGCACACAGGTGCTACTACGCATGCGCGGCAATGGTGACGTCATGTGTCTGTGCTTGGTGTTTGGGCTCTTCGAACACCTATCGTGTTTTATTTAGCCTTTTTGCCACCTTCGCTAGTGTAGCGTGAAAAGACACCAGAAAGAACAGTAACGGCGCGAATGTTATTTACACCACATTTGATTTGTTTATTTTCCACTTATCTTTTACGAAATATGTTTGGCAAGGTAATTAAATGAAATATACACGTACAGAAAAATATATACCATATAGCAGAGTATTGGCCCCTACTTACAAAGGAAAGTTGTTGGTACTTTTTCTCACATTATATTTTCTTTGAATATTTTAGCCATATAATACTTTTTGTAAGGAGAAACATTTTGACAACTTATTGTACAATACTGTCCTGAGTTCTCAATTTGTGTTTTCTTGTCAGGTCTAAGTGCTTCCAAATTCCTGTATTATGGTTATTATAGAGCTGTTTCTCCCACACAGGAACTACTAGTGTTACGCACACAGGAAATGTTGTGGTGTATAAACTCTACATTGGCTGTTTATAGAGTTTTTCAAGAACCACAGCGAGAGATTTAAACGGAAACAGCAATTGCTGGTAGACAGGGTGGCTTATTTGAAAGCATTCACCGCAGTGCAATGCGAGAACAAATGTAGATGACTGTTAAGGGCATACAAAACATCACTAATAATAATAAGTCCTATCTTTGAGAGAAAAACGTTCAATTTTTACTGTCTCGCCGTGATAAACGCTCAACGAGGTCAACAAATGCCTCAGACCGGGATAAGCACTGTCACTCAAAATATAAAATTCTTGGCACTTTTCTTCAGTGGTTTCCAACGTTTACTCGTTCGGAATGCTCTGATCTCGTGGACCGATCGAGAAGAGGTCTCTAATGCGTCTCTTGCGGAAACCGACTGCAATTGAACGGGGGAAAAATCTGTATGTTCTTCGGGCCTATTTATTATGCCATGGGTCCCCTCTATTGCAGCTGGCATTCCTTTATTGAGCAAACGGGATTCAATTTCCTCTTTATAACGTTCACTCCCAGGCTACTAATAAATTTCGCAGTTTCTTTTCTCCCTTTTTTTTCTCTCTCCAAACAAAACGAGCCGACAAACGTTGAACCACAAAAAGAATCAGATTATGTTGTAATAGGAGTATCTCCCCCATTCCCACGTCCTGGTACTTAAAAGAAACACAATTTCTAAATTATTCTGCCAGAGGCCACCGCACCCACAAATGTTAGACAAATTCCATATCTGAGAAACGTAGCACAAAAGAAAAAAAAAAATACAAAATAGGAAATAAATTCTGATTTTATTTCGCCGCAACAACATTGCGACGTCACTGGATACGAAATCTGAATTTTGAATTCTGTCATCTTCTACAGGTGATATTATAAGAATAAATAAGACCGTACAATTACAGAAGAAACACACAATAGATATGTGTCCACATATAAGATAACCTCCATTTTGAACAAGGGAGCGTCGTGTATCCGCACTACAAGTAAAAAGAGCCACGCGCATGCGCGAATCTGGCTACCAGAAAAATTTCCTTGGGCAGCATCTGGCTACTTGGCTCTGCTTGCAAGCAACTCTTCGAACAGCTGGCGCCCCACTTCAAGTAGCCAGATTCGGGGCCAAGCGCTCTTCAAACGCGTACTTTCGTACTGCGCATGCGCGGTATCCAGAAAACAACTCTTCGAACGAAGCCGTAGATTTCCAGAATCGATTTTCGAGTGTTTACATGATCAACCAAAAGCGGAATTGGGAAATCGGTTTACGAAATCCGTTTTTGGAAACCCATGTAAACGGGGTGTGTCAAACAGCGCGCATGCGCAACGGAGGCCTTCCAAATCGTCAGTGACTATCAGAAACCATCAGCGTTTGGGCCACTCGAACGAACCCATCGATACACCGCGACAGCCTGCCCGGTGGCCCTCTTTGGCAGCAGCGCTGACGTCACGCCGCTGGGCTGAGCAGCCGCACGCTAGTGCACAGCGAGCACTCCGCCGCCGCCTTTCGCCGCCGGCTGACCCATTCGCACATCGCGATCAGAGGGCAGGGCACTTCGCGACGCCATGGGTTGCGTTTATTCCTGTGGGCACCTTATCAGGGAGTGCTGGGACCGTCTGTGGGCCAACGGTCTCTCGGACGACGCCTACATGTGGCTGGAGATACTGGGTGAGGAATCGTATTTCTCACCAGACCCGGAATCGGTGGATATAGAAATGTCAGACTTCCCGGGGGCGGGGTCTCGACCCACGGTCCCGGTGCCAACCGTGTCGGCGAATGTGCCCGAGGTGATGCCAGTGTCGGCGAATGTGCCCCAGGTGGTGGCCGCGCCGCAAGCGCCCGTGGCGGTGGCCTCGCCGCCCGATGTCCCTCAGGCGGGGGCGGAAGAGGCGGCTGCAGCCCAGGCGGGGGCGGTGGGGGCAGAGGCGGAGGCGGGGCCAGCGGACAGTCCACCGGACTACCTGGCTACGCTGCCTGCAGACTTGACGCGCAGGATCCTCAGGTACGTATGTTTGGAAACGCAAAGCACCAATGCGGGCAGTGCAGATTGTGCTGGGAAAAATTTCGTTGCATTAAAAGCTCGCACGATATGAAAGATATAAAGAATCCTATACCAGCAATAAATGTGCGAACAGTAACGTCTTGGAAAAATTTGAACTCCGTGGAACTCTTCAAATAGTAAAACTGTTACCGGAATGACTAATTCTGTTGTATAGAATTTCATGAAACTGCTGATTGCCATGAAAAGGTAAAAGTCTCGATCAGCGGCATGGCCTAATGTATTTACGTGACGTGAAGCGGCAGTGTTAGCAACAGTCGCTGTGGATGCTGGGATGAATGGCGGCAGACATTGTTTACAAGATGTGAAAATGAATGTTGACATCACGTTTGAATGATTTTATTTCCGGAATGAATCATAGCGTTCGAATGTAGATCGCACACTACACAACTAAGTTTCCCCCGTCCATTGTCTTTCTATTCAGATGTAAAACTTCGTTAATCGAAATACGTACGTACGTACGTGTGTGTGTGTGTGTGTGTGTGTGTGTGTGTGTGTGTGTGTGTGTGTGTGTGTGTGTGTGTCAAATTATACGAATTACAATATTTTTTCAATGCTCATATTTGGTAAAACACTTGCAACAATGTAATCTGTACTCTTCGGTTCCTGCCTAACCACAACCCTTAAAATCGTGATTTAGTAAAAATAATATTCGTCGATTTACTCCTTTAGTCAGTAATTGAATTTTCGCACACGCCATAGCCCACTCGAAATGTACTACGTTGCCAACCTAACACTGCTACGGACGCACCGCGACGCTACCCATGCCGCTAATCGAGACTTAAGCCAAATTTTACATCCTGCCCCGGTGACCTAGCGTGACTGTTGACATCAACACGGTAGGAAATGTGCCAAGGTTAATCTCTATCTTAATATAAATACAAATTGAGGTTTGTGCCTGTGTTTCACTCTATAACCGAAACTACACATCACAAACAGTTTGTATGGGCATAACTGAAGATTGGGATACCGCCCATCAGCTTTGACCCGTAACGTCATGTCGGAAAAATCGTGTACTATAATCTGTAGTTATCATCCTATATTAGATAATAGAAGGTACCGTCGATTACAGGTCTCAGCCTAAAAATTCGCGCCTACGGTGCTCACTTGAGAAAAAATCTCTCGGTTAAGGCCCCTACACACGCTCAGATTTATCGTACGACCAACAAGATGTCCAGCGAACCAACCAATTGGTAGCAGCCTACACACGTTCCGACCAACTGCACGCAGCGCCACCCTGTTCTGGTGTCTGTTCGTCGAACTGTTTTTGTTTTCGCGTGTTCGCTGTGCTCACGACCTCAGCCATGGAAGTTGGTCGGGATGCGCTACACACAGTACAATTTGTCGGGTGAAGTGGTGGGGGAATTGGAGATCGGATGGTCAGGCACAACCAATCAGCCGACAAGAAAAGTTGGTCGGATAGCGCCTATAACCGCCCAATTTATCGGGTGACCAACGAATTGGTCCAATAAATCGCATCGTGTAGCGCCTTTTAACTTACACCTAACCATCAGAGAAGCTACAGATCACTTTTTAAACACAAAATCACAATATATAGTCCTTGTCCTGCTTGTAAACAATCTATCGTCTTTATCTCGGACACCACATAATTACCCACGCCTTATACAAACACGCACGCACCTCTAAACTACCGCGCTGCAATGTCACGGGTCAAAGCTGACGGGCGGTATGCCCGTCCTCAGTTGAGCCGTTTGTATGTGGTGATAGGGATGTCTCCCATTGTGTACTATAGTGGTAGAGGCTTGATGACGATAAAGGGGCGGAAGATGTGAGTTGAACGCTATCGTCTTATATATAATTCTACGTCTGGGTGATAATATTTTGCTCTTCAGCTAAAACTACACAATGGAGACTATCTCTGCAGTACAGTCTCCCGTTGTACACAATAGCAGTTCCGTGTCGATAGGCAAAAGAGGGAGGAAGATAGTGCTTGAAAGTCGTCAGGTGAAGACCTGCAAAGACTTTTGGCACTATAATAGCAAAGACGATATTCACAGCGAAACGTGATGCACGTTCTTCAGTCTTTCTGCAACAAGCATACGAATAAAGAAAAATAAGTGCCTACTGTAGTTTGAAAAGTAAAACTACCGAGAAAGATTCCAAAACGTAAGATATTTCGCGTTCTCGATCCGTTTCTAAAAGAATCTACGGACTACAGACTTGAAATTTGTAGACGTAGGCATCAGCGATTTTTCGATATTACCATCCCTAAGGGGGGTGAAATAGGGGATGAACGGCTTTTTTTTAAATACGTTGCTATTAAGACAATTTCGAAGCAAGAAATACAAAACTTCGGATTTAGATTTTTGATTGGAATTATAAAGTGTTTCGATATCTTTTGAAATTCAACCATGAAGCGGGTAAAATAAGGGAAAATCTTTTATGGGTGCTACTAGGACTATTTTGATACTAGGAATGCGAAAATTTGGATGTGGGACCATGGTTAGAGTAAAATTTGTTTCGGGATGTTTTGAATAGTTTTCAAAGTTGCAATAGGAAGTTGTAGAAAATACTCCATTAGGAAGTAGAAACAACGAATGCAGACGCGTGCGAAACAGCGGGCATTAAGCTAGTATAGACATTAAAGCGAAAGTTCACTGACTAAACACGAAATGTCGAAAAGCACTGCACATTTAAACCTCATATTTTGCAGGTATGTAACTTCATAGATGGGAGACGTCAGCTAAGTAAGTATTTTGTGGTAGGGCCGAATTAAAGTGCCTGGCGGAGAATACTTTTCCTGCAGATTGACGAAATCTAAAGTTTCATTCTGATCTTCGTAAAATTTTGCATGTTTGACCTGCAAAACAAGATGGTCACAGATTACCTAAAATTTCATACGGTGCAGGGGGGGGGGGGGACCTTGCAACAATCGCAAGTAACATTTCACGCAGGCGAAGCCGGGTTTTCCGGATGCTTTGAAATATGTAAGACACTTTACCAGCTGTTTTCTACCGCATTTGGCCCATGCACTCTCCTGTTCAAAGTGCATTCTTCGTGTCCGTACGTATCAACTGCATACAAATCTGTTTTCTTCCGCTCTTTATTTTAAGCATTTCATAACAAGAAAATGCTCAGTCTACAATTTTTTTTGTGGTGCGTGGCAGAGGGTACTACACTTTCGATCTTTGACGTAATCCATACCTTTGCACCGATATTGAATCTTTTCACACTTCACCTATAATCCAAAGGTTAGATTACTGTTTACATAAATTTTGTAATGTGTGGCAAGCCGCGGTGGAGTCGCCGAGCGGTCTAAAAAGCGCCTCGCTGCGGAGCGCGCGGCTGCTCGCCTTGGACGTTAGTGCTCCCTGGGGCATGGGTGTGTGTGTTGTCGTTAGGTTAGTTTACCTAGGTTTAAGTAGTTTGTAAGCTACGGACTGATGTCCACACAGTTTGGTCCGAAAGATTTAGACATTTAGGTAAAGGTTTCATATACGTAGGCATAATTTCTCATTACTTAATTACGACATACCTTCCCTTAAAATACGCGTTTTGCACATGTCTTTCAAGCGTCGTTACATTTAGGCTGCCAGCTATTGAAGTATGAATAAAAAATCCACCAAATACGGCACATTTGCTTCAGATCGCCTGAATTGGAGGCTGCGCAATGCGATGTACATTTGTTGTAGACCACGTGATTACATGGCTAGCGAATGACAGCACAAAGAGGAGTATCGTCGTCGGCCAATGGTAACCAAACGTCACCGCCGCGCAACATGCAAATAAGAATTTTTGACGTTGGAAATTAAATATGCGGTAATGTTTTTATATACGAAACCGCACAATGGTTACAGGATGTAAAAAATTAACGTGTTAACATGAAGTTTCAATTATTTTATTTTCGAAATCCCTTGATTACACTTTCAGACAGACGATAAAATAAATAAAACAAGCTATACCTGCTCTATGGTTGACAGGTTCTTGTATGTACCCTTGTCCGGTCAGTAACAGTTAATGGCCTCGGAAAATGAAGATTTGGAATTAGTTGACGTCTGTTTCGTACATATAAAGTAAAACGTGTTACAGTACTTTGTAGTTGAGAGGATAAAGTGATTCTAAATCTTCATTTTACGAGGCCAATTACTGTTACTGACCGGACAAGGGTACATAAAAGAACCTGTTAACCATAGAGCAGGTATAGCTTGTTTTATTTTATCGTCTGTCTGAAAGTGTAATCAAGGGATGTCTAAAATAAAATAATTGAAACTTCATGTTTACACGTTAATTTTCACATCCTGTAACCATTGTGCGGTTTCGTATATAAAAACATTACCGCATATTTAATTTCCAACGTCAAAAATTATTTGTATGTTGCGCGGCGGTGGGTTTGGTTACCATTGGCCGTCGACGATACTCTTCTGTGTGCTATGATTCGCTAGCCACGTAATCACGTGGTCTACAACAAATGAACATCGCGTTGCGCAGCCTCCAATTCAGGCGATCGGAAGCAAATGTGCCGTATTTGGTGGATTTTTTATTCATACTTCAATATTACAAAAGCTGGCAGCCTAAATGTATCGGCGCTTGAAAGACATTTGGAAAACGCGTATTTTAAGGGAAAGTATGTCGTAATTAAGTAATGAGAAATTATGCCTACGTATATGAAACCTTATCAGACATTTAAACATTTGTGTGCCAAGGGTAGCCTCCAAAAAACTGACCAGCCCGGAAGTTGACAAGTTTTTTCTAGATTTGGGGGGGGGGGGGGGAGGAGGAAAGATATGAACCAAGGAGGCAGGTGTGTGGAACGGTACAATTAGGTCGAGGGGGAAGGGGAGATTTGCAGAGAAATGGGAGGGACGGATGGATGAAGGGAAGTTAGGTTCAGAGTACAGAACACATACCCGAGCAACGATTTTCATCTAGTATTCTTAGAAATCCGAACCACGTACTGTTTTCAACATACATGAAGTAAATGTTCTACGGTTGACAGGTTCTTGTGCCATTGTCGGTAAAATTGCCCTCGTAAAACGATTTCGTGACAAATCAGCATTGTCACAAGATTCATTATTAACTATTGACAGTCAAGACTGTCGGCATTCAGCATCCTCTGCCAACATTATCACGCGATGTCGCCGGGACGGAAAACAAAAATAACTTCATGCAAGTGAAGTGCTAAATATGACTTTAAGCATATAATCGAGAATGTTTATTGGAAATGGCTGTTTGCCATTATCAAACATTGGATGAATATAGGGTAATTTAACACTCTTATGGTAAACTATTTTTGTGTGTCTCTCTTTAAATGTCGCTCCATGATATAAATTTGTAGATTATGTACGTGTATGCATGCAAATTAAGAAATTGCGTAAAGCGTCAGTTCTCATATAGCAAATTTACTGCTTGCTAATCAGCAGGCAGTATGCATGTAAAATGTCATCTCTTGAACTATTATAATGTTGGTACTGCAGTTAAGTTATACAGGTACTGTAACTAGAACTGGTAGTTAAACGTAATAATTTAAAACATTATGGCAGAAGCTAAAGTTTGACCGCGTGAACAGCGAAATTGTAAGCGGAAAACATGTGCTTTCATTATTTTGCGGGGATGAGTCATCTGGAGGACGGTATACCGTCAGCTTTGACTGCTGACGTGGGCGTGTTGTGGAAGGACTCCAGCAATATTTAGATAAAAGACCTCACAACAAGCCTGTCACGTCACACCCATAGGCCGCTGTCGTAAGCTCACTGGATGGCGCTTTGAGACAGTGGACTGTATCCCAGCAGCTAGCCACTCGTCTAGCGATGGCAGCCTATCAGTGTGACATGACACGGACTTGTGAGGCCTTGTATCCAGACGCCGATTATTTTTGTTACGAATGTCATTAATTTATAATTTAAAAACTGAAATTTAAGTTCATTCACCTAACAAGCCCCATCAGTTCGTTAAAAACATTACTCACTTGCAATGGCAACTGCTTCGTATAACACTGTGGAAGAAAGTTTCCTTGCGCATAACGGAAATACGTAATTTAAATTGTTTTGAGATGGTCTGAAAGTTTTTCAGTTTAGTATGTCACATGATATGGGTCAAAGCGCTGGTGGTATAGGGACATGAATTTCCTGGTTGCTTGCACAATGTACAGATTGAACAATATTCGAGAAAGACTACAACCCTGTCTTACTCCCTTCCCAACCTCTGCGTCCCTTTCTTGCCCTTAGACTCCAATAACCGCTGTCTGGTTTCTGTGTAGGTTGAATCTCTTTTCGCTCCCTGTATTTTACTCCTGCTACTTAAAGAATTTGAAAGTCTGTTCCAGTCGACATTTTCAAAAGCTTTCTCCAAATCCACCAACGCAAAAAGCGTAGGTTTGCCTATCCTTAGCCTATCTTCTAAGATAAGTCATGTCAGTATTGCATCTCCTAAACCCGAACTGATCTTCCTCGAGGTCGTAGTAGTTTTCCATTCATCTGTAAATAATTCGTGTTAGTATTTTGCAACCATGACTTATAGTTCTGTAATTTTCACATTTGCCTGCCCTTGCTTCCTTTGTAATTGGATAATATTAAGTCGTAGGGTATTTCCCCTGTCCCATACATCTTGCATATCTGGTGGAACAATTTTTCCACGACTGGCTTTTCTAACGATATTAGCAGTTCAGACGGAATATTATCTACTCCAGGGGCCTTGTTTAGACTCAAATCCTTCAGCTGTCATATTCTTCTCGCAGTATCATATCTATCGCCTCTTCCTTCACTTAGTCTTCCATTTCTAGAATACTGCCTTCATTTCCTTTGTATAGGCACTATATATTCCTTCCACAGTTCTTTGCTTAGTACTGGTTTCCCGTCTGAGTTCTTGATATTTAAACTGCATTTCTTGTCTTTAAATATATTTTCCTGTATGCGGCATCTTTCCCCTAGTTATGCATTCTATTCTGCATTTGTCCTAGCCACTCTTGCTTAGCCAGTCTGCACTTCCTGTCACTCATTTTTCAGACGTTTGTACTTTTTCCTGCTTCTCTTGCTGAATTTTTCATCTACACTAGTCAAATATTTTAGAAAGAAAATTTTTCTTTATATTGTTAAATGCATTTATCCACGATAGTAGTTCGTCTGACATTATGAAGCGATGGCTCTCTGAAGTGATTGCGTCATTTATAGGACGCGAACCCACCTGTTGGCTTTGAACCGTGACGGCATAGCTGCGCGGTAGTTTAGAGATGTCTGCGTGTTTGTAGGCGAGTAATTGTGGTGGCTGAGTTACGATAGTTTGTTTACAAGCTGAACGTGGGTTATAGATTAAGATTTTGTTTAAAAAGTGATCCGTAGCTTCACTGATAGTGAGGTATAAGTTGTTTTTTCATGAGGGAGCGCCGTAGGCGCGAACTTTTGGCTTGAGACCTGGGATCGATGGTACATTCTGCTTTAATCTGAAATTTAAGAGGCTAAACAAATATTTATCTACAATACATATTAAGATATCCGTATACCGTTTTTCCGACATGTTAATGACGCCATGGGTCAAAGCAGGCGGATGGAATCTCAACTTAAAATATTGCCAAGTGCTTTAATGTATAATTAATGCCTGTCAAAGCATTGCCGTCGTGTAAACTTCATTCTTCTTATTCATGAGGAAAGTGTTAACACGCATATAGAATGCGTAAACATACCTGACAAGAGTACGTTTTCTCAAAAGGGTGCTTATGCACAGTTATACTAACGAAATTGCTTACACTACATCTGTTCATCCTGTGTGAGTATTGCTGCCCATTGTGGGATTCCACTAAGTGGGACTGACGGATGGTATGAAGTTCAGAGAAGGGCAGCTCGTTGTGTGCTATCGCGATATAGGGGAGAGTCAGAAATGATGCACGGGTTGGGGTGGAATTCATTAAAAGATAGGCCTTATTCGTCGTGGCGAGATCTGAGAAATGTTACTGTCTCTTCCAAATGCAAAAATGTTAGCATTCATCTACATAAGCAGACATGATCATGATATCACATAGAAAACTGAGATCCAGGTGTTTTTCCCGTGCGCTGTTAGAGAATGCAGAGGAATAAGTTTCTATGAACCCTCCAATTAAATGTGATTAGCAGAGAATTTTTTAGACGTAAATAGTAGACGGTATTCCTAATTAACCGTTGTAGAAATCACAATCGTGAATGTTCGTCCAGGCAGAAAACGCAACCATTTCTGAAAAATCGCCAGTGGGACAAGTCATAACTTTGGACATTTTCGTTTGGTTCACAACAATCGAATATCTGAAAGTGACTTTCATTCCGTAGACAGAGGCTTTCATCTCCCGCCCTAGCATGATTTCCCCAAATTGCTTGATGTTTGCTATCCCTTCCTTGTCTGGCAATGTGGTAATGACCTCTTCGAGGGCGCGTCTCCCAGAAAGACACCTGGATTGTTTGATTGGCCACTGCTGTCTGATTTACCGGTCTGCCATAGATGGTACATAGCCGTTATTAGCTCCTTCGATGACGCTGTTGCAACATGGGCCATCACACAGCGTACTAATTAAGATCAGAAAACATAAAAATTGCTACTTCGTAACGGTTATGAGAATTTTGTTAAAGTTCCTATGGCCACTGCTTGCCTGTAACGTGATAGTAGTGGTTCATTGAATGACAGGTGGTGAAGGCATCTAATCACTAATGGTATTTAGGCAATATGTCTTTCTGCATTGTAAAGAATTGTCGTGGACAATTTAAGAGAAATTACAAAATCTTGAAATTCGTAGAAAGGTGCTAATGGGTGTCAACGTAGTAACATAAGTCATGTGCGTAGAAAACAACTTTTCCCGACGAGCTACAGTATAACCTAATTTCAAAGGTACGGCGTCTTAATGATTTTTTACATTTCGTACAAGAGGCAGGGTGAAGGACCACAATTTTGAAGTGTGTACACAAAGTAGAAACTGCTCTTTCGACGGAAAAAAATCGTTGCAGATATTACAAAAGGTACGGAGGACCAGTCACTACCTACTCGCTGATTACTACATGAATGTAACAGTGCGTAACTTTTACTGGAATTTCTTGACCAATAAATTGTTACTGAATGTCTGCCCCAGTTTCCATTACGTAAAACAAACCAATTCACTCTTACAGGATGTACTTTTTTATTTACCGTTTGATGGCAATTTTAGAAAATATTACTTGTAAAAAAATTGTACAGACTGATGTGCACAAACTAAAAACCTAAAGTAGTTTTACTGGCTGTCTGAACCCGACTGGTGACTAGCTGCGTTCATCGTCCATTCATCGGGCCGGTTCCAACATCTAAAAGTAATGCAGCTGTCGCCGATACGTAAACTACTATTAAACCCGAACTTCTTCAGCTGTAAGTTTGTGGAATTTGTTGCAAAGTTAAATAGCAACAGCTTCACCAGATACTCTGCCACGATTAAGTACTAGTTCATAATTTCTTTAGAAAAGTTCTCACTTTATTACGAATTTGGAATTAGAGTAAAAAGTGAAAATCGACTAGCATTAGAGTTAAGCAGAGAACGTTCTCACACCTCCCTAGTCACAGGTATTTGCTTTGCCTGAAAGATAGAAGCAAAAATTTTGCTTGAAAGTTTCAGCACCGTCAGTTTACAGAAAGTCACTTAATTTTACTGTCAGCTGTCAATGCATTGCCAGTATAGTCTTTAGATTACTATGTCTAACTACGAATGAAAAAGCTACAATGAAAAAACGTTCCAACCTAGAGCACCTCGGTGAAAAATGCATGCACAGTAGTTCATGCACTCGTTAACATACTAAGGACAAAGAACAAGGTTACGTAACTTTTTCTTGTTAGTAACACAAAAAGCTCTAAACATGTTTAAAGCTGTTGTGGTCTTCAGTCCGGAGACTGGTTTGATTCAGCTCTCCACCCTACTCTATCCTGAGCAAGACGCTTCGCCTCCTAAGCATGGCAACCCACATCCGTTTTAAGAATGCTGAGAATAACAGCAAGTGTAGATCGCCAGGAGAGTAACGAATGGTTCGACGACACTTGAAGAAAATGTCGGGTATTTTCAGGTCTTTTTCGAAATTAATAAAATATTTACAGAAAGGTAGGAAATAGCTTGAAGCCTATACCGGAAATTCCCTGGATTCTGGAGAAACGTACCAACATAAGACGCAATATACAACACGATTTATCTTAAAATAAGATAAAATAAGATAAATAAATGGATTACCGACTTCGAACTTGATGGAAAATCGCGTTTTCAATGTTACACCTCGAAAGATCGCCTGAAGAAAAATTTTCACTAATATACTCCTGGCCATTAAAATTGCTACACCAAGTTGACGTGCTACAGACGCGAAATTTGACAGGAAGATGCTGAGATATGCAAATGATTAGTTTTTCAGGGTATTCACGCAAGGTTGGCGCCGATTACACCTAAAACGTGCTGACATGAGTTTCCAACCGATTTCTCACACACGCAGCAGTTGTCCGGCGTGACCTGGTGAAACGTTGTTGCCTCGTGTTTTGGTGTTTCGTTATGTAGACTCGTAATTTTATTTCAATTAGTGGTTTAATTGTTTATAAATACGGATTTGTTAAAGTCGCATAATTTTAATTTCGGCAATAATTTTAGTATCCAACAAAGTTGAAATGAGTGACAAAATCATTGGATTTAGGATCCAGTGATATATAAAAAATTTGGTCTGCCTTAATTTATGTAAACAAAAGGTAAATATGTAATGTTTATATTAGGACACTTATAGGATCAGCATATTCCATAATTATACGTAATGTATTTTAGTGTTTGTAGTTATTTAAATGTTTTATCAATAGTATTTTAAACAGTGCGAACATTTTGTACATGTCCGGTGGTGAACTTTCAAGTGTCGAAAAAGGTTGTCTTTAATGTTGGCAGTACTAAATAACTCGCGATGTATGGGATGTGCAACATGAAACGTTCCCCCCAGGGGGCCCACAGTTCTTTTGTGGGTACGTGTGTGGCGCGCACGGGGCCCCGAGCCGGAGCAGCCTTTCTTCTGCCCCAGGCTGCTTCACTTTCCCTCCCGGTTTATGCCTTCGCCCGGAGACGGGGGTCCTTTGCTAGTTCAGGTCGTTTTCTGTAGTAGCTTCTCTCATTCCTTGGTTTCTTCCTTTCCCAACCTTTGCTTCTCTCTCTCCTTATACTCTCCTAGCCTTCCTCTCCTCCTCATTAGTCTCCGCTTCGGCGTTTGAGACTCTTCTTTCCTTCTTTTTCTTCATTTCCTATCCTCTTCTTCTTTCCTCCCTGTGCGTGTCTGAAGACCGACCCACGCATTATCATGCGTAGCAGGTGACGGGTAACGCGTAATTCCCCGCCCCGGGTAGACAAGTAGGGCACGTATCTACCCCCTGGTAAAGGCCAGGCCCAGGGAGGGGTGATTACCCGAGCTGGTACCTTCCGAACATGCCGATTGGTCCCTCCGTCAGTTCTCGTGAGGTGTGACCTGAGGTGTGATCAATCACCTAAGGCGGGTAAGCCCTCGGAGAGGGGCCCCCACTAGGAAGGAGCGCGCCATCGGAGACGCCGGTAATCACGGGGGACACATCCGCGGTGACATCCTTCTCTTCAGTGACGTTGACCCAGAAACGTAAGATAGATTCGCCTTAGCAAAAGAAGACTGCCTAATTTACCGAAATTTCTTGTTGAGTCTCGCACCGACGGAAAAGATTTCAATTCTGTCAATCCTTTCGTTATACAGAAAGGTGTTGATGCAATTGCTGGCCCTGTTAAAACCTGTTAGTCAGCGCAATGGCACATTGTTGCTGGAAGTGGAAAGTGCCTTCCAAGCTCAGAAACTACTCCGGACTACACTGTTACACACGTTTCCTGTCAAGGTGGAAGAACATCGCACACTCAACTCGTCACGGGGGGTAGTTTTTACGAGATCCCTTGACGGGTTGTCTGATGAAGACATCAAATCGTATATGTCCGATCAGGGTGTGACAGCCGTCCACAGGGTGATGAAAAAGGTAGATAACGAGCTGACACCGACTCGGACTGTGTTTTTGACATTCGACAGAGTTGAACTCCCGTCGAAGATCAAAGCAGGGTACGAAGTTCTCTGTCCGCCCTTATATTCCAAACCCAACGCGCTGTTACCAATGCCACAGGTACAACCATACCCGTGAATCTTGCCCGAATGCAGCAAAATGTCACTTGTGGTAGGGATGCCCATGAGGGGGATTGCCCACCTCCGTCCCCTCACTGCCTTAACTGCAACGGCGACCATGCGGCTTCCTCTCGAGACTGCCCTGTATAAAAGGATGAAAAGGTCATCCAGCAAATTCGGGTTACGAAAAGGTATCAACATCTGCCGCTCGAAAGTTGTTGGCGAGTCGAAAGCCCACTATCCTTCCAGTGGGCACATACAGTAAGGTCCTCACCTCCACTCGACCTACTAAGGATTCAAGTACCCAGACCTGTGATTTTACCTTCGCTGCCACAGTTGTGCGATCCGCCAGCCCGAAGATTGCCCGTTCCACGTCCCCGCTTTCTCCTGCTGCTCCTAAAGTACAGTCTTCGTCAACCTCTAGTAAACTGCGGGCACCTAAACAGGATGCCAGGACTTTGAAAAAGGACCCCGTCCGTGAGGATTTTCTGCGTTCTCAGGCTTCCCAACCGTCGACTGCCTCTTCTCACCGTCACTCTTCGAGAAGAGCCAACAAGAAAGAGTTCCTCTCCTTCCTCGCCGAGGCGTGACCCATCCGTCACGCCGTCCAACAGTTGCCGGCCTCGGCCGTCTTCTGTTTAACCAGGTCGCTCCGTCTGCCGGGCACCCGGCCCTCTACCGGCGGTGGACACTGCCCCTCCTGATCAACTCAGGGAGGTGGCAGGCGCGTCGGTCGAACCTATGGACCACGACCCTTTGCCCCTGGACAGCGATAGCAGTGCTCCATCGAAATCCGGTCCTCCGCGGCCGTCGAGGTGACCCCGCTTGCTAGTTGGTTTTTATCCTTATTTCTTCTCTCATTTTTATCATGGCGCTCCTTCAATGGAATATTCGCGGCATTCGTTCCAATCGGGAGGAGTTAAAACTACTCCTTCGATTGCACTGCCCGCTTCTAGTCTGCCTCCAGGAAACTAAGTTGCGTCAAGTGACCGTGCAGACTTTCCACACTACACCTCTGTGCGGTTCGACCTGCCACCCGTGGAAGGTGTCCCAGCCCATGGAGGGGTTCTGATGCTCCTTCGAGACGATGTCTATTTCCATCCCATTTCCTTGCTTACTCACCTACAGGCAGTTGCCGTCCGCATCACTTTATCCACATTCACCTTTTCCCTCTGTAATATCTATTCGCCATCGTCATCTGCCCTTACTAGGGCAGATGTGCTACACCTTGTTGACCAGCTCCCTTCACCTTTCGTGTTGGTAGGCGACTTTAATGCCCACCACCCCCTATGGGGCTCTCCGGCACCTTGTCCGAGAGGCTCCCTTTTGGTGGACCTTCTGCAACACCTCGATCTTGTCTGCCTCAACACCGGTGCACCGACCTTCCTTTCAGACACAACCCATACTTACTCCCACATAGACCTTGCGATATGCACTCCTCAGCTTGCCGCCGGTTTGAGTGGTATGCACTTTCTGACACGTACTCGAGTGACCATTTCCCTTGTATCATCCGCTTCCTGCATCATTCCCCATCTCCTCGTCCCACCAGTTGGAACATTTCCAAAGCCAACTGGGGGCTTTATTCTTCCGTGGCTGTTTTTCACGATCAGAATTTTCCCAACTGTGGCAGTCAGGTCGATTACCTCACAGAGGTTATTCTCACCGCTGCTGAACGTTCCATACCTCGTACATCCTCTTCAACCCGTCGTGTCCAGGTCCCTTGGTGGACTGCAGCCTGCGCGACGCGCTTAGAGCCCTGAGCCGTGCTTTACGCACCCTCCGCCGCCACCCAACTTTGGAGAATTGCATCAATTATGAACGTATGAGAGCGCAATGTCGTCGTATCATAAACGACAGCAAGAAAGCTTGCTGGACAGCTTTTACTAGTTCTTTTAACCGTTTTACTCCCTCCACGGTTGTTTGGGGTGGCCTACGCCGTTTATCCGGCATCAAGGTCCACTCCACGATTCCTGGCCTGATCGTGGAGAACGCAGTCCTCGTGGACCCCGCTGCTGCTTCCAACGCATTGGGCCGTTTCTTTGCGGAGGTTTCGAGCTCTGCCCATTACCACCCTGCCTTTCTCCCTCGCAAACAGGTAGAGGAGGCACGGCCGCCTTCTTTCCACTCTTTTAATCGTGAAAATTATAACGTCGCCTTCACCATGCAGGAGCTAGACCGTGCTCTCGCCCTGTCGCGAGCTTCTGCTCCCGGGCCCGATTCCATTCATATTGAGATGCTGAAGAACCTCTCTCCTGCGGGCAAGTGCTTTCTTCTTAGTACCTACAATCGGATATGGACTGAAGGTCATGTTCCCACAAGTTGGCGTGAAGCCATTGTTGTCCCCATCCCCAAACCAGGGAAGGACAAATACCTTCCTTCCAGTTATCGCCCCATTTCTCTGACGAGCTGCGTCTGTAAGGTGATGGAACGCATGGTTAACGCTCGGTTGGTCTGGCTCCTCGAATCTCGCCGCCTCCTGACTAATATCCAATGAGGTTTTCGTCGACACCGCTCTGCTGCTGATCACCTCGTTACGTTGTCGACCTTCATTATGAATAACTTTCTAAAGAAGCGTCAGTGTTCTTAGACTTGGAGAAGGCATACGATACCTGTTAGAGAGCGGGCATTCTCCGCACATTGCACACGTGGGGCCTTCGGGGCCGCCTTCCTCTTTTCATTCAAGCGTTTTTGGCGGATCGCAAGTTCCGGGTATGGGTGGGCTCTGTTTTGTCAGATACCTTTTGCCAGGAGAATAGGGTACCACAGGGCTCCGTCTTGAGTGTGGCTCTCTTTGCCATTGCAATCAATCCGATCGTAGATTGCCTTTCAGCCGACGTCTCAGGATCTCTTTTTGTTGACGATTTCGCAATTTATTGCAGCGCGCAGCGGACGTGTCTCTTGGAGCGTTCTCTTCAACGCTGTCTTGACCTTCTATATTCCTGGAGCATCGCAAACGGCTTCCAATTCTCCACTGAGAAAACTGTGTGTATAAACTTCTGGAGATACAAGGAATTTCTTCCACCCTCTCTACATCTCGGCCCTGTTGCTCTCCCTTTCGTGGAGACTACGAAATTCTTGGGACTCATGTTGGATCGTAAACTTTGCTGGTCCACACACGTGTCCTACCTGGCTGCCCGTTGTGCCCGATCCCTTAACGTTCTTCGTGTCCTCAGTGGCACGTCATGGGGAGCGGACCGTACCGTCCTGCTTCACCTTTACCAGGCCATTGTTCAGTCGAAGCTCGACTACGGAAGCCTTGTGTACTCTTCTGCACGGCCGTCGATTCTCTGCCGTCTCAACTCTATCCACCATCGGGGATTACGTCTGGCGACCGGTGCATTTTATATCAGCCCTGTTGAAAGTCTGTATGCCGAGGCTGCTGTATTACCCTTGACCACTCGACGTGACATACTCTTGTGTCGGTACGCATACCGCCTGCGGTCGATGCCCAACCATCCATCTTACCGATTATTTTTTGACGTCTCACTCGATCGCCAATATCAGTTGTCTGCGATTGCCTTGCTTCCACCTGGAGTTCGGTTTCACCGCCTACTACAGCGGCTCGATTTTACCCTTCCTTCCACCTTTCGGTTGAGCGAAAGCCCATTGCCCCTGTGGCATCAGGCCCAGGTTCACACTCACCTCGAACTTAGCTCGCTCCCCAAGGAGAGCACTCCGGATTTGGTATACCGCTCGAGGCTTGTCGAACTCCGTTCGCGGTTCGATAATGCCATATTTATTTACACTGATGGTTCCAAGAGCACTGCCGGTGTCGGATCTGCCTTCGTCGTCGGGGACAACCGGTTCCAATACAACCGGTGTTCGAGTTTCACGGCTGAGCTTTTTGCTCTCCACCAGGCCGTTTTGTATACCTGCCGCCACCGCGAACCTTTCTATGCCATATATTCGGACTCCCTTAGTGCCCTGCACAGTCTTAAGGACCCTTTCTCGATTCAACGCTCCCTCCAGTTGCTAGCAGATAACAGCTGTCAAGTTTCTCTCCTGTGGGTCCCTGGCCACGTGGGTGTGCCCGGGAATGAGGCCGC
Source organism: Locusta migratoria (assembly GCA_026315105.1). NCBI lineage: Eukaryota > Metazoa > Arthropoda > Insecta > Orthoptera > Acrididae > Locusta > Locusta migratoria. The sequence continues at coordinate 362,686,226 of CM048744.1, forward strand.
CGACATAGCAGCCAAGGCCGCAGCTCTTTTGCCTCGCATGGCTACCTTTTGCATCCCACCGGACGATGTTCAACGGGCTCTTCGCCGGATTATCGTGTCGTCATGGCACAGTGCGTGGCTTTCACTGTACAGCAATAAATTGCGGACTGTCAAACCGATCCCGACCGTTTGGAGGACCTCCTCACGCCCCTCTCGGCGGGAGTAGTTCATCCTGGCCCGGTTGCGGATCGGTCACTGCCGTTTCAGCCACCGTCACCTGTTATCCACCGACCTGCACCGCTGTGCTCCTGCGGTGAACTACTGACAGTGCGACATGTTTTACTGACTTGTGTTAATTTTAATCATCTCCGTGTAGCCCTTCACATTCCGTCTACTCTGGAGGAAATTTTAGCTGATGACACCCGAGCAGCTGCTAGAGTTTTGCGTTTTTTTTTTTTTTGGCCAACTTATCGAAGGATATTTAACCCTTTTAATTGTCTTTTATCTTTCGTTTTTAGCCTCTTCTTGATTTTCTGACAGTCACCAATTTTTTTGAGATCTAGTGAATCTAAGTTCTTGTCTGTGCGCCCTAAAACCAACAAAAAATGAAGAAACGTTAAAAGATTCGAAGCTGGATCCGCGCTTTGACAGAGCCCTGGACCGCTCGACCAGCAACGGCGCTCGGAAAGTCTGATGTTAGAGTACCCAAGCTAAGGCATGAAATACAAACGTTATTCGAACATAATTTTGATATCATTAAAGTAAAAATGCTCATCTTGAGACGATCTTTCAATGTATAGCATTGAAAACGCGATTTTTCCATAAAATTTGACCTTGATTTTCCAAAAACCTGTCTAGCATAAAGCGGAAACGTCTCTATTATAGAACGTCCATGCAAAATTCGATAGAAATCGGTGACACATGTCAGACATTCTTGTTAGATAGTATACGGATAGCCAAACCTATATTTCCTGTTCTCTATATTTGAAGACGGCTTTTAACATAAACTGCAATACTTTCAAATTCTGAAAGTAGGTAGTGGTAAAATAAAGGGAATGAAAAGTTACATAAAACTTGTAGCGAAACAAAGCATTCATCGGCTTGGAAATAGTTATGCCCTAAACCAAAGTTCAACCTGCACGTTAACAGGATATTTTGGAAACGAAATATAGTTCAGGTAGAAGAAATAGAAACCGAATCTGGTGATGACGCCGTAATTTCCAGGCAGCAATTGAAAGCGGTTCAGTGAAATATTCTTAACAGGAACACACAAACCAATGACGATAATGTGATGTAGTTGAATCCATCAGATAATGTTGGACGTTTGATCAGAAGCTATTAAAAGTAGAAGTCTGCTGTCTGCACACTAAGACGGTCAAAATAGATGTAAGATGAGTTTAGTGGGAAAGCGTTCCTGGCGAGTTTTGACATATAAGCTTTGAAAGTTATTTAAAAACGTAGTGTGGTTTTTATAGAAATCAAACGTGAGCGGTAAGTAGCCAAAGTTTTTGAAACTTTGAACTAGAGAGAAACGCTGATGGAATGGCTAGATCACTAACCAGCAAGGTACTTAGCCCTCCAGTACCTGGAAGAGTCAGCATGACCCCATGCGGCACTGCTTCTTCCACAGTGAATTCGTGTCATGCAGAACAGCCGTTAGCCTGCGGGTAACCTGTTAGTCATAGAGGTAACATCGATAAGATCAGTGACAGTAGCCTCTTTGCTGACATTCAAGCACCGCATGTCTATGCATTGTTGACGATAGACGAAGTCGAAACGGAAGTTAGTGTAGGACCATGACACTCCAGAAAACGTATATTTTAGAGAAAATAAGAAAATAAATTTTTGCATCCGTCACAATGTCTTGTATGACAAGTTGCACCTTGTGATCGCAGCAGGTATCGTTACCTCGTTATTTAGTTAATGGTTTAGGATTGTTTAAATGGCATACATAGTATTCGCTTTGTCGTAAGGTGTCAAAATATATTTTAGATCTTGAATAATATATTTCCCGTTTCCCTTCCGAAATTTACTTGATGTTGCACCATATCTGCTACATTCCGTGATTCCCACTAATTGATCTTATTCACAATGTCTGAATTCAGGAAAATAGTCGAAAATAGTTGCATTTTGATAAAACCAGGTGTTGACAAAAAGTTATTGTTGAAAGAACTTAGTCAGTATGACGACAGTGTTCAGATATTTAAGATAGGGATATACGGAGCAAGGTTGTTCGAGATATCGTATCGTCCCGCGGTGGAGTAGCCGAGCGGTCTAAAGCGTCTCGCTGCGGAGCGTGCTGTTGCTCGCCGTGGAGGTACGAGTCGTCCTGTGGTGTATAATATATGTGTGTGTGTGTGTGTGTGTGTGTGTGTGTGTGTGTGTGTGTGTGTGTGATTCCTTTCTCTATGAAAGGACCTACTGGAAGCATAAACAGCGAGAACATAGGGAAGGCAGGACGGAGCGGAGGGAAGAGTGGAAAGACTAGTGTATTGCAGACCTGATGCTTCTCGACGAGAACTCACTTTTGTATTTGAGGCAGAAAAGGGATGGTTTTCACTCCTGAAATTACCTTAAACTATTTGCACGACAAAGCATCTTATGACTATGTAGTCGGTAACTAGATCAAGAAAGCCACTGGAGAAAGATATCAGATTAGTGATTTGCTACACCTAAGAAATCTGCAAAAGGAATCATGCATGAACGGTCATACAATACTTGTTGCTCACGGTATAGCTTCTGAAAAAAGATGGCAATGGATTTCATTGGTCACAGCTCGTTGGATCTAGCGACCATTAAAAACCTGCTCTCTTAAAGTTTACAGCGTCGTAACGGTAAGCCTGAGAAGCGTGTATGAAAAAGAGTGCAAGAGTGCAGCTTCAACAATTTAAATTTTAACATATTCGTGCCATTAAGTGTTAAATTCTTCGGTGTAAGAAGTTCTAGAGGACTGCATCTGGAATAGTTCAGCGGGGACGGATGCATCCTAAACTCGTATGGCATGTACTGTCACATTACACGAAATGACTAATACCATGTTGGATGACATCATGCCACATTTTACGTCGACATGACATAGTATTCATTATGTGTGTCTGCCAAGATTATTTGACGCTGCAGTTTCTGATGCTGCCACATAAACGCTAATTCCGTCGTGTGACTCTAGTCCTTGGAGTCTCCAGATCTCAAATGTATTTCTTAGTGGAGGGGGACTAATTTTGTATTGACGCCGTCCCGGGCCTCAGACAGCCTTATTCCGCCACTGACATCGGTAAAGACCCGCCTTGACGGTGTCGTCGTGTGTTCCAGCATGTTGGACGACGCGTCGCTGCTGCGCGCGAGCATCGCGTTCCTGACGTGGGGAGACATCTGCCGGAGTGAGCCGGTACTACGCATCCGTATCCAGCAACAGCTGCTGCGTGAGGTGCCTGGGGGCCACCCGCGAAACGTCGTCACCCTCTGGAGGTAAGTGCTGCACCTGACTCTGCCAGCTGCCCACTTAGTCCAACGTAGACACGGAGTAGTTAGTCAACCTGTCAATACCCTGTGTCTCATTCCAATGGTATCGTGGAGCAGGCACTGGATTTTGTAGCATGTGGCAACGAGCACTAGTCTAATCCAAAATGTTAGTGTATATTTTCTAAAGTTTATGCTAGGAGGAAGTATAGCTGTCATCTAAGATTTTCCTCAGTGTATGGTCCTGTTGGTGATACGCTGTTGCCTTCCTCTGACCATTGAACTAATCTACCATGCTATTTGGGGACCTACAGTTAACATGGATTGAACCACAATACAATCAGCATTTTTCACATCGCCAAAATAGTACTTACTGAGGGTGGAACCTACGTGCTAATGATTCGTGGTCTGTTGGTTTACCACCTTAAGTTTGTGGTTGCAGAATAGTGGGTGTTCATTATTTTTTTCTGCTCAGGTTTCCCTGTGATGAAAGTAAAAGGCTAAAAATTTAATCTGCCTTGCTTCAGTAAATTCAGAAGTGTTTGCAGCACCAGGCCTTCAACATGGATTTGAAACAATTTCATGTTATCAAAGCATATCTTCCCTATGTTTAAGTTTAAACGTCTTGGGACGCCAGTCCCTCCCTATCCCCCAGGTGTAGGCCTACTTAGGTTTTCTCGCTGACAAATCCTATCTTCAGAACGGCGGGGCGGCGGCGAAAGAATTATCAGCTTAACTCTGGCTAAGTAGAAAGACTCCAGTACCGGCCACCTATTTTTATCCCATGCCCAATGAAACAAGGCTCACAGTTTTGAAGACTCAGTGCAGTGGTAGTAGGCTAGCTAAGCATTAAAAAACAGTAAACTGCTGATAACAGCTGCTGGGGGGCGAATGACCCTTCCTTTAATTTCTTCTTAACTACTAGTTGGCTTGACTTCTTATGCTACTTGGTAAATGACCAAAGACTTTTATGGCACCATAATCCACGCCTTTCTGTGCAAAACCTAGATTTAACTTTGAATAGTGAATCACCCTTTCTCCTAGTGTTGTAGCTATGCACTGTTACTTTTGAATTTGGTCGGATTGTTAATAACAAATTTCACGAGTGAATATGTATTTTGTGAAGCTACAGTGAATATCCCTAGAGGCCTAAATAAATGTCTGCAGGATGATCTTGGGTGGGCTCCAGCAATTTTTCTGATTACACGCTTTTGTGCAATGAAAACCTTTTACTCAATGTTGAATTGCCCCAGAATGTGATCCCATATGAAAGCAGTGAATGAAAATAGGCATAGTAATCTTATTTGCAATGACCTGATAGCATAAGTAGCTGAACTCAAACGTTTCAGCAGATCTTCAGTGTGTTTCTTCCAATTCAATCCCTTGCCAATGCAAACACCTAAAAATTTTGATTTTACCTTGGCTACAGATTTGTTCAAATTCTAAATTTGTCATGCCATTTGCTGAATGAAACTGTGTACTGGACCTTATCAAAGTTTGAGTCCATTTGTAGAGAATCACTTAATAAATTTTCATAAAGACATGCACAATTTCATCAGTTAATTCCTGTTTGTTAGGCGTGATAGCTGTACTTGCATCATCAGCAAAAACAAATATCTTAGCATCTTCGTGAATGTAGAATGGCAAGTCATTGATATATATTAACAGCAAAGGACCCAAGACCGAACCTTGTGGGGACCCCATTTTCGATAACTCCCCAGTTAGAGGAACTGTTTCTTCTATATCATGTGAATTGTCTTTCTTCTGCACTCTTATGACTTAAACCATTTGTGCACTTTCCCACTCATACATTACTTAAGCTTCAAAAGACAGTCTGTCGTCTTCCATATATTTTTATAAAATTGTAATTTATTTGATGTCGATAGATTAGCATTTTGTTAAAACAAGAACCCCACTCTTCAGGGCATGAGGAATAGCATTTTATTTCATGTTTTAAAATATTTTCTGAAATGTTAGTTAATATTGCTAGGATTTTATTTTAATTTATTATTGTGGTTATGAATGTGACAATAAGTACAGCTTCTCCACTACACCATTTTCCCTGTGAGAATGTGTTCGTGTTTTATTTTTAAGTGTATGTGTGAGGCTCTAACGGCTGTCTGAATGTGGGTGGTAATAGCTCGCTTTGCATGGTTCTCTCTGGCTCAGTCGATAGTCATTACCAACCCGTGCTGCTGATGCGACCAAAGAGGTTTCTACCCCCTTCGTTACAAGCCAGTCGACGAGCCTACTCCAGGTCGAGTCACGATCTTCTCCCCCATCACCGCTGTTTTCTTAGATTTTCCAGTTTCCGGTAGCTTTCCTGCGGCTCCTGGTCGCTCGATCTTCACTTTGTGTGAGGATCGTGGTGAGGTAAGGTTGGTTCTGCTCTTATGTTTATGGAGATGGTAGTGATTCGTTGTCTAGCATGTTTAACTTACTCTTAAACTTTGATTCACTTTTTGGAATATTCCTTCTGATTGTGCGTGTAAATGTGTTCTAGTTTTCCAATCCGGTGATTTCCAACAGATAAAAGCGGTGTTACTAGTTGCAGTTTAACGACCTGGTATATTCAAACCGTTTGTGATTGTGGTGGTGTACGAACTGTGTAAATTGTTTCTAGCGTTGTGGACCTGGTTTCTAACAGACAATATATTCATTTTTGTTCAGTACGTGTAAAATCTTTCTGGTTTCCTTCCGTGAGTGATGTTCCATGTGGTTGGGTCTTAGAACAAAGCCTTCAGCTTCCACTATTGTTTGTTCCATGCCCATCAGGCAAGTAACTGTGTGCCCTTCTGATTGCCTAGTGGCAATCATGTCTCCCCGGCTATTTTTAATTTTGTTTCTTCTCCAAACTTGTATGTACTCAGTCCTTGTCAGTAATTCTCTCCGAGCCTTGTAAAACCTCCTTCAATAGCTTGCTTATGAAATTCTAAACATGCCTTAGTTATTTTTATTTTTCAGACTTTAAAATATTCCACTTTCCCGGGTTTTGAGACGAATTTATCCGCGTGTAGCTGCATTTCATTCGCTTCCTTTTGTAATTCTAAAGTTCCAGGGGTTGCATGCCATAGTTAATTTTATTTTTCGGGGATAGACTCATAAATTTTTATCGGTTTTCGGAACCACGTGTGTCCAATCTGACTTCAGGGGTTTGCAGCTAGTCACCTGAATTCACGCCACTTCAAAAAACCAGTGCCTAGATAGTTTACTCTCAGATTGCAACATAAGAATCGTGTGTGTGTGTCTGTGTGTGTGTGTGTGTGTGTCTGTGTGTGTGTGTGTGTGTGTGTGTGTCTGTGTGTGTGTGTGTGTGTGTGTGTGTCTGTGTGTGTGTGTGTGTGTGTGTGTGTGTCTGTGTGTGTGTGTGTGTGTGTGTGTCTGTGTGTGTGTGTGTGTGTGTGTGTCTGTGTGTGTGTGTGTGTGTGTGTCTGTGTGTGTGTGTGTGTGTGTGTGTGTGTCTGTGTGTGTGTGTGTGTGTGTGTCTGTGTGTGTGTGTGTGTGTGTGTGTGTGTGTCTGTGTGTGTGTGTGTGTGTCTGTGTGTGTGTGTGTGTGTGTGTGTGTGTGTGTGTGTGTCTGTGTGTGTGTGTGTGTGTGTGTGTGTGTGTGTGTGTGTGTGTCTGTGTGTGTGTGTGTGTGTGTGTGTGTGTGTGTGTGTGTGTGTGTGTGTGTGTGTGTGTGTGTGTGTGTGTGTGTGTGTGTGTGTGTGTGTGTGTGTGTGTGTGTGTCTGTGTGTGTGTGTGTGTGTGTGTGTGTCTGTGTGTGTGTCTGTGTGTGTGTCTGTGTGTGTGTCTGTGTGTGTGTCTGTGTGTGTGTGTGTGTGTGTGTCTGTGTGTGTGTCTGTGTGTCTGTGTGTCTGTGTGTGTGTCTGTGTGTGTGTGTGTCTGTGTGTGTGTCTGTGTGTGTGTGTGTGTGTCTGTGTGTGTGTCTGTGTGTGTGTGTCTGTGTGTGTGTCTGTGTGTGTGTCTGTGTGTGTGTCTGTGTGTGTGTCTGTGTGTGTGTCTGTGTGTGTGTCTGTGTGTGTGTCTGTGTGTGTGTCTGTGTGTGTGTCTGTGTGTGTCTGTGTGTGTGTCTGTGTGTGTCTGTGTGTGTCTGTGTGTGTCTGTGTGTGTCTGTGTGTGTCTGTGTGTGTCTGTGTGTGTCTGTGTGTGTCTGTGTGTGTCTGTGTGTGTGTCTGTGTGTGTGTCTGTGTGTGTGTCTGTGTGTGTGTCTGTGTGTGTGTCTGTGTGTGTGTCTGTGTGTGTGTCTGTGTGTGTGTCTGTGTGTGTGTCTGTGTGTGTGTCTGTGTGTGTGTCTGTGTGTGTGTGTCTGTGTGTGTGTGTCTGTGTGTGTGTGTCTGTGTGTGTGTGTCTGTGTGTGTGTGTCTGTGTGTGTGTGTCTGTGTGTGTGTGTCTGTGTGTGTGTGTCTGTGTGTGTGTCTGTGTGTGTGTCTGTGTGTGTCTGTGTGTGTGTGTGTGTGTCTGTGTGTGTGTCTGTGTGTGTGTCTGTGTGTGTCTGTGTGTGTGTCTGTGTGTGTCTGTGTGTGTCTGTGTGTGTCTGTGTGTGTCTGTGTGTGTCTGTGTGTGTCTGTGTGTGTCTGTGTGTGTGTCTGTGTGTGTCTGTGTGTGTGTCTGTGTGTGTGTCTGTGTGTGTGTCTGTGTGTGTGTCTGTGTGTGTGTCTGTGTGTGTGTCTGTGTGTGTGTCTGTGTGTGTGTCTGTGTGTGTGTCTGTGTGTGTGTCTGTGTGTGTGTCTGTGTGTGTGTGTCTGTGTGTGTGTGTCTGTGTGTGTGTGTCTGTGTGTGTGTGTCTGTGTGTGTGTGTCTGTGTGTGTGTGTCTGTGTGTGTGTGTCTGTGTGTGTGTGTCTGTGTGTGTGTGTCTGTGTGTGTGTGTCTGTGTGTGTGTGTCTGTGTGTGTGTGTCTGTGTGTGTGTGTGTGTGTCTGTGTGTGTGTGTGTGTGTGTAAATTTTTTACACTTTGATAGCTTTTGACAGATATGGCAACCCCTCTTATCTCTACTTAAATTTGAAGCTAATTTATATCCACGGACATTCACACTTCCCATACCAGTGACATTCAACTCCAACAGACGACCGGAGCCACGATCGAAATTACTGTAGTCTTGCTTCCCCACTTCTTACATGTCAGGGAGAATTAAATACCTCGTAATTCGCTTGGTGTTTACTCCGTCGTTGGATCGTCTTCCCTTTGGACCGAAAGACGGTTGACCCGTGATTGTCTTGGCCATTCTTAATTTCCAGTTTTGGAAATGGTACACACTGAAAGCTCGACAGTGGCTGGATAACCTTTCCTGCCTACACACCTGAAAGGTACAGAGAACTAAACATCCTGCCCAATGGATGGTGTATGTTGCTGAAATTTGGTCATAGAGCCCTGCAGTGTTACTCTTAACACTGGCATGTGGAGTATCCTCGACGCCCACTGGTTGACTATGCAGGATATTCTTTTACCCTTCCTGCATAGAGATCATATCCGTGACATCGGGTGACGGTGGGACCGCAGGGGAACGACCATACTATTTAAGTTGGCTGAGAGGTTACAGATTTTTCAGACGTTGACTATGGGGATCGGGTCTTGCCAACCTTATGTCACCAATTATTGGACATTAGTAACCCTGTAAGGTCTCGTCTGATTACTGAGATAAACCTTTAAACAATAAAAGGGCCACGATAATGTGATAGTTTTCCTTTCATGCTGCTAGCAGAGAATGAACCATTATACCTTTCGCTTTGGCCACACTTCGGTTACCAATGGCAAAATCCTATGATGTGAGGGTATCAACCACAACGTAGTTGTGGTGCCCATATTTCATTACTGCATCCTATTATACTTTAAGGCGAAATTTTAAGCAGGCGATTTGGTGACTGATAGCCTGAAAATTGAGGTGGAGGTGAGGGCTGTCGCCTGCTCAAACCCAGAGCGCCCATGGTATTGTTGGTTGGTGATCGAGCTGGTCGTATCCTTTCTTTTTATACATTTGTCGGTCTCGTCCACCTTCCTGACATATTATGACCTCCATCTTCATAGACTTCGTGTGGTAAGGGGGGGGGGGACCGGCGGAGGGGGGGGGGGCAGGAGCAGAGCAGAGGGGATGGGAAGGAAACACCAGCCATGTGCGGAGTCTCCCACTATGTACCATGTCCTGGCGCTACTCAGCAGCGTCATGGGCAGAACTCCCCGCTGGTAATGTCACATCGCCTTGCTGTTATTTTCGTTCACAATAAGGCTCACCGAGAGTTATGTCAAGGACTTCCTGAGACTTGTTCCTGCTTGTTGAAGCTTGTTGAAGTGTGAAGATTTAGGCACTTTTGCTCCTTTGGAGTTGCAGGCAACTCACCAATAATCCTCTGCACTAGTTTCTGGTGGCCCCTATAGTCAACTATAATCTGACCTCGTTTTTGAACCTTGTTGCCGTCGTCTATCCTAGACATTTCTTTGATTTACCAAACTGACAATGTCCCATGTCTTTAAAAATCCATTAGTCTGCCATGATTGGTCAGTGCAATTATTTACTCGATCTACCCAGCTAATACCAAGCTTTGATACGTTCCAGTTTTAGAAGTTCCTGGAGTAGTAAACCAACTTAATTCAATAAACAAAAACAAATCTTCCGGCCCAGATTGTATAACAACTAGATTGATCTGAGTATGCTGATGCAATAGCTCCATACTTAGATAACACACACAAGCGATCACTCAGCGAAAGATCCATACCCAAAGACTGGAAAGTGATCACCAAAATTATAGGCCCATCTCAATGACGTCAATTTGCAGTAAGATTTTGGAACGTATATTTTGTTCGAACATGAACTACCTCGAACCTATTAACAAATAGTCAACACTGATTCAGAAAGTAATAGCTCTTACGAAATACAGCTTGCTCTTTATTCACATGAAGTCATGATTGCCATGGACAAGGGATCTGAAATAGATTCCATATTCCCATATTTCTGGATTTCCGGAAGGCTTTTGACACTAGCTCACAAGCGGTCAAGGAAATTTGCGTACTTATGGAATATCACCCCAACTGTGCGATTGGATTTGCTATTTCCTATCAAAGGACACAGTTCTTAGTAATGGACGGTAAGTCATAAGGTAAAACAGAAGCGATATTTGGCTGTCCCCAGGGAAGCATAATTCGTTCTCTACTCTTCCTTGTGTTTATAAAGGATTTAGGAGACAATCTGAATAGCTCCCTTAGACTGTCCGCGGATGATGTCGTTTATCGGTTGGTGAAGTCAAAAGAAGATAGAGCAACTTCAAAGTGAGTTAGACAAAATTTCTACATGGTGCGAAAATTGGCAATTAACACTAAATAATGAAAAGTGTGAAGTAATACACTTGACCACTAAAAGAAATCGGCTGAACTTCAATTACACAACTCAATCTTAAGGTCGTAAATTCTACCAAATACCTAGGACTTAAAATTACGAACCATTTAGACTGGAGAGAACACAGATAATATGGTAGGGAAAGCAAACCAAAGGTTGCGTTCCATTGCCAGAACGCTTAAAGAATGCAACAGCTCCACTAAAGAGACTGTCTACATCGCACTTGTGCGTCCTCTCCTGGAGTACTGTTGCTCAGTGTGGGACCCTCACCAGGTGATACTGACGGAAGACATCGAGAAGGTTGTCAGCTCCATCTATTTCCCCACGTTACAGAAGGGAACGCGTCACGGAAATGTTGCACGATTTGAGGTGGTAACCATTAAAATACGTCATTCGTTGCGGCGAGATCTACTTGAGAAACTTCAGTCACCGACTTCTGAATGTGAAAATATTTTGTTACGACCCACCTACACAGGGAGACATGAACATCCCAATAAAATCAGATCGACAACGGAACGATTTAGGTGTTTTCTTCCCGCGCGCTATTATAGAATGGAACGGTAGAGAAAGGTTATAAAAGGGGTTAGTGAACCCTCTGCCAGGTACTTAAATGTGATTTGCAGAGTATCTGTGTAGATGTAGGTGTATGAACCTCGTGTTCACATTTCACTACAAGAGCAGCAAAAACTTAACATCCACATTTATCTGTTACTAAGCCTCATCAGAAAGGCTTAAATTAATGCCTATGAATTTAATCTGCCCTATTTTGTTCCAGACATCTGCGGTTCCTGTGGGAAAATCGTTGGCCAATAAATTTCGAGAGCCTTCGAGACGTTCGCCGGGCAGATGAATCTGGTGCAAAAGAAAGGAAGCAGTGATCCCCGTTAACTCCACCATCAGAGGAATGGGAAGATATGGAAGCCAACAGAGGAGCGGTTTCTGAAAAAATGATTTAAAAACCTGGGCAGTCTCTGTAGAGGGGTCTGCATCACTGCTTCGGAACGAGAGCACGCTAATGCCGAGGCTGGCTTTTCCCGCCTTAGGGAGGACTGCGTTCATACCCGCCTCATGACACCCAGATCTATCTTAGCGACTTCCCTCAACAGCTCTAGGCCAGTGGCGGGATGGTTCCTTCCAAAGGGCACGGTAGATTTCCTTCCCTATCCTAATAGAGAACAGCGTCTCTAGATTGACCATTGTCGCATGTTATCGATAGGATTCTACATCCTAATCCGTTTCTCGTTTCTGGATTTACTCATTCGCATGTCTCAAATTTAGAGTTCTTTACTAGTAGACAGTGAAAGTACTACTACAGAGAGAAAACGGACGTGCACATCGTTTTTTGTAGAATAGAAAAACTGACAACTCTACAGATTTGTACTAGTGGAAGTCTGCATTTCTGAATTCTTGCAGTAGCATTGACAGTATACACTGAGGAAATAATTGTGAAAGCGGGTCCAATGGGCCAAAAGGGGCTACCAGACTACGCCAACACTGACAAGTCTCGTACTTCCTCAGTGATCGTAAAGCACGATTTGGGGGTAGGATATGGGACAAGTATATTTCATATAGTACTTTATAATATGAACAATGTTTTATTAGAGTTTTAAGTGATTACAGTTCATTCTACCGATACTCAGCTTTTCAACATTACGATGTATGGGGGTTCTGCTCGCTGCAACATTATTCTTGGGGCGTCGTGGTAGAAATAAATACTCGTTATGTACAATTTTTCACTTCTTTAATTTGAAACCAAACTGCTTCTCCACCAAAACATTACAAATTCAAACTTGTGTACAACAGGCTGACATAGATTCCAAAGCACTTTGCGAAAGCCAGAACTCCAACTCCCCCACGCAAGGCAGTGAGGCAAATATATAACATCGGAAATAATGACCTTACATTATGCATCTTTCATAACAATTGAATATACTAATTTACAATTAACATACACGTAAAACATTTCATGTACACAAAAATAATCGCATTATAAAATGAAAACTATACATACAATAATTGTAGATCGCATCTATCTTTTTAAGTTTTAATCACGCTACTTTTTGTTTGGTTTGTTGTCAGTGTTAAATGTCAATTAGTTAACGAGTACATCATACATGTTCCTAACATATATTGAACTATCAATTATCTTGGCAATTCTCAAAATAAGTTCAAAATCTCACGTCAATATATACAGAGAATTATAAAATTCAAATCTCTCTTACATTAATTACACAATTAGCTGGTCTACACAACTTGCCTAATATATATACAATGCTATTTATTTTAATGTCTTTATGTAGATACAAAAGTTTTTACCATTCGTCTATTTATTGAAATAACATACAATAACTATTGTTTATAGAACTGTCTGGAAACGTCTTATACAAATCTCTTAGATTTCACTTCTTTTAATCACAGTATCACCGAGACAATGTCCTACACTGATTCCTAGACTGGCTATTTCGTTTGTAACTTCACACTCAACATGTATCACTATTGAACCACACGATTCAGAGTCCGACGCAGACGGTATCGTACAATAACATTGAGATGAGGGGGCCAGCAGTATCGTCACAATATAGACCCATGAATATTCATAAAAAAGGCTGTTTAATTCGGAGAGCACTGGAATATAAAGTGGTTATCACTGTAGATAAGCAAAGATTATGGAACCGACAAAGATATCAGTAGAACGATGTAAGGGGCGAGAAAATATGGAAGCTGAAATTACCGCCTACTGGATGGTATGCATATGGCCATAGACTAGCTGCCCCCGTAATTGAGGTACCTCATAGTTGCACCTATACTGTAAGAAGTATTAACCCAACTGGTAGCTTCGTCATAACTTTTGTAGCCTTAAGTACTGAGGCTAGCTACTGTAAAACGAGAACTATGGGTAGCTGCATAAGGTATGGGATCATCCTGAGACTGATTTGGAGCATCAGTTACTGCTGGAAAGCTCGGCACTCAAACAAGCCTGACTGCTCAGAATATGACTAATTTAAATCCATCCTTTCACTTGCATCGCTTTTGGAAAGGCTACTCAAACCCGTTTTAACATGCTAAACGCTGTATCCGCTTGCCTTACGCATTAAAGCGAGGCGACGTACAAGAAAACTGTCAAATGCCAGTCGGGGCATGTGTTGCCATTAGCGTAAGTCTAGGGACCGATGATCTCACAGTTTGGTACCTAGAGTTTATAAATGTCTGAAAGTACCGTTATTGATTATTCTTAAATTTCGTCACTCCTAGTGTTATTGCACTAACAAGTATTCATACGCGCGAACTGCGTACCTCTTAAAGATGCACTAACTTTAAATTGTCACTACGGCGTTACAAATATTACGTAACATAAGAAAAATCGAACCCTCACTGCCCAAAAGAGGACCAAAGTTAGTTGGGAATTTTGATAAGTGAAACTTACCGTATGTGGTAAAAGGTGGTGGTGGTGGTGGTGGTGGTAGGTTTAAAACGTTAATTTTAAAGAGATCAAAATTGGTATCTTCAGAGGTATTGAATTTACATAATTAAAAGCGCAGATTTTACTTTTCTGAAACTGTTCTTGGAAAGGATGGTAAATCAACTTCGGTCTAAAGAAAATGTAATGTTTGGTTTAAAACAGTGAAATGAACATTACAGGCAAATTTATATATTTTGAGAAAATTTATCCTGGAGAAAGTGATCACTAATTTATTTTAAATGCACGTTTTGACACAAATATTTCTTGACAGTTATCCAGTTTCGGTCAAAATGCAACCATCTTCCGAACATAATACACTATGGCGCAAGCGTTAGCGGTGAACGGAACACGTAGGATGGCTCCATTAACGGAAAATTCTCACGGACTTGCACCAGTTTACATTCGCCTGCCATGTCTTGACTAACGATGGTCATGTTTTGACCGAAACGGATAACACTGCTAACTCACACTTTATTACTGTAAAGTCTGGATTTAATTAAAAAAATATTTTAATGAAAGTGGGCTTAGACGTGGAAAAAAAGTACCCGCCACCATGCAATGTACAGTGGCTTGTGGAATACGAATGTAAATGCAGGGTACACACTACTAACGTTGACAATGAAGTAAAAGGGACAATTTGTGGTAAATAGCTCTATGGAATACGTATCACAATTACTATGAACGCTTCAGATAAAGTACGTTCAACAGGAGCAATAGGCACAGATTTGGAAGACGGGGGTACCCAGTCGTACTGGAAATAGAAAGCTTTATATCCTGCTATACACTGTAAACTGCATAAAAAACATCCTGTATAATGACGATTTTTAAAGATAGAAAATTTAAAAGGCAACTCGCAATCTTACTTCCATCTAGTTTCTTCTGAGAAAGTGCATTTAGGGACCATTTTTTGATTCTGTCAATATCGATGAAAAATAAGTTTCTTAGTGCAGTGCTGAGCGTAAATTTCACGCAGACTGCAATCTCTGCAGTTCTTGCTGAGTTCCATAAAAGCAAGTTTTCAGACTTCAATTTCGTTTGCGATCTCATGAAAGCACTGATAAGTTCCATAGTTTGGTGTAAATATTACGACGGCATCTCGGTGTGTATTGTGTAGCCAGAAATAAAGTATTTCCGTCAAGGAAATAACGTTTCTAAAGGAAAAATTGAGCTTGCTTCATGTCTTAGTTGAGCTGAGTAATTTGTTACTGGCACTATATTAGTTCATTTAATATTCTTTGCTTTTTACTCGTTAGCTCCGTAAAACAAAACAAAATTTTAATTTCAGACTGAAAGGTCTGGTTATTGACGCTGCTGCTAGGTTTCAAGGGTTGGGAAGAAAGCGTCGCTTCCAGCTCCGTCGCGTGTAACGGCGTTATTTGCATTAAGTAACTTTTATCGTTCACAATTTAACGGAAGTATCGTTAATTTGTCGCAAGTAGTGTAACAAATTTTTGTGCACCACTGTCAAACTGAAGAATACCAGGCTGTAATTTTAGTGAAGTGAAGAAAAAAAATTTTTTTGTCAATTAAATCAACAACTTAAGTTTACAAATGTCTGAAGTATACACTTTAGTACCGTTATAACATTTAGTAGTGCTCATGTTGCAACAATGAATATATAACAATTACCTGACGCGTCACATGTAAACAGCGTGAAGAGTGATTTTCCACACCTTTCGACATGAAGGCAGAAGACACACGCATGCCTTGGCCAGTTTATGATGAAGTGTTCGAATTTTACGTCTGAAGGAAAAAATGATTCCTTTCGCGTCAAATTGTCGGTGGGATAATTCAAAGCAGTCGTAACTCCATGGCGAACTTAAGACGTCATGCACAGCCTAGATTTTTGCTTGCTGTAGGCATTAAGGCGCATTTACAATGAGTTTGAAACATGTTCTGTGAAGTTGTTCGCTGCTAGTTATAAACTACGGCACAGAGTTTTACAACATGCTGACAATATAAAAGCTGCGTTCCCTGGCGTGTCGGTAAAGAAACAATCTTCGTGGCTTACTACTACTTACTACTACTACTACTAGCTTCGTTGCAGCTGTAGCGTTAGATTTTCCTCTGTGTACATAGTTACATGTTGTCATTCCATGTGTTCCTTTACGAAGTGGACAAGAGTCAACATATGACTCGCCACCTAATAAGAGACAAAAGTGCCTGTGGAATGTTCGACGTCATAAAGATATTTAAAAGCATGACTTCACAATTAAGTCCCTCATTTCTTAAAACCTCAACGATAACAGGATTCGTTATCTTATTTTGCAAAAAGGCGTCATAAAGTTAGTTTGCGGCATATAAAAGAGCGATGACATTTTACAGCGCTTTCTATGAAGCAGAAAGGAATGTACGTAGGAGGCAGCAGGGTGTACTAAACGTGGGCGATATTTGACATATATTTAATTGATCATCAGCAGATTCCTTGTTACATTCATTTGTAATGTGACTTTGAGGCTAAAGTTTACATTATTTAAGATGATGATTTGGATTAATGTCGAAACATTAATAGATCAGTTAAATATGTTTGTGCTATCAATATAATTGAATTACGTTTACATAAGTCTGTACCAAAGCTTCACAAAATGAGGGGACAGTAATGACATTGGCCTATGGCTGGCTTTGAAATGTGGAATAAATATGCAAGATTTCATACTCTCTTCATGTTCCCGAGAAACGAAGAGTAACAGCAAGTCTTCATAGGAGCTGTTTTTCTAAAATTTTTGCCTTTCTTTGAAACAACTGGACATGTAATACTGATAATTTCAAAATGACATCTTGCTGAAGTTTCGAAAACCGAAAAAGTCCAAATTCAGCTCGCACGGCGTATCATTCAAATTTTAAGCTTTGTAAACCTATAGGTGCAAACTGATATGGTCGTCGGTCCCTAGACTTAAAAACTAATTTAACTTATACTAAGGTTAACATATACCCATGCCGAGGGAGGACTCAAACCTCCGACGGGAGCGATCGCTCAGTCCGTGGCATGACGCCTTAGACCACACGGCCACTCCCGATCGGCAGCGTGTTATTCCCGACACATCTTCTACAGTATTTTGCCCTCATAGATCTGCGTCTTGTTCGTCTGCATTTTTCGCCGAGTAGCCTACTGTTATCGCAGCGCCCAATATCACTAATTTTTCCTCTACACCTGTCATAGCGTTGTTCTCGATGCGAATACATAGCTTGAAATGTTTGTACATTGCTGTTATTTCAATGTAACAGACGATGCGAATGAAAGACAAAGTGAAGTTTCGACGGAGCCACGAACAACATGAAAAGGACGCTTCATGCGATGGAACTTATGAAGTCCAACAGAAGATGCTGTGGACAATTTATTTAATAATGCAATATTTATGTATTCTTAAATATGTATATATTGATGTACTTAATTACTGATTGACACTAAAGCCTGTTTCCTTTCTACTTGTTTAAGGTTCCTTAGATTTACAAACGAGTTACAGTTAAAAATTTTAAAGGTAAAATAACTGTAAAAATAACTGTAAAAACAACTGTAAAGATAATTGTAACTGAGTTATTTTCGATGTGTAGTACCTATCTGTAAGTTAGCTTTCAGGGTAGTAACTTTAACTATCACTTAGTTTAAAAAAGAAACTTTCCCAACCCTGGTGGTTTCATATGACATCATGGTGCCCTGTATTCCTCTATGATGAAGTAAACAATGTACATAATTTTAAAGGTCATAAGCACATAAAAGGGTTTCAAAATTACTTATAATTGCTTACACGGGCATAATTGAACTTTTGCAGATTTTTACGTGTCAGTACTTAATTCTTCATGCAGTAGTGTTAATCATGCTAAACCTAGGATATAGGGAGAGATTTAATAAAAATCTTACACGCTATGGGTCTTAAAATATTTACTTTGACGTTACCACCAGATGGTTTGTTTCCTTTCGGGTATGGCACTCACGCCACGCCCCTGTGGGCGGGGATGATTTGATACGTAACTACGCGTGTGATGGTTACCATTACAGTAACCCATACCCAGTTAAGAATGTATGGCACTTAAAACTGCCTTTTGAAACCTGTTACGTACAGTGTGTCACTTTCTGTAATTTTGTCATAAATGTATGTACTCTGTATTTAATGCATAAGAAAAGAAAAAATCAGATGGGCTGAGCGCGAAACATGTTGTGAAGTTTGAAATAAAATCTCCAATTAACAGTACGAGAAATTTTATGCAATTATGATTCACCTTAGTCACCATTATTACATTCTAAAATAAAGGGTTATTATTAACTCTAATGGTTAACAAGCTGGGTTATTTTAATATAAACAAATATGATTTCGGTTCTGTGCTATGTAATCCTGTAACTTTGCGTTGGAGCGCATATTATAGATCGAAAATGTGGCACTTTCATGGCTTGAGGCACTGTTTAGTCTTACTCCTAAGAAATGATCTTTAAGCTAAAAGTACGTTGTTGTGCGTACTTGTTAAAGACGAGCAAAGGTAAATATTTGTGAGACTTAACTGAATTACCGAGAATTGGCCGAATCTTGTCAACACGTTAGCGATAAGTTTGTCAAAATTGCGACCAATATCGGTGGATATTGGATCCATTTGTACAGTCAGTATTGATGTGGTTGATTTTATGCTCATTACTCATTTAGCAGGCATAACGAATGTATTATTGTAATAGAACAATCTAGGTATGAATCGTGTAACTCGTCGTAGACAGAATCAGAATGAGGGTGTGGGTAGGTGGTACAGGTTAACTGACAGTAGCCATACAGCAGTGACTAGTCTCCCAACATCCCAGCTGCAGTAAGTACGGATAATGTGAGCACTATATTCATTAGTCCTCATTCAGTGCATTTTATAACTGCAGTCAAGAGGATACGTATTATGGACGTTTTCATTTGGAAAAACTTTGCAAAAGAGCTAATGTTACACCTAAGCTTTGTAGTTAGAGGCGACAGTGTTGACTCTGTACCTGATATTGTATACAATAAAATAAATACCTAACAAGTTATGTTCCTCACCTTAATCATTTGCGGGAATTCCGGTCATACTTAAATACTGATGACATTTATATGAATTCAAATAGCCCAACTACTACTTGTAGTCGGCGCACCAGTAACCTGTGATAAGCTGGATGATAAATAAACAGGAACCATATTTGGCCAAATGTTAGTCAAATAATCACGTGACTGATTTCATAGTAATCTAAATTGTCGATATGACAGACGGAAATTGTAGTCAGTAAAGGTGTTGCCAGGTTACTCAGCCAATCTTGTATTTCTTCATATTTGAGGGTGGTCTGCAGCTTTAAAGCCCAGCCAAAGAAAACAGCACGATTCCTCTTAGTTACAGCAATACTGAAAGTCTCCATGAAATGCACACATACATACACTTGCTAATTAACACTGGTGGTCTGACGGTGAAACAAACAAGACCATGACCTATTAATTACGGTTTTAGATGAGTTTTTAGTTGAGGCAACATCTGAAACATTGACTAAAGGCTTTAGCAATAGTACACAAAACTACGTGATCCATGTGATTTGTTTAAATTTATGGAGCTCGGTTAAAATACTGACATTAGCTACTGTTATGACAGTACTGTTGCCTTGATCTCAAGCTTAGCCAATCTTATTCAGCCTAGAAAATAGTCAGGTATAAAAGTCCTAAATTCGTATTAATCGTTATAAAAATATTCTAATTCGTGACAACCGCGAAAGTCAGAAAAAAATTTGCCTTTAAGAGAAATTCGACCAAATTTGTATCTGAGAATTTTGTTTCGGATTCACCAAGCAACCTGTCTGTAGTTATACGCTGCATTGCCCATTAGGAACATGGCGTGAAAATGCGTCACTACTAAAGAGAAACTAATCTTAATGTCTCGTCATATGATACACCTTTAATTTAAGCTATTCCTTGCAGCCACAAGTAGTTTACAAGTGACATCGGAAAACGCAAATCGTTTAATTTAAAAAAGAAACTAACTTTGATGAAAATCGATGTAGACTATGCTCATTTGTTAGTAACCAGGCACACTGTATTGATGCAGAACTCAACAATATACTCTTTAATCGAAGCGATTTATCCTGTGACATAAAGACGAGAGTATTTTTCGTTTTTCAGGATTTGTGCTGTGGGTTTTAAGGCACGGGAGGTGGCGCAGTGCAAACAATCTGGACTCGCACTGGGAGGACGACGGTTCAAATCCACCTCAGGCCACCCAGATTTAAGTCTTCCTTTATTTCCGTAAATCATTCCAGGAAAATGCCGGGTTGATTGATTAGTAAGTCAGAGCGTATGCTCGTCTCTAATGTTGTCGACGGGGCGTTAAAATCTTATGTTCCTTCAGGTTTTCCGGTACAGTTGTGTGCTTGCTACAAACAGCTGTTCGTTAACTGAGAACATGCTACCTCTTGTAAAGGTCATTCAGGGAGAGGGGACAGAGCATCTAGGAAACATTAATCAAATTTATTGAATTTAAAGCAGCTATCATTGAGGATCTACCAAATAGCTGGTATGTGAATCATTCGCGGGCGCACGAGCTGTCAGCAAATTCTCATAAATTGCCCCCACGTTGTCATCCCCAAGTGTTAGATGTGGTTCAGATCAGCTGAGTTGGAGGTTAACATACTAATTGCAACTCGCCACAGTATGCCTCGAACCATCAGTGTTGTGACACAGCACATTATCTTGCTGAAAAATGCCACTGCCGTTACCAAACATGATCGTAATGGTGGTGTTTGTGATCCGATAAGTCTTGGTTCTCGCGGTGATTTGCACGTACTCTACTGGACCCATGGATGACAACGAGAATGTTCCCGGAACGTGACTGAGCCACCGCCAGTTCGTCCCGCAGTCCGGTGTCGAGGAGCTGGTCTCTAAGAGCCTCACCTTCCCATTAGCGTCAATCAGAACATGCAACACTGTCAAAGTGCCGACTTTCAGGACGACGGCCACGTGCATATGTCGTGGTGTTAACATTGGCACAGATAAGGTTGTCCGTTTCGTTAGTATTGTTTGGTTCACTGCATTCACACACACGTTTTAAAGTCGGATGCATGTTCCGTCCTGTTACCAGTCTGCCCAGCCTCTGATATCGCTCCTCTAATGTGTAATCACTCAACCCCTCAACATTTGGACGTAGTTACAGCTAGATTTCTCGACTTGTGGACACCATAGCACTACCAGAAAACGATGTCGAGTTTCCGAAAAGCTCGTACTAGCCTCCAGGCCATCACAATCTGCTGTTGGTCAAACCGACTTGGTTTCGGACTTTATAATTTTTTATGTCCACGGTACGTGAAGTTCAGAACTCAAATACCAATCAGCGAAAGCCATTCGACACAACTCGCATAAATTCTCGAGAAAATTGACGCAAGTTTTGCAAGTACACGTAAGTGCCAATAATTATAAAACGCAGTCTCTGTCGCTGTAGCTGTAGCGCAGGTGATAGCGTTCTGGACTTGCAACTATGCGGTCGGTGGTTCGAATCCCAACGTGACAGTATTGTTCGTTCTGAAGAATAGTAAGTGGAGAGGACACTTCGGTCATCCAATGAGGCATTGTTATCAAATGGCCAGTGGTTTTGTCATCTAATGAAGTAACCCTAACACTTTGATACAAATTTAACACTAACAAGCACTGTAAATGCATTTCCCCCTATTGTCAGGATGGCAAGCTTTAACTACAAATTAACATTTTGTCAGGACAGCATTTACAAGGAATCTTATAGACATGTGGATGTACGATCTTTTTCTTAGCTCGGACATGAGGCGTAAATAAGCAGCATTTACACAAAATAAAATTATTAAACAATTATCCGTACATTATCCGTACATTATCCGTACTGTGAACTAGGTGGCTCGGCGAGTGTAGGCGGCGGCAAGACGTGTGGGGGCGAGGAAGCGTTTTGCAGCGTCGGCCGTAGTTCTGTTGTTACACTTCGGCGTATCTGCGTCTTGGCTCTTCAGTGGAACAGCGCCCACCGTCAGACGTCAATACTGTGTATTTTACATGGTTTTCTTTGTAATACTTCTTGGTGCTTACTCTAGATTTTGAAGTAAACGAAGGTAATTAAGAGCCTATTTTAAGGGCCTAAAATGCACTTTTTACGACCTAAAGAAACGGCCTTCTAATGAATATGTGCAGATGATAAACCAAGAAACGAATGCTGGTAAGCATCGTATGTTTCAGGCAACTACTTGTCCATCGATGTTCCTTGCAGAACGAACGAGCGAGCGAGCGAGCCAGCCAGTGCAGTGGTAACGTACTGGACCCACATGGCGACGACGGCGGTTCAAATCAGTTTTCGGCCTTCAAAAGGCAGGTTTTTCCGTGATTTCCATAAATCTTTCCAGGCATATTAAGGGATGATTCCTTCAAAAAGGGTACAATCAGAGTTCGTTCTCCGCCTGACAGAGCTTCTGCTGAAGAGATATTTCAACCTTTATTTACACTCTCAAGCAGGAATTTTAATTATCACATAACGTTACAAGGTACCTGGGGAGACCTGCAAGAGCTGATTAACTTGAAATAAACAAGGAAAACCTAAAGAAGAAACTTATTGTATATTTAGATACAAGTGGTGGTGGTGGTGAAATCAGACGAAATGTTTTATCGTACAACAATTACAAAAGACAAAGTACTCAGCAGTTACGACAGAGGAATTACATAACGTACAAAACGAATTCCATAATTTTTGACTAAACATAGTTCTTTATACGTTTTGAATTTTAGGGCCGCCTTGAGATAATCCTTCGTTCAAGTCACTGTATAATCCTTAACACGTTCGCTGCGGCTGACGCTTACAAGCGTTTCCGCGAGCAACCTGCCAGTGCGGGTAACGCTTATAAGCGGCGTGTTCGGCTGTGCACACGTGTTAGTACACGTAACGTTTTCTTGTTTGCAGTTGTGTGTTTTCGTCTTTAGTCGTCTTTGTCGTGCATTGTTTGCAATGGCGGCGAAACAACCGACACCAGGGCCTTCTAACCCGAAAAAGAGTGGGAAGAGTGAACAATATAAGCTTATAAGCTTCACACAGCATTCGGAATGCAGCTAAAGCATACTTGCGTTTCTATATCCAGCACCATCTCTTGCGCAGACGTTATTTTTGCTGTCAAGATTACGCACGTGCACAACATGAACTTACAGGGCTCTGATTTCAGCTGTCAGCGCACGTGTGCTTACGAGCGTCCGCTTAGAGCGCTAGCGGCCTGCACTGGTATCCACAGCGAACATGTCTAAAAGGACGTTGTGCTACAATGAAGTACGCGTTAGATGAGACGGGAAAAACTCTCAAATGGGGCAGTGTCAGCAGGCCACAATGACCTAGTGGTAGGTCCACTCTAACAAACTTGTACACACGTTGATGTATAAACAAAGTTGTCGCCGCAACTCTACGGCAGGACCGTCAAGCGGGCGTACAGTCGAGCAACAAAGACTAAGTATAAAAGTTTTGCACCCTGCTGCTGTACCAGACGGATTCATGGAATGAGACTTTTTATAAGCGCCTACTTCAGCCCAAAAATCTAGTGTTTACACCTATGTATCCACCAAATTTCTTCAATATCCTTTGACTGGGACTGTTCCCTTGTTCGTAAAATACTCTGCTGTACCGGTTGAGTAGATCTTAAATGTTTTTTATATTTTATTACTTTTATTTATATTTTAGTACATTAGATACGAAATCCGCTCTTTACAAAAAGAAACATCTCAAAAGAGTTATATACAGATTTCAACTGAAGTTAAGCGCACTTACACACAGAAACGAATATGACCTCATAATGAATACCACCAACGATAAAGTGACAGAAACAACCTTAAAATAGAAGATAGCCATTCTAAAAATATTCTGAAACTTGGTTCACAAATTCAACAACATATCAGGAAAAAGCTCCCACACATAATTTCCAACCACCAATAATCAACACAAGACATCCTCTTAACAAAGGACGAAACAATTTTACTTGAAAAAGGCCTCAATCATAATATTAAGCAGAAGTTAGATCAACAAATAATATTAGTGACATCATAAAAACAGCAAAATTCGGAATTAAAGACCCAACAGAACACGTTATAGTGACACATAAAGCTAGTTCAGTTCTGAAAAAAGCACTTGAAGAGCAAAAGCAACAGAATATCACATCAAAAGAGAGGGTAACAGCCAATAATATAAGTTAAAAAAATTGAAAGAAAACGAAGCATTTGCTCTTAAAGCTGATACAGGTAATGCTACAGTTATAATGAAGATGGATGACTATATACAAAAAACAGAAAGAAGTTAAGAATCCCACACAATGTTTCCATAGACAAATTAAAGAATCAATGGAAAAATAATTTCCTCTTCACAGTAAAAGAAACAGACATAATCATGATGAATCGACAAACACCTGTTTTAAGAGCCCAGCCCAAGGTGCATGAAGGCAATATCCCCATCAGACCTGTGATAACTCGATAAAAAGCCCAGCACTCCGTCTAAACAAAAAGCTGTTCAACATCCTCGATAAAAGTTACACTTTTGAAAACAGCAGATTCATCAAGAACAGAGACTTCATTCAGGCAGTCAACGACCTCCAGGTATCCAGTGGATCTAGACGATCATATTTCGATATCGTAAATCTGTATGCCAATGTCTCAGTAAAGCCAACACTAGACATAATTAACAAAAATTTAAGCAAATTTGAGCCAATTACAGCAACAGAAATTAAAGAACTTTTGGACCTCCTATAACTTGTGTTGAAATCTAATTATTTTCAGTTTAATAACAAATTTTATGTATAACCAGATGGATTAGCCACTGGATAAAGTCTCTCTGGGCTATTAGTTGAAACTTATATTGATCATTTAGAAAAACAGATTCTTTGTTCAAATCACACATTATTTGGTAAAATAATTTACTTTCATAGATATGAAATATCTTACTCTTCCAAGGCAGCAGAACTAGAACTATGTAACCTTTTCAGCCAGTTCCATCCCAACATCATTCACCATTGAACATGAAATAGATAAGACAAATTTTCTGGCACTAGCAGTTTGCATAAAAGCAACAGATACATTTCACAGTCCACAGAAATAAAACAGCTACTGACAGAACTATACACAATAGCTCCTTCCATCCCTCCACACAAAAACTAGCAACATACAGAAGTATGGTTAACAGAGCAGTGAACATCCCAAAGACACATGATCTTGCTAATGAAATTATTTTAATCAGATATCTACTAATAATGGATATCCACTATCCACGATCGATCACCTCGTTCATAACATGAAAAAGAAGAAAAATAGAAATAAAACAGACTTTCTACCAACAGACAGCAAAACCACAAAATATTATAGTTTTCCTTTCATTGGAAAAGCATCTTATAAAATTGCCAATCAATTCAAAAATTATGGTATCAGAATGAGCTATTACATTAACGAGATATAGGTCCTTCCTCTCAGTTGCAACAAACCCGACAAACACAAAAAAACAGGTGTTAACAAGATCAAATGCACAGACTACCCCAGTCTTTACATAGGCAGGGCAGAACGATCATTTGCCCTACGATACAATACACATGTCAGGGCCACGTCTAAAAGTGCATCACACATCTGCAGTAGCAACTCATCTTTGAGAGCAAACACAGCCTTCGAAACACCAACAAAGAGCTAACAATCTGCCATAGACTATCATCAGGCACCAAACTTAATATGTTAGAGGCACTAGAAATATGCAAACAACAGATCATCCAACTCACTGACACGCTTGAATGAACAGACTGACAGCGAATACAGCAGATTACTTTCTGTATTGGATGAAGATTGCTTCTTCATACAACAGCAACACAAAAAGTAAACACAAGTACGTCCTCAAATTCCTTCCTCATGCAAAACTATACACCATCTCTCTCTCTCTCTCTCTCTCTCTCTCTCTCTCTCTCTCTCTCTCTCTCTCTCTCCCCTTAACTAAGTCAATTTGCTATAAATTTTTGTGTTAATTTTTATCTTGCTGATAGAAATAATGTAACAATATTTCAACAATTCCGGTAAATCACTAAAACACTTGATAACATAGTTCAGTTTTGGAATTATCTTGTATGAAAATAAGTTTGTCAAAGCTTAAGTCGAATATGCCTAATGTAAACAAAAATATTACCGACTCTCTGTCATATAAAAAATTTTGTTTATTGTATTTTGTTAACCCACTTTGTTAATCAAAACAAATGATTGTAACTATATATTCAATACTCCATAACTTTAACGTAATGAATTTGATGTACACAGTACCGGCATAAACATGCGAGTTGCGAAAATGTGTTGTAAAATGTGTGCAAATGCGAGTTATTTCACCAATGCGGGAGATAATTTCGTCTCGACAAATGCAGGTAACACTTCATAATACTTCACTGTATGATTATTATAAGATCCTTGCATTAACACCTGTGGCAACTTTCTCGCCAAGAACTAATAGCTGTGTCGTTCTTCTACCGTTTGGTGAAAAACTGAAGCAGATGTAACACAAAAATAGAGTAATAAATGGAGTTATACCTCCGAAACGCGCCGGACAATGAAATTATTGTGACTGAAGACGGCTTATTATTATTATTATTATTATTATTATTATTATTATTATTATTATTATTATTATTATTATATCCCAAACCTATACGGTACAGTCACGGACAACCCACGGCGATTAATGTTTGTGAGGAGACTTTTGGCCGCCTCGAGTGTGGTGAAACGAATTAGATTTAAATATTCACTACCGCGTACAGTTTTTTAATTGCTCTATCTAATTTCTCTGTTTAAATTAGAGCTGTTTTAGTAAAATTTGAGTACCCGTTTCATTGGGAGCGTCCCGATAACAAAGCCAAAGAAATCATTGACAAAATATGCTTCCCTCATATCAATTAGTGCAACACTGCATCCCACAATGGGTGCAACTATGAAACATTTTTTTATTACTCGCGTCCGAGTACAGATTATCGCGGACGTAAGTTTCCTATCTGTAGTATATAGCTACTCTTATCACTAAATAAATAATGGCAGGATTGAAAGAAGACCTGACTTCGTATCGACAGCACCAGAGATAATTTAAGCATTCGTGTATAAGCAAGGGAAATTGTAAGAGGATGACGAAGACCTCATTCAAACGCCACTCGACCCAGAAACAGCCGGGAGCAGTGCTTTGACCGCTGCACTGCCCCGCTTGTTACAGAGCCTAAAGAGCGAATAGTTAATATTTTCCTTGAGGATATGTTTATTCAGTGATTAGTGCTGTTATCCTACCCTAATAATGCCCATCGTTCTTGTTATCGTTTAACTGGGCAATTGACTCAAGAAACACGACTGTCAAAAGCAACTAGTTGCTGCGATATCGCCTGTAAGTTCCTGCTTTCTGATAGCTGCGGCGTTTGCTTGCGATTGCGCGACGTAATGTCATAATTCTTCGTCCTGTAACCCAGACGTATTGTCAGTGACAAGCGTTTAGCATATCCGATGCCTCTACTTTTGCGGTGTATCGATAATAATTGCAACAGACGTTCGTATGTCCCTTCATGTGAATCGTTGCAATCGTCGATTTTAAACTAAATTGCTATGTGTTTTCCAGTATTTTACACTGCTTCTACATAATCATGACATTCACCTTCCACAAGCACCGTGTTCACATTCACAGACAGAACATTATGGCACAGAGAAGACACCACCAGGGTCATGGGAAGAATGAAAGCAGGGTCGTCTCAAACCTATGGGACCGGAAGTCTTAATGTGTATCATTCTGTTGTTTCTCGGCTGAGCTGTCAGCTCATAGAGACTGAAACAGTATCCTGAAGACCGGGCAGGGCGGACGATGTGTGACAGCAGACAGAGACGACCGTTATTTTGGAGGAAAGACAAGTCGATACCCCCTAACTGGATACCACATTATCCACTGGGTGAGTTGCACCGTGGGAAACAATACACAGCGCCTTCGTCAGAATGGGCTCTATTGTCGGAGACCTGCTGTAAGCACTCTGACATGTCTTCACGAAAGGCAACGTCTCGAGAGGTCGTCAACATGCCACCTGGACAGCCGATCTTCTTTCCACAGATGTCCCGATTTTGACTGGAAAGTGGTTCTCGTCGGATTCGCATCTAGAGGGAACGTGGAACATTATTTTGGAATTTAAACTCTGTGGAAAGACTTTAGTATCAAGGAGGATCCCGGATGGCGTGTGAAGAAGGAATTACGTTGATCATTCGTGAATGAATTGGCGAGGTTTTAACCACTATTGGGTATCGCGACACGATCTTCGGACCTCTTGTGCAATTGTTCCGATGTGCTGTCGGCGCAGACTTCGGATTGGTGGACGATAATGCTGGACCTGATAGAGCGCGGGTGGTTGACGTTTCCTTGTAAAGATATTGCATGGATGGTGCGGCCTGCTCATTCTACCTGTTTTAATCCCTTTGAGCACGCCTGCGATGCA
The DNA here is from genome assembly GCA_026315105.1 of Locusta migratoria. Classification (NCBI taxonomy): domain Eukaryota; kingdom Metazoa; phylum Arthropoda; class Insecta; order Orthoptera; family Acrididae; genus Locusta; species Locusta migratoria. The sequence goes on from CM048744.1 coordinate 362,714,884, forward strand.
CTAGGGGTGAGAGTGTATCACATCAGCACCCACCAAGCAACTCTTCGAAACTTGCGAGAAACTCTGCAAGAATAATTGGTATCATTGGCTCATAATGAGATTAAAGACCTCATTCGCCGATAGTCCTTTCCTTAAAAGACCTGGATGGCTACCGTATTTTGATCACACCCCTGACTGAACACATCGACCACTTGTCGGAGTGTGTGGCAAAATCCATTTACTTGGGAAAAGTAAGAAAATACTCTTGTTCACAGTTGTGCAGTTACAGTTATTTGCTTTCTGTATTCCTAACATAGTTATACTTTACTATCACCTATTCGCGGCCAAATAAATGCAAACTTACAAAATTTCCGATTTTTCTTTACTTTTATACAGCAGTGAATTATATCCAGCAGCATGAACAACGAACATTGTCATGGCATCCACTTAGATAAAATATTCCGGAGGTAAAATAGCCCCCCCCCCCCCCAATTCGGATCTCCGGGCGGGGACTACTCAGGAGGATGCCATCATCAGGAAAGACGAGCATTCTACGGATCAGAACGTGGAATGTTAGATCCTTTAACCGCGTAGAAAATTTAAAAAGAGTAATGGATAGGTTTATATTAGATGTAGTGGGGATTAGTGAAGTTCGGTGGAAATAGGAACAAGATTTTTGGTCAGGTAAGTACAGGATTATACATACAAAATCAGTTGGGGGTATTACAGGAGTTGATCTCATAATAAATAAAAAAAATAGGAACGCGGGTAAACTACTATGAGCAGCGCAGTGATCGCATTATCGTAGATACGAAGCCAACTAGCTCTGGCGATGATGGGGAGATCGAAGAAACGTATGAGGAGGTAAAGCAAATAATTCAGACAATTAAGGGAAAGGAAAACTTAATTGTGAAGTAAGGGAAGGAAAAACAGTAGGTGAATATGGTCGGGACAAAGAGAAGGAAAGCAGAAGTCGCCTGGTAAAATTTTGCAGGGAACATAATTTTATCATAAGAAACACCTGGTTTAAAAATCGCGAAAGAAGGTTGTATACGTGAAAGAGACAAGGAGACACCTGATGGTACCAGATAGATTTTATAATGGTAAGACATGGATTTCGGAACCAGGTTTTAAACTGTAAGACATACTCAGGGGCAGATATAGACTGACCACATCTTATTGGTCGTGAACTGTAAGCTGAAAGTGAAAGAACTCCAGAAAGGTAGGCAAATAAGGTGGTGGGAGCTGGATAAATTGAAGGAACCTGAAGTTCTTGAGAATTTCAGAGGAAGTTTTAGGAAACAATGGACAGAAACGGGGAGAAATAAAACATTAGAAGAGGAATGGGTAGCATTGAGATGTATATATATTTCATCTCTCAGTGCTACCCATTACTCTTCTAACGTTTTATTTCTCCCCGTTTCTGTCCATTGTTTCCTACACCTGCCTCTGACATTCTCAAGAACTTCAGGTTCCTTCAATTTATCCAGGTCTCACCGCCTAATTTGCCTACCTTTCTGGAGTTTTTTCAATTTCAATATATATATGTCAAATTCTCGATTATTCCCTTTTAAGAGAGTGTGTGAACTTGAGACAATCACAGTTTCACTTCCATTTTTGTGCGTCTTTTCTTTCCGAAACTTCTACATTAGTTCAGTAAGTTTTTTCTTTCTTTCGTCTGTCCACTTCGTCTTCCCTGCTGTTTCTTCTGTTCCACTTTGTTTAATTTAAGTCGTTCCAGATCTTCATGTGTTGCTTTCATCGAGCTACTTTTAAATTTGCTTGAATTAACACGTAACAAATTCTCTTAGTAAGTGTGTTTGCAGCCATCCTACGAAAATGTTTGTCGATCAGTAGGCGTCTTTTTCTAAATTCATCTTTGATGTCTGTGGTGTTGTAGAGTCCGTTTGTAGGTCCCCTGACCCACGTTTCCTTTCTGATTTTACTAAGAAGTTTTGTTCTTGGTTCTCACTGTAGCCGGCCGCGGTGGCCGAGGGGACGGCGGCGCGTCAGTCACGGTCTACATGGCCACTCCAGTCGGGGGTTCGAATTCCCGCTCGGGCATGGATATTTGTGCCGTCCTTATTTTAGCTAGTTCGTAAGTAGTTTGTAAGTTCAGGGACTGATGACCCCGTAGTTAAGTCCCTTAAGCTATACAAATATTTGAACATTTTTCTCACTATAGTGAATTTTCGTCCCTTTCTAATGAGTGTGGTTTCTGGCGCATACGAGGCTTCTGGTAAGATAACAGTGCTATAGTATCGTTATTTATCATTACGAGATACTGCTTCATTTATTTAGTGATTCCATGTTCGTTTATATTTCTTTTGCAGTGTGAATATTCTTTCCGTGTTGGAGATAATGTTTAGTCCTTTAGGTTGAATGGCCGCGGTGGAGTAGCCGAGTGGTCTAAAGCGTATCGCTGGGGAGCGTGCGGTTGCTCGCCGTGGAGGTTCGAGTCCTCCCTGGGTCATGGGGGTGTGTGTGTGTTGTCCTTAGGTTAGTTTACCTATGTTTAACTAGTTTGTGAGCTACGGACTGATGACCACGCAGTTTGGTCCGATAGATTTACAAACATTTAATTTAATTTTACGTTGAATGGTTTCTCCTATGTACTTGAAGTGAGTGACGTATTACATTTTCCTATACTGTATTTTCAGTTGGTGTTTTCCTGTTGGATTCGTGTACATGCATTGACTTTTCGTAGGAAATATGGAGTCCGGTTTTACGAGAGATATCATGTAGTTTTTCTAGTGCTATTTGAGCTTAAGATTTCTCTTTCGTTAATATAGCCAGATCATCTACAAAGGCCGGCAAAATTTCATAGTATTTTTTTTCTTTTCCAATTTGTATACCTTTCATGTGCTTTTCCCACTCTCTGATTATTTTGTCCAGTACAATGTTGAACAAGAGTGGAGATAAGCCATCACCTTATCTGACGCTTAATAAAGTTTCCTGGATGATGGCTCTTGTCTTTCTGTCGATGCCTAATTCTTCTAGGCTATTAAACAGTGTCTGTCTATCAACCGAATCATGTGCCCTTTGACGTGTTTTATCGGTCTGACAATCCAGATCTGTTCGATATAGGACCTCCCATTCCTGAATTGCGCCTCCGTTTGCCGTTCAAGACTGTTCAGCAAAGTTTTAGAACTTTATAGATTACTGCAAGAAGTGAGATTCCTCTGTATATGTTCGGGTCTTCTTTCGTATGTATTGGATGTATCAATGTACTCTCGTCCATTCTTTTCCCTGTTTTCCATATTTATGATATTATTCTGTGAATGCTGTGAATGTTTGATATTATATTTTGATGGTCCAATTTCCACAGTTCTGCAATAATTCCATCCTCTACTGGTGCTCCATTGTTCTTCAGAGTCTTATTTCCACTATTTCTTCGTATGAAGCTGGAAGCGAATCGGGATTTGGTGTTGGTTTTGTAAACTGGAGTTTTTCAGATAGTTCTTCGTATTTGAGGAGTGTTTTAAAATATCTGGCTAAATCTCACAATTATTTTATATATTAGTCCCCAGCAATCCATCAGGTCGTTGGAAACATATGCTAGAAGGTTGATATGCAGCTAAATTTTCTCTGAAGGTCTTGTTAAAATTGCGGGTGTTGTTGTTAATGAAGTCTTCTTCTGTTTCGTATGATCTCTGATTGTAGTATTTGCGTTTTTCTCGTTGAAAAGTTTTAGAGACGTTTTCCGAATCTCTACGAATTCTTGCCACTTTTCCTTGTTTTAAGGCTATTCGACAGCTTTATGGAATGCCACGTTTTCCTACCTATGTTTCCGGTTTCTTGGAGAGTGGCGTACCTTTATTACTTTCTTTGCGAGCTCAGACCAGTTAGTGGTATCCAACCTAAGGATTTCTTCACTAATTTACTTCTTGTTTGGTTCTAGGTATTCGGGGTCAGTTCGGAAAATTTTGGTTACTCCTATTGGTTTTCTGTTGGGCCGGAGTTTTACTTTGATTTGGAACAAGTGATAGTCTGATTCGCAGAAACGTCTCCTAGTTTTAACATTTAGGAATTCATCCTGAAGCAAGGTAATATGGTCAATATGGAATCCCCCGAGTGTTTTATTGGTAGATTTCCATGTATTTAGTTTCTGTATGGGTTTCTCAAATTGTATAGATATAATTTGGAGATTAAAATTTTGGCTTAAGCTTTGTTCACTATTTTATTGGTTATGTTGTGAGCGGTAAATGGTCCTGTGATTCTCCTATGTTTCTTTCACTTTCCTAACTGCCCATTTAAGTCGCCGAGAAGAATCTTCAAGTGATGTTTAGGAAGTCGTCTATAACATCTGGGTGTTTCCTGTTGTAGTCATTTGTTGGCGTGTACACGTTAATAAATGTGTATGTTTTGTTCCCATATTTTATTGACAGTGTTGAGAGTCTTTCTGAAGATGACCTAAAATCAAACAGTCGTGGATCTGTGAACTACAAAATTGGTGCCAAAATGTTTCGGTTTTGTGTTCAAAAAAATGTTTGTAGAGCTTATGGGACTTAACTACGGGGTCATCAGTCCCTAAACTTACAAACTACTTACGAACTAGGACGGCACAAATATCCATGCCCGAGGGGGGATTCGAACCCCCGACCGTAGGGGCCGTGCAGATCGTGACTGGAGCGCCTCAGTCTCCTCGGCCACCGCGGCCGGCGGTTTTGTGTTAATCTGCAGTACATGTTTTCCTTTACAGAACCTGTAATTCTCAGAGTCAAATGGATTTTCATCTTCAAACCGGGTTTCTTGCAGTACCAAAATTCTAATGTTGAATGTGTCATGCATATTCTTTAATTGTTTCAGTTTTCTTGGTTTCAAAGTGAGTTTACTTTCAGCGTACTTATAAAAAATTTACGTTTTGTTCGAAGAGATTTGAGACGCTTAGATTCTTCTCTACGTGGCATGTCTGGTCCCCCAGAACCATACGACTAGTGGTAGTAGAATTCTTTCCTGTTACTCTACCGTAGTTGCTTTAAGTTGAAGATTGTTTTCTGGGTAAACTCCTATCGAGATCACAAGATTTTAAGACTTAATTGCTGAGACCAAGCCCTAATCGTGCAGTCGCACCAACTATGTGAACAAACGCGAGCAACAGCTGATTGGTTTCGGGATAGTATTTGGTCCGCCCCAACTATTTCATTTTTCTACTGTCACCCATATCTCGGAGATTTGAAGATTTTCCCCAATCGACACCCGATTGGGGGACCTAACAACCCCACCCAGGACGTCCAATAAACCTTTCTTCAGACCAGTCGCACACCAAGCCTGGACTCTTACTAAGTTATTGGAATCGGCGAAATGCTGTGAATTATGAGTGATACTGGCCAGGGGCACTACGTCAGTAGTGCACAGATTAGCTGAAAATTTGTGTCTGGACGTGAGGCATCCTTAGGTAAGCAGAGCAGTAGTGGTGATCATTGTGCCCCGGTGTCGTAGTGGCCAGCGCAAGTGGCAGTAAGTAGTAAGACCCGGGTTCGAATCCAGGCTGGGCACAAAATTGCAACTTTTGAAGTTGATTTAATTCCATGTGCACTGGCAGCTGATGTCGTGAATTCGTTTATATCTTGAATTACGTTTCAGTTACTTTATTTTTACTGCCTTTTAAGTGTAGAGCAACAGGATGTCCAATAGTCTTGTGAAAGTGATGCACTGGTGAATAAAATTAATATTACTAGACAATTATTATCTTACGTCGATGGATAATAACCCACTGGTTGTGTTAATTAAGCCGCGGTGGAGTAGCCGAGCGGTCTAAAGCGCCTTGCTGCGAAGCGCGCGGTTGCTCGCCGTGGAGGTTCGAGTCCTCCGTGGGGCATGGGTGTGTGTGTGTTGTCCTTAGGTTAGTTTACCTAGGTTTAAGTAGTTTGTAAGCTACGGACAGATGACCACGCAGTTTGGTCCGATAGATTCACAAACATTATTGTGTTAATTACACGCCAATATATACGATGGTTTTGACACCTGCTAGGGGTGTCTTCATGAAGATAACTTTAAATTCCATTTAAAAGAAGAGTCCCGTAGAGCGACTGCGCTCTTCTCGTGTAAAATAACTCCAGGACGAGAGTGCTATTGCACTATGTAACACTTATTTTACATGTAATTCAAAGTTATTGTGATGAAGGCACTCCTAGCAGGTTTCGAAACCAGTGGGCTTAAAATTTATGTACGGTTGCTGTCTATACAGCCACGTTTAAAACTACGATGTTATTCTTTCACTGTACTGACACTCCGCGATTAAGCTGAGAAAATTTCTGTAAACGCTGGCAACCCCAATAAATCAAAGCGATAAATGCGTGACGTACAGATTGTCTGTCAAGTGTGAGGGATGCTCGGCAATCAGTATAAGAAGACGGCCGCTTGTCGGCGACTTGACAGTAAGTGGTTGAGATAGGGCCTCCCGCCGCCGGTATCGCCGCTGGACGGACAGCCAGGCAGCCTCGCGTTAACTCCGCGTCATGTCCCCGGTCGTGCGCAGGCGCAGGTTCGACATTGTGTCCGCCGTCCCGCCAGAGGTCTCCTGCCTCATCCTCAGGTAACACCTTCTGAGGGGACAGACTATTTTGTAAAGTTTGACAAAGGATACTTTGCCGACGGGTTGAAAAATTAGAAACTTGTTGGACCAAGTGTATAGTCTTGCAAAGAGATTAGGTCAAGAAATAAAGTGACTTTTCGCCTTTAACCCTTAGCTACCCAGGTCATTTGTCTGTTACTCTCTGTCTGGCAGACTGAAATTTTTAAATAATCATAAATATTTCTGATTGTTATCTAATTGAACCAATTCAGTTTATTACACCAAAGGCTACTTATGTCTACATCAGTTCTGTAAAAGGAACACATTTTTTAAATTAATTTTATGAAATATATATATTCAAACGTAAAACTGCAGGAAATGTATTTAACATTACGTTATTTTATTAACACTGTAAAAAGTCACTTTTAATTTTTAATTGTGCCATATTTTTATTGTTTACTATGCATGTAATGGTATAAGCATAACGAACTCTCCAAAAAAATTAACAAAAATAAAAATTTCACAAGTGATTTGTTGGTAACTTTTTGCCTTTTAAAATGTTTTCTCTGCATTCGATGAAACTTTTGGTAGAACACTCAAGGCAGGTGGCCTTCTCGGAACAATGGCAAACATAACAAGTCTTTTTCTTCTTTTTTGAGTCACAGGTGGACATGTTCTACTTTTCGCAGGTGCCAATACAATTTCTTCGTTACTTTCACACTATTCTAAGTCTGTATTATGTTCACTTTGAATCTCATTGTTACTCTCTGATTCCACATCACTTCTTAAAGGGTCTTGAAACCATTTAAAAATAGTATCATCAAAATGATTGTCTGTAACACGCACAGTTGAGGAAGAGCTCGGTGCTGAATCCATAACGCAAAGGCCCAGGTGCGGTCTCTGACACCGCTAGCACAAAAGAAGATGTAATAATATTGCTCCGACCCGCGTTAACGTGGCTACTGACGATGGAAAACAGTACAGGTGTTGGAAGCAACAATTACACAACGCTGTATTATCCTTCTGCACCCCTGTCCATTAACAGTTGACCAAGAATAAGCACTTGCGGTGTGTGAGACCGCACATGGGACCATGGGACGTTAATTTTTTTTTCCTTTGAGTTTTAAAACCCTATTACAGGCGGGCTGACAGCAGCTGATGATGCTGCTCTACAGCCGAACGAATGAAAACAATAGACAAAACGAAAATAAAATTAACAAGGTGATAAAATGGCGCTTTTACAAGTACAAGAAGAGAAAATGGGATATTGTTAAAAGAAACATGACAGTGGATAGACATACATGGTTGTTGAAACAAGACATTGCCACGGTGGCTAAAAAACACTCACTGCAGACGACGAGACATAACGTGACGGCGACATTGAGGTAAAAAACACTGAACACTGGTTTCCCACAGGTGAGTACGCAACGTTAAAAAACACTGGGCGACGAAACACTATACACATGAAGCACTGAACACTGTTAAAACACTAGCACTGTACTGGCCCTGCAGGGGTAGGGGGGATGGAGAAAGCGCGGGGGAAGGGGAAGGAGGTTGGGGAGGGGAGAATGGGGGAAACCGGAAGGAGCTCCCGGGGAGGTGGAGAAAGGAGGGGGTGAGCCAAGCGGGGGACGGGAGTGGGAGGGGAGGGGGAGGGAGGAGAATGCGATAATCTACAGAGAGAGGTCAAAGTTGGAAGGAGGGATTGATGTCGGGACGGTTGTGGAGAATGTCGTCTGGGAGAGGTAGGTGGCGGGAGCCACCCTTGGAGAGGACGTAATGGGACGTAAAGTTTTTTTTTTTTTCTTTATTGTGATTTCAATTCCCCTAAAAAGGGGCGGGCCGGCAGCGCTCACTGGCGCTCTTCAGCTTACAGAAATAAAATTTGACAGAGGAGAAACATAAAAACACAAAGGAGATAAAATAAAACGGAGATTTAAAATGGAGATAAAACAACGTACATAAAATGGAGGAAAACGGTGGTGACATAAAAGATTTGGAACGGCGAAAGTGGTGCATAAAAACAGCTGCTCGAAGGTCAGCGGCACACACACAATTAAAATGAGCATAGGGCGGCGGCTATTCCGAGACTGTCCGCTATTGTGGAGTTAAAACAAAAAACACAACACACTGGGAGAAATACACAAGTTAAAACTGACGGTGTCGGCTGCAGGTTGGCCGTCCACTGTTGTAAAATAAAACAATGTAGCTAAAACGCGCCACACTTGTTGAAGCACTCACATGGAAGCACAGAGAAGGTTGAATAGATGGTGGAGCACTGATAGCATTGAAGATGTGGTGTGGAGGGGGAAAGGGGTATGAGAGGAGTGGGAGAGGGTGGGGAGGAGCCACAGGGCCGGTGGGGAAGGGACGGGGGGATGATGTCCCAGGAAGCCACGGGGAAGAAGGATAGGGGAGGGCGGTAAGAGAAGGATCCGGAGGAACAGCTGGGGGGAATGAGGATGGGTGAAGGGACAGGAAGGGAGGGATAGTCAGGGCCCTCAGGGAGAGAAGGGGGAGAGGGAGCAAGGGGAAGGATCACAGGTGGTATGAAGGGTAGATGTCAGGTCGGAGGGCATCATCCGGGAGGGGGAGGGTACGGAAGTTGCCACGGAAAAGGTTCTGGAGGGTGGACAAGTGGAGAGCAGGGGGAATACAGTGGTGGAGGCGCGGCAATGGACCAGGTGCAGAGAGGAGGGGGTGGACTAGAGGATTAGGTGGATCTGATTTGCGGGATATGTAACGGAGACGGAGATGTTCAATAAAGAGAACGAGTCGGGGGAAAGGAATGAGATCATAGAGGATACGCGTGGGGGACGTTAAGGGTTAAAACAATTTTTATTCTGTTTTACCAGACTTATCTATTGCACCTAGATGCTGAACTGAAGTGACTCAAATACTAACCATTGTTTCAGGACACACTACTGCTCTGTTCCCTTAAGACGAGTGTAACACGTATGTGCTGGAGTGCAGTGGCGGCTGTCTTGTCTTGTGTCAGACTGCTGGACGGCGCGTCGCTGCGGCGGGCGAGCTGCGTGTGCCGGCGCTGGCGCCGACTCTGCCGCCACGACCCTGCGCTGCGCTGCCGCCTGGCGGCCCGTACCTCAACTACCAGCAGCAGCACTGGAGGCGGCGGCGGAGTAGGCGGCTGCTGCGTGCGGTGAGTTTCAATGTTCAAATGTTTGTCTAGCTTATGGGACTTAACTAGGGGGTCATCAGTCCCTAAACTTACAAACTACTTACGAACTAGCTAATACTAACGACGGCACAAATATCCATACCCGAGGGGGGATTCGAACCCCGACCGTAGTGGCCATGCAGACCCTGACTGGAGCGCCCTCAGTCCCCTCGGCCACCGCGGCCGGCGTGTGCGGTGAGTCTCGCTCTCTGCCACAGGCACTCGCTTCCCACATTTCTTTTCAAACTTGCCCTGAAATAACGGTATTTTTTTCTCGTATGATCTTCGAATACTCTTTTACTATGTTAAGTTCTTTGCAACTTTACAATTGTAAATATGTTTATTGAGACGGCAACCGTTCGTGAAACATTAATACCAAAGGGGGGGGGGGGGGGGGGTCGGCGGCGATGCTTTATGCCCACCCTTTAAACATATTGAAATCTACTCAGATACTTTATTTTTTTAAAATTTTGTAAAAATAATTTATTGTCTTTAATGAAGTCTTCTTCCAGATTCTATGATAGTTTTAAATTTTCCGTTTAAGGTTAATCGGAACATTTAAGTTTAATGGAGGTCGTCATGAAGTACCTCCGCCCCCCCCCCCCCACCCCCTGTAGATGCGACGACTTCAACAAGCTTTCTAGGGTTTTATTTGTGGACGAAGAAGTTAGTACTGCTTCCTTCCACAAGTCCCCTAAAACCTCCACATCCTTACGGGCCGGCCGCGGTGGCCGAGGGGACTGAGGCGCTTCAGTCACGGTCTGCACGGCCACAACGGTTGGGGGTTCGAATCCCCCCTCGGGCATGGATATTTGTGCCGCCCTTAGGAAAAGCTAGTTTAGGGACTGATAACCTCGTAGTTAAGTCCCATAAGCTTAACAAACATTTGAACATTTAACATCCTTACGGATGTTCTTGCGTAGCAGTGTGCGTTTGTACCGCCCTACACTACGCACGAGATGTCGTAGTTGCTGTCCAAGTCTTTATGGAAAGCATAGAGTTCTGACTAACCTGTTGTCTTCTATAGTTGTGTCCCCAGCGCAGGAGACGGCACACAGGTCGTTGGTTCTTCTTCAGCATACGAGTGAGGCTAATAAGTTCGGTAGGGTGCAGTGGCTTAACTATAGGTGGGATGAGGGGGATACAACCTCCCCCCCCCCCCCAGAACCAGAAAAAAAAATAAGAAAAGAAATCGTATAACAGCAATCTGGTAAAGATTGAAAACCTGGAGTATTTTACCATAATCTTTCATTGGATGGTAGTGAATTAGTTTCTTCAACGGGAGTGGTAGATGGTAGTCTGTCTGGAAACTGACTAAAATTTTACTCGTCATGCACTTCTATCCCCCCCCCCCCTCCCCGAAGCCAAGTCCTAGTTACGCCACTGGTAGGGTGGAAGCATAAGAAGCGACTCGCGAGATATTTGTCAGGGATGCCATTTATTATGTCTAGATTCAGAATAATAGAATATGAACAACTATTGTTAATACGACACGGCCTATGCTGCCCGTAGTTCATGTTGAGATCTCGACTGTTATCACAATTACACAAAACTTTACTCATGACCGGCGTGTATAGTGGTCAGCTCGAGACTGAAACTGCGGCGCGTTGCGAGAGGGCATATGATGCTCTATTTAGGTCCAAAACATGGCCGTCGCGCGCATTCTGCAAAATCGCTCTTCTTTTTTTACAATAAGAGAAGAGACATTAAACTTCTTAAACTGCCAAAACCTAGCCTGTCCTTGAGAGATATTTATCACAAATTCTCAGCTCTGAATAATTAATATTTAATATATAATAATAAACAAAACTAATTTCATAATAAATCACGGGACATGAAATGCAGCAGCCAATGCGAGGTCGGGGGTTCGAATCCCTCCTCGGGCATGGATATTTGTGCCGTCCTTAGTCTTACTTAGTTCATAAGTAGTTTGTAAGTTTAGGGACTGATGACCCCGTAGTTACGTCCCATAGACTATACAAACATTTGAACATTTTTCCCCACTACACATTTCAACATATGCTGCACTTCTGTCTTTCTTCCGCGTTTAAGACACGTACGATGCTAGCAAAGAAACGGCCAGCGGCCAGAAATATGAAGTGACCACAGGCCAGGAATATCACACTTCCCACAACGGTCGTCTTACTCCACAGATAGTAGCATTACGTGACCTTAGAACACACGGACATTACATTTCTCAGGGTTGACAGCTACAGTGATCTGAATAATGATTCATTTCCCTTTGGTTCTTTATTATTTCCTGTTCAGTGGTACTTAGTCCAGTGTTGGATACAACTGTGATTCAAAATATATCGACAGTAACTTAATGACGAGGAAATATCACAGATTTTGGAAGAATCTACAGGTTCTGAAATAGTGTTTGATGAGAATGACAACGTAGTGAGTGAACCTGAAGAGGAGTATATTGTACGTGATGATGTGGACAGTGGTAGAGTATCTACAGACCGAGTTACGTGAAACATATATGTTCAAATGTTTGTTAAGCTTAAGGGACTTAACTGCAGGGTCATCAGTCCCTAAACTTACAAACTACGTATGAACTACCTTATACTAAAGACGACACAAACATCCATGCCCGAGGGGGGATTCGAACTCCCGACCGTAGCGGCCGTGCACACTGTGACTGGCGCGCCGCAGACCGCTCGGTCACCGCGGCCGGCTAGGGGAAAGATAAAGGGATTATTTAAAACATTTTAACTTGTAATATTCAAGGTTCTGGAACCTAATTATGTGATAATATAATTCCCAAAAGTATGTTATTAATGTAATTAAAAACAATTAATGAATATTATTTATTTTTTAAATTTTTTATGGTGGGCACAAAGTTCGCCCCCCTCCACCCGCGCCATCCCTTGGTAATAGACGTTACTGAAAACAGATTGGTATTGAGAGGTAGATCACTCAAAAATACAGCTCATCTCTTGCAAAGCTAGAGGTTGATTACTTAACCAAGGTTCGGCTTCAACTATGGAAGCGTTCATCAGAAGTAAAAATGTTACCTTTAAACGAAATCAAAATTATTATAAAGGAAGCAGTATAAATTCACATATCTTAATATTTTAACCAAGAAAATTACTTACATGGAATGGACAGTGGTTCTGTCAGATATAAAGATTATCTTTTAGGGAAAAAAAAGGTACAAACATACGTAATTCGTCCTTTGTCGACCTTATTCTAATTACAGGCCACAAGTTTAAAGAGGTTCATGAGGTCGGTATCTTGCACACGGAAAGGAAAGGTTTCAGCCTTCATATGCTTGAACAGTTAGAAATTTTCAAACACTTTTTTCCCGTAATAACCATTTCATTCTTAAAGAGCAAATGCAAATACGGGATAAAATTTCTTTTGCTGGCGTAAAGCCCTTACTAAGAATTCCTTAACCCAAATAGTGATGACATTCTTTCGGAAGGACGAGAATGGCGGTTTACTTGTTCATTCTTGTGTTTAAGAATTTGTGCACAACGGCGTATTTTATTTCCTTCAGTAGCCTGCTCCAATTGCAGATAAATTATAGCTTGTATTGTTGACTGCAGAGAGGTTCGAGACCGCTTCGAAGCTGAGGTTCATACAGAAGATATTGAATACTTTCTCGTCGTTGGGTTTGTATTTCTTGAACATTCTTTAATTTTCGCGTCATTTATATGTATATATTTCATTTCAAATGACATTTTCATAATAATGATTCACCAGATTAAAATTCTGAAACATTCATTTTACGTCCTTCCAGAAAGAATGATAGTATGACTTGATTGTGAGAAACATCACTTATAATGATCTTGTTCAGTCATATGATGGTAATTAATAGGTTGTGAAAAGAAATTTAAACCAAAAATAATTCCGCTCTGTCTGGGTTTCCGTGAAATAATCACACACTGTTTCCTGTACTGTAGTCTCAGATATTGTTTTCTCTCCCCCTTTTCGTTATATTATATATTATCACATTGTTTCAATTTGTTTTTATCGTCTTTGATATGTTGCATCCAAGATCCTATGTACCTTTATCAATTTAATAACTGTTGTAACTTACTTTCATTTCTAGTTAAATTGATATTATTTTAATACCAGATGGCGCGATATATCATGTCCACTTCATAGTACCGACGGCATATATGCCTGTCAGTTAGAAGACACCCACAGTGCTGGCCACATTACATACAATATGTTCTGCTTCTTATATCGTGACACATGTATTGTACATTTCTAACTTGAACATGAGCTCTGTTGCTCAAGAAATACTGTCGATTTCATGTATTAATTTTCTTGGTTCAAATCTTAAGATATTTGATTGTATACAGCTTCTTTATAATAATTTCAATTACAGACAACTAAAAAAATTTTTACTTCTGATGAAAGCTTCCATAGCTGAAGCCGAAACCTTGGTTAAGTAATCAACCTCTATCTATGCAACTAATGAGCCGGATTTTTTAGTTTTAAGTTTTTGCAACTGTTAATTTCTAGACACTACCTGTGTAGACAACACGTGCCGGGTTATATGTGCGTCAGATAAAAGAGCCTGTGACCACTGTAACTACTGACTGTATAACATCTGACGGAATGAAGATACATGTTACCCAATACACCGGTCCTTGAATATAACTGAACGATTATATAGTCAAGAATACTGGATCATATCACTTTAGTGAGTCAGGTATAAGAAAGTTTCGATGTACAGACGCATATTAAGGTGGTCAGATGAGATTTTTTATTTTTATTTTTATTTTAGAAATTAACAATTGAGACTGTTAAATTGATCTTTTGATATAGAATTCAAACATCACATTGGTGTTCATAGTAACTTTTCACGTAAAGAAACGGCTTTTATTTCACGCGAATTTTGTAGAGTTATATCTCCACAGTACCATTGCGGAGTGCAACTTACGAACCTCAAACGATTGTGATTAACCTATTTAGCTATTAAAATCTCTTTCGTTTGATAGTGATAAATTTTACTCACTGAAGAAGATTGCTCTCACACTACCAAATGGAATGAAGACAGAATTTGCCATACCTCAGTTGGAGGGACAGGTGCTTAAGGGGTGGACGAGGACGTGCGTCTGTTCTCGCTATCACCACTCTCTAGCTAACAACTGTTGTGGGAAGAAATGGTTACCTATCACGCAGTCATCCAAAACTATGAACGGGCTATTCCATTCTAAAATGCACGAAAAATAAGAACAATGAGCTTGCATTTTTAAATAATTTATAGCCGCGACAGAATAGCCGTGCGCACTAAGACGGTGAGTTCGTGTCCTCCCTCGGGCATGGGTATTTGTGTTGTCCTTAGCATAACTCACTTTAAGCTACTGTCAGTAGTTCGTAAGCTTAGGGCCCAACGTAGTTAACCCTTTCATTCCTAGTTTTGTTTCTGGACAACAACGTATTAAAAGTTGATTTATACCGTATTTTGTGCAACAATTCTTAAAGTAGCATGTTTGTTGATGAACAACGTGCTTCTATTACGACATTTCGTCGCTTGGTACGGCGTGTAGCCACTTCTGAGGGATTAATCTGACCATCTTGGAGGTTGTGTTCCGTTGCCGTCTGTACGTGGCTGAGAGTGTGAGCGTGACTGTGGTGCCTTTTATTTTATTCCAGCAGTGAATTGTCTTGCCTTTGGTGCTGTGGCGACGATTTTCCTGACATTATTGATCTGTCAGTGTTAACTATCACCAAAATAATGACCAAGTAATAAAATACCTCGATATAAACGTCTGTGTTGTGCATTAAATACATGACATAAAAAAAACAATAGCTCGACCAGAAATTTTAAAATACATATTTTGATATTTACTACTCTGTATTAATACATAAAACACTGAATTTTAATTTTTCCAAAGCTGATTGCATAATGTGGGACTGAAAGGGTTAAGTTGCTTAGATTTACAGGGTGTCCAAAAAAGGACTCCCTGATGTCAAAATTAAATATCTCGAAAACAAAGATCGATAGAGGAATGCAGTAAACGTTATGTTTATTGTGAAAACTGTAAGAAGTTTATACAGCAGTTTAAAATAACAGTTACAAAAGCTGCTAACAGATGGCGCTGTAATAGCCATACGTAATGCCTAGTATAAATAGTGATCCGAAGCCCAGAGCGATCACTTCCACTATTGAAACGTGAAAGGAGGTTAGCGTACCGAAGGAAGAGATTAAAACCATGTACTGCATTGAAAAACTCGTTTTTCTGGAGCTAGAGTACCACAGGTTAGAAGAGAGTCCTACGGCAACAAGGCAAAGTTTTGAAGCACGATTTAATGTTCCAAAAGGACCCGATGCGAAAACCATTCGTACGCTCTTCGCAAAGTTTCAACGAACAGGCAGCGTAACTGATGATCTATTGGGGCATGTTGGCCGCAACCAAACCGCAGTTACGCCTGAAAACATCGCCACAGTTTCTGGAATTATTCAGCGAAATCAAATGTCATCCGTCCGTAGAATTGCATCTGAGACTGGTTTGAAGCGTTCCAGCACGCATAAAATACTGAGAAAGAGCCTACATATGTTTCCATACAAAATTCAAACGCACCAGGCCATACCCGTACTAGCTGTGCAACAAAGGGTTGCCTTTGCTAATCAGGTGTCACAATGATTGATAGTGAAGGATTTGATGTTGGCTGCATCTGGTTTACAGATGAAGCACACTTCCACCTGAATGGATACGTGAATAAGCAGAACTGGCGATTTTGGGGTTCCGAAAAGCCATATTGCTGTGAAGCGAAACTCCTGTATTCTCCTAAAGTTACTGTGTGGGCTGCAGTATGCAGCAGAGGCATTATTGCCCCTTTTTTATTCGAGAAACGGTCACTGGTGCACGTTACGTTGCAATTTTGGAACAATTTGTCGCCACACAGCAAGCGTTAGAGGATCGACCAGGTACTGAATGGTTTAGGCAAGATTTACTGGTGCAGGCACGGATTGGCCTCCATATTCCCCGGATTTGACTCCCTGTGACTTTTTTTGTGGGGCACAGTGAAAGACATGTTCTACCCGAAGCATGCCGCCACGCTGGACGAGCTTGAATCGGCGATCTCGGTGGCATGTGAATCCATTTCGGCTGAGACACTACGAAATGTGATGGCGAATTTCATTCTTCGTTTGCGCCACCTCTGTAGTGCCAATGGTGAACATTTTGAAAACACTGTGATGTGATTGTTTGCAAAGAGTGTTTTCATACGATTATTTCACTTATGTATGCTGATATGAGCTGTACAGCGTACAGCGCCATCTGTTAGCAGCTTTTGTAACTATTATTTCAAACTGCTGTATAAACTTCTTACGGCTTTCACAATAAACATACCGTTTACTGCATTCCTCTATCGATCTTTGTTTTCGAGATATTTAATTTTGAAATCAGGGAGCCCTTTTCTGGACACCCTGTACAAACATTTGAATAATTTATAATGTGCCAATGTCATGAATTTATCCCTTAATTATTACTATTTTTCGATTTAAAATTCGGTGAACGACTCTTTGTGTGCTGTGTACCTCAAGAACTTCATAACGGATTTCAGTGCATTACGATTCATTTTGTAGACGAATATTTAAAGTTGTTGTACGTATATAACAATAACATGAAAACAATTAATTCATTGAAACGTCCTGGCAGATTAAAATTGGGTTCCAGGTTCGAATCCCCGTTCCGGCATACAATTTTAATCTGCCAGGAAGTTTCATATCAGCGCACACTCCGCTGCAGGGTGAAAGTTTCATTCTGGAGTTAATTCATGTTGTAAAACCTGTTTTTCATTAATTAAAATACATGCATTTTTCGAAAAGGATTAAAGTTACTTAGGCTATAACTTGTTTTTATTACACTTTGAAATCCGATTAAGTATTATGGAGTCCCTTATCATCCACGTGGAAAAAATAATGAAGTAATGAATACGTAAGTTCGCACTGCACTTACAAGGTAGACTACGGCGCGATGTTGATCGCCACTCAATAGAGTAAGCACTGACTGACAAGGAAATGGTCGGACTTGTCTGCCGAAACATGAATTGATTTTTTTAGCACTGTCAGTTAACATTGAAGGAAGTCTGTTTGCAGATTGTTAGCTGTTAACATGAACTGGTAGTCACCTAAAAAAAAAAAAAAAAAAAAAAAAAAAAAAAAAAAAAAAAATCGCGAAAATGGCTGTTTTTCCTGCTTGGCGCTTGCGGTGACGGCTGGCCACCCCTGGAAATGGCGAGTCGCGAGCTGTTGTAATGGTGAGCGTTGTGCGCATGCTCGGGAGGTGCGGCCGTCTTATCGCCGCGTTCACTAAAGAGGAATATCGTTGCACGGTTTTGGTGGAAAGGGGAAACGAATATTCGTTTCTGTGGCATGCACTTCCTTTTCATTTCTGGTACGTATTTCGCAGTGGCGTAACTAGGACTTGGCATTGGGGGGGGGGGGGGGGGGGGGGGTGGGGGATAGATCTGCTTGACGAGCACGAGCAAAATTTTAGTCAGTTTCCAGACAGACTACGAGCTTCCACTCCCGTTGAAGAAACTAATTCACTCCCATTCAATGAAAGATTATGGTAAAACACTCCAAGTTTTCAATCTTTACCAGATTGCTGTTATACGATTTCTTTTTTTTTTTTCTTTCGTTTTTTTATTTTTTATTTTTATTTTATTTTTTCTGGTTCTGGGGGGGGGGTTCTATCCCCCTCATCCCCCCCTCCATAGTTACGCCACTGGTATTTCGAAACATTGTCTTGAAACTGGTTAGAGATGTGAAAGATATTCTGTACATCTACATCTATACTCCGCAAGCCACTTTACGATGTACATTCAATCTCCCCTCACATGTGATGGCAAACCCTGTAAATGTTTTGCTGCTTGCCATGGAGATATACCACAGACACCATATGAAGCAATCAACAGAAAACATGCGTGAAGACTATGTGATGTGCGACATGGTAGTTAAACTTCTAGACGAGCATGTAAAAGGCGCAGACTTATGGCTAGCAACGACTGAAACACTCGATATTGCACACTGTGAATCTACAGACGGCGAAAGCAACAGCAGCAACTACAAATACATTATCAGACAAAGAAAAAGTGATGAAGTATTGGTTGAACGAAAGTGGTAAGAAACGCCTACGTGTGAATACTGTTCAGAATAGGTATCGCTTTGTCCATTCTGAACGTGAATTGTATAGATGGAAAAAGCAAGTCGCTGGACGACGTAAGAGTCGACTGGAAATTGCGACGGAGATAAATGCGCGACTTTTTGAGCAATTTACCGAAGGCAGACGACAGTCATTGAGTGTCAGCGACACAACTTTGCGTGATTGGGCGTTAGAGATTGCCAACGTGATAGGCGCTAAAGAATTTATAGCTTCTCAAAGTCGGATTAGTCGCTTCAAAAGATCACATAAAATTGTGGCACGGAAAATAACAAAGTTTCATTCTGGAAACATCCCTTAGGCTGTGGCTAAGCCATGTCTCCACCATATCCTTTCTTCCAGGAGTGCTAGTCTTGCATGGTTCGCAGGAGAGCTTCTATGAAATTTGGATAGTAGGAGGCGAGGTACTGGCGGAAGTAAAGTTGTGAGGCGGCTTCGTGAGTCGTGTCGGGACAGTACAGTTGGTAGTGCGCTTGCCCGCGAAAGGCAAAGGTCCAGATTCGAGTCCCGGTTACGGCACACAGTTTAAATCTGCCAGGAAGTTTCATATCAGCGCACACTCCGCTGCAGAGTGAAAGTTTCATTCTAGATACATTTTATTTGTTTGTTTGTAAATCTATCGGACTTAACTGCTTGGTTACTAGTCCGTAGCTTACAAACTACTTAAACGAAGGTAAACTAACCTAAGGACGACACAGACACCCATGTCCTAGAAGGGAACTCGAACCTCCGACGACGAACGGCCGGGTGCACCGTTCTACGGCGCTCCAGTACACACGGCTAATCCGCCGCGGCCACATTTTACTTTTTCTACAGCTCGTTATTCAAGACACCATAAAACTGTTTTCAGATAATGTTTTAAATCAAATGCTGAACAACGTGGCATACATTTTATTCCGTTTAAAAATGAATGTTATAAACAAAAGATAACAAATAATGCAAAGTACTTGGAATTTAAATTCTAAAAATCCGCGTAAATTCCACATCAATATATACAATAGTGCATTCATTTATTTGAATTTTTTTCGTTGGCTAGTTTCCGAGCAACGATTTTCATAATCGAGGAATTTTATGAATTACGTTACGTTACCGGTATCGTTTGCGTATCACAGCTGAAAGTTTGTCAAAGATATTAACGTCTACATTCTATGACAGAAAAATGATACCCAAAAAAAAAAAAAAAAAAAAAAAAAAAAAAAAAAAAAAAAAAAAAAAAAAATAATAATAATAATAATAATAATAAATAAATAAAATAAATAAATAAATAAAAATAAAAGCAAGGTTTCCTGCTGTCCGATTTGAAATGGAATCTCCCAAAATTTTTTCCATATTACATGCATCACTTATTCACTATTTAATTGTACCTTCTATACTTTCTGCACTTTTATTCGCGTTTATAGTAGTGGAGATGTTACGGGGATACTCGAATGGGAAACACCGTCGCGGTGAAGTGGCCGAGCGTTCCAAGGCATCTTGCTGCGGAGGTTCGAGTCCTCCCTTTGTTGTCCTTAGCGTAAGTTAAAGTAGTTTGTAATCCTAGGGGCTAATGACCGGAGTAGTTAAGTCCCATAGATTTACAAACATTTGACTTGGAAAACACCCAGATGGAATCCTCTCGCCGGAATAAATGGGACTTGTCAGTTATTATTACTGTTATTATTATTGTCCCATAATGCTCTGAAGATGTCTATCTGGTGGCGATAATGCTTTTCGAAATTGCACCGCCTTAAAGGTTTTGCACTGCAGTTAAATATAGGTAAACCACTACTATATTTTTTCTCTATTTCACATTCTAAATCGTTGAATAACGTAAAGCAAAATTTATTTCCACGCAAGGATTCAGACTGAGGAGCTGTTTTTCTTTTCTTTTCTTTTCTTTTTTTTGTCTTCGTTTTTGTTTTGTTAAGTAGGCTGTACATCGTTACAGAAAAGACGATTTTTTTTAATTGTGTTATCTTTGGTATGTTTATAGTTTTCGCTTATCTCTTTGGCAGGATACCACAAATAACATTTTCTATATAGTTTTTAAGTTCACGATATCGTATATTGAAGTTCCTTCCAGTCTGCCCTAAGTAAAACATATAACATTGTTACATATCCCTACTGCATTCAGGACATATGAAAACACCTATATACACAAATTCTGGAATATATGGAATCAAATGTAAGCAAAGTGATACGTTTTACATACGGCAGACTGAAAGGGACTTCAGTATCCGATATCGTCAACACGTTAGAAATAGTGACAGCAACACATCAACCTTCTTCCAGCACTTGAAATCACAACATATAGCTGACGGAATAGATCGAGATATTGACATTGTACACATTTCACGAAAGGGACCAATGATGAACGCCCTTGAAGAAATTGAAATTCATTCACACAAAATGATTTACCCTCAAGAAATTTTAAGTGAGCATATCGATGTGAAACATAAAAACTGTATACAAAGTTTTATTTCTGTTATGCTGCCAAAGAGATAGAAAGATAAGCGATATTAGTTTTTTAGTTTCGTTTGGCTGAATATCCTTGACATCTTTCCCTTGCTGATATCTTTCCTGTCTGAAGAGTAAATTTTGTTAATTAAGTCACTTCCTTGTTTCTTCCTTTCTACCTTATAATAATAATAATAAATGGCCTAGTGCAGAAGACGGTTAACAGTTAGAGGAAACTGTAATCGAACAGAAGCCGCGTGGACTGCGGTGCTCTGTGAAGAGAAACCACATCACTGCTTCATCTTGGTGGATCACGTCTGTTACTTTCCAAACGGATTATAACATAGTTCAATGTCTGCAACTTGGTTAGTCGCTGTATTTGAACTGGAGTCCCAATACCGAACAATAAAAGACCCGACTTTTTCTGTTTGCAGGGAGTTGGCGTACTTCTGGCGCATCAGTTGGCTACCCAGCAACGATTAAATGGAAGGAGACAGCGAAATTTGGTGGTGCTGTTGTGTGGCCATGTGCCACGTGCAGAGTGCCACATTTCTGCAGCACACGAGATACTGCAAGTGACGGTGTGGATGTGGACTGGCGGCTATGTGCAGTTGGGGACTACCCTGTTTGCTGCAGCTGTTACATACAAGTGATGCGTGAGGCGGAAACTGCGGGCAACTGGTTTAACAGATGTTCCTATCATTATGTGAATGTAATAATTTCTTTTATAAGTATATATTACCTTTCAAAGTGGGAAACGAAAAAGTGCAATGTTCACTATTTCCGCTATTCCTAAAACGTTGTAGCCTTTGGTCAATCCTTACTAGGTGACATAAATGCTGAGATTTCATCATTTGCTCCCTAAAACCTTACAACCTCGACTTTGTGTTACGTACAGAAACAACTGAAGTGCTAATACAGCCCCTGCCCATGTCAATATAGTTCATCTAGCTCAATCGAAGGGTATTTTGAAATGTTAATTTTTTCCATCAAGAGACTGTAGTAACCAAAAGGTAATAAGAAGCTACAACAGAAATTTTTACCTCGCCACAATGGAAAAGTAAACATTTAGTAAAATAATTATAGGTTTACAATATCAACGAATATTAATTAAGAGCTTAACTAATGTATTAAATAGTACAGCATATCAGCTAAGTAACTGTAAAATACTAATTAAGAAATGTACCAATCCACATACAGTATTCGTTAATTCAATGGAGGGTGTCAAATCTCCGTTATTTTTGCAAATATGTCTCAAACGATACGAGATATGAAAAAACATAAGGGAGCTAAGTTGTAGAGAATTTTCGTGTCAGTTGAACGGTACGTTTGCAATGACAATTATATCACAAACGGCTTTTTTGGTTTTACTACCGTATTTTTTGTCCGAAAGATTTGAAAAAAGGAGGTTCTGGTCTCTGTCGGCCTACAATTATGTCTGTAAAATTTGGTGTTGATCGGTTGAGCGGTTCGTCTTAAAAACTGGGAACACGTTACGGACAGACGGACAGACAGTCAGACATCCCAAAATCGCCGTTATTTTTGTATCTTTGAAACGCTACGAGATATGGGAAAAAAAGCATAAGAGAGCAAAGTTGTAGAGAATTTTCCCCTCTACAAATTCGGTTATTCAAGTGGGCCAATAAAATGTGTCTAGAAACTGTGCCACATTTGCCGGCGGCGCTACGCCGCGTTGTATGCAACCAGTCAGTCAGTGCTTAAGCGCCTGTTCATCGTGTCCAGCTGCGATGTGTCTCTTGCCCTGCTGAGAAGCCGACGACAGCCTGCCGTAATGATAGTGCAGCGCGAGTTTGCGTATTTATTACTCAATTTAAAATGTTCAAATGTTTGTACAGCTTACGGGACTTAACTACGGGGGTCATCAGTTCCCTAAGCTTACAAACTACTTATGAAGGAAGGAAGCTTGGAGTTAAACGTCCCGTCGGCAGCGTGGTCATTAGAGACGGAGCTTACGCTCGGAAGATTTGGGTAAAGATTTGGAAGGAAATCGACCGTGCCCTTTGCAAGGATCCATCCCGGCATCTGCCTGGAGTGATTTAGGGAAATCACGGAAAACCTAAATCTGGATGGGAGGAGGTGGATTTGAACCACCATCCTTCCGAATGCGAGTCCAGTGTGTTACCACTGCGCCACCTCGCTCGGTAACTACTTATGAACTAGCTAATACTAAGGACGGCACAAATGTCCATGCCCGAGGGGGGATTCGAACCCCCGACCGTAGTGTCCGTGCAGAACGTGACTGGCGCGCCGCAGTCCCCTCGGCCACCGCGGCCGGCTACTCAATTTCCACGTTGATCATAAGGGACTCAATAATACTTAAAACGGAAACCAACGCGTAGTAATAAGAAATGCAAGTCTTTGTAAGTTTAATCCTCACGAAAAATGCATTTACTATTAACAAATGAAAGAAAATGTTTTACAACACTGAATTATTGTTGTCACGTTGTTATATACCCACATTCATCTTGGGGTTTAAAAGCTCTTCAATCACCGTGTTTGCTTACAAAATAAATTTGCTTTACAGGTTTGGTCCGCCTTGAGCAAACACAAATGTTTTTTAATTTCTCCCAGACATGTTTCGCTGGCGTTGCAGCATCTTCAGTGGGATGTTTATTGTCTGTCAAATTAACAGTGGAATGATTATTAATTTTTACATTAATAGTGAAAACTACAGTTAATTGTGAGACTACTATACATAGTTTCTTATTTTCATAGGTATGCTAGGCCTACCTTAATACCACATGTTGTTATGTTTGTGGTTTTTCCACTCAAAAAATGCCTCTGATTGTTTATGACAGTTTGTCATCTGCAAACCAAAGCGTGTGTATTTAATGAGGTGAATAGTTCGATTGTAAATATCGGGATTTTTACGAAAATACAGGGGGTAGTTTTTGTGTTTTGGTTTGATTTTATTGTAGCTACTGCTTCTATAACAAAATGTCTAAGTGTTTATAACAAGTTTTTGTCACTTACTTTGGTGGATATGCGCTGTTTTTCGTGTTGTGGACAGGCACTGTGTCACTTTCACTTTCACTCAATGTTTATGTTATGAAAACAAGATGGTGGGCAGTTGAATTCTGGGAGTAGTGTTAGGAACAGATGACTGTGGTGGGGGCGGGAGTTTTGAATCATGTTGTTTTTGTTTTAGTGTGTGTGTGTGTGTGTGTTTTTATAAGTTTTCTGTAAGTTCTTTGAGGGCAGAAACCAACTGACATAAATACTGATCTAAAGATTCTGAAACACAGCAAAAGCCTCCCACAAAAATTAACAATCGAAGAGAACTACCATATACAGAAAGCCATAATAGAAAGAAAAGAAATAATAAACGAATACACAGCCCTCTGCAACGGAACCATATTTTCTGCCCTCAAAGAACTTACAGAAAACTTATAAAAACACACACACACACACACACTAAAACAAAAACAACATGATTCAAAACTCCCGCCCCCACCACAGTCAACTGTTCCTAACACTACTCCCAGAATTCAACTGCCCACCATCTTGTTTTCATAACATAAACATTGAGTGAAAGTGAAAGTGACACAGTGCCTGTCCACAACACGAAAAACAGCGCATATCCACCAAAGTAAGTGACAAAAACTTGTTATAAACACTTAAACATTTTGTTGTAGAAGCAGTAGCTACAATAAAATCAAACCAAAACACAAAAACTACCCCCTGTATTTTCGTAAAAATCCCGATATTTATAATCGAACTATTCACCTCATTAAATACACACGCTTTGGTTTGCAGATGACAAACTGTCAAAAACAATCAGAGGCATTTTGTGAGTGGAAAAACCACAAACATAACAACATGTGGTATTAAGGTAGGCCTAGCATACCTATGAAAATAAGAAACTATGTATAGTAGTCTCACAATTAACTGTAGTTTTCACTGTTAATGTAAAAATTAATAATCATTCCACTGTTAATTTGACAGACAATAAACATCCCACTGATGATGCTGCAACGCCAGCGAAACATGTCTGGGAGAAATTAAAAAACATTTGTGTTTGCTCAAGGCGGACCAAACCTGTAAAGCAAATTTATACCCACATTAACAGTCCGAGTGCCAATCACGTCAATTGACGGGATACGGGAATTTCTGTAGAATGCCAATCACGTCATTTGACGTACTCTTTGTTTTCGTGCTTTTAAAATAAGAACATAGTTTATTTACGGGCTAGATCTACCTTAAATACCTTACTTGGTAAACCTAGTGTCTAAACCAGCCTATAGATCTTTTATTTAGTTTCTAAATTGTCCTACCGTCGCATTCATTGTATGAATCGGGGCAGGTTGAAAGTGGTGTCCACTCATTCAGTAGGTAAATCAATGGACATGGCTTCACGCAAATTATTCTACCCGAAAGTACTGAGAGGTGATATGACAGAGGGGTAACACAGCAACATATCGTAGTGATTCTACAGAATGTTTGCGAAGTAGAGAAGTTTTTAGTGGGGCCCTTGGCGTCGGAGTTGTACGTGATTTAGATGCGCTGTGTTCAGTTTTGGATTTATTTCAAATATCAGACAATTCTTTACGCCAGACTGAAGATAAAGAAACTAAGTGCAGCTGGGGTTACTCCTGCAAGCAGAATGTCTGGCTCTCTAAGGGATGGAATGTCTTACATGGCCGGCAGTCAAAGTGTTAACTTTAGATATTCATGTTCAAACTGAACCGTAGTTCACTGAGATCCGGTATGAGGGTCTTGAGTTACGCAGCACACAAAGTGTCGCGTTCGTAAAATACCGCTGTCTTCACCGAATTTTAACTCGAAAAACAGTAACGTAAAACTGGGCTCCAGTGATAAATTACACCTCCATCTACCATCGAATCCCGCAAGAACAATCCCTGCCAATAGCGTCATCATGCACTGTAGCTTAACATGATTTTTTTCCGTAGACTAGCTAGACCTGTGAGTCGCATTTGTAGGAGAGATAACACCATCAGCTGTATTTAATTGATTTATTCCGCTACGTTCTGCAACGCACTAGCTTGAGACTCTTTTGTGGTTTTTGAGTATTCTCCACACTCCTTTTTTATTTATTTTTTTTTTATGTCTTCTGTTCTTGGTAAACATCGCCGGTGATTTTTACGGCGACAACACATGAAGGTAGGAAGCAGGGAGAATTTTTTTCCCTGCCTGAGACGGTATCTTCGTTATTCCAGTGTCCTAAGACGAAGTTACTACTAGAAGTGAGAAGTCCACCCTCCCCCCCCCCCCCCAAAAAAAAAAAAAAAAAAAAAAAACCTCTGTGTCTAATCCAACTCCATCTCCACCGCTAACAGATACTATTATATTCCACGATCACTTATGTGAATATCTTGTTTAAATGGTAAATTCAGTATTTCATCATATCCTCTGTCGTCTTCCATTTCGTTGCCAGTACGGCAATAGGGCGGCTGAATAGATGATTTCAATCTAATTATTAATTTTACGTAAGAACAAATATACAGTTTTAAGGCAGATTAGTTGCCAAACTTGTAATTCCAAATTCAACGAACGGATCCTCTTGCTTATTCTGGCCCATTTATATTTATTGTATTTCTTAAGTGATTGCAACTTCCTAAAAAGGTTGTTGAAATACAGGCAATCTGTCTTAACCTATACAACCTTGCTAAGCACTTTCCGACCTAAGGCGCGTTGGAAATCCTCTTCTTCAGAGATGATAATTTGATGTTGTATGCACAGTTCTCCATACTTAGAATCAACTAGTTTCCTGAACCCACATTCTGAACATTGTCACACTATTTGTATGCGGTATGTGGCTGGAAATTCACCAGCCTAGGAGAATTACTTGCGATGTCTACATCTATATCTACATGGGATACTCTGCAAATCACATTTTCATTGAAGTGCTCTGACAGTAAAGCTAGTGAGCAAAGTATAAATGTTTTCGAATACCTTGACTGACCCACCGTTGATGCTGAACTTCTCATAGATGATTTCACATCCAGAATCTGTAATAGCCTCACTAGATGCTACAGAGGTTTTCGCCTTTTGCTAATAGTTCATCCTCACGAACATACCCAATCAGTTTAGTGTTTCGCTACATTTCGTTTCCGGTTTCAAAGAGTTTTCTTATCCCCACAGTTCATAGTCTTTATTGCCTTTAAGAAGTGAGTCTAATTCTGGTGCCGGCCGCGGTGGCCAAGCGGTCTGCGGCGCGCCAGTCACGGTCTGTACGGCCACTACGGTCGGGGGTTCAAATGTTCAAATGTTTGTATAGTCTATGGGACTTAACTACGGGGTCATCAGTCCCTAAACTTACAAACTACTTATGAACTACTTACGAACTAGGACGGCACAAATATCCATGCCCGAGGGGGGATTCGAATCCCCGACCGTAGCGGCCGTGAAGACCGTGACTGGGGTGCCTTAGTCCCCTCGGCCACCGCGGCCGGCGGTCGGGGGTTCGAATCCCCCCTCGGCTACGGATATTTGTGGCGTCCTTAGTAACAGCTAGTTCATAAGTAGTTTGTAAGTTTAGGGACTGATGACCCAGTAGTTAAGTCCCATAAGCTCAACAAACATTTGAACTAATTCTGGTACTTGAACACGGGTTTTCACGCTGTTTAGTTATACCACATTTACTTGCTATTATACTGATCTGCGTGGATGTACTGTACGTTTACTTTCGGGAGTAACGAAGTTCAGTGGATCACCTCTGCCTCTGATGTGTCTTTTCACTTAGAAAGTAATCTGCAACTGACAGTGAATTACGACTACCAAAGCAGGTACTCGAAGCTCTTTCAATAGTCGAAGTTTGTATTTAATGATTGACAATATTAAATGTTGCTCCCCACTAAGATGAGAAGAGTTGTAGAAATATTTAAATACCATGAAGCTAAGATTCTACTCTAAAGTGGAAAAATGTTGTTGAGAAAGAAGTGAACAAGGGCTGGCCGGTGATGTGATGGTGATGGTATTGGTTCATTGTCCAGTACCTCTTTTGCACATAACATTTCTTTTTATTATAAATTCCGAGTGACTACTGATACTACAAGACAGAAGTATTCACGGCTTTTCACACCGTCTCTCGATTTTAACTACGCACTGTGCAACAACGTTTGTACGCAAACAGGGTTTCGCCAAAGGATACGAGAGGCAAACACAATAACAAACCTCGTGCAGTTTCTCAGCCACTCAGAGATATTGTTAAATATTTCTTAAACTACGGGCTTAACATTACTGATTTCGAGAGAATTTTTCCATAAGGTATCTGCCTGAAGCTCTGTGCAGAAAATTCAAAAAGCTTTTATAGACGAATATCAACTTGATATGTCCTAAACCTCTACTGGGAAGCGTTGAACACCTTCAGTATGTCTTTGGATATCCTCAGTCTGAAACTCCTTCTACCTGTCTCACACTTCTTCTATATGTGACGCTTTAAATATCTGCTGCTAGCACCAGTGACAAATCCAGATTGATTATTCAATGAAATTTTCTGAAGAAACGCGGAAGCTCTTTCTGAACTGAAAAAACGCTTCAGTCAGAATGTTCGACAGCGGTTAGTCGAGTGTTTTGATTACATGGAAAACCTTACTGTGTTCAGCTAACAACTAATGCAATATTTTATGCGAGACAGGTGTGGTTTTATGATTTTGATGTTCGACCGTGCCCCTGATGCAGCAGTGATCACTTATCGTGAAAGAGGTGCAAAAAATAGGTAATATGTGGAGAAAGAATTAGCTATGATTTCGGAATTAAGAACTGGCCAGATTAAAAATTTTGTTATGCTATATATTCTGCATATTTCAGTGCACAGTTTGATAATTTTCAACAGAATAACGTACCCATTTCACATGAGAGGGCTGTTTTGATGCCCAATGATCATTTTCGCGTAAGACAGGATCAGGTCATTGAAGTACCTGATGACTTGAACACAATCATTTACTCTTCTGGAAAACATTCAATGCCTTTCCGCATTTACATTTAACACGAAAGGTACTGTTGAGAAAACAAGTTACATCGAAAGGGCTACGGATTTATAAAATTGACGCATCCATGAGTTACATTTTCGGGCGGGACAATTACACTGGACCTTGATGTACGGCTGCACTTGCAAACAAAGTGAAGATTCGTCGTGGGTTAACTAACAGTCGGATTTGCAATGATGCATTAAAAATTATAAAGTCGAAAACTGAAGACCTCAAGGAACATTTTCCTCTTCTGACGATTGAAAGCCAAAACTTTTTCAACACAAAGATTGTCCCTGGAGAGGAACAAGATGGGTTGATTTGGATATGTTCGAATCTGATGACAGCAGTGGAGAGGACAGTGATTGTTTATTCGATCGGTTCTGTGTATCTTGAATATAATTTAAAATTTAATTCTGTAAGAAATGACATATTATGAAGCTCATAAAGTACAATTAGTACAGCTATCGAGACATTCCATTATATTACCGAATACACTTGCTGACAAAAACAGCCCATGTGAGTGAAGACCGTACTTTACCCTGTAATACATAGTGTAGCTGATCAGCTAGATACCTTATTTTTGTATTATCTCTCAAACTGATCAACATTTTACCACAGATTCATTTGTAGCTACTTCTATACATAGTGTTACATTTGCAAGTAGATCGTCCTAGAAATTATAAATTGCATAGCGTTGCTGAATCAGTTCGACGGTTAGCTGCATTGAGTTACTCCCAACATGTGCGTTCGTTTACTTTAGTATTCCTCCTTTGCCATGTAAAAGTAGTCAATCACATACTACTGTAGCATTATGAGTTATTTTCTGGAAAGTTTAGAAGCATAATTGTGACGTTTACTTCATCGGGTACATCTTGGAAGCACTATTTAGCTGACCAGCTATGAACGTTTTGTTGCTAGTAGTGCATAATAACTTTAAGGATTTTTTTTTCAATATTTTCTCAGTATATACGCACTATACATTAATCGTGGTAGTTTTTATAGTTTCAAATAAAAAGTCATGCATTAAAGTGTTAAAAAGAAATGCTGTTTGCTACACTGAAATTTAAGTTAGTACCGTGTCAAAAACTGTTTTACACCTTCCTAAAATGCAATATAAAAATATGGGTGACGACAAGACGAAATTAAACTATTTTCGCTTTCTCTAAAAATGTAAATTTTTGACAAGGCTTGTTTATGTTATCAAGTCTTTAGTTATTTTAACTATAAAATGTTACTATGCTTAAGCGGCGTCATATGTTGTATCATCATGGTAAATCACTCGAAAAATTATTTATGCTACATTTCAAGTAAAAGTGCAGATTAGACGATATAGTATAACCGCGAACAAAGGTTTGATTCATAATCAGTGTCTTATCTTACCAGTTCATTTGACCCAGCGCTGCAGGAAGATGCCACTCATGACGATGGACAATAACTACTACATACAACAGCGTCATAACTAATGTATTGCTCAACACCACGAAATTTAAACGAATGGAAACACAAAATGATGATTCAAGAAAAAAATTATTTAATAAATGAAAAGAAAAAGAACATCTGCTCTATATATATATATATATATATATATATATATATATATATATATATATATATATATATATATATATAAACTATAACAGATACTGTCACAATCGCATCAAACAGTAAAATGAGAAGCTCCATGTACAGCTTTCTTTTCACTTCTGCCAAAAGCAATCTTTGTTACAGAGAATGCTCATCTGTTAATTTACACGTCATTCAGTAAACAATTTAAACCATCCGCAGATAAGGAACAAATTGAAAAGTAATTTTTTTCCTAGTATGTGTCAGAATCGACGTAAATTATTATAACTGCGCTTGTAGTTTTATATTTTTAGTAGGAATGCAGCACTGTTTTTGACGAAAATCGGCATCGTTTGTTGTGCCTGTGCAATAGATAATTAGTCCGACCTTAAAATATGTGGACAATTAATGTCCACGAAGAAACACAATTTACGGCACGTTCCGTCACTTAAATCAGGAAGGCAAGAGATTGGTATTCAATTCTAAGGCAAATCAGACATACACGAAGTAACCAATTATCGGTATATGGAGGCCGATTCTTTGTTTTGCAGTGTGACTGTGGAATACTCAAATTAATTGTTAATCTACTAGAGTGCAGCAGTTGCAAGAGTAAGTAATGGAATACAGACACAATGCATTTAATGGACTGTTAGTAAGTCCGTTTCGATTTTTAATATTTTAGAGGCTACACCACCGCGTGATTGTCCCGAACAGTGGTAGTCTGAGCAATTTGGAAATTGAAGGACAGGGGGGGGGGGGTGCATAGTAAGCTAGATGATAACAGCTGTAATATCACCTTCATTTCAGGTATTTTTTATGGAAAAAGTATGACACCATAATACAGTATTACGCATTACGCCTTTACACAAACACACACACACAGAAACTATGGTGTTTCAGGCCACCCATCCACTCCTTACAAACTCTTGGGAAATGTAAAATGCAATACGTCCTAGCAGTAAGTAGAATACGCCGGTGGCATTTTAAACTGCCGGTTCCCACTGGAGCCGGCCGCGGTGGCCGAGTGGTCTGCGGCGTGCCAGTCACGCTCTGCATGGCCGCTGCGGTCGGGGGTTCGAATCCCCCCGCGGGCATGGATGTTTGTGCCGTCTTTAGTATAAGCTAGTTCATAAGTAGTTTGTAGATTTAGGGACTGATGACCCCGTAGTTAAGTCCCATGAGCTCTAAAAACATTTGAACATTTTTGATTCCCACTGGAAGTGGGTTATTCAGACCGGAAGCAGTATCTTTAATGGAATGGCATACATTTTTCTTATTGATTTCGACTCTATGCCGACAATGGAGAGTTATTTTTTTTTCCTAAATCGTCATTCTCAACTTACAAATCCCTTTCGAAATGTAGGTGTTTTCTGAGAAGTCGCACGAAAAGATGAAACACAGTACAAGCAGGGACATGAACGAGATTGTTCCTACTGTATCGATGTGTTCAATGAATGGCCTTCGACTTGATCTGATTCAGTCCAACTTACAGGTGCGAGTAATGTGTTTGTGTCCGTACATTACAGTCTCTGTCTGCACTGGAATTTTTGACACCAGCTGTGTACAAATAATTTTGAATGACATTTTTATCACGTTTAGTCTGGCAGCTACAACCGTTCAGAGTTTTGGGGGCGGAGTCTACGACAGCGTTGTCATGAGACAGTGGCCGTGCCCCAGGTGCTAGCCACTCGGCCAGTCAGCTACGCTAAAATAGGCTCCACCCCCGAAACTTTGAACGATTATAGCTGCCAAACTAAACGTGATAAAAATGTCATTCAAAATTCTTTGTACACAGCTGGTGTAAATAAATTCCAGTGCATGATAGAAACAACAACTGTTCTATTTAAAAGAAACTGTATGTTTGCATAAAAATACACTTTCTAAGTAATATTATAACTGTTTGTTGGCTAAAAATACGAACCCCTGACTACAAATTCATTCTGTGAAAACCGCACATCAATCGCACTTTCCGTTTCCGCAATATTTGCGGTGCAAGTGGTTGGTGATTAACCCTATATATATGCGCATTGAGGTGCTGTGCGCGAGGCCGTTTCCTGTCGGGTGTTCGAATTCTCCATCGGGCATGGATGTTTGTGCCGTCTTTAGTATAAGCTAGTTCATAAGTAGTTTGTAAGGGACTGATGACCCCGCAGTTAAGTCCCATAAGATTTACAAACATTTGAACATTTGAACTCACAGAATATGCGGGTATCATGTAAAAGAGTATTGTGGTATTCAATCTAAAAATGGGGATCGGAGATCGAATGAAATAGATATAGATGTACGACAATATGAAATATTGATGCCGGACAGTAAAACGTTGATGAGATCTATATAACAACAATGCTATATGTTTTGTACTTCAATCACAGGTTTACGTTGATCATCTACTTCAGAATTTGTATAGCAGCATTCATGATGACGTCGTATGTAAGAGTTTTTCCGAATGTAAAATTCCTAATATATTTATTATTGCAACAAAGATGTGTTGTCAAGGATCTATTCTGATAGTGCTAAGTGATGCAGACTCGCCAAAGTAAGATACGGACTGACAAAAACTGATCACTTACGGGATGCGTCATAAAATAGAGCTCTGAATATAAATCAATTGCCAAATATGAATACAAGCATGCTTCTATGCACGAAAAATCTGTAAATTATTCTCTAAAAATTTCAAAATACCTATGAAAATAAAAGTGTCTCATTTATATTATCTTGATAAAGCAATAAAACTGTAATTTATTTTTGAACACATTAATAACATCAATATTTATTACTATCTACTCTCTCTCTCTAGCAATCTATTTTAGCTTTAAGGATTTTTTTTTTTTTTTCAAGTCACAAATATTTTTCTCAGTTTTCTGGAATAAATTATTTCCTTCTGTCAATATTTTTTATATTAAAAGAAATATTTAATACTTTTCACAGGTCACAGAACAATACCGAATGCGAACAAAGTCAATTACTGAATAACCATTGTCACTTACTGAATAACGATTGTTTTTCAGTCTCGTCGTAGCACTTTATTTACAGCCCAAATAATATTAAACCTTGAGTAATTGCCTCAGTTTTATTATGAAGACACTTTCCTATTTCTCTTGGCTTGTCTCCAACAACAACTGTTTCTTATATCTCCAGTGCGGAAAATAGAGGCATCGCTTTTTCTTCTATACGTGCGATTGCAGCTAAGAGTTTACTAAAACAATTTTCAAAAACAATGATTTACTTTTTATATTTTCCTAATTGCAAGCAAGAACTGCAGCAGAGATTATCACTGCTTCATTTTTTAATTTATTTGTTTAATGATTGGTACTAACGGTTACCTGCAAAAAAGTTCAAAGTCGATTTTTTGAGAATTTTTGAGAGTTGTGTGGAACGGCTTTGGCTGATTGCACTAGGGAATAGTCATTTTGTTGTCTTAGATCTGTGACTTGTTCTTAACTATTTTTTGGTCTCTGAATTCATTGCTGTTAGCAATTTTTCTCTATCACGTGAAGTTTTTAGACTACAGGATACTCTCTCTTTACCCTAAAGGTCATACAAACTGGCCATACAAAAGAAAGTAGAGTGGATCTAACCAAACGTATTAGAATATTTTATTCCTTCAAAGATTATTATAGTATTCAAAGTTACATTGTGTTTATAAAAATAATAAAAAACGCGGCCTATGATTTACCTTCTACTTTACAATAAGCAAAATTGGCTCCTCTGACAAAATTACTGATGTTTGTCCCGTGACCAGAATGTTATAACTGCCACATATATAAAAAAACGAATCGGGGTTTTTAAGCACTCACAACACGAACTACTAGTGACAGACATAAAGAAACCTTTTCGTTTATATTTAGGTAAGAAGTAAATACTGCTAATCTTGTGTAAATAAAAGTTCTTGCACTACGCGTCGGAGACCGGCTTCACCATATCAGAGCGACAAGTACATCTGTTTACTACAGCGTCTCATCCGTAACTGTCCACATTAGTCAAGACAATATGAATCTAAACCTGTCGCGCGGCGTCACTACCCCATTTCTGTAACAAACACGTTACCTGTCATAAGCGCAATCTCACGCGAAAAAAATAAATAAATAAAATAAAATAAAAAAATTAAAAAATGACGTGATAGGGAAAAACTAATTACAGTTTTGGAATTAACATATCAATTTACCTCTCAAACAGCCTAAAATTTAAAGTCAACGGAAATTAAGTTACAAATAGTTCCCCAGTGCTGTTACTTAAGTTTTGAACTTCAATTACATAATATAAAAAAAGTTCTAAAATCAGATATTCACGTGATCTCTTTGTGAGAGCCAGTACTAGTATTTCATTCCGGCAGTGTATATTCCGCCAGCTGACAATTACGGCAGGTGAGATCCAGTGGCGGCGCTAGGCGTCGGCGACGTCGGCGACTTCCGACGGCCTCGCGCCTTTTGGGGCCTCGCAAAACATTGTTAAAATTTTAGCTTCTTTACATTTGATGTTTAACTGCGCTTTTCAACTGCTAGGTTATGTAGCGACGACCTAAATGTAACTTACACTAGCTTAACCAATGGACGAACACAACACCCGTACCCAAGGGTGGGATCGACCCCCGATGAGAGCGATCTCGCTCACCGTAGTATGACGCCTTAGTGTACTCGGCCATTCCCGGCCGGCAGCTATTTAGTTGTGCGTATTTATTTCCTTATGAGTGCAGTAGTGATGCAATTTTCAGTTAAGTACTTGCAAAAAATTTTCTTCCGTACATTTTAGAAATCAGTTTGGAAGAAATATGTACAAATGTTTATATAACAATCAGACTTATGCTCACAGTTCCAGTCAGTACAGCTTCGGCTAACAAAAGCTTCACAAAGTTAAAATTCGTTAAGTCTAACTTGAGAAGCACAGGAGCCAAGAAGCACTATCTGCGTTTATGGTACTATTAATTGAAGTCGAAATAGCGGCTAGTATTAATTAAGATGTGATCTTAAAAAATTTCAGTGAGACTAAAAGCCGATAAGTTTCTCTATTTTAATTTGTGTTTGTTTATTGTAGTCTTTGTCATTACAGTATTACTTGTATATTATATTGTATATTACACTAAAATTTTAGTATAATGATTATTGATGTATAATTCAGCTCATTTTATTTAACATTTACCGAGCGAGGTGGCGCAGTGGTAACGCACTGGACTCGCATTCGGGAGGATGGTGGTTCAAATCCACCTCCGGCCATCCAGATTTCGGTTTTCCGTGATTTCCCTAAATCACTCCAGGCATATGCCGGGGTGGTTCCTTTCAAAGGGCACGGCCGATTTCCTTCCTCATCCTAACCCAAAAACTCCGAGCGTTAGCTCCGTCTCTAATGGCCAAGCTGTCGACGGGACGTTAAACCCTAAGCATTCATCCATCTATCCATCTATTTAACATTTTCTTCCTTACTGAAAAAAATGTTAGGGGCCTCGAAAAGACGAGTTCGCCGACGGCCAGTTTTCGTCTAGCGCCACCACTGGTGAGATCTACGGCTTCCCTCGGCGGCCAGACGCGTGCAGAGAGACAGCAGTGTTGTGACGGAGGTGCGGCCTTGGCGGCTGCGGCTGCGGCCGCGGCCGTCGCCCTTGACAGCGGCTATTGATCTGACCGCCATGCCACCTGGCCGCTATCGGCTGCCCGCGGTTCCCCACACCTCTCCACACACCGCGCTGCTGTTGCATATTTAGCCGCCTGTCACCGGGCCATCACCACGTCCCCACACTGCCGGCCAACCTCCGCCGCTTCCTTTATTAACTCGTCAACCGCTCGTGCGTTCAGTCCACGCCGGGGAATTTATCCTCACCGTCTCCGTATTTTGTATCCATCGCTGAACTTACTGCATGCACTGTTTATCGTTTCTCGTTTTTTACTCCGTGTTACATCCTATGAATCGTTCCGCTGGATTAATCGGATAATTAATCTTTGATGTAAACAATAATGATACTATAATTACCTGGGCAAAGCTGGGCACCCTTAATCAAAAAATTATCTTATTTAATCATTAAAGCGTTACTACAAAAGTTAACTTCGTTGAACGGTAAAGCGTTACTTTACGGACAATTTAACGGAGTTAACATTAATCGTTAACTCATAAATGTACTGTGCATCCGCGAAAACTCGCCTTCAGTCTCCAAATTTATACATTTGCGGTTGTATTGTTGAAGTGAACAATGAAATAAAACGTATTACCCTATCTGATTTAAATAAGGTTTGGTTGGGCACGGCCGGATCTAGGAGGGGGGGGGGGGGGCAAAGGGGGCAGTTGCCCCGGGCGGCAAATTTTGACCGACTCTTTTTTTTTTTTTTTTTTTTTTTTTTTTTTTTTTTTTTTTTTTTAATGTATCTTTCTGGTATAATTTCATTAAATCGACAAACACAGAATTATTAAAAGTAAAATGACTGCAAGAAATACCGAAATCATTTAATAAAACTAAAATTCCTGGTTGCTGACTTCAGTGTTGCCCTGTCA
This sequence comes from Locusta migratoria, assembly GCA_026315105.1. Lineage (NCBI taxonomy): Eukaryota > Metazoa > Arthropoda > Insecta > Orthoptera > Acrididae > Locusta > Locusta migratoria. The sequence goes on from CM048744.1 coordinate 362,752,117, forward strand.
CAGGTACTTCAGCTAATCAAACTTTACAAATCTACTAGATATTAGCCAGAATGAGGGAGATATTTGCGTTATTGCATAAGTAAATGCACAATGTTTATTAATTTGCATACATTTCCTTTTTCAGATAAATGAATATTCAAATTTCATATCAAGGTAATATTTGTTGAACAGATCATCAAAAAAAAAAAAAAAAAAAAAAAAAAAAAAAAAAAAAAAAATCTGGCGCGCAAACTTCTTACTGAAAGTCAAAATCATTAAGGATCTATAGTCATCTCTCGGTAGCGGTGGAATTGATAGACATCTACACAGGACACTTTGTTAATCACATTTAACTGCCAGACAGAGGGTTCATCGGACAACTTTCATACTATTTATCTCCCATTCCTTTCTCGAATAGCGCGCGGAAAGTAAGAACATCTGAATCTCTCTGTACGAGCTCTGATTTCACGTATTTATTCAGATGATCTTTTCTACTTATATAAGTGGGAGGCAATATATTTTCGCATTCGGAGGAGAATGTTGGCGATTGGAGTTTCGTAAGTAGCCCACGCCGCAGCGATAAGCGCCGTTGTTGTAATGATTCCCATCCCAGATCGTGTATCATTTCCGTGACGCTGTCTCCCCTGTATCCCGACAATACAAAACAAGCTGCCCTTCTTTCGACTCTTTCGCTGTCCTCCGACAAACCCACCTGATAAGTGTGATTTTGGTGATCCACATAGCGGCAAATTTCTGAATACAATTGATCTCAAATCATACAATTGTGTCCCCCTTCATCTGCGTATTGAACGCCACAAGAAAGACCAGATTAGCTAATTTTACAAAAATATACAAGTTGAGTTCCGTGACTTGATTGCTGACAAAATAAAACAAGATATAATTAAAGATATTTTAGATGCTAAATACTTTTCACTGATGTTTGATTGCACCACAATGTGCAGATGACACAAGTAATTTCATATGTCAAGTCGAATGACTCAGCGGTTGTGGAAAGTTTTACTGACTTTTTTATAGTTACAGAGTCAAGAGATACTGCAAAAATTGGAACAAGATGGGTTGAACGTTAAATACTGCAGGGGGCAGTCTCATGACAATGGGGCAAACTTGGCTGGAAAGTACAAAGGGGTCCAGTCAAGAATAATTCAGAAGAATGAACTGGCCTATTTCGTACCACGTGCTGCTCACTCTTTAAATTTAGTGGGAGCACATGCAGCCGACACATCTGCCGATGCTCAAACTTTTTTTGGAACTCTCCATCGTTTGTATCAATTCTTTGTGGCTTCCACATCAAGATGGGAAATCTTACAGAAACACGTACCAACAACTTTAAAACCCCAGAGCAAGACTCTGTGGTCTGCTAGAATAGATGCGGTTGAAGCTGGTTACAAGCATTTTCACAAAGTTTTAAAGGCCCTGGAAGAAATGGAAATTTATGAATTGTCAAGACCAGGAACAAAAACGGAGGCAAGATCTATTTTTAAAAATATGAGAAAAATTCATTGCTTTAACATGTTTCTGGTATCCAATATTAAAATAAATTGCTCATGTTAATCAGTTTCTGCGAAGTTAATACTTTACAATTGATAAAGCTGTTCGAAACATTCAAGGACTTTTGGACTTTCTCAAAACTTCTCGGGATTCTTGTACCTCTGAAGCTATTTCTGAGGCCAAAGTGCTAGCAGAAGATAATGAGGTATCAACGGTATTCTCCGAAAAAAGGATTCGAAGAATGAAGAAAATGGCCGATGAGCTTTGTGGGGATGAAGTATCTATCATTCACAGAAAAAATAAGAAATAATTGACAGAGCTTAATATCAGGTTTACCACACTTGAGAAAATTGGTGCAAAAATTAGTTTTCTGTGTGGCGTGCAAATTCGAGAAATGGAAGTGGAGGACTTGAAGGCCAAAGCAGCGGAACTGGCAGAAGATCTTAGCGAGGAATAACTTGAAGTTGAAAGTTTCAGACAACATGCGCTGGCAGTAGACAGAGCCTTGCAAGATTCCACTGCACCATCAACATCAAGTTTAATTTATAAAAATAAATTGGTAGAGGGGTATCCCAACTACAGCGTTAAAATATATCTTACCATTCTAGTTTCTGTTTCGTCTGGAGAAAGAAGTTTCAGAAAGCTGAAACTAATTAAATACACTTGAGGAGCACGACTGATTAACAAATCCATAGAACGCAAACGAGCTACTTCTCTAAACTATGATGATATCAAAACCAGTTTTGCAGCAAAAAAAGGTCGAAAAGCGAAATTTTGAATTGATTTTTGTACGATGAGTGATCTTGTCATATTTTTGTATGTATTAAAATTGTTCTGTTTTCCTTTGATCTTAAATCAGTCATCAAATAAGTTCATGTTGTGAGATTGTGACATTTATTTAGAAATATGTAACCGAATTAGCGTCAAAATTCGATTCTTACAGGGAGGGGGGGGGTGAAAGAAGGGGCGGCAAATTTAAGCTGCCCCCCTTGGCAAATGTCCCAGATCCGGCCCTGTGTTGGGCAACTGTAAGTAGGGCTTGGAGTATAAATAAAAAATAGTGTTACTCGGACACTCTATAGTCGCACTCGAGCGTACAAAAATGAGGACTAATCACATACCACGCTGTTAAGTTGCAAAACCGCCTTCGCTAGAGCCGTTAGCTTTGGGGGAAAGTGTTATGTTCTGTGAGATGATTAGTCTTCTTGTACATAATGCAGATTTTGTCATTTGTTTATGCTCGCGGCCGGCCGCCAGGACATAGTGTCCTAGTAATACATAAAGCTTGGCTTGTAATAATAATAATAATAATTGAGCAATAGAATAAAATTTACGGGAGACTCAAAATATGTAACTTCACTGAACATCAATTGACGTAAGGTACATATTGTTTTTAAGAAAAATTAACATATTAAAATTCACGTCTGACTGTTAGGCATGTTTTTGAGTCAAAATCTCTTTTCCTCGTAGGAAAAAGGCATTCCACTGCAGCACTTGAAGGTGTAGCGGTAATATATTTTATAAAAACATCTATTAAAATATTTTCACCAAGAAATATCACGATGTTAAATAAATAGTTTGATTTCATGTCCAGCCACATTTTCATTAGACTCTGTGCTTTACTAGTTAAACATTTTTGGCCTGTGGTCTCCTTATATTGAATAACAAAATTTAAAAAAATCTTGCACAGCAAGTACGTTACAAATAAAAAACGAAACGCATTTAAATATTTATTTGTTGCAATCAGCATAAGACAGGGAAACTAAAATCAATATTATATGCTAATTTGCTGATTAGGTGTGTCAGCCATATCTCTATTCTTGCAGCCTCCAGTATCGATTGTTTCCCGGTATACAATTTAAATTTGTTTCTGTCAGATATAACAAAGTTCAATGAGGAAATTGTAATGAAAAATTAACTTCTCCTACCTTCCTGACCCCATTCACCACTAATTCCTTCGGCTCCACAAGTTAGAACATTAAAGATACTCATTTGTTTAGTACGTCGTCGCTGAACGTACTATTAATCAACAGGGACATTTATTTTCGTTGAAACGTTCTCGTTCGACATTGTTATCACTGATGGAAACACGAAGCAAATACAAAAAGAACGGATTGACGGACTTGGGAGTTACAGAATCCGTTAATTGTTTTTGAATTAACTTAAAAGTTAATCCGTTGCTACAAAAGTTAACTTTGTTAATTGACGATTAACGGACTTGTGCCCGGCTCTGTATCTGGCATATTTTACCTGACGGAACGTGATCTTAAGGTTGTTTTTTCTTTTTTCTTTATTCATTATACACACCTTATATTCAAGCATTTTAAGATCACATTTCCAACGTTCTCAAGTCACGATCACACTAATATATATATATATATATATATATATATATATATATATATATATATATATATATATATATATATATGGTGATATAATTGTCAGCTTCAGATGTACATAATTAAAGTCCCACTTTTAAAATACGTTACAAAAAGAATCATTGGACAGAATGAATTCAGATTTAAACTGAACATACTTGACGATGGGGGAAAAGCCCCACACAAAAATACAAGACAAAGGCCGCGGCGGAGTAGCCGTGCGCTTTGGGGCGCCATGCTGCGGTACGCGCGGCCGTTCGCCGTCGGAGGTTCGAGTCCTCCCTGGTGCATGGGTGTTTGGTTTGTGTTGTCCTTAGGTTAGTTTAAGTAGTTTGTAAGCTACGGACTAATAACCCAACAGTTGAGTCCAATAGATTTAGAAACATTGGAACAAGACAAAATTCCTAACTTTATCATAGATGGCCCCTGTAAGCGAGATACGATGCAAATCTCGGGACATGCGCACGATACACTGCATTTCACACAGGGGCGTATATAAGAGCGGTGCCCAAGGGGCCTGAGGCCCCCGCCCCACAAATAATGCATATAAAGAAAGAAATAGCTGTATTCTTATGGTTTAATGCCAACAATATAAAAGCTTGATCTCCGTAAAGTAAAAGGAGATTCAGCGTAAATTATCCTCTGCATATGAGCAGCAAATATGATAAAAAATCCCATGGGTGTCCACATACCTTTACATAAATCAAGCTCCCCCCCACCACCAAAAGAAAATCTATTTTTGCTACTGAATCGGCAAAACCACGCTGGTTTCGTGTCGCTCGCCTTCTGTTGCATATTATCATGGGTCTATCAATACACGATAGAGCTCTGCTTGTGAATATTTTTAGGTACAACTACTCTGTGGTTTCAGTTTTATGGAAATTTCGGTCATTAAAGAACATGAGAAATGGTAATGGTCCGATAACTGTGAAGGCTCTGAAGATTAAGGTGAAGAAGTTCGAAGACACATATTTTTCAAGTGGCACAAGGAGGAAATTAGTCCCTTCGACCTGGGAAGAAAATGTGGCCATAGCGGTAAAGGAAGGGACGAGCGCTGGCCGCGGTGGCCGAGGGGACTAAAGCGCTCCAGTCACGGTCTGCACGGCCGCTACGGTCGGGGGTTCGAATCCCCCCTCGGGCATGGATATTTGTGCCGTCCTTAGTCTTAGCTAGTTCATAAGTAGTTTGTAAGTTTAGGGACTGATGACCCCGTAGTTAAGTCCCATAGACTCTACAAACAAACATTTTTGAAGGGACGAGCAATGATGCGTACGACTGCAGTGCACGAGGAATTTCCCGCTCATTAGAATTGCCTCCGAGCACGGCATATAAAATTCTACGCAGTATTCTGCATTGCTGTCCGTATAAAATTATGCAACTGCAGGAGTTGCTTCCTGTTGACCTCCCAGAGAGACACACGTTCGCTTTCCAATTTCTTGCGCGTATGATAGTGAATAACGTGTAAACACGGTACATGTTGTGAATAGGGCTATGTCAATACCCAAAACTCCAAGATATGGGCAACACAAAATCCAATCACATAGGAAGCAGTGCTGATTCATTCTGCAAACCTAACTGCATGGTATTGCCGTTCATTCACTAAAATCACGATTTAACTTACAATGCAAGGTTCCTACTTTTAATTTTATATTTTCGATTCTATGTAAATTCCTACATTTAATTTTATATTTTTGATTCTGTGTAACTTGGCCATGTTAGTATGTTTAATTTTATTTATATTTTTAATCTCTGTAAATTTCATAGCATATCTTAATACTCTATATCTTTGGACATACTATTATCGCTGGGCGCGGAGATTGTAGCGAGTCGATGACTAGCAGTCTCTAAGTTTAGTCTCTATTTATCAGTCGGTATGTGGAGTCTCTCTGTGGCAAATAATCTGTAAACCGATATTTGTAGGCGAACTTTGTTGGAGAGATTATGCATTTTTGGTTACGGAACAACATGGAGGTAAATATGCGCCAGGTTAGATATCAAGTAAAAAAATGTAAATGTTTGTAGAGCATAAGGGACTTAACTACGGAGTCATCAGTCCCTAAACTTACAAACTACGTATGAACTAGCTTATACGAATGACGGCACAAACATCCATGGCCGAGGGGGAATTCGAACCCCCGACCTCAGCGGCTGTGCAGACCGCGACTGGCATGCCGCAGACCGCTCGGCTACTGCAGCCGGCTAGATATCAAGTAGAAACGTGCTTTTTCCCCATCTTTGTCATAGTTAGGAATGAAGTTACGCCTAAATTTTGTATTGTTAATGTTCATTATGAATTGTTGGAAAGAATTCTAAATTTCATTCAAAAATGTTCAAATGTTTAAACTCACCAGATGTAATTAGCAGCATTGGCCGTTAATGTTTTATTTTAAAAAACCACAGATCGATTTCGATCACATAATGATCATCTTCAGTGTCCTTCCAACGAGCATATGCATGCCCTGAACGCAACTGCAATTGCATTCAGGGCATGCATATGCTCGTTGGAAGGACACTGAAGATGATCATTATGTGATCGAAATCGATCTGTGGTTTTTTAAAATAAAACATTAACGGCCAATGCTGCTAATTACATCTGGTGAGTTCATCATTGTGTGGTCGTGGAGCACCTCCAAGTAATGGAATCAAACCTCAAGTTCAAATGTTTGTTAAGCTTAAGGGACTTAACTACGGGGTCATCAGTCCCTAAACTTAAAAACTACTTATGAACTACCTACAACTAAGGACGGTACAAATATCCATCCATCCATCCATTCGAACCCCCGACCGTAGTGGCCGTGCAGACCGTGACTGAAGCACCTCAGTCTCCTCGGCCACCGCGGCCGGCTAAATTTCATTATTTGATTTCTTTTGTAAATATTAAATTCTAATTACTGTAAACGTTTGCTAAGAAGTCAATTCAGGAGTCTCTGTTAAAATTGAAAGATATGTCAGTCTACATCATCTAATCCGCATATTTAGTTTCCCCTTACCTCTGCATATTTTTATTTAAATTCTGTTATTGAGTCAGCCTACATTACTTTTGGCCATACTGTACGTTCCACATAGGAATTATTTATTTAGCTATGATTTTGCCTGCTGCTGCTGCCATTGCTGCTGTTTTTGCTGTAATTCTTGCAAGAGAATCAATCGAATGCGTTATCCAACCTTTAGGTTAAGTGCAACAACAGGGCCACAAATTCGACAAAAACAGAGCAATCACTTTCACATTCTCTTATTTCTGCCTTACCTCATTCTCTGAGAATTAAATGTAGCTGTCAAAAGAGTTGTCAGGTTCCAACGTAAAAGAGATACCCATTTTTAGTTCAATTTTTATTAAAAGCAGATGGTTCATTAGATATTCAGCCCACTTTCAACAGCTTTCTTTCTTATAGAAATAGAAAAAATAACGTGTTGCTTATAATACTAGAAAGGATGTGTAAATGATTGCTATTAAATTATTTAGTTTTAATAATGTTGCGATTAGGATATACTAAGCTAAAAGACGATAAATATAGTATCGAAATAAAAACTCATAATGGGTATTTAATAGGAAAGTGAATTCATGCGTTTTAAACTGTGAAATAGTTAAGGGAACGATTATATGCTGTGCTAGCGGATGCTGATGTGAGTTTCACCTCAAGTTCTTTGCTCATGTGCATTTTGGAAGATATGTTGGATTATCATTTTGAAACGACTATTATTGAAGCAATGCATAAGGACTAACTGCCACAAGACCATTAATATTAAGTTATTAGCAAACACATTGCTCCTCTGTCGGGAACTACAACTGCACTGAGAAGGGAATGGTCAGATTTGTCATGCCGAAACATGTACTGATTTTTAGCACTGTTAGTTAACATTGAAGGAAGTCTGTATGCAGAATGTTACCTGCTGACATGACCTGGAAATCACTAAGAACAATCACGAAATGGCTGTTCTTCCTGCTTGGCGCTTGTGGTGACGGCTGGCCACCCCTGGAAATGGCGAGTCGCGAGCTGTTGATATGGTGAGCGTTGTGCACATGGTCGGGAGGTGCGGCCGTCTTATCGCGGCGTTCTCTAAAGATGAATATCGTTGCACAGTTTTGGTGGAAAGGAGAAACGAATATTCTTTTCTGTGGCATGCACTTGCTTTTCATTTCTGGTACGTATTTCGAAACATACCGTCCTGAAACTGGTTAGAGACGTGAAAGATATTCTGTACATCTACATCTATACTCCACAAGCCACTATACGGTGAAAATTCATTCTCCCCTTACAAGTGATTGCAAACCCTGTAAATGTTTTGCTGCTTGCCATGGAGATATACCACAGACGCCAAATGAAGCAATCAACAGAAAACACGCGTGAAGACTATGGGATGTGCGACATGGTAGATAAACTTCTAGACGAGCATGTAAATAACGCAGACATGTGACTAGAAACGACTGAAACACTCGATATTGCAGACTGTGAATCTACAGACGGCGAAGAAACGGAAGAAAGTTGCACACATGAAGACACTTCGAGTGATAGTGCCACGTACCATCATCAATTATCTCCGAAAGCAATACCAGCAACTACAATTACATTATCAGACAAAGAAAAAGCAGTGAAGTATTGGTTGAACGAAAGTGGTAAGAAACGCCTACGTGTCAGTATTGTACAAAATAGGTATCGCTTTGTCCATACAACAGGAATGATGACTACAGGGGGTTGTGCTAACCGGTCCTATATCATTTCCTTTCCTCCTCCATGTTGCCATGGATGACGCACAACAGTTTGCGTTAGTATCGCAATGACAGTGTACGCGAGGATTGTAGTTACTCTCCACTGCTCTGTGTGAAGAGTAGAAACTCTAAAAGTTCACCAACCTGAGGTCTTCTATAGATGTCCCCACGCAGATGATAGCACGCAGGTCGGAGTTCTTGAATGAGGCTGAAATTATTATACTGATCTAATTACGAAATAATACTTTCTTGTGGGATGCCATCTAGTTTATTTAAAGTAAGCAGAAAACCAGCAAACTGCATAATGACATCAACTTCACACACATTGTCTTAAGTGAAATTAAATATAAAGTCATTTCCCTTCATCTAAGATGTTTAAACAATGTCTTATGACCGCCTACGTTTGCATGTTACTCCACCGAGTGCGCGTACTGAAGTCACTTGTTACTCTTCCGAGTGCCTGTTCTGAACTGAAGTGTGGCGGTTCGATGCAAGGCTGCCTTCGTTCTGCAATTTGGTGCGTAAACATGGCCGCCGTGCATCGTCCATGTTATATTAATTGTATTGTTTATGTTTTAGCAATTGTTTGTATGCTTTACCTATTCAGGGCATAGCTTGGCTTTGAGGGGTATTTCTAAATTGAGTTTACACCACTAAAATTCGGCACATTGTCGTCCACATCCTGACACTTTAAAACACTACACTCAGCACTAGGCCGTTCAATTTTTAGTGACTATCCTATATCACTTCTTTGAAAGAAAAATATTTTTCAACATCACTTGGCTTTCTTTGCCATTAATTTCACAATCACTCGCTGCACACTGACGTCGCACTAAATATGTGGTTTGGACAGTTCTAATCTGTCTACCATTTCACAGTACAAGAAATGTTACGTTACATGTAATAATATACATATGTTACATCAAGTCAAATATAACAAAATTTTGTCATCATACATAAATACAAAAATTACCATGAAATACATAAGTGAAATACAAGATAAACAACAATTAAAAATAATGTTTAAATTATTTTAAAAAAATCACTATATAGATAAAACATAGGAGTTCAAAATCAGTCATCTTATGTTGTATAAGCATAAGTTTTGGCACATAAATAAAATACCAGAATTATATAGTGTGCCATAAATGTTGTCACATGACTAATCTATATCTATAAATTTGAACGTCTGTTCGGTGTACGTTTATCACGTCTGAACTACAAGCCATAAAGGGCTAAAAATTTGTACAGTTACTAATGTCTACCCGGGGAAGGCTTTAGGTACAGTTTTATGGCGATCGGATAGCTATTTAGCTATACATATTAATGTGAATATCTGTTCGGTGTACGCTTATCACGTCCAAAGGACAAGACGCAGAGACTTAAATATTTATACAGTTACTAATTTATACCTGAGGAAGGTTTTAAGCACGGTTTTATAGCGATCTGATAGATATTTAGTAATTTGAAGAATATAACGTGAAATGCGGAACAATACTGATTCTTTGAAGATTATATTTATTCTTTGAAAATGGTTTTATTGGTTGCATTGTTGCTTGAGGGTTGATAATGATAAAAGTGTGGAGTATATTGGGATGGAAAGTTATCGGTGTATATAAAATTTTACGTGTGTGTTTGTTAATATTTCACTCTGCAGCAAAACCTACAGAACGCAAACGAATGGTCTGTGTGTAATTGTTGCCCGCAGTCTCCCGTTGTACACCATAGCAGTTCCATGCAGACAGCTGTAAGGGGGTGGATGATATGGTGGTTGAAAGTCGTCAAATTATTAAAAAAAATCGGACTGAAGGCACAAGCATAAGTTTTGCGACACTATAGCAAGAGGTTACGTATGCCACAGACCACATCTTTGGTCTATGCTTGCTACAATGTCTTCAGCTCTTTCTCTGTAAGTATAAGCATACGAATAAGGAAATATAAGAATAAATAAATAAAGCAGTAAAAAAGAAATTTCTTTTAATACATCTCTTTAAAAAAATCGATTTGACGTTTCGCGCATTACATCAAGTGATCCATCTGTGATATTATTACAATCATTATTGTTGAATTCCGTGATTGGATTCTTCGAAACGAGTGTATTTTTACCTGTGATTTGTTATATATTCTCTGATAAATTTGACATGTTTTTAGGAAAAAGGAGATGGACAGAGAGAGAGTGGATAGGAAAAGTGCCGGCCGCGGTGGCCGAGGGGATTGAGGCGCTTCAGTCACAGTCTGCACGGCCACTACCGTCGGGGGTTCGAATCCCTCCTAGGGCATGGATATTTGTGCCGTCCTAGTTCGTAAGTAGTTCATAAGTAGTTTGTAAGTTTAGGGACTGATGACCCCGTAGTTAAGTCCCATAAGCTGTACAAACATTTGAACATTTTTGATAGGAAAAGTACTAACTCAAGGTTCGAATAAATAAATAAATACCCTGGCAACGCCAGGTTTTCAGCTAGTACAATGTATGTCTGGAATAGGATACAAATGTTGACTCATTTGACAAGTCATTCACGTTTGTTGTCATTTCTGTGTTTTTGTTTTTGTCTCGGTCAGTGCCCTCCACGCCTTATTTGTATATATTTGTGTTTTTGTTTTGGTTCAGTGTCCTCCAGGCCATGACCTACTCGCCTACAGGCGTGCGCAGGCACCACCTGCTCGACCCCTTCCACCGACCATGTTTACATCGTCAGCTGGCGCTGCGGCTCAGCCTACTGAAATATTAGCGTCCTGCCGTTTCATTTACCGTGCGCAAGAATAATTCACATCACGTTTTCTTTACTGTTGTGGTTCTATGACCTCATATACATTTAGACAAGCAAATACGTTTCATTGCATATTGCGAAAATGCGAACGTTGTTTTTTTAAGTTAAAATCAAAAATCAATAGTACGCAGTACGTATAGGAAACGGACGGCCAGTTGTTATATGTAATACAGTGTTTTATCTGTTGTCTCTGTATCTTTTGTAACTTAAACATTATTTCGTACTCTTCAACTAACGTCATATTTAATCTCCTGAACCTTTCAATATTAATATACTTTGTAGTTCTTAATAACAGAGGTAACATTTCTGCTACTAAGTGCTCAATGAAAAGGAAGGGGATCCACTTTATAACATTTTTAAAGTTCGACGCTAGCGTCGCCTTAATACTGCAACTTTATTTCTCGTAAGTGTGGCCGACTTATCGTCGCCTAAAGATTCTCAGCACCTCCTTCACTTCTACCACTACTCCAACTTTTTTAATATAAATTGGTCGACTTCTTGTCGCCAGAAAACTTCAACTCACCACAGCCTCACATAATTGGTCGAGGTATAGTCGCCTTAAATACTTCCTTATACTACCGCTACTACTACCTTTCTTACGTATTACGACTGTATTATAAATTTTCTCATATTCCGTTACACCTAATGATCCCTTGTTCCTTAACATCTCATTCAAAAAGCAGACCATCTACTTCCTCCATTACTGAAAATCATACTTCATTTGCTTATCCACTTACCTCGTTCGAAAATTTCCTCTTCTTCAGCGTCATTGCTAATTACTTTTTATTGACATATCACTAATTATAAAGTTTCAAATACCATTTGTTGTTTAACTTTTTACCTGGTGTCTGTTCGTTGTTGTTGTTCTGTACTGGCTTTTGATATATGTGTAGTTGTTATACTTGTATACTTTGTCTTAAGCTTGAGCCTGTGTTTACTTTTCAAAGTGGTCCTACCTTTTGGTTGATTTTGTCTTTTTAATATGCTTCACTATCGGTTCTTTATGTTCTGTTGTCAAATTCGTTTGATAAAGAAGAAATTTAAAGACGATAGCTGAATTATGAAGGTGGAAGAACTAATAGCGTGAAAAGAACGGAAGCAAGCTACTAGTTAACTCGGGTTCCTGGTACGCGTCAGCTACCTAGCGATATAAGGAATTTTACGCCCCCTGACGTATTTTCTTTCGTACGTAATGTTTTATGGTGTTAACTGTGTTCTGTATTCCACTGACTCCTCTTTCCTCCTTTTCTCAGCTCTCACAGCTGAATGAAAAATACTCATGAGAATTTTCTACTAGATGAACCTTCCAGAAGCAGGCTGTCAAGTCAGTGTTTAACAATATCTTGATATCCTTGCACTCCTAAATATGTTCCTTTAGTGCTTTTGTTTGATCATTTTTACTGAGTTAACTTTGTTTAATATACTATCGACTATCATTTTGTGTAATGATACATCAGGTGCCAAAATTCATTTTACTGCAATGTTTTCTACAATAAGATCCATTTGTTTTCCCTTGCTGCTTTGTGAAGTGTACAAGTGTAGTGTCCCTTGACTGCTGAACTAAAGCAAATGGATGTACATTTCCTTGTTTTGAAATACAATTGGATTTATAAATATTTGTGTGAATTACAGCATTACTTACATTAACTGTCCCCTCCCTTCTTTCTTGTGCTTCACATGTTTCAAACTTCCGCATCAGTTCACTTTCTACGTTATTTAAATTTTTAGATACATTATATGTCTCAGGTAATTCTTTCACTTTTTGCTCATCTTCGAACAATCTACTCTGAAGCGTATTTGTAATGCATTCACAAGTGGATAATGTTTTATGATCATTAGTACTAATTAATAAATGTTCAAATGTTTGTTAAGCTTATGGGACTTAACTACCGGGTCATCAGTCCCTAAACTTACAAACTACTTATGAACTACTTACGAACTAGGACGGCACAAACATCCATGCCCGAGGGGGGATTCGAACCCCCGACCGTAGTGCCCGTGCTGACCGTGACTGGAGCGCCTCAGTCACCTCGGCCACCGCGGCCGGCACTAATTAATAACACAGAATTTTCTTGATTCTGCCCACTTTCGTTAATTGTTTTAACTTGAACATTAACTTCGTGATTCACATAAGATTTCTCTATTTTTAATTTTTCGTTCCATTCTAGTATTTCCTGATCAAGTTTCCGCCAACGGTCTGCTGAGCTAGCATTATTTGCATCCGCCCTGTTTTGAAAAACTTCATACTTATGATTCATGTCAGCTAGTTGTGTATTTATTTCATTTAACCTTTCTGGCGTTTGTTTTAACCCAGTTTCTAATTTATTTTCTAATCTTTTTTTATGTTTTCGTCTCGTTTGTGTGTGCTTTGAGCTGTGTTTTGTTTTAATTCCGTTCCTAATTTACTAATGTATTGGAACAACATTGTTAAAGTTACCTCTTTTACCTAATCTTTCTCCCTGTTATTTTCTGCTGACAGAAATATTACACCCGTTATGAACGTGAATTGTATAGATGGAAAAAGGAAGTAGCTAGACGACGTAAGAGTCGACTGGAAATTGCGACGGAGATAAATGCGCGACTTTTTGAGACGACAGTCTTGAGTGTCAGCGACACAATTTTGCGTGATTGGGCGTTAGAGATTGCCAACGTGATAGGCGCTAACGTATTTACAGCTTGTCATAGTTGGATTAGTCTCTTCAAAAGATCACATAAACGGTGGCACGAAAAATAACAAAATTTGCATCGCTAAACTGGTCGGAAAATGAAATGACTCAAATGGAAAGCCGGCCGCGGTGGCCAAGGGGACTGAGGCGCTCCAGTCACAGTCTGCACGGACACTACGGTCGGGGGTTCGTATCCCCCCTCGGGGATGGATATTTGTGCCGTCCTAGTTCGTAAGTAGTTCATAAGTAGTTTGTAAGTTTAGGGACTGATGACCCCGTAGTTAAGTCCCATAAGCTTAACAAACATTTGAACATTTCAAATGGAAATGATAGAAGCTTTTCTTACGACTGCAGAAAATAAGATCGCCAGTTTTAATGAATCTTACGTTTACAATGCAGATCAGTCAGGTTTTCAAAAAGAAATGCGTGCGAAAAGAACAGTGTCATTCAAAGGGGAAAAACATATTGAGGTAATTGCGCAGTCCACGACTGCACTCGCCCAATAATGCACTATGATGCCCATAACTAGTCTGGATGGTTCATTGCTGCCTAAACTATATGTGTATCTTCAAGAACCAACTGGACGTTTTGGACCACGTGTCAAACAATGTTCTACGCAGACAATCTTGTGGTAGATGCATCGAAGTCTGGAATAATGGGAAATGATAAGTTACACTTTTCATGCGTCATGCTTTTCTTCCGTTCTGCGGTAACAAATCTCTTCTCCTTCTAGATTCGTGGTCAGGTCATAAAAGTTCCCATTCATTAAAAGCTCTATTTCGAGCTCACCCTGACAAAAAAGTAGAGATACTTCAGATTCCACCCAGCACGACGAACGTAATTCAACCGTTAGACAGAGAATTTTTCCGCCAGTGGATAACTAACAGAGAATATTGTGTGCAAATTACTGCAGTTTCCTGTCTATCACCGTGACAATATTCTCAAGTTGCAATTTTCAAAATGTGATACAATATGCGTTGCACGCCTCGAAATATACTGATATATTCCTTCCTAACATCGGCCGAGTTTTGTCTACGGACGTCTAACAAGGTCTGTGATTCGCAGGGCTGTGATATGTCGTCTTTGGTGAACAAACAACCTATGTTTTGAACATTGTATCAATATTTCGCATTTTTGCGGTAATTACAAGCAATAAAAGTTTGACGTGTTCTAAACCGTATATGTATATGTGTCTATTTCATAGCTATTTGGCCGGCCGCGGTGGCCGAGGGGACTGAGGCGCTTCAGTCACGGTCTGCACGGCCACTACGGTCGGGGGTTCGAATCCCCACTCGGGCATGGATATTTGTGCCGTCCTAGTTCGTAAGTAGTTCATAAGTAGTCTGTAAGTTTAGGGACTGATGACCCCGTAGTTAAGTCCCATAAGCTTTACTTAAAAAAAAATAATAAAAAAAAATTATAGTATTTATTAATTATCGTACGATCGCTTTCACTGGACGAATCAGCTCTCTCACTGCTGTGGCAGGAGAGCGGCGCGTAGCTAACGCCACCTTGTCCCTAGATGGCGTTGATAGAACGTAGCGAGAAAGGTCAGGGTTGTACAACAGGCAGTTATAAGAGCGGAAACCATGTGACAATAATGTCATACTTCATAAAAGTTTTTACATACTTCCAGGTCATGTCAGCAGCTAACAGTCTGCATACAGACTTCCTTCAATGTTAATTCACAGTGGTAAAAATAGCAACACAAGTTTCGACATGACAAGTCTGACCATTGCCTTGTGAGTCCTAAAGAAGCTACCTGCAACCTTCATTTGGACTGGTAAATAAACTTCTTACCGTACTCCAGTAAAAATATTTTTCCTTCATTCAATAAACACTATTTTTTCCGAAATGTATCTGTAGATGTTGAAAATGAATGCTAACATCCACCGACAAAATTCTCGGTAAGTGATTTAGACAAACCCAGCAAATTTAAATTGAGGAGATCGGATGCGATATCGAAACCCAGCCAAATATGGACTGCAAATTATTGTTTTCTTCATTGCAATGTGTCTCACAGAGACTAGAACTGTCGAGCGAACATAAATGCTGAGAACCTGGTGCCCTACAGAACTCGGCTGCTACAACTCTCAAAGTGAAGTGTCGAGAATTCAGCGCAAATCCCGGTAGGTTTAACTCGTGGCCCTTGATGTCTGCATTTAGTGGTGAGAAATCGTCCCAGAGAACTTTACGGCCGCAGAGGACTCACAAACGGCGAGTTTACGACTCTCAGGACGTTACTCCGCTGTTATTCTCGCCCTGCCTTCCTGCGTGCTGTGGCTCTGTTTACGACCACCCATGTTAGTGGATGCAGGACTGTGTGTTGCCACAAAGTCCCAACGACAGTGGTGTTAACTTCAATGACCTAATTATTCTAAGGACCACGAAGTCGACGGGACGTTAAAGCCTAATCTTTCTACCATTTTCCCATATAACCATTCTAATTGCCGGCCGCGGTGGCCGAGGGTACTGAGGCGCTACAGTCACGGTCTGCACGGCCATTGCGGTCGGGGGTTCGAATCCCCCCTCGGGCATGGATATTTGTGCCGTCCTAGTTCGTAAGTAGTTCATAAGTAGTTTGTAAGTTTAGGGGCTGATGACCCCGTAGTTAAGTCCCATAAGCTTAACAAACATTTGAACATTTGAACCATTCTAATTCTTCCGTGAGAACACTTAATCGCCATTCCTTGTGTCACCAAAATGCTATTCTTTTCCGTACCCGTGAAATACACATGATTAAATGTCAGACAAAACTGTATGATCTTGAAAGTATTGGACTTAGTACATATGAATCAAAACAAACATTATAACTTGCACCCAGAGTCATTTACACCCACATCTCTGCCCGGCAGGTAGAAGAGCCAAGGGCTGTCAGGTCCTACTGACACCAGCCCTTCTTTATGGCAGTATGTGGCCGTTGTAGTGTTGCTATAACGCCCGGGCTATATGCAACTATGTTTTCACTGTATCACAGTCTAACACATACAATCGCGATACTTACTGATGTGGAAGTGGTTACCAGCTGACAGTTGCAACGACACTAGCGCTTCCAGTGGTGGGAGAGCCACCGAAAGATTGATGTTTGTTTACAATTATTTTTCTGGGTAATTCACGAAATAGTTAGTATAGCTTTTGCTTTACAAGCATTAGTAAAATATCAAGAGACATACATAATACGGAAATTAATGTAAAACAGCCGAATTTAATTGATTCAGTGGTATAAAGAAGTTCGTCATTAAAAAATACTTACTAATAGATTTGCAGCATATTCCGCTGAAAGTAAGTACTCGTAGAATGTAAAAGTAAGAGAAACATGAATTTAAATTATTGTCTGTTCTTAGTATTATAGGCAGTTTTTTGACGCGTATAAATTCAGTGTGGAGTTTAGTTAAAATATTCAAATTTTTGTAAAGCTTATAGGACTTAAATGCGGGGTCATCAGTCCCTGAACTTAAAAACTACCTAGGAACTACCTTATGCTAAAAACGGTACGAACATCCATGCCTGAAGGGGGATTCGAACCCCCGACGGGGAACGGCCTCGCGCATCGCAGAATAGTGTCTCAATGTGCTCGGCCACTCCGCCGCGGCTAAGTTTAGTGATTCGCACGTTTTTACACCTCAGTCGTCTTTCTTATACGCGCATATTCTTCTGAGTGTAATTATTTCAGCTTAAAAAATAATGTTGTGAAGACTCTTGCCGTTTGTGGTTCAACTGTAGTAACAATTGTGGAACTGAGTTTTTCTTTGTTTGAAAACAGTTTGATTGCTTTTGTCATTTTATTGCCACGTCTGTGACGATTTCCTTTCAGCTGCAGCTGTGGTAAGCTTATTTTGTACTTTAAATACTGCAGTTATTGCCTTTTACATACGTTAACTACGTTCCACCGTCACCTTACTGGAATTGTGGTGAAGAAATCTTATCGTTCCTGAGTGCAAAAAGGGTCGTAATTCTGCCAAAGGGCAGGTCTCCTGGTGTGCCATTTTTAATAAAAACTGAAACTATTCAGTAAATGAACTATCCTGTAATGTTTCGTTAGGTACCTTGTCAGGGATTTTAGGAAACCTAAGAAAGACAAACGTGGAGCTATTTTATTACCTATTTTTATGCTACTACATACCTTCCCTAATGTAAGAAGTATGTTAAAATGAATATAAACGATACTATTCGCACTCATCCAATATAGTGTTCAGAAAGGCAGCTTGCCGGCCGCTTGGAGCGCTGCTGACGCAGTGTATAATACGTCTACGAGAGTGTCGTGACTGTATGTGTTACGCTGTGACTGTGTGTTACGGGAAAAAAGCACGGCGTCGCTATGCTAAACTTTTCCCGCATCTGTGACAATCAGTGGACAATGACTAAAAATGTAAAAGGAAATTGTGGTTTGGTTATGTGATGATCAGTTTGGCCTTAGGAAAGAAAGCCAGTCGGTAGGCAGTTCTGATATGCGATTTGGAAGCGAGACTGAAAAAGAACAAAGGCATATTCACAGTATTTGTTGGCGCGGAAAAGGCGTTCGATAATTAATGTTAGTTTGTGCAAGATGTACGAAATTTCAGAGAAATAGGAGTAAACTATATGGAAAGATGGGTAATACCTAGTTTCTATAAGAACCAAGAGGGTACAATAAGAGTGTAAAGTCAAAAACGAAGTGCCCAGATGAAAAAGAGACGTAGACTGTCGCTCTTGCTGCTTCATTCAAGTGAGCATCCATAGCTCCAGTGGAACTGTTTCAAGGCACCATGACAGCCAAGAAGTTACACTGGTTGCAGACGACTGCAGACGACCGAGTTTCCCAACGGCAGCGGCATTGTTCAGGAAGATAAAGCGATATGTCAAAACCCCAGGAGTGTGATGGAGTGGTTGCAGGAACACAGTGACGAGTTGCAATTCAGATGCTGGCTCCTTTAACTGCAACGAAAACGTCTGCGATGTGACTGAACGTGGCGTGAAAGCTCATCGCGGCCCTTCCCGGAATTGTCGGGAATTTGGTTTCTCGTGTGTGCAGGTGTGGTGACAACTCCCTCCAGCCACCTACCAAGGCCTCATTGCTTCCATACCAAGTCTCGTCGTCGCTGTTGACTGCACCACACCGTACTGTACCGTATCGACTATTAGGTAGGTGCTCGTAATGCTCTGGCTGATCAGTGTAATATGAAATACGGTGAATATGAAACAACCATTAAACTTCTTTCCAGAGTTTGATTCCAGTATATAGCATTTCAAAATGTTCAAATGTTCAAATGTTTGTTAAGCTTATGGGACTTAACTACGGGGTCACCAGTCCCTAAACTTACAAACTACTTATGAACTACTTACGAACTAGGACGGCACAAATATCCATGTCCGAGGGGGGATTCGAACCCCCGACCGTAGTGGCCGTGCAGACCGTGACTGGAGCGCCTCAGTCACCTCGGCCACCGCGGCCGGCTATAGCATTTCAATTGTTTTTATTAGTTTAATAAAATGACATAATCTTAACAGTAACGCTGCCACCTTCTTTTGATTTCTCACCATGGTGTAAAATGGACTGTGATGACTAGGACATCGAAGAATCGCGTGGAAAAACGATAACACTAATTATTTGCTTAAACAAGTGTCATTCCACTTTATTGCAATAAATTTTCCAGAGAGGCATACAAAATTCAGAGGAAGTATTCACCAGCAGGGACGACGGGCGTTAGTGGAGAAAGATGTGACGCCTCACAGGCTGTTGGAGTCCTCTCAAACTAGTTGGATGGCTGCCCACTCACACCTAATCAACAGGTGTAGGGTGCCGCCTTGTATTGCTAAAAGGTCTGACCTACAATGAGATGCCTCGCCACTTGGACTAGTGTACGGTTTTCCTGACCATTAGAGAGGGTGAGCATTTAGGTTACTGGGAAAACCGACGGTAGGCGTCAAATGGAGAGCTTTTCAGGAAGGAAAAAAAAAAAAAAAAGGCAGGAAAAGGCAAAACCGGAACAATTTCTAAAACTTATTTATGCAATTCATTTTTCAGTTACTCACGGTCTCTGCATATGTCACGTGTGCTTCTAACTACTGGAGAAATTTTCCACGGCCTCTTTAGTGTTTAGCGTTATACGTCAAGGAGGGAACTGGTGATCCGCTGTAGTAGCAACAAAGCCCCAGCCGTGGGGCTGGAACGTCCACACGTGCAGTGGAGACTGGGTGTAACCTGTCACAGAGTAACATTCACAGAGAGCAGCCCCCTAAACCAATGTCCCGCGATTTTCTTATAATCCCGTCAGACGACAGCATGTGTTACGTAGTTCGCCTGATACGTTCCAGCAGACAACAGAAAAGGCGCATCAGAAAATGTCTGATGGTAGCGTGGTGGGGACACACAGGAAGGAATGTCATCGGCTGTTATATGTTGTTCTACGCTGCGGTAGATAAAAGATCTGATAGAGTAACTTGTCATTTGCGGCTGTTTGCTGATGATGATGCTGTGGTGTATGGTAGGGTGTCGTCTTTAATTGACTGTAATAGCATACAAGATGACTCACAAGGAAAGTACTTGGGCTCGAACAAAAACCATATACACCAAAATCGTATGAGAGATAATGTAAATGTCCCTTATTATACTAGTGATACTCCCGCATCTGCAAAACTCTGCAGTCGTCCGTTAGAGACCTCTGCGTGTGCCATGCCACATTGCACTTTGACTTGTCGGTTCGCCAGTAGGGACGGTGCAGTGTGCCTCCGAAGTTGCATTTTGTGACGTTATTTGTATGGTGAAGCGATTGGGGTGGCGATTGGTAATGAATCCTGCTAATGATGATAATAGGGGTGATAACGACGAACAACTCATTGCAAGTGGTAATGCTACGGTAAGTGCGGGAAGAGGCGATGGAAGCAGTGGCAGTGAATACCAACAATCTTCCGAGTAGAAGGTTTTAGTCCCTAAACTTACAAACTACTTATCAACTACTTACGAACTAGGACGGCACAAATATCCATGCCCGAGGGGGGATTCGAACCCCGGCCGTAGTGGCCGTGCAGACCGTGACCGGAGCGCCTCAGTCTCCTCGGCCACCGCGGCCGGCTAGTAGAAGGTTAAAGTTGCAACTATCATCACAGCTTTTGATGACAATACGCTAGAGAACATGTACGATGATTATTACATAAGTTATAGTTAAGATATCTGCATGTCTTATGGCGTCTACAGTTACATCTAGAGTGCTATTTGGAGCATGATTGCAGAGTTTTGCTTAAAAACGACAACCACCAGCACATTGAGGTGTACGTACAGATCCTGTAAGCAAACGTTCATAGGGTAAGTTGGTACAAATTCGATATAGGTACAATTCGATCAACATAATTTGTCAGTCTCGTAGTGTTGGTAGCACTTGCCTTTGTGTGGCGTTGTAGTGTAGCTGGTTTCTGCAGCTCCTTCTGTCTTTTCCAAGAATACACCACTTTCCGCTACGGAGATATAATTTTTTTTTTTTTCTGTTAAGAGGCACGTGCAGCAACGCGCTCTTATTAATTTTCTAGTTTCCACGCGCTCGCAAAATTTATGTTATGCAATGTTTGGTACTACGAAGTATGCGTTGGTGCACGAGGGAAGAAGTGCTTTTTATGTGGAAGAAGCCAGTGATAAAAAGTTTACGAGGAAGTGATCATAATTGTACCTAGTGTGGTACATTTTCGATCGATTTTTCACAGTTCTGTAACCTTTTTTTGTGTTTACACTAACATTTCTAATGGTCTAATATTTGTAGTACATATTCGTTAAACATCCAAGGACAAGTGCCATAGTAAAAATTATTTCTTTTATCAACATATTTCCAGTAACAACAACATTTCTCCGAAATGATCGAAATTGTACTACCTTACCCTACAGATATGTTTGTTCGAGCCCATGTACTTTCCTTGTCAGACTAAATTTGTAGTTGGTTTGAAGAATGCCAGCTAGCTCTAAATGTACAAAAATGTAAGGTGATGCGCGTGAGTTAGGAAAACAATCCCATAATGTTCGAATATAGCATTTGGAGCGAGCTTCTTGATGCAGTCGCGTCGTTCAAATTTCTAGGCGTAACATTGCAGAGCGATTTGAAACGGAACGAACATGTAAGGACAGTTGTGAGTAAGGTGGATGGCCGACTTCGGTTTATTGGGATACTTTTGGGAAGATGAACTTCATCTGTAAATGAGATCGCGTATAAAACGCTTGTACATCCATGTCTTGTGTATTGCTCAAGTGTTTGGGATCCGTAGCAGATCATTTTAAAGGAAGACATAGGAAAAGTTCAGAGGCGCGCAGCTAGGTTCGTTACTGGTAGGTTCGACCAATGCGCGAGTGTCACGGAAATGTTCCGGGATTTCAAATTGGGATCGCTGGAGGTAAGACGAAATTCTTTTCGAGAAATTCTGTTGAGGAAATTTAGATGGCTGGAATTTGAAGCTGAGTGTAGAACGATCTTCCTGCCGCCTACTTACATTTCGCGTAAATATCACAAAGACGAGAGTAATTAGGGCTCGTACGGAGGAATATAGGCTTTTTTTTTTCGTTTTATTTGGGATTGAATAGGAAAGGAAATGCCAAGTAGTGGTACAGTGTACCCTCCGCCAAGCACTTTATGGTGGATTGCGGAGTATATATGTAGATGTAGATAGAGAGGGGAATGGAGGTAGTGATGTCCACTACTTGGTACTTGCTACCTGCCATAGTTTCTTGCATAAGCGCAATCATGGGACGTCTGAGGGAACTGCTCAACCCCCCCCCCCTCCTCCCCCCGACCGCACCGACTCGTACCCCTGTTTCCATCAATGGACTCTAACTGGGGTGGGGGAGGGGGAATTGCCTCACCAACGTAGAAATGGCACTCCAGGGGATGTCGTGCTCTTACTAAACTCACTCAAGCTGTTTGTCTGCTGCTGTAATCCATTGATAAAAAAACTGCACCACACTGTATGTCCTTGTTTTGAATCGATTTCAGCCACCGCTCTACTCCATAGGGTGCAAAACAGTCTACCGCACTCGCCGGCAGGCATTCGAAATCGCTCGTTGACGGTACCTCAAAACACTTTCTGCAGAAGCGGTTTTCACGGTTGCAGGTGACAAGTGGCCCTGATGACCTACTCACTACTAGTAAAACAGCCAAAGTTAGCAGCAGCTCATGGTGGACCATCTGCCATTTACCTGTCACCAGATTCGGCAGGTGGCTTCTGATGTCCCACTCATTTTTAGAAAAATCGCCCAAAGCGGTAGCAGCACTCAACCAGTCTTGGAAGACAAGCGACCCTGCTTCCAGTGATGAGAGGTGGCAAGTAACTTTTGATATCCAATTACCACCATTTCTCTTCCAGTGTTGCTGCTCTGCCTCATAAGCAAATAACTAGTTCTCCCCCAACCATTACTTTATAAGTTACAAAGTGTTGACCGAGGGTTTCCCCTGAATACAAAGTCCCAGTCATCTGTTGACAACCATCTCCCAGCACGCAAATGTTCTCAATATGGCCTACAAAGGGCACTCAGGCCTGCATTTTCGCACTCCTTGCAGGCCTAAGAGTCCTCATCAGACAAAATTGAGAACTAATCCATCGGTTGCCTGACAAAGAGAAATACACTGAGCCAGGATAGTGACAGACGATATGGACACAATATTGTGGGAAAGACCTCAGCAGGATCTAATATGTTAGGAAGGGAGGATCTAATATGTGGGCACGGGAGTGTGGAGAATGCAGTCCTGAGCACACTCTGTAAAAAAGAAAAAAAATTGAGAAATACTTATATGCTTACCAGACAGATAGCAGTGAACATTTGGAGGGGTGCTGACAGACAATTGGGACACATTATTATGAGAGAAGCCTTGGTAAGCAGGTTGTATCTTGTTAGATAGAGGGTTTATGGAGGGGAGGGGGAGGGACAAGTCATTTGTTTGCCAGACAGAAAAGTAAACACTGCGGGAGGGGCAGTGGGGCTAACACATCGATAATCACTGCCCTAAGGAAGTAAGGCGGAGGTCTATCAGGAACATCATTCTGTTTGCTGGTGCCGATTTTGGTCATTTTTCTAATAAAGGTGCTTGTGACCTGTTCTCATAAAAACCGCAATGCAGTTGTCTACTTGCAGGAAGTGCTTTGATGTTCTGTTGATGAGTGAGGCAGCTGCACCTGATTGTGTTCGTCTTCACCTGCCAAAACGCCAGGCCACCAGTTCTCATCGGCTCGTATCAACACAAAAGCAGCCACAGAAATTATCTATCCTATGGTCAGACGTGTAAAAGACTGTATGTAATTAAAATTTAATTGTGTAAACAAATAGTGTTGACTTTTTCCCGACAGTTTTTCTTGTTTGAGGAGTGGGGATGGGACATTTAGTGCACATGTCAAACCACTTTTATTGCATCCATCGTGGAAAGCTGAGCCGGCATCTCCAGTCCTTAATTCTTGGAAAACGGTGGTTGTTGTGTGGGGTGGAAAAAGGGGATGTGACATCCTTCTTGGAAAAATAGTTTTTGACTCTGGAGTGGGAGAGGAGTTTGACAGCTGTCAATCAACAATTATGCAACTGTCAATCAAATCTGCAATGTTAACCCATCACAGTTATATTCTACGCCTACATATAATATTTTCTTTCATTAAGAAAAGTCTTAATGATAAACAAAATGGAACATATTTTATAAATAAGAATGTTTACTCTAGATAAATAAGTGAGGCGTTCCATTTACTTGGCTGCCCATTATCGTATTTCTAAGAGCTTGGCAAATTTTTATGTTACCTGCGTCATTTCCTTATACTAAAAGACCAAAAATGTATCGTAAATTGTAGTTTATAAATGATTTAAAAAATCTAAATATAATGAACATTATTAATGAAGGATATTGTGCAGTAATTGCTGATAAATTGTTCAATATAATTATTATAAAACATCACTTACTGTATAAGCGAGTTTAATAGATGAAAATATATTTTCAGTGATTATATTTTGCTTTCTTAGTGAATCATATGCTTGAATTTTTCACTTTCTGACGGCTTTTGCGTATTTTCTATATTTGTGTGGAAAAGGGCTTCCACATTTGTTGCAACATATTCTGTATAACAACAGTTCTGTGAAATTTCGCATTAGTGAAGTACGTTAATGGTAACATGGAGGTTTACCTTAAATGGCCAAGATAAGGAAAAAAGTGAAGTAAATATAACGCTAAAATTACCAATGTTGTTCTTCAGATAGGAGGTGTAACTGCGCCAGGTGCAAATGGTAGAAAATAGAAATACGTACGGTAATAAATATGTAGTTAACCGAGCAGTTTGAAACACAGGTGAACTATGTACATTTTATAGCCGTGTTGTTATATCTACTGGTTTCAGGATGCGGCTGTTATTTATTTTACAATATGCGATTTCTGGTCTGAGTGACGGATGACAAAGCAGCGTGTTTTCCTACAGACGAGCGCTCGTGATTGTTGTCCTCCCGTCGTTGTTTCCGGGGAAACAGGGAGTTGGCATCATTCGTCGCGCCTGCACTGTTCCTCGTGTAGCTGTCACCGCAGAGGATACCTATACGAAGTGAGTAATTCTGACACAGTCGCTTTCCTGGACACGGTGATTCAGAAAAGCATATACACCCTGACTTTATACATCGGATACACAACAATGATCAGTAGTCACAAGACTGAGTGTCGTTGACGTCACGAGAGGGCGCTGTTTTTACTGACTGGCATCTTCGGAGACTGTTTAATTAGGTCGAACATTCTATCGAATCGACTTGACGGTCGTACGTATCTAATATTCCTGCGCCAAGTTTGCCGGCCCTGCTGAATGACGTTCCCACGCCTATTCGTGGCCGCATTCGATTTCACAACGACGAAGCTCCCACGCTTTTCCGAAGACAAGTGAATACACGTCTGCAGGCAACCTCCTCGACCACCACGAAAACCACATCTGTCCCAAATAGATTTTTTGCCGTGGCGTTATCTGAGGGCCTCGCATATCAAACACCTGTTTCATAACCGGAGCTGATCGGAAATGTCAGTGCGGTCTGGAGCGTCACATTACGGATCGCGCGGCCGCCTGCGTCGGTTCCATGGGTGTGTGTATGTGTTTTCCTCGGTACAAGTTAGTTTAAGTAGTTTGTAAGTCTAAGGATCGGTGGCCAGGGCAGTTTGATCCCTTAGAATGACAAAGATTGGATTTGAACATAACCGGAGGACTTAGTGCACAGGGTTGTTACGGCAGCAGGGTGTCTTCTAAATATACGAGGTACCGTTGAGAGGGTGCGCCTTTCGTAGCGTCGATGTCAGGCGTTTCTCGGTGCAGCTGAACAAATCTTTGAGCATCTCCTGAAGTTGGCGTCCATTTGTAGTACGTGTATAAATAAGTTTCTCGTCATTCAGTGGCTTCGCCAGGTGGCTCTTGCGATCCCCGGTTCCTTTGCGATTGCACTCGTCCCTGTTCTAAGCCCGACGTGCCATGTCATTTTGTAAACCTATCTTTGAATCACTTTGTACAGAGCTCTTACAGAACATGGAGGTAGCCTCGTTTTGCTTCTTTTGTAAAATTTTACGACGCTTCTCGCCAGGCTCCATTGATTATGTTGGCAACAGATGAACAATGAAGTGTAGAATTCCGTTAATATTTTTCACGAGCTACAGTGTAAATGTTATTGATGGTCGTTTCACTCGCAGCAAAAATAATACTGTACCTGCTCTATGGTTGACAGGTTCTTGATGTACCCTTGCCCGTTCAGAAAAAAATAATTTTCGTTTTAATTGAATTTGCCATGAAATACAGTTATTGGACATCTGAGTTGCCGCATTACCGTTGGTGCCAACGTAATCACTGCAGCCCGGCGAGAAGCGTCGTACAATTTAACCGCTTCTTTCAAAAAATGTTCAAATGTCTGTAAATCTATCGGACCAAACTGCGTGGTCATCTGACCGTAGCTTACAAACTACTTAAACCTAGGAAAATTACCTACGGACAAACACACACACCCGTGCCCCAGGGAGGACTCGAACCTCCGCAGCGAGGTGCTTTAGACCGCTCGGCTACTCCACTGCGACTATCGCTTCTTTAGTGCAGCTGTTACTAATGGGGAAAACAGCGTTACATGAACACGCGAAGAACAAGACAAAGATAGGTTTCGAATGATTGCACTAAGGTAGCCGCTGTGAAGTGTGGTACGTAACGTTTAATGCAGAAATTACGTCTTTACACTAACGTGGACTATGTTTCGTAGTAATATCATACTTCCCAAAAAATCATACTTCCAATTCGCTGATACTTTATTTACTCTAGTCTGCTTATAAAAATGTCCGAAAAGAACAGACGTCATATCAGTAATTGAAAATATGCCCTCAACAGGCAATGATAATTTCAAAGCTGACGCATTCAAACGCTCGATCCGTTGCGGGAATCCATTATAGTCTGCGAGCAAGAGGAACCAATAGGCAGGGGCCTACAAGTTGAGAATTTGGGTTGGCAGGGAAGCGTGCCTGGATAGCCTAATTGGTTAATTTTCAACTTTGATGTTGAAGTTTCTTCGAAACGGTCGAAATGTTTCAATATTTCGATTTCGTAATGCACACTTCGGCAACTACCGCTGCCCAAAATACACGAAATGTATTCGCAATTTCTAATATGCAGCACCATCAACTGTTCAATATATTGGTGATATTAGAAAAATTTTACCACGCCAGAATGGGAACGCGGATTTCCCACTTTTCGCTAGTGGTCACGTCAAACTTTGTGCTATCACACGTGGTGTGATTAATAATTCGCAAATGGGAATATATTTCTTGTCTTAGTTTTTTTCACACTAAATTTAAAAACTATTATGAATGCATCTGCGTCTTCGTGTTCGGTACTCTAGTAAATCTGTTGTTCAAGAAATGAAATTACATTTATTCCTTTTCTTAACCATTTCAAATAAATAAATGACTAAAGTAGTTTGTAAATCTATGGGACTTCACTTATTTGGTCGTCAGTACCTACTACCTACAAACTACTTAAACTAACAAGGAAAGTACTTGGGCTCGAACAAAAACATATACACCAAAATCGTATGAGAGATAATTATTACACTAGTGATACTCCCGCATCTACAAAACTGTGCAGTCGTCCGTTAGAGGCCTCTGCGTGTGCCATGCCGCATTGCACTTTCGCCTGTCGGTTCGCCAGTAGGGACGGTGCAGTGTGCCTCCGAAGTTGCGTTTTGTGATGTTATTTGTGTGGTGAAGCGTCAGATGGAGTGGCGATTGCTAATCAATTCTGCTAATGTATTGCGATTGATTGAGATGAAGTTACGAAAAACCCCTTCTTCGTGAAGATGGTATTAGTGTAGAAGATGATTCATTCGCATGCTTTCTCGTATCTGTTATGGTACAGAAATATGAGCGTAAGTTAAATACTGTTGTAACACTAACACATAATGATGATAATAGGGATGATAACGACGAACAACTCATTGCAAGCGGCAATGCTACGGTAAGTGCGGGAAGAGGCGATGGAAGCAGTGGCAGTGAATACCAACAGTCTTCCGAGAAGAATGTTAACTAACATCACAGCCTTTGATGACAATACGCTAGAGAACATGTGTGATGATTGTTACATACGTTATAGTTACGATATCTGCATTACGTATGGCGTCTACAGTTACATCTACAGTGCTATCTGGAGCATGATTGCAGAGTTTTGCATAAAAACGACACCCACCAGCACATTGACGTGTACGTAGAGATCCTGTAAGCAAACGTTCATACAGATTTGTTTGTTCGAGCCCATGTACTTTCCTTGTATGTTATACTAACTGAAGAACAGCACATACGCACCCATGCCCGATGGAGGACAGGTACCTCCGACGGTGAGCAGCCGTGCCCTACGCAGCAAGGCGCCTTAGAACGCTCTGCCACGTCACCGCAGCTAACGTTTTCTACCATTGTTCATTGTTTCGTTGTTTGAGAAATTATAAGGAGACAATTTCAGCTGAATTATTAGCGTAAAGCCGGCCGCGGTGGCCGAGGGGACTGAGGCGCTCCAGTCACGGTCTGCACGGCCACTACGGTCGGGGGTTCGAATCCCCCCTTGGGCTTGGATATTTGTGCCGTCATTAGGATAAGCTAGTTCATTAGTAGTTTGTAAGTTTATGGACTGATGACCCCGTAGTTAAGTCCCATAAGCTTAACAAACATTTGAACATTTTATTAGCGTAAAAACCCTTGTAGCATGTTACGTGGGTCTTCCTCTATCCTGAAACTTCCTGGCAGATTAAAATTGCGTGCCGGAACCGATACTCGAACCTGGGATTTTTGCCTTTCGCGGGCAAGCGCTCTATCGACTGAGCTATCCCAACACGACTCACGCCCCACAACTTTACTTCCGCCAGTACCTCGCCTCCTACTTTGCAAACTTCACAGAAGCTCTCCTCCGAAACATGCAAAACTAGCACTCCTGGAAGAAAGGATATGGTGGAGACATGGCTTAGCCACAGCCTAAGGGATGTTTGCAGAAAGATACTTTTCACTCTGCAGCGGAGTGTACGCTGATATGAAACTTCCGTATCAGCGCACACTCCGCTGCAGAGTGAAAAGTTTCGTTTCTCTATCCTATTTTCAAATAAATTGCTCAATGAAAAAGAATTGAAAAGGAAAGACAGACAAACACTTTTTAAAATAATTTTCTTACAGTAAGAAACAAAATAAATTAGAGAAATAAATTACGCAGCTTCTGATGATAATTGAAATAATATACGGTATCTGAAGCACATTTGTGATCGACTGAGGGACATTTCACTATATACTGGTAGCCACCCGAAGTGCTACAAGTTCAAGGGATCATTGAAATCAAGTGAAATTCCAGCATGGGTTTGTGGTGACGAGGGACGCACGTGATGAGCATTTCAGCGCAGGCGCACGTCACGGCTGCCAGAAGCACAACTTGCAGACGCTAAATAACGGGGGACAAACGGACGTGTGGGCTACTGGAACTGTTCTCGCGTGCGCTTGCTTTGCTAAAAGCAACAGCAGTACGCCTCGTAGAAGGCAGTGAGCCTCTCTCGAACATGTTTCGGAATTAGTCTGAGGAAAAATTGTTGTTCATAGTGATAGGCATTGCGGATTATTCTTAACTCAGATATGGGTGAATTATTTATTGTTTGTATTTTATCGAAACCTGTTATTAATTATTTCATTTGAATAAAATTTACAACATGTTTTACACTTATTATTTACATAGGTTTTGAAAAAATGGATCATATTTCTGGAAGGGCATCAGTTGAAGTGATATTCATTTGACATAGTCATTTTTGAAACATCAGATTAATATTGTCTCATTATTTTGTATGGAACAATACGAAACAAGACTCATGAAGTAGTACACATAATTTAATTCACTGTGTCGTAGATTTGTTATTTTATTTTACCCTTCTTTCAAGCGATAGTTAAGTTGTTTCTTCTTTCCTGAAACAGTATCTACTGGGAAATCTGCGCCATAATGTTCCAGCTTGTCATATCTAGAATCAATTTTGCCTATTTTAGATGTCTGTCCTCTTTGCATTGCAGCACGTCAACTTGATTCCGAATTGCGGTCACGATTATTTGACGATCTGCCATGTGGTCCAATTTGCCACCTTTCGCCTTGTGGAGCTGCTCAGCAACATTGACTAAATGAGCAGCAGTTGGAAAGCACAATTGTTTTCCCTTGATAAACACCCTATAGAATGAAATAGTTTGGTCAGCTCTATCAGTTCCTCCTATAAATGTTTTGTAGCGAAAACTGAGTCTAACTTGTTGAATTGCTACCTGCCTTTCCTGCTGATTGGAATATCGCATTACTGGATGAGTTGGACTGATACTATCAAAGTCACTGTCTTCATGCTGTTATCATTCCACGAAGCCACAAATATATTGGTGGAACTGTCAGATCTAATGTTCTTCTGGGTTTCTTTTTCATTTTTTGTCCTTCCTTTACCAATTCTGTTGGTTCTTATTATACCTATGGCCTGAATGTTTCTTAGATGCAACTCACACAGAACATGACAGGAAGTAACAACATTGTAAAAATATAGATTAAATGGCAGTTCATACAGCTTATAAAAAATGTTCGCAAAATAGTATTTGTATGGGTATTTACTGTATGAAGCAACAGTAACATACAGTTTGGTTAGCAGTTCTGATATACCGGCAACAAACAACGAAAATTCTACACCCTGATTGATGATACACGCATTTTAGTGACCAGAGTTGTTTGATTTTCTTGCTGAAATATTGTGCAAGCACATGTAATTACGTTACAGGAAAAATAAATTTCAGATAGCGCTGTGTCTGATTATTGTGCTTATAAAGCTAATGTCCTTCCAGAAGGATGTGCTTCAACAGTCACTGAGGTTTTATTGTGCATTCAAATACCCATATTGTCCTTTACTACATAAGTATGACATTCTCAGAGAATGTATATGCGGGCACTGGCACAGGCACGAAATCAATTTTCTGCAAACTCAGTTTTCTTACGCACACATAATAACTGTGACTTAACAATGATGGCTAAATGTTAGTTTAAACAAT
The DNA here is from genome assembly GCA_026315105.1 of Locusta migratoria. Classification (NCBI taxonomy): domain Eukaryota; kingdom Metazoa; phylum Arthropoda; class Insecta; order Orthoptera; family Acrididae; genus Locusta; species Locusta migratoria. The sequence goes on from CM048744.1 coordinate 362,783,641, forward strand.
AGAAAGCGATAACTGGAAGATTATGTGGGTGGATCGCGTAACTAATGAGGAGGTACTGAACAGATTTGGGGAGAAAAGAAATTTCTGGCATACCTTGACTAAAAGAAGGGATTGATTGGTACGGCACATTCTTAGACATCAAGGAATTGTGAATTTAGCGTTGGAGGGGAGTGTGTGGGGTGAAAACCGCAGAGGAAGATCAAGAGATGGATACAGTAAGCAGATTCAGACAGATGTAAGTTGCCGTTCTTATGTGGAGATGAAGAGACTTGCTCAGGACAGGGTATTGTGGAGAGCTGCATCAAACCAGTCTCCGGACTGAAGACAACAACAACTGGATGTGCATACTACTGTCATCTGTTGGAAGCTAGAATAGACTCGTGGTATAAGTAACTTTAAGTTCCTTTGTAAAAATCCTTCCAGAAGGACAACAGCTGTATCTAGTTGAAGAGAAGTCTGTGATAGTGTTAGAGGCAACCAAGCAGCTGTGGTGCGTATCTGCAGTCACTACGCGTGATGACAGTAATATTGTGCGCATGACAATAATAGATCGCTCTACTACATGACGACCGAGCGAGGTGGCGCAGTGGTAACGCACTGGACTCGCATTCGGGAGGATGCTGATTCAAATCCACCTCCGGCCATCCAGATTTAGATTTTCCGTGATTTCCCTAAATCACTCCAGGCAAATGCAGTGATGGTTCCTTTCAAAGGACACGGTCGCTTTCCTTCTCCATCCTCACGGAAAACGCCAAGCGCTAGCTCCGTCTTTAATTGACCAAGCTGTCGACAGAATGTTACACACTAAGCTTCCTTCCTTTGCTACTTGACAAACCATATGGCAATAAATTGGTCTGTTGCCCATCAATCAGTGTCACTTTCAGTAGAGTGAACCGTCTGCCACGCGTAGATTGCGTGTCCTCCGATTCAACGGCACAGGGGGGTTTTCGCCAGCAAAGTTGAGACGTACGAAGGTCATAGACGTACGAGTGCCACGACTGTGTTGGCAGATGAATCCTGATTCTGCGTCCAATGCCACCACGGTCCATTACAATCAGAGTAACCGTGAAGCAACACTGATGAACAGTTCATACCGTACTTACGGTGTTATGGTTTGTCGTGCAATTGGATTCTACTCACGAATCCCAATTTTACGCATTGTCGGTGCACAAATTAGATGTTTGTTAAGCTTGGGACTTAACTGCATGGCCGGCCGCGGTGGCCGAGGTGACTGAGGCGCTCCAGTCACAGTCAGCACGGCCACTACGGTCGGGAGTCCGAATCCCCCCCTCGGGCATGGATATTTGTGCCGTCCTAGTTCGTAAGTAGTTCATAAGTAGTTTGTAAGTTTAGGGACTGATGACCCCGTAGTTAAGTCCCATAAGCTTAACAAACAACAACAACAACAACGTTAACTGCCGGCCGCGGTGGCCGAGGCGCTTCAGTCACGGTCAGCACGGCCACTACGGTCGGGGGTTCGAATCCCCCCTCGGGCATGGATATTTGTGCCGTCTTTAGTCTTAGCTAATTCATAAGTAGTTTGTAAGCTTAGGGACTGATGACCCCGTAGTTAAGTCCCATAAGTTGTACAAACATTTGAACATTTGAACAACATTAACTGCGGGATCATCAGTCCCTGAACTTACAAAGTATTTATGAACTACCTTATACTAAAGACGACACAAACATCCATGCCCGAGGGGGGATTCAAACCCCCCGCCCGTAGCGGCCGTGCAGACTGTGACTGGCTCGCCGCAGACCGCTCGGCCACTGCGGCCACGGTGCACAAATCAACAAGTGTTAGAGCTATGAAGTGTTCAGCGTGTTTTCCCATAACTTCAGAGATGGCAGACAACAACATTGAAACAGATGATCCCTGTTTTTCAGATTTTTCTCCTATCGAAAACGTCCAGTCAATGTTGCGAAACGACGGGACCGAGATACACACCTGCTGCTACATTAGTTCAAGTTTGATAATTCTGGGAGCAACCTTCACTACTGCACCGAGCGAGGTGGAGCAGTGGTAACGCACTGGACTCGTATTCGGGAGGGCGGTGGTTCAAATCCACCCCCGGCCATCCAGATTTAGGTTTTCCGTGATTTCCCTAAATCACTCCAGGCAAATGCCGGGATGGTTCCTTTCAAAGGGCACGGCCGATCTCCTTCCCCATCCTTACCCAAAGCTCCGAGCATTAGCTCCGTCTCTAATGGCCAAGCTGTCGACGGGACGTTAAACCCTAAGCTTCCTTCCTTTTTCTGCACTACTGTACTTCAGTGACACATGCCGAGACGTGTGCCAGTGCCTGTAGCCAGTAATTGCGGCAAAAAAAAAAAAAAAAAAAAAAAAAAAAAAAAAAAAAAAAAAAAAAAAAAAAAAAAAAGTTCAAATGTTTGTATAGCTTATGGGACTTAACTACGGGGTCATCAGTCCCTAAACTTACAAACTACTTATGAACTAACTAATACTAAGGACGGCAGAAATATCCATGCCCGAGGGGGGATTCGAACCCCCGACCGTAGTGGCCGTGGAGACCGTGACTGGAGCGCCGCAGTCCCCTCGGCACCGCGGCCGGCAATCATGGCAAAAATCAGTACTGATCTCATTACCCTCACTTGCGGAGGGCTACATTTTCAGTCATGTGATGTTTATTTTCAGTCTGTTAACTTTGTACAAAATCTTAACTACCAAATAAGTTTTGCTGTAATACCTCCGATGCTTCTCGGTGCTGTATTGTTGCTGCACCACGCCCAGGGCTTGCAAAGTTTGCTGTCGTATTCCTCTTCCTGATCGCTAAATCGCTGTAAATCGCTACTGCACCACATGGCTACATAGGGCAAAGAAAACGAGCCTCGTCAGTGTGCGAAATATTTCCACCCCGGAAACGACTACTACAGCTTTTGGGCTTCGTTCCGAATGTCCCCGAAAGTCTCAGGCTCAGACGATTGTCACGAAGTCACGGTTCGAATTTTTAGCAATATCGCGAAACACAAAACATTAAACACGAGTCTCACAGTAGTTGCCCGTGATCAAGTACAACAGATAAAGTACCGTTCGCTACCTACGACTTATTACTCGTGTCTACCTTGAGACGATTTTGAACAGAAATTTGCACTGCCAAGGAACCCCTTGAGTTCAAGGTCTTGGGCCCTTTGCTGTTCTTAATATATATTAATGACTTGCCATTCTATATTCATGAAAATGCAGAGCTGGTTCTTTTTGATGGTGATAGAAGTATAGTTATCACACCTGACAGACAAGAACTAACTGAAGAAATTGTAAACGTCATTCAGAAAATCATTAAGTGGTTCTCAGCAAATCGACTATCATTACATTTTGTTAAAACACAGTACATACAGTTCCGTACAGTAAATGCAATAACACCATTAATAAATGTAGATTTTGATCAGAAATCTGTAGCAAAGGTAGAATATTCAAAAATTTTAGATTTTTGTACTGATGAGGGGTTGAACTGGAAAAACACATTGAAGATCTGCTGAAACGTTTGAGTTCAGCTCCTTATGCTATTAGGGCAATTGCAAATTTTGGTGTTATACATCTGAGTAAATTAGCTTACTATGCCTATTTTCATTGTCTGCTTTCGTATGACATAATTTTCTGGGGCAATTCATCATTGAGTAAAAAAATATTCATTGCACAAAAGCGTGTAATCAGAATTTTTGCTGGAGCCAATAAAGATCATCCTGTAGACACTTAATTAAAAAGCTAGGGATCTTTACAGTAGCTTCACAGTATATATATATATATATATATATATATATATATATATATATATATATATATATATATATATATATTCACTTATGAAATTTGTTATTACCAATCCCACCGAATTCAAAAGCAATCGCTGTGTACATAACTACGGCACTAGGAGAAAGAATGATCTTCACTATTCAATGTTTAATCTGCCTTTGGCACAGAAAGGAGTGAATTATGCTGCCACAAAAGTCTTTTGTCACCTACCTAACAGTATCAAAAGCCTCACAGATAGCCAGCTAGCATTTAAAAATAAATTAAAAGACTTTCTGAATGGCAACTCCTTCTACACTGTAGATGAATTTTTAGATATAAATTAGTAAATCTGAAAAAGATAAAAAAATAAAAATAAATAAATACATAAAATATAAAGCCAAATAAAAATAAATTGTGTCATGTAATATTTAGTACAAAGAAATATTTTGTAAAAACACCTCTCATTTACCTGACACGTTCCACATCATTACCAAGTACTAATCTAATCTAATGAAGGACACAAGTTCAATGCCTAGTAAGGGGTCATTCGGAAGTGTTGTATTTACAATCATGACAGGAGAAATAATAACTGTTAATGATTCACCGTGTTCATCAGAAGACTGGCAAAAAATGAGTCTCTTGGAGGTGCAGAGATCATTCTTCTTTGGGTTGTGTGTATTACACTTCACAAAATGGAATTCATCGACATCCAAAAATTGTACAAAACAAACCGAGATGTTCTTTTTTAGGAGCCTATAGGGCATATTACAGCACAATCTGCAGATACACCTGAAGGATAACTGATCTAACGATAAGCCTCATGACAGGTTGTTTCGCATTTGGTTGCTTGGCATCACATTCCATCAGTTATCACCACTTCTTAACATCAACATGATTCTGTATGCGTTCCTTAAAGAGCCCCCAGCACGGTTTGTAATTCTCACGGAATTCACCTTCGAGCTTGTTGGTGCGAACCTTTTTGATCACTGTGCCGCGCCATTTTTCATTAGGTGTGCGTGGTGCAAGTTAATGGTTTCTTCTGAACATTTCCTTTGTAAAGTGTAATACCACCATACGATAGAAGGTTGGTCCCTGCACATTCCGAATATTCATTTTCTTTCGTTCTCCTATTGTACATGGTGAAACATTAGCAGTTAATATTGGAAGGGTTTTTAAAAATTGGCAGAAGGACTGCGCCCCATTGAACATCTTTGCCAGTAAAAACAATTTATTGAATAACAATTTCACAATAAAAAAAACCAACACATACTCTCCTTCAAGGAAGGAATACAACATGTAATATATGATTAACAAATAAGCAGGGAATAGCTCAATTTTTACACAATAGCCAGATATCCCTAACCAAGGAAATTCGCTTAACAATGATCATACACTTACAGCAAAAGAATGGAATAAAATGGAAATAGAAATAAAACTAACCAAAAGCAAAGCCTAACTTTCAGTAGTGGGCCTAGATTGTTACACTTGAAACAATACTCTAACCACGAGGATGCAATAAACAGGTAGCCAATATTAACACAATTTTTAACACATTTAAGGTAAGCGAAACTGCTGACTATTAAGCATATAACCAGGTCAACAATATTTGGCCTAACATTATAAATCAAAGCTTGCAAGCTTCCGAGATAGCAAAATACAATTGGTCAAAAGATCACACCCGACTATTCACGAACTGACGGGGCCAAAAAAAATTTTTTTTTTTTTTAGTTCTAAAGGTGACTGCCGCAGAACCACGGTAGGCAGAGCCCGGCCAAAATAAAGCAGGTAGATAAAATATACTCAACTTCAGGCAGAAGCCGAAGCAACAAACCACTCAAACGGGCAAACCAGAGGCCCGCTCCACCGGGCCCAACGCCAGTCAACCAAGTGCAACAGATAAGGCATACAACTGCTAAACATAAATAAAAGGGGAGATTAATCATACATGCTAAAACAACAAACCTTTAAAATATACAATATATATAATAATATACCAATATGCATAAGATTTGACACGCAAGCATACGCAAAGGGAAAACCAGGCACAAACCTACAACAACCATCACTGCTTGCACTTAATACTCACAAAAAAAAAAAAAAAAAAAAAAAAAAAAAAAATACAATCCAATAAAGATTAATGACGTCCACACGACTGCGTCGCTTTAACAGAACCACATTGAAATTGAGCACCCCAGAAAGTGACACACACACAAATTGATCAGTGCTCATATCTAAACAACATATCTGGTTACACTGAAAAGGCTTACACGAAACGACTCAATAACTTAAGAATAAATAACTGCCTGCAACGGAAAGTACATTTGATTACAAAGCACAGTTAAGGTATTCGATACACAACCCGAATAAATCGCGCTTACGCGAAAAGCACTTCAATACAGTAAATTACTCACTGCTTGCAACCCAACTAGCAGTCAAAACATAATAGCAAGTTCCATTACCTCAATTGCCTCAAATTAGAAAATCCAAAGGCATCCACACATAAAGCCGACATGCAAGGCTGCTTCAATATATATATATATATATATATATATATATATATATATATATATATATATGATATCGGCCAAGTCACTCCGGCACTTATCAGATACTGATGCCAATTCCACATATAAATCTTCACTGAACTCAAACTCAGTTTACGAAAGACCGGTGGAACAGACACAAGCACTAGTAAGTAATTCACGTAGACTTCCATTCCATCACCATGGGTCACCGCCTGGCAGTCAACCAAAACAAGAAAGCCGCCTGCATCCGTCCACACACACGCCGAGCAGCGTACGAGGCGCGAGCCGCGACCGATAGCGACCCCTAGTAACCGCTACGGAAACTTCCAAAACAAAACCCAAAACGAAAAGGATAACCGCCAGTTTAAATAGGGAAGCCCAAAGATAATAAACCACATGAGATCTAATCGAAAGTCGAAGACAGGCGACGGGAAGTCGCCACGAACCGAACGGTTCAAATATTTTTTCCCCACTATGGTCGTTAATACAACCCTTTCAAATGAGCCTTACTAGAGATTGAACTTAGAATCTCATACTCAAGGGGTTCCTTGTGATTCAACGAAGAGGCCCCTAATCTTTGTGAACAACCCGCACAAGCCGCAGTGACTATGACGACTTAAGTAGGTGGGCAAGGAAACACCTTAAACTGATCACGATCAGTTGCTTCAGGGGCTCTTCAATGATGAGTGTAAAATTAGTGTGACGCCTAATAATCGTTGTGGACGACTGCGCAGGAGTCTAGAAGACCAGCAGATCATACGCTTGCAATGCCAGGGGTCGAAGTTTAAATGGCTGACTGAGCTGGGCTAATGCTGTTTCATCTACATGGGATACTCTGCAAATCACATTTAAGTGCCTGGCAGAGGGTTCATCGAACCACAATTATACTATTTATCTCCCATTCCATTCTCGAATAGCGCGCGGGAAGAAAGAACACCTGAATCTCTCTGTTCGAGCTCTGATTTCTCTTATTTTATTCTGATGATCATTTCTACTTATGTAAGTGGGAGTCAACAATATATTTTCGCATTCGGAGGAGAATGTTGGCGATTGAAGTTTCACAAGTAGCCCACGCCGCAGCGATAAGCGCCGTTGTTGTAATGATTCCCATCCCAGATTCTGTATCATTTCCGTAACTCTGTCTCCCCTGTATCGTGACAATACGAAACGAGCTGCCCTTCTTTGGACTCTTTCGATGTCCTCCGTCAAACCTACCTGATAAGGATCCCACACTGGGCTGCAGTACTCCAAAAATGGACTGACAAGCGCAGTGTATGCAGTTTCTTTAGTAGTTCTGTTGAGTAGCGGTTGCACTTGTAGTGCATGAACGGACTCTGCTCACCCAAGGACATGCCGTTGAGGAATAACAAAAGTTTTTAGTACCAACGTCTCGATCACTTGTTGGCAACTCGGGGGAATGTAAACCTGCGGCATTGTTTTCACAAAAATTTTCGAAAATGTTGCTTTCATACAGAGTGTTCATTTTGAATGGAACACGACTTCCCGAGGCTACAGGAAATTCATTATTCAGCATGGTGGCGTCCCTGTCATAGTTTCTCCAAGCTGATATACGTGAGTAGCTGCTGTGGTTGCCTTTGGGCGGCCAGAACGAGGAAAGTCATTGACAGTTCCTCATTCTTTGTACCCCTTCCACGTCTGAACAACATCTTTGTTTCACTCCGATATGTAGGGAAACTTCCCTTGATGAGAGTCCCTCCTGACACAAAGTAATAATGCAGATATGATCAAACTTCGGAATCGTCCTTCTAGGCGTGGCGGAACTGCAATCAACACGAGCAGTGTATTTCCATCCTGACCCTATGACTGGAACTGATCGGCCGTCCTACTTCGTCGCAATGGCACTGCTCATGCGTGGTTGTTTCCATCTTTGTGCGGTTTGAGAGACATGTACGGACAATCGAAATAACTGTGTTCATGATGCAGTATACACATTCTCTTGTGTCCCAGCCTCGTCGCCGCTTTTGTGTCTCGTTTCCGCAGGTAGACCTGGGTGTCCGTGGCCGAGTAGAAAGAGACCGACACAGGAATAAAGGATGCACGCTTGTGCAGGTACGGAGGTGACCAGCCAGTGGGACAGCAGAAACTAGAAACACTAGAGTAAATTAGAACGAGATATATATTTTATGGAGTCTTGGTAATACTTAATTTTACATAGTTCTTGACTGCAGGATGCTGATACATAGTTATATAGAGAGAGGCCTGCCTACTGATGAGTCCTAGTGCCTATCCGATAGCCAAGTCTTAACTGGTTCCTATCTCAGTCCCAAGTGGTCGATGCAGCAGTCGTGGCCACGAGCGGAGTTGCAGCAGAGGGCGCTCGTGGCTGACGTAAGAACGCCGCGCCGTGCGTGCATGGCGGCGCGCTGCGTAAGTACGTGACGCGCACTTCATACTTGTGCGACACCACACATTCAACGTCAGGGTTCAGGATAGCTCGAATTCACGATGATTCAACACTTTTCTGCTGTGCGTACTTTCTCTCCCATCAGGCGGAGCGTTTTCCCTGCGCTGCATGTGCTACTAGCTGCAGTCAGGGCGCATCGGCAGTGGAGTCGTAACTCACTGTCGACCGGCAGTGCAGCCAATCGAAGGTCGATAACCGCGTGAGGCCGCCACTGCGGCTGCCTCTGTGACCGAGACCCGACAATGCTCGCCTCCTGATAACTGACGGCTGGGTCGCCTTAGTAGTGCCACGTCGTGCAGTCAAAACAAACAAAGCTCCACGAGACATGTCTAAGCAAACAGTGGATTATCGAAGTTGTATCAGAAGTAAATCTCTGTCTATATAAAAGCGAAAGGACACTCATTCACTCACTCACTCATTCAGTGACTAACACGAAATCTCGAAAACTACTTCACCTGTGAAGCTGAAATTTGGCAGAAATGTAGTTTATAGGTAGAAGACGTCAGCTAAGAAAGGATTTTGCGATATGGCCGATAGTTCAGGAGATATGACTTTCTAAACAATGAAAATTACCCCCCATTGCGGTACGTGATAGTGTGACTTTATCAGTCCACTATTTGAGAAGGAGAGCACTTAGCGACCACATAATTTCAAATCTATAGGAAACTTTTTCTCGCTGACAACGATGAAAGGAAAAATGTTTGTGCTTACTACTTTTTCGGCGTTCATGCAGTAAAATTACGGCATTTGGCATGGAGTTACAATTTATTACTCCTGTATTATTTGCTGTATTCGCGAGAAATGTTACAGACAGCATACACACATACCACAGTACGACACACTGTTCATGAGATATGGACTCACAAACAATTAGGTTGACGAAAAACCGCCTATCACGCTTGATGTTTTGATTTATTACGTCTTCCCTACACCACTGGATGTACCTTCAAAATAATATCGTATTACAACATATAGTTCAGGTACTATGACGTCAAAGAGAATGAAATACATGACATTTCGCCCTAATGAGGATGAAGTCGTAATTTACTATGTTTTTACTACCAACTCCATTTACAACACAGTTCGCAGGTAGTTACCTTCACTCACTAACTAAACACGAAATCTCTCAAACTACTGCACATACAAAGTTGAAATTTTGCCGGTATGTAGTTTTTAGGTAGAAGACGTCAGCAAAAAAAGCATTTTGCGATACGAAAGAATTAATGTGCATGGCAGAGGAGACTTTTACTACAGACAGATGAAATCTACAGTTTCATTCGGGTCTTCACGAAATTTTGCACGCTTGACCTTCAAAACAAGAGGAGGGTCACCGTCTAACTAAAGTTTCATACGGTGCATGGGGGAGGGTACCTTGCAATATACAAATGGATCCCTAAATACCTTGGTCGCTCCATAACATGAGAACGGCTCGACTGTTTTCACAGAGCCTTTTCTGTTGTTTTCGATATTCACAGAACAAGGTTTGTATGAAATAAAACTGGAAAATTTGAGAACAACTAAATGCGTTTTTCAGTATGACCCTGTGTTTCTACTGGATACAAATCCATAGTTTTGTTCCGATATTGATGAAATTTTGCACACTTGCCTTTAAAAATAGGAGGAATGTCACTGTCTGTATGAAATTTCGTTCGGTGCATGATGGGAGGTACTTAACTTATAGATTTTGACAAAATGCATAGTATATCTCCGATCTTGATGAACGTTTCCACAGGTGACCTTTAAACCAAGAGGATGGTCACTGGGTACATAAATGTTTGTATGGTACATGACAGACGGTTCCTTGCAGAAAACTCTGCCGAGAAAGGGGAAGGTGGAAACGAACAGAGAGATGGGAGAGAAAGAGATGGATGCAGAGAGAGGAGTGAAGGGGAGGCGGACCATGAGAGTGTAGAATAAATAAACACCTGGGCAATGCCGGGTTTACGGCTAGTAATCTATATGAAGTAGGTTATCAAATGGTAGGAACACAAATTACAAAAAGTTCAATGCAAATCTGCAAATATATGAGAGCACATGGCTGACCAAATAGACGTCGCGAAGTTCAGCTCAAATACCAATGTAAAGTAATGTATTGCACATAAAATTATAAATGAGTATGTAAACAATCAATTTTAGATTAAATTTTGACAGCATAACAAATTAAGTCATGAATGACGTATCCATTGTTTAGATAAACTCAGATTAGGCATTATTCTTTCTACTCAATGAGATCACAGAATTGAAAATGCTCATGAATCATAGCTACATAAATATTAGGGACTGTTTATTATTAATAATTTTCAAGTTATTATGATAGATACAATATTCACTATTACTTCTCATAATTAAGTTCGTCTTCGGTAATTAAAAACATTTACGAAGCTTTATATGTTAGTAGAAGATGCTTTATAGAATATCAGGTATCTGAAAACTGTTTTCAAATTTAATAATTTCGTAGTCTTAACAACTCTAAGAATGTAGGGTACTGTTGAGAATTGTATGTAAAGGCGGCCCACTGATGTCTTGGGGACGAAATATTTAATCAAACCGAGCCACGTGGCGCAGTGGTAACGCACTGGACTCGCATTCGGGAGGACGGTGGTTCAAATCCACCTCCGGCCATCCTGATTTAGGTTTTCCGTGATTTCCCTATATCACTCCAGGCAGATGCTGGGATGGTTCCTTTCATAGGGCACGGCCGATTTCCTGCCCTATCCTTACTCGAAACTCCGAGCGTTAGCTCCGTTTCTAATGACCAAGCTGTCGACGGGACGTAAAACTTTAAGCTTCCTTCCTTCCTTCAACATTTAATCAGATTTCGATTTTGTCACTATGCCCGTCAACACGTAGACGTTCGGTTGTTGAAAGTGATTATTGTATAAATGCTATCTTTCCAGTTTATTTAAAGTGTTGGATTAAAACATTAATTCAAAATTACCTGGTGTTGCTCTACATATTTTCAAATCAATAGCGTACACCTTAATTAAGTCCAGCTGCTCGCATTCCACGTTATCCAAGGGTTGCTGCATTTCGTGATTCCAAATGTTGAGTTACCAGAAGCTACATCAAACCCCAAAATAACAAGGAAAGGTAACGCTTTATATGCACCATTCAGAAAACCGTGGAGAAGTGTAAATTTTTATGGCCTTATCCAATTCAAGCGATTACGTCGCAATTGATTAGTTAAGCTTGATTACGTCGCATCTGCGCCACATAGAGTGGCTCCCATAGGCATGGTGCGTTTGATACCGTGATTCGTCGTATCACGTTACGGCACTTTTCCAGTGCTTATCTCTGGTGATTGGCGTCAAATGCAAGATATTATACCCGATGACGTTGTCTTAACAGTGGCAGCCGTGTGCGACGACGGTTCCCATACGCCATAGAACCGATGTTCGTACGGGTTATCCACTGGGAGGCGGGTCTTACCCTCTTGAAATGAGCTATGATTTGCTGACGAACCGTTTGAGATAAGCGTCCTCTAGAGAAAAGACCACACAACAGTCCGTTTCGCATCACACCGATAGGCCGCGGTCGCTTGCTGATTGGTTGGCCTCTGGCGGCCAGCCGGTCAGCTAAGGAGCGCGGCCTTTCGGTGTGACGTGATACGGACTATTGTGAGGCCTTGTCTCTAGACGGAGTTGCTCAGATGTGGCGGTTACGGTCATCGTTTATGGCACGACGGCCAGTACTTGTGGTCTGTAGTGGATTGAGACACCCTCTCCTGAACGATTCACGACACACTGAGAACGCATTTGAACGTCTGAAGTACCTACATCTCTTCCGAAATCGAAATTTCCATCAATAGAGCACCGATCACCCTGCGCCGTGCGAAAGGAGTGAGTTGACGAAGACACCTGCAGAACCACTTCTCAGAAGGTCTCCTATACAGCTGCAGCTCGCTTATGGGGAAGTTGGTGCGCAAATAACACACCTGCGCTAATTCTGCCCGTCTGTGCCCGAGACATATGCCAATTCAGCGTATTTTCTTAGAATCTGGGGATTCCAGTTTGAAAAATCCACCTAATACGCTTTTCCCTGTCTCAAAAATGGGATTTATTGTACGAGGGTTAATTCAAAAATGACGTTCCCACATTTCTTACACACAAGGAATATTTTTTGTCGTAAAAACGATTGGAAACATCGATCTTTCAGCTATTTTTTCTCCATAGTCCCTATTTTTCCTATGCATTTTTGAGTCGAGTAATCCTTTTTTAAATTCCTGTCTCAAAGAATTCAGCCACCAATCCGTTGAGAAACTTGGAAACTTCTTGTTGTAACTCCTCGTCCGCGTGGAATCGTTGACCGCTTAGGAACTCCTTCAATTTCGAAAACAGATGGAAATCGCTGGGAGCCAAATCGGGGCTATAAGGGGGTTGGTCCATGACATCTCAGCCAAATTTGTTGATTAATAGGATATAGGACGACAAAATTTCTAGTTGGTGCAAAGAATAGCAGCTAGCTCTCAATGTAGAAAAATGTAAGGTGATGCGCATGAGTAGGAAAAACAAACCCACAATGTTCGAATACAGCATTAGTAGTGAGCTTCTTGATGCAGTCGTGTCGTTTAAATATCTAGGAGTAACATTGCAGAGCGATATGAAATGCAACGAACATGTAAGTACAGTTGTGAGTAAGTCGGACAGCCGAGTTCGGTTTATTGGGAGAATTTTGAGAAGTTGTACTTCATCTGTAAAGGTAGACCACGTATGAAACGCTTCTACGACCTCGTCTTGAGTATTGCTCAAGTGTTTGGGACCCGCAGCAGATCAGTTTAAAGGAAGACATGGAAGCAGTTCAGAGGCGTGCAGCTAGGTTTGTTACCGATATGTTCGACGAATGCGCGAGTGTCACGGAAATGCTCCGGCAACTCAAATGGGGATCGCTGGAGGAAAGACGACGTTCTTTTCGAAAAATTCAAAGAGGAAATTTATAGGGTCGGAATATGAAGCCGAGTGTATATCTTGCTACCGCCAACTTACATATCGCGTAATGAAGACAAATAAAAGATAAGAGAAATTAGGACTCGTACGGAGGCATATAGGCATTCTTTTTTTTTTTTTTTTTTTTTTTCCTCGTTCTGTTTGGGAGTGGAATAGGAAAGGAAATGCCTAGTAGTGGTACAGTGTACCCTCCATTACGCACCTTATGAATGTCGATATAGATGATGGTATTTTATTATTTCTTCAGTGAATATATAAATATCACTCTGAGTTGATAAGCGTGGCGCTAATATTAGGGCTCTAGTCGTTCTCTCAGGAGAGCAAATGCGATGCGGCTGACTTGGGTGCAGCAGCGCCCAGGCCGCGAGTGGGCGAGGCATTTATTTAATTGTGGCGGCAACAAGTGGTGCTAAGTGGCAGACAACGGGCCTGCTGATGAGCCCCCCACCAGCGGCGACGCTTAATCACGCAATCGAGTTAGCGCCGGTCCGCCGCGGGCAGTGGCCGCAGCCAAGCTCCTTCTGCTGCACTCAAGCGGCCAGCTACTTTCCAAATGTCCAACAAATAGTAAACCTATGGGGCCAATATGCTCATGTCATCGATCCCCGAATTTACAAACTACTTGAAGCAATTTATACTAACCCTTTCACATCCTAAATTGTAAGTGATGTGAATTGAGAAGGACGTTTAAGGTACAATATCAACACAGTAATTCATAAATAACAATAATAATAGATTTATTTTCAGAAATTTCCAGAAATTATGTAGCCTCACATAAATGTTCAAATATTTGTAATGCTATGGGACCAACTACGTTGGTCATCAGTCTCTAGTCTTACAGACTGCTTAAACTAAGTTAAACTAACCTAAGGGTAACACACATATCCATGCTCGAGGGAGGATTCGAACACCGACGCGGGAGTCTGCGCGATCCGTAACGTGGCGCTCCAGTCCGCTCGGCTACTCCCGCGCGGCGTACCCACACAATTGTGTGGTTTGGGCCTTCACTACAAATTTTTATGATCTGCACACTCCTACAGTTACATGCCGTCATACTCATTGCTTTACATGATACAAGCGAAACATTTTGCATCTTTTGACAAACACAAGCATACATCACATTTTTCACGTCTTGTTCTTGTACGCCAGTTGCAACCGCTTCTGCGACAACATTTTGCAGATTTTAAGTCAGCCGGCCGCGGTGACCGAGTGGTCTGCGGCGAGCCAGTCACAGTCTGCACGGCTGTGCGGTCGGGGGTTCGAATCCCCCCTCGGGCATGGATGTTTGTGATGTCTTTAGATACGCTAGTTCATAAGTAGTTTGTAGGTTTAGGGACTGATAACCCCGCAGTTAAATCCCATAAGCTTCACAAACATTTCAACATTTTTTGATTTTAAGTCGTCAACAACAGGCCAATGACCAAATTTGTCCATTCGCTTTTCTGTGCAAGGTTAACAGTTTCTGTCGAGGTATATTTACGTCTTCCTTATTTTCGTCATGCTCTTCGTCAATGAATGGTATTCCATTTGGTGGTGAGACCAGGTATTCCCCACAGCCATCCGGAATTAAAGAAGATCATGTATGTCTTTTCGTCGCACTTCATTAGCTTTACTGTCATGCCTATACTGAAGCTATGTATTCACACATGCCATGTCCATCATTTTCATTCTATTTTGAAGCAGATGATTCTCCAAAATTATCACCGGAAGAGGACGATCCAGACGAACTTTCACACAAGTTTTCAGCAGTTGGGATTGACGATTTGAGTAAAGCAGCAACTGCAGAATCACTCAGAGGCGCTGAAATTCCACCAGTAATTTTTTTTTCTTTTCGGTTCTTGATAATTACCAGATTAAGTGATATTTTGAAAGAAACGACATAATAACATCGCAGGATCATAGAAAACTAACTGGCTGTCATATATGATAGCTTCACATATCAAAACAAATAAGGATATCAACAGCATGTCAACAAGTCTTTATCATAAAAATCTGACATGAGACCCAACACGCACAATTGTGCATGTGCTAAAACAAAACAAAATGAGTTATTTAAGAGATATTTAAGCAAAATGATCTATCTACAGTAGAACTATGTCATTAAAGTGAACGAAACAAAATTTATACAATAACAATATAAACAAACCTTCCAACGTGCACTTGCTTGCCACCATTGTAAGTGTACTGGAAATTTGCAGACTGCTGGTGCCAACCAGTGTAGAAACATGGAACAAGAACAAGTTACTCATATTATCACAGTCCATCCACGATTGTGTGATGCAGGCCTAAAGCCGGCCGCGGTGGCCGAGCGCTCTGGGGCGCGCCAGTCACGATCCGCGGGGCCACTACAATCGGGGGCTCGAATTCCCCCTCGGTCATGGATATTTGTGCCGTCCTTAGTATTAGCTAGTTCAAAAGTAGTTTGTAAGTTTAGGGACTGATGACCCCGTAGTTAAGTCCCATAAGCTATACAAACATTTGAACATTTTGCAGGTCTGAACTTCCTAACGTGAATCACAGAGAAATAAAGCGAATTAAACCAGACCGGACCAGGGCCTGAAAGGGTAACAAGGGACATCTTTGACCTCGAACTCTCGGAACCGCACGAAACCACGCTTACCGTAACAAGCAATCATAAACAAAAAGGTGGTGTGCGTCATTTCCATGTAAAACGGCGCACTTGTCTGCAAGCGCCACTAGATGGTGGCATAGTGTAGCTGCACTAACCACTGCTCCAGTTGCTTGAGTGGTATAGATGCAGTACATATTTGTCTCTTCAAGCGTTCGCAAGCGATGTGTGAACTGTATACAATGCAGTGTTATCGTGAAGAGATCAAATTCGGTTCGGTTCAAAGGGGCTGACTCACATTAAATTTTTCTGACACTTGCTTCTGTAGCATCGTGTAGTTGGGATCAGCCTTTTCATCTTCTTGTTACATATATCCCTGGGGTGTAAGTAAGCAAGTATCTTGCCTTTACGTTTGTTTGATGAAGCTGGATACTTGGCGTGATGACAGAAGGCAATGAGCAGGTTTCAATGACTATTTTCCTTGACAGTGGTCTGGAGATTGTGATTATAAACAAGGAAGAAATCAGCATGGAGGCATGCTGAGGTAGGTTGTTCAAAGAGATATTATTACAACATTATTAATTATGAAACCGCTTTGACAACGGTCAGTGGTTAATGGTCCTCATAAGGAGAAGAAAGAAATTTTACGGTGGTCCATGCACGAGGTTGGCCAAGGGTATTGGAAGAGTAGAAAATGCTGCGGCAACTGTCTCGATATCAAGGTGAGGCTCATGCTCCCCACGAGCTTGGTATGCAGTGTCAGTGTTTTGCAGTACCACTGAGCACTGTACGCTGTCCAAAAGTGTCCTTTTCAGAAAATACTGCAACCAGTGGTCACAGGAGATGCCATTTGTCCCTCTTGCATACCGTTGTACAGACGGACTAATGCGCTTGTACTTCTTAGTCGTGAGACCTTAATACAAATTACACTGAGGTGTGTTAGCATGCACTTTGGCGTGATATAAGGTGCTGGCGAGGCTCTGAAACTTGCGTGACTACTGACTCCGTGTGAGGTGGGTGTTGCTGCGAACAGTAATCGAAACGGCGCCTTCGTGTCTTCCCCTCTCCCCTCCCGCAGGGAACTTGTCAGTACACATCGTTCACGAGACCTGTCGTCTACGTGGCGTGCCGCCTCTGCAGCTATTTCTTCATACTGTTGTGACATAAAAACATATCGTAAACACATGTAAAATTTTCTTAGTTTTCTATTTCCAGCGCTATTAGGCCAGCATGCTGTGTATCATTCAGAGTGACAAACAGAAAGGGAGCTGAGACAGCGCAAAATCTGTTGCTCCGCCTCAAGTGAGACAGGTTTCAATCTTTAATTCAACGAAGTGACCTCACGAGGAGGGATAACAAGATAATCCTGCATGTACCGCCCAACGCCGCAAGAATGAGTAAACGTTCCAGAAGAACTGTAAGAACTCCTATCAGTCCACTGTCAACGTGGGGAGGTACCAAGCTTAAGGTATGAAAGCCATTATCCTAAAATTGAGGTGTGGTTAAGAACACTGATGAGCTCAAAAATTAAGCCATATGTAATCATCTACATCAAGACATAATTCCATGGCCTTAGGCAGAAGCAACGAATACGTTTTGAGGCCTTGTTTTATTCAGGTACAAATTAGCTAGCTGTAATGCGCCATCCGTGACGCTCTTTCTACCTCCTGCCGAGATAGCTTCTACACTGGTCAAATCAATTAGGGCAACAGTTTGAGATATCTAGTTTATGAAGTATTGACATCGGCAGAATGAACTAAAATGGTTCGTCGTGTTTCTCTCGGTTCTCTGCAATGGACTGAACAATATTACGGTAACCGAAATAGTGGTAATAATGGAAAGTTGCTGCAGAGGTGTTTGGTGTTGACTGGTGTTTATCAGACTATGAAGTCACTTACAGAATGGTAAGACTGGAAGCGGAAAAGACGCAGAGGAAGATGGTTGCACCTATTGGAGTGTCCGAATGTGTAATTTCCAGGACCTGGACGCGATTCCAGAAAACAGGAACCGTTAAAAGAAGGCAAGGCCAAGGTCTTCCATGGGTGACATCAGCAAGAGATGATAGTTATCTCCGATTAACAGCCCGTCGAGACAGGAGACTGAATGTATCTCAGCTGCAACGCACCCTCCAGGCAGCAACAGGACGCGCAATATCAACACAAACAGTCCGAAATCACCTTCGGGAATGTGGCCTCTAGGGACAGAGGCGAATAGTGTGTCACCCATCAAAACCACCACACCGTTTACCCCACAGAAACTGGGCGGAAGAACAATAGGAATGGCGCCGGATTCTCTTCAGAGACGAGTCAAGATTTTGTGTTCAGCCGAACAATCGTCGTTCCTTCATCTGCAAAGAACGTGGAACTTAGATGAATCCTGCTTATGTACAGGAAATATCACCATGTCAAGGTGGTGGACGAATGGTGTGGGAAAGAGTTGGTACTGGTGGACGTACTGTCTTCTATCTCGTTCAGTATGGCGCTTCGAGTGCTCTGAAATAAAGAAACGAGATCCTTCGACCTTTTGTTGTGCTGTACGCTAATGCCACAGGACACAGGTTCCTTCTGGTGGACGATAACGCTCGTCCCCACAGAGCTTCACTGGTGGACAACATGCTTGTAGCTGAGGCAATTGAAAGAATGGAGTGTCCAGCTTGTTCACCGGACGTAAACGCGATTTAACATGTCTGGGATGCACTTGGCAGACGCATTGCAGCCAGACCAGCACGTCCTACAACTGTTGCAGACCTGGATATTACACTCATAGTATAATGGCGAAACATGCCTGAAGATCTGATTGGTAAGTTCATACTGTTCATACCACGCAGGTGTGCAACTCTAGTGGTCGTCCGAAGTGGTAACACACCATAGTAGATGGCTACGAGAACGACTTTTTCGCTAATATGGTAGCCCCATGGTGCCTCTAAGTAAACGCTTCGTAAAACTCAAAGAAAAAGTTGAGACAGAGCAATATCGTACACTAACACACAGAAATTACAGTTGTAACCAATATCTGAATAAAATACGGCCCCATAATTATGTACAGTGTGTATGATAACTCAGGTGATCCCCTAATTGTTTTGAACACTGCGTATTTCAGAGTGTTGCTTGTTTGGACTCCAATACTTGGTCGCTGTGGTGTGCCATGCTCTCAGAGACATCTACTTCAAATTTTGGAGAGCTCACATGATGGTGCTTTGCTTTCCACTTGTCACTGTAGTCTAGAGGTTCCTGAAAGGCTGCCGCCCGCAAACTGAACCTATGAGCAGTTACTACTAGTCTTGTGTAGTTCGCGAACGAACTAGTTCGGAAGAGCGCTCCCACAGGCGAACTACACGAACTAGTTCTCAGCTCCCTCGTCTCTTAGTTCGTCCCCTCCTTTTCCGAAGACTGACGGGGAACAGCGAGAGGACGCGACAGCGTGCAGAATCGCGTGATTCCCTTCTGCCAGTTACCTTCATTTCGAGCTGAGATGCAGCTCAGCTGTAGTTTCATACTTCACTGCCGCCAGAAATCTATTTTAAAAATAAAGTACTACGTGTACTCTTTACGCAAAGTAGTTGAATACCATTGAATCACCCATTCATGTAAATAACTGGTTTATTTGCCTAAGTATTTGATGTCAAATTGCCCAAAAATACGGACAATAGCACACGCTTTGGCAACACTGATTCATTATATTAAAAAACTGTCATAAAAAAGAGCTCTTTTAGTAGCGGTAGAAAAAGCCAAAAAGAGCGGACGAACTAGGAGCAGCGGACGAACTAGGAGCAGCGGACGAACTAGGAGCAGCGGAAGAACTAGGAGTAGCGGACGAACTAGGAGCAGCGGACGAACTAAGAGCAGCGGACGAACTAGGAGCAGTAGAAGAACTAGGAGCAGCGGATGATTATGCCAAACGTATCTCGCTTTATAGTTCTTTGGATTCTTTTCCGAAGACCGACGGGCAATAGCGAGAGGGCGCGTAGCAGAATTAAAAATCACGTGTTTGCCTTCTGCTGCTGAGTCATTTCGAGGTGAGCGTCTGCCTGCTAGATTACATAGTTCAGTGCTACAGAATTTCTGTTTCGAGCCGGCCGCGGTGGCCGAGGGGACTGAGGTCAGCACGGCCACTACGGTCGGGGGTTCTAATCCCCCCTCGGGCTTGGATATTTGTGCCGTCCTTAGGATTGGCTAGTTCATAAGTAGTTTGTAAGTTTAGGGACTGATGACCCCGTAGTTAACTCCCATAGACTCTACAGACATTTGAACATTTTTTTCTGTTTCGATGTGTTCTGCACTCTGCAATATCTGACTAATAAATTCCATAATACCAAGATATAGAGATAACTCTAAACTTAAACGCGCGAAATTATCCACAAACTGTTTCTTTTGGTTTGCGTGATATCGTTAGCGGCTCAAGCAGCAAGCGCATGTAGCAGCCAGGTGGGGGAACTTCCCCCTTCACCTGCACGCGCAGACCACGCCGCTCAGCCGTCACTGGGAGCGGACGAACTAAAAGAGCAAACTAGTTCGTGGCAGAGCCGCGAACTAAAGTGAGCGCTCCCGTTCGCGAACTATTATGCGCAAGTCTAGTTACTACACCGCCAGTCTTAACTCTGTTGTGGGGGCCACGCGGTAATTCTACACTTACGCCTACACGTCGTGGAGAGTTGCTGTAGTTTCCAGGGCACAGGGCTTGATATCCTCGAGAGTGTTCATAAAATCAGTCTACGTTCTGGAGAGTCATCGCCGAGCCGGCTATGCTGTACATCATAGCGGTGTGTGGCCAGCAGTGGAGACGGCGCCTTCGAGCACTGCTGAGGTTGTACGAGTCAGCGAGTTCCAAGACTGTGCTCCGGAGACACCAGCTCCGTCCTCAGGAGTTTTGCTGTCCGAACGATTTCCAGAACAGCCCCCCCCCCAATCCAGTACCCCATTGCACTTTCAGTGCCTTAGTTGGGTTGGAATGGCGTCCCCAGAAATATTATTCCAAACCACGACTATATAAATATTACTAGCTGAAAACCCGGCGTTGCCCGGGTATTTATTTATTACTGCCATATTTCAGGTATATATTCATTTGTATAAGGGCTGTATGTCTGTAAACTATCTTGGGAATGCAGTTAGTAGTAAAGAAGTAACAGATTAAAACTTCGAGTGTAATGCGGTAGTTTTCCATGAACGTTACTGTTTATATGCTCTTATCTCAAAATGTTCAAATGTTTGTAGAACTTATGGGACTTAACTACGGGGTCATCAGTCCCTAAGCTTACAAACTACTTATGAACTAGCTAAGACTAAGGACGACACAAATATCCATGCCCGAGGGGGGATTCGAACCCCCGACCGACCGCAGCGGCTGCGCAGACCGTGACTGGAGCGTCTCAGTCTCCTCGGCCACCGCGGCCGGCTGCTCTTATCTCAAGAACTACATGTCGTACTGTGATACACTTTATAAGGTACACTCAACTATTTGCGTGTATAACGTCTATAATATTTCCTGTGGCTACAATTTGTAGTGTAGAAATTATAAATTGTAACGTCATCCGAATGTCGTAGTTTTAGTCCATAATCAGCGGAAAGTTACTGTTTACGTGCTCATATCTCATGAACAACGTGTCGGAATGTGATACAATTTAGAAGCTACTTTCAACTATATATGTGTATACTGTCTATAAAATTTCCTGTCGCTACAATTTGTAGTGTTCAAATTATAAATTGTAACGTCATACCGAGAGCCGTAGTTTTACTCCATAAACAGCGGAAAAGTAGTAAGTGAGAAACTTTTTTCCTTTCATCATTTTGCTCTGGTTGCCAGCGAGAAAAATTTAAATAAAGGTTTGAAATTATGTTTAAAGTTTGTTGCAAGTCGCTAAGTACTGTCATTATCATACAGTGTATTTCGAAAATCTCACCGCATTATATGGCATTTTTTTCTACTGGTTATGACGTAATATCTTTTGGTTTAATGGTTTAATATCTTAAACCATGTGTCGTGCGTGATTCTTAACCATGCAGCAATTGTTACCTCACGGTAAGGAATGTGTGTACCAAATTTGGTTGAAATCGGTCCAATGGTTTATGAGAAAATGAGCAGCATTGTCGCAAAATGCAGCAGTTTTTCGCGCATCTCATTGTTTATGACGTCATATCTCGGGAACTATATATCGTATGAGATTCTTACACTTACAGTGACCGTCCTCATGGATTGAAGCTTACGTGTACTAAATTTCATAAAGATTGGAACAAAACTGTAGATTTGTATGCAACACGTACAAATATACGGACGCTCTGCTTTATATATTAGATTGTAATCGACAATCGTGAAATTTGTCGAGTGCAAAGCTACGACTTTTTGTCACTACTGCAGTCTGCAGCTGCACTAGGCAAACGCCAAAGGCACAGGTTTTAGTTCCAAATTCATTGAAGGGCCTATAGATGACAGTGATAGATGCCAAATAATCTACATCACAGACAGTAGAGGGCTTTTTAAAAAATGTAAAGGGTTGATTCGTGATTAATGTAGTGCTCCGAGACTAGCAGGAAACAATATTTCAGACTGTCTAAATAACGGCCAAGCAAAAGAGACTATACGCCGATTTTTCCTTTGGAATAATTTTTATACTGACAAAATTTTTTTGCTATTGTCTGTTTGAAGGCCTGTTTGATAAATATATCTTTAAAAGTGAAGTCTTTTTTCAAATGGTCATTTATAAATTTCGCAATAATTGCATCAGAAAACACTCTTTTCTAGCAATTCATTTCCATGTCTTTCTCTTACGTACAACTATTTTATTGTGTAGTATATTTGTGTAGTAGTACGCTAAAGTATACGAAAATATTCACGTGTACGAATATTTCAACTGTGCAACCTTAATAGGTTACAATTTAATTTAAATGGTTGTGCGATATGATGTTTACGTGGACTTTTTTTTATTTTCAGGCTAAACCATAGTTGCTTGGACATATAATGCGTAATACGGACCAAGTCCACATTCGCTCATTGTTACCTTCTATCTATTTCTACATCTTTATAATTCATCTAGAAATGACAATGAAGTGCATGGCAGAGAGTTTATCGAAGCCCTTTTATGATATTTCTCTACAGTCCCATTCTCTAAAAGCGCACGGTGAAAACAAACACCTAAATCTTTCCGTTTTCGATCTGATCTCATTTTATAATGACAATCATATCTTCCTATGTAGTTGCGTGCTAAGAAAATTTGTTCGCATGCTGATGAGACAGTTAGTGCAAAAAATTTCAGAATTACATCTCGCCGCAGCGAATAAGCACTTTCTTTTAATGATTTACATCTAAACTAGAGCATCATTTCCGTCACAGTCTTCCCCCCTATATCGCTATAATATAATAAGAAATGTCCTTCTCTGAACTTCTTTCTATATCGTCCGTCAGTCCCACTAGGTGGGAATCCCTAAATGCGCAACAATACTCCAAAATGGGACGCTCAGGATAGTGTCATTCAATATCCTACGTCCTTTATTTGATCCGAAATATTCTATTGCAGCAATACTGTTTTCCCCACTCTATTTTCTAAGTGTATATGATTACAAGATATAGTCACCAGATAATCGTCTCCTTCAGTGACGTTGCTCGAGTACATGGTAGAAGTATTTAACATTTTATAAACGTGATGTGTTCTCTCTGTAATTTTTCCGAGCTTTTCGGTATCTTCTTGCTCCCTGGAACAGTATATTGTAAATACACGAGGAAAATTAACGAGTCAAGTTTCATATTTATCGCACGTGATCTGTTGATAGGGTAAGGTGGTACAAACTCGATATAGGTACAATTCCGATCAACGTAAGTTTTCGCGCCATTTGTCAGTCTCGTAGTGTCACCTTGTGTGGCGTTGTAGTGTAGCAGGTTTCCAGAGCTCCTCCTGTCCTTTCTAAGATTACACCAGTTTGTGCTAAGAAAACATAAATTTTTTCCTGTTAATAGGTAAGTGAAGCTACTTAGTCTAACGCGCTCTTATAAATATTCTAGTTAAGGAAAACTGGATTCGCTGCCAAAAATTCAATGTTTGGTACCACGACTTATGCGTTGGTGCCTGACGGAAAAAGTGCTTTTTATGTGGAAGATGCCAGTAATCAACATTGTACCAGTAAATGATCACAATTGTACCTAGTGTGGTACATTTTCTATCGATTTTTCTCAATTCGGTAACCTTCTTTTGTGTTTATATCAACATTTGTAATTGTCTAATATTTGTGTTACATAATCATTAAACATCGAAGAACAAGTGCCATAGTTAAAATTATTTCTTTTCCCGATATATTTCCAGTTACAAAAACATTTGTCCGAAATGATGGAAAGTGTACCACTTTACCCTAAATATAACTGGAAGCTTGCAAGACCGTCTAATAAACCTTCTCTAGAGAGACTTCATTGCATACGTATTATGACTCACTCATTAGTCCATGCAAAGTTATTTTCATTTAAAATACGCAGAAATTGCCGCACGAGTGCTTTTAAATTTTTTTGGACATGTGTTTACGGAGATGTTTTCTTGACGTAGTAGAGCTCAGAGTCGGGAACTGAACAAGGGGCTATAAATAATTCAGTTTGTGATGCAAAACAGAACTCGGCAAGGCAAAATTTCCGCGTAAAATCTTAATGCGTACGTAGTGCGTGCAGCGAGCGTAATATTTTAATGACCCGTTTTCAGGTATCTCGCCCGCGCCGCGCTGCAGAAAGTCTCGGTGAGAGGTGCTGGAGTGAGGCGAGCCCGTGTTATTGGGACGCGGCTCAGCATTCACCGGCAAGGAGCGCCTGCATCTCCATGGCAACCGTATCCGCTTTTGCCTGCCCCCGCTAATTAACTGCGCCGTCGAGAGAACGCCACGCAGAAAACTTCTGCAAACGCCGCCTTCGTGTGCAAAGCACGCGTCGCACGACCTGAAGTCATCATCCTAATAATCGATCCAGAAAATTACGTATTTAAAAGCAGTTACTGCACTCAAAGCGTGTTAAGTCAGCAGCAAATACAGCGCTGGCCATCGAAAATGCAACACCAAGACGGACAGGACACGTCGCAGCAAAATTTGTTTGGGAGATGACACGTGGTACAAGTTTACAGCCCCTCGCAAAGTGAGGAACACGAGGAAATCAGTACTTACAAGGAAAGTACTTAGGCTCGAACAAACAGAAATACACCAAAATCGTATGATAGATAATGTAAAGGTCCCTTATTGCACTAATGGTACTCCCGCATCTGTAAAACTCTGCAGTCGCCCATTAGAGGCCTCTGTGTGTGCCATGCTGCATTGCACTTTGACCTGCCGGTACGCCAGAAGTGACGGTGCAGTGTGCCTCTGAAGTTGCGTTTTGTGACGTTATTTGTACAGTGAAGCGTCAGATGGGGCGGCGATTGGGAATCAATCCTGCTAATGTATTGCAATTGGTTGAGATGAAATTCCGAAGAGCCCTTCTTCGTGAATACGGTCTTGGTGTAGAAGAAGAATCATTCACTTTTTTTCTGCTATCTAGTATAGTGCAGAAATATGAGCATAGATTAGAAACACTGTAATAGATAATAGGTAACATACGAATGATTCTACACCAATACCATCTACACGAAGAAGGTTTCTTTGTAACTTCACCTCAACCAGTCACACTATATTAGCAGGATTGATTACCAATCGCCGACCCATCCGACACTTCACCACACAAATAACGTCACAAAACGCAACTTCAGAGGCACACTGCACCGTCACTACTGGCGTACCGGCAGGTCAAAGTGCAATGCGGCATGGCACACGCAGAGGCCTCTAATGTGCAACTGCAGAGTTTTGCAGATGCCGGAGTATCACTAGTGCAACAAGAGATCTTGTTAGTGTGGCCGTCCTTGATGGCTATCACGCTGCTACAAGCGTCGACTTTCGATCAGAGGGGCTTTGAATGTGTCGTCGAGGTACTGCAGTCAATGCTGATTCTGAATATTGTCAAAGTTGATGTCGTTTAGAAGTCGATAGTGTATTCCGGGCCAGTCGACCCACAATCATCGACTAGACGTTTTCGATACGAATGGGGTCGAGAGAACAGGAAGACCAATGCAACTATCACGTTGCTTAGTGTTCGTGGCAAGTGGAAAGAGATCGTACCGTTAAGAACACACCTTATCAGCTGTGGTACCACGACTGAGCTCGTAAATTAAAAACGAACTATTCAAACACTGTTAATAAACATTTTTGCTATTTTTCTCGTATGTGCATGTAGTTTCACGTGTGAACGCCATGTAAACTGGGTATTTCTCAGAGATATGTCCCGGAATACTACGATTAGAAATATAACTTAATTACAACTCCGACAAAAACCAGACAGCAGTTGTAAGAGTCGAAGGGCATGAAAAGGAAGCAATGGTTAGGGAGAGAATAAGACAGGGCAGTAGCCTTTCTTCAATGTTATTCAATTTGTACACTGAACAAGCTATGAAGGAAAGCAAGGAGAAATTTGAAGAAGGAAATAAAGTTCCGTTTAAAGAAATAAAAACATTTCGTTTTACTGATGACATTGTCATTCTGTCCGAGACAACAAAAGACCTGGAAGAGCAGTTGAACGGCATGGACAGTGCGTTGAGAAGTGCATATAACATTAACAAGAGCAAAACAATGGTAATGGAATGCAGTCTAAGAAAATCAGGAAACGCTGAAGGAATTAGAGTAGGTAACGAAACAATAAATGTGGTAGATGAATTTTGTTATTTGGGCAGTAAAATAACATATGAAGGTCACAGTACATCTACATCTCTAAATGTGAATGTCTGTTCGGTGTACGTTTATCACGTCTGAACCACAAGACATAAAGAGCTAAAAATGTGTACACTTACGAATGTCTACCCGGGGAAGACTTTAGGCACGGTTTTATAGCGATCAGATAGCTATTTACCTATATATATTAATGTAATGTCTGTTCGGTGTACGCTTATCACGTCCGAACGACAAGACGCAGAGACTTAAATATTTGTACAGTTATTAATTTTTACCCGAGGAACGTCTTAGGCATGGTTTTATAGCGATCTGAGAGATATTTAGTAATTTGAAGAATATATCGCGAAATGCGGAACAATAATTACTCTTCGAAAATTATATTTACTCTTTGAAAATGGTTTTATTGGTTGCATTGTAGTTTGAGGGTTGATAATGGTAAAAGGGTGGAGTATATTGGGATGAAAAGTTATTGGTGTATATAAAATTATATATGTGTGTGTTAATATCTCGCTTTGCAGCGAAAACTACAGAACGCAAACGAATGGTCTGTGTGTAATTCTTGTCCGAAGTCACACCCGTTGTACACCATAGCAGTTCCATGCCGATAGCTATAAGGGGGTGGAAGATATGGTGATTGAAAGTCGTCAAATCATAAAAAAAATTCGGACTGAAGGCCAGCGATGACGTTTGCGAGTCTATATGCTAGGAGGTGCCGGCCGCGGTGGCCGAGGGGTCTGAGGCGCTCCAGTCACGGTCTGCACGGCCACTACGGTCGGGGGTTCGAATCGCCCCTCGGGCATGGATATTTGTGCCGTCCTTAGGATTAGCTAGTTCATAAGTAGTTTGTAAGTTTAGGGACTGATGACCCGTAGTTAAGTCCCATAGACTCTACAAAGATTTGAACATTTTTGCTAGGAGGTTATGTGCAGCGAAACGTAATGCCACAGATCATATCTTTGGTCTATGCATGCTACAATGTCTTCAGCTCTTTCTCTGTAAGGATAAGCAGACGAATAAGGAAATATAAGCATAAATCAATAAAGCAATAAAAAAGAAATTCCTTTTATACAACTCTTTAAAAAATCGATTTGACGTTTCGCGCATTACATCAAGTGATCGATCTGTGGTATTATTAAAATCATTATTGTTCAATTTCGTGATTGATCTACACTACTTACTTCACTTTTTTTTATTTGAATGTTGATTAAAAATGTTTGTTTTTAAAGAAGGTGTTGTATTTCATTTCATCCTTCAAAACCATTCTCATAGCACACTACTGAAAGATAGTTTATCTATCATAATCAACCAACACGCGAGCGGAGCCGTGGGTTTAAGCTAGTAGGAGATAAAATGCAGAATGGCAATGGAAAAAACGCGTTTTTTAAAAAGAGAAGTTTGTTAAAATCTAATATCAATTTAAGCGTAAGGAAGTCTTTTCTGAAGGCATTTGTGAGGAGTGTTGCCTTGTATGGCAGTGAAACATGGACGATAAATAGTTCAGACAGGTAGAAGATAGAGACTTTTGAAATGTGGAGCTACAGAAGAATGCTGAAGATTATGTGGGTGGATCATGTAACTAATGAGAAGTGGAAAGAAAAGGAATTTTGGCATACTTAGCCTAAAATAAGTGATCGATTGGTAGGACACATTCTTAGACTTCAAGGAATATTGAATTTCGCATTGGAGGGTGTTGGTTGCCGTTCTTATGAGGAGATGAATAGGCTTTAATAGAACGCTCGTCTGAAAATGTAAGTGTAATATATATTGCGAATTACATGATTTGACTTCGAGTTAAAACAATATGTAGAACCAATATTATCCACACCCGGTCATTTTCTTTCCACAGATAATATCGATCTTGTGTAAGTGCTCTGGAGCTATATGGCTAACGAAAAACTTTATCGGCTTAACCGATACTTTGCTATTAATTTCTATTTACACCCATCGTTAAGGACCTGCTAGTTTTTCTATTTAAAATATTAGTTCAATGCCTTTCAGATCAAATTTTAAAACAATATTTCACGCTCTCAGAACTTTTGCGATAACTACAGTCGAGAAGCTTCTACCGCCATATGGATGCAGAACATTATTTCAACTCTAGTTTGTCGATAAGAAGACATTCACTGGTTACACAGTACATTTTTATAATTTATTCCACAAATGATAACTATTTTTTGTAATAATAGTTTGAAGTCCCATAATAATTTTTGGATTGTGTTCCCCATCTGTTACGTGGCAATTTTAAATCAGTAAGCTATTATGTTTAAAGTAAAACACCTTGATAAATCCAGCTTTTAAGAAATTCAGTCTTTAGCTTTAATTCAGAACCTGCATAACGCAGTTTCCAACTTATTATTTTGTTACGCTTACGGGCAACTAAATTAAACTTCACGAACATTAAGAGGAAAAGCAAAAATAATAAATTATATAAAGAAAATCTTAACGCAGTGCAACCCCTATAAATTTTGAAAAAGGTTATGAAACCTCCAGTTTGTTTAGGAACCTGAGCGCGACTTTACAGTAAAGCCGAAATTCATTGCTCAATAAATTACTTTCGAAACACGCGGCTTTTGGTTCCGTTTAATATTACATCTCCGTTGCGCATTTGTCGACGGGACGTTAAAACCTAATCTTTCTTCCTTCCCTCCCTCCGTTACACATTTGCGTTTCCTAAATGAATGTGCCGAGGCGGAGCGGCCGAGCGCTGTGCTGTGATGCGCGAGGCCGTTCCCCGTCGGGGAGTCGAATCCCCCCTCGGGCATGAACGTTTGTGTCGTCTTTAGTATAAGATATTTCATAAATACTTTGTACGTTTAGGGACTGATGACCCCGCAGTTAAGTCCCATAAGCTTTACAAACATTTGAACCTTTGTTTCCTCAAGGAATTTGTAACGAAGCGTGCAGTCCCCCTTCCGATCTTATCTGTCGCCTTTATCAACCCCCATCTGGTACGTATCCCATACTGCTGAGCCATATTCAAATAGTGATCGAATGAGTATTATGTAAACTATTACCTTTGTTGTTCGACTACATATGTTGAGATATTCCGATTTCTAGACTTACAAACAACTTAAACTAACTTTTTCTAAAGAAAACACACATACCCATGCCCGAGGGAGGAGACGACCTCTGACCGGAACGGCCGCGTAATCCGTGACATGACGACTCAAGCCGCTTGTCCTTTGCCGCACGGAGATCGACTGTAACGCCTGAGGATTCTGCCTTACCCACGATTTATTTTGTATATTCAGTTCACTCCAAATAGTTATTTACATATACTCCCAGATATTTTCCGGATGTAACTGCTTCCACTGTTGGTTCTGCTATGTATATATTTGCAGTACACCACATTTCAGCTTCCTGCACCAAATGTCGATAAGATGCCGATCCTGCTCCATTTTGCTACAATTTCCGCCTTTGCGAGTTTGTTGTGTACTACAGTATCATCTGTGAAAACCCTCACGAAACTTCCAACGTTATGAACTACGCCATTTGTATATAGTGTGAAAAATAACAGCACTATAACACTCCGCTGTGGTACGTCAGAAATCACTTTCAAATCAGAAAACTTCTGTCCGTTGAGAATGGTATGCTCTTTTCTGTTCACTAGAAACACTTCATTCCAGTCATACGGTTGACCTGATATTTCGTACACTCGTAATTCGTTCATTGGGTACAAGTTGCGGGACTATAAAAAGTAGAAAAATGTTACTTCAAAATTTCTCATCGGCTCATAGGCTGCTGTATTTGCCAATAAATAGCTGTAACTTTGATAGGTTATTCAATTTATGTAAACTTCTTACCGTAGATAAAGTTTCGAGCATGTTAAGCTTAACGTAATAATTTGTGGCGAACCGTGAAAAAATTTAGTCATGATATGAATAATATATGAATTTTCGGACTTCAAAAAAGTGTATAAGATACTGCACGTTCTTTTAGTAGAGAAATGAAATTAAATGAGCTGCGAAATTAGTGGAGATTAATGATTACTTTATATGCAAACTGAAGCGCAATGGCGCCAAAATCTTGTGGTATGGTAAGAACTGGAATATTGGAAAATAGCAATTAAGTAATCATCCAGGGTCAGAGAAAGAATCTCAAAAAATCGCTGTATCGCTGTAAAACCCATATTGATTCCTACAGAAGAGCTTTGCCGAATTTGGTAACGAAAACATCAATGCTACTTCAATATCATCCTTCTCAAATTACGGTATGCGATGGATAGTGATTTTCTTCTGGAAGAGGTAGACGCCGCGCCGTCTGGAAACTCATCAGACATGAAGGTAATCGTTAATAATATCCACAACTGCCTTGGTGCTTTGGTTACTGCCAAAAGCCCCGTGGAAGCCAATGTTAACGTATAGTGTGTTACTGCCACCTACGGCCTTCGTCCGTTGGTCGATGCGTCGTGTTCCGAATAGCCATTGGCCTGGATAACGTCGAATTCAGACACGATCGTTGGCTTGGTGTTAGTAGAAACTTGGGTATTCGGGACAGCCGACATGTTTTCAATAATCCACGGTCCAAACGCGATAGTGTTCGCTGGGCTCATAAGTAGGTTAACATGGGAGAACGTATAGTTGTTATCTGTTCCTGAGCTCCAGGTTCAGTAACCTGTGTTAAACACTGCCAATGCGTATTTTGTGGATGCTATGGCAAGTTCAGTAAATAAAACAATTTTAAGAATACTATCATATGTCTATATCACTCTGAATTGTCTGGGAACTGATTAAGAATTGACAGGTTTGGTGCAAGAAGGAGGCAGCTCAATTTGTTTCCTGTATTGAGTGCGTTACACTGACCTGGACGACTATGTGTTTGCTTCAGTGGCAGCCATTAGTTTTACAAGCTTTTGACCAATGCCAGTATAGTGTGCAAGTGTGTAAGTTTGATGTGTTACATTATGGAGCATAAACACAAGTTTGGGGCGAGGAAGCGAAAAGAAAAGTACAGTCAACGTTCAGTTAATGGCAGCACACGTCACACGCAATGGGCCCGTTCGTGTAGAACCTGCTTCAGTCGGCTCTGGCTCTCGAACATACTTATTCTTCCACATATAAAGGTTTCGATGGTATGATGCGAATTTCAGACAATCGGAAATAAAGGGTTAAAAACAACGTACAATCTTTTAAAAAACTGACTGCTATATTTGGAGTTGGGACCCGATTTTGCTTTCTGCCCCAGGCCCTGTGCTGGCTCTCAGCGACTCTGGATACCACATCAACGAGAATGACTTTCATACTATTATGGTAGCCCCATGGTGCCTCGCTCTAAGTAATCGTCATTTCAACCTAAAATAAAGAGTTGAGAGAGTTGACAGTTGTGCTGTATCATACACGAGTTGCAATTGTAACGAATATTTGAATGAAATACATTACTATATTTATATTATATATAATATCTGATCTGATCCCATCATTGTATAGGAAAGAAGTGTTTGTGTGTGTTTGGGGGGGGGGGAGTAGGGGATGTTAAAAGTGGTAGAGGATGACCAACCAATGAATGTAGCGAGCAGTTTCAGAATGATATACGAGGTATGTCCACAAAGTAAGTTCCGTTTAGTTATATAAACCAAACCTGAACAGATGCAGAAAAAATATTTATTGTATAAAAATCCGCAACTGTTCAACTACTTTTCTACATAACTTCCGAAATTTTGTAGGCACTTGTCATAGCGTGGGACAAGTTTTGGTGTGCGTTTTTCATAGAAGGTTTCCGCCTGTGTATTCAACCATGTGGCAAACAAGTTCTTTCAGCTCATCATTGTTAAAGTGTTGACCACCAAGGACAGATTTTAGGTGTAAGAAGAGATGAAAGGAGTCTTCTTCTTACCTTCACGTTGCCGCCCGACCTCACAAGTCGAATGTGACCAAACAACTCTTAAGGGAATTTCACTGGGACGTGTTTCATCATCCTCCGTACTGTCTCACTCCTAGCGACTTCCTTCTTACACCTAAAACCTGTCTATGGTGGTCAACACTTCAGCAATGATGACGAGCTGAAAGAACATGTTACCACATGGTTGAATACACAGGCAGCAACCTTCTACGAAGAAGGCATATAAGGACTTGTGCCACGGTATGACAAATGCCTACAAAATTTCGGAAGCTATGTAAAATAAAATGTTCAAATGTTTGTAAATCTATGGGACCAAACTGTGTGGTCATCAGTCCGTAGCTTACAAACTACTTAAACCTAGGTAAACTAACCTAAGGACAACCACACACACCCATGCTCCAGGGAGGACTCGAACCCTCCACGGCGAGCAATCGCGCGCTCCGCAGCGAGACGCTTTAGACCTCTCGGCTACTCCACCGCGGTGAAGCTATGTAAAGAGGTTGTTTAATAGTTGTATATTTTTGTACAATAAATATTTTTTTCTGTATCTATACACGTTTGTTTTATGTAACCAAACGGAACTTACTTTGTGGACATACCTCGTAGTTTGCAGTATTCAATCGGAAATGAGGAGGCTTGTACTGGATAGGGTAGTGTGGAGAGAGGCTTCAAACTAAAGAGCCTTTACAGGCGCTCTACAAAACCCAGTCTTCGGACAGGAGACCACAGCAACGACGACATGACGCGGTGAAATGCACAAAATTTACTCACCGCCCCTTGTCGACTGCTTTAGAGTTGAGGCGGCGGTGTTTCCCTAGAGGGTGGTGGGGGGCGCTAGTGGGCTGCTCAGCGATTCCAGGCACTCTCTCCTGCCGTCGGCACGTAGAGGGCTGGCGGGGGCGGCCGGAAGCGGGGCAGAGAGGCTGCCTGCCTGACACTGACACCTCACAGCGCTGCCGAGTGCCGACTACTGGAGGAGCCGCTGAACCACCGCTGGCGTTGCACATGCAGCACCGTTTGGATGAACTTATCTATTTCTACATCCACACACCGAAACCCATGTCACGGTATCTGGCGCAGGGTATCCTGTGTAACATTGTAACTCCCTACTCCTACTGCAGTTTTATAAGTTTCGTGGAAGGTATTTAAGGGGGGATGTTGATGAAATTAACCAAAAATGTCATTTTTTTCGATTTATTTTTTATTTGTGATTCTTCAAATTCTCCCGGCGTACTTCGTACCGAAATAATTCGCGGGTAAACTGCCGGGTTTCAGTGTCCAACGGGCACAATATTTCAGCAAACGACCACGTTGCCATCATCAGGTGCGCTGTTGAACTGACTGATGGAGAGGTCCTCGCGGCGCTTTTATCGCCATCCGCTCTATCGGCGGTCCGCGCCCAGCATTCTGCCCTCGCTTCTCCCGCCGACCGAGTGTTCAACTCGAGGTCCGCGCCCAGGTGCGCGTGCTGGCGGCTCTTCTGCTGTTCCTCCGCCTACCCCCGAAGTCGGTTCTTTGTCAGATATCTCATTCCTCTTCTTCATCAATCTAATAGCGGGATCCCATGCCTTGCACCCGGCAATTTACCCGCTAATTATTTCGATATATTTTATTTGTTGGTACACCTCGTGGACAATAAGTTCCCAAAGTATCAACGTTGAAATCGCATCCGAAATGCCTGAAAAGTAATTAAAAGTGTGACGCGGTGTCCTTGCCACGCCCACGTTTTGAAGAAGCACTGCAGTACCAGCTCAGTGAACAACGATTCTGTCTATTACTTTCAACCAAACACGTGCGGGCTACATCTAGAAGGCCGTGATACGTACTCTTTGGTTTTTTATAGATCATCTTTGACTCTGTTCCGTATCTAATAAACATTAACAAACTAACTGCATCGCGCCGGCCGCGGTGGTCGAGGGGACTGAGGCGCTCTAGTCACGGTCTGCGCGGCCACTACGGTCTGGGGTTCGAATCCCCCCTCGGGCATGGATATTTGTGCCGTCCTTCCCAGGCCTAGCTAGTTCATAAGTAGATTGTAAGCTTAGGGACTGATGACCCCGTAGTTAAGTCCCACAAGTTCTACAAACATTTGAACATTTTTAACTGCATTGCTTATGACGAAGCAATTTTTTTTCTTTGTGATACTGATGGAGATTTATACAAGTGTTCGATTCTTTCTTCATTCAGTTATGCCACGATCACAAAGAGTGTATAAAAACTGGATAAACTGCGTATGAATAAGTTAGTGAATAGAAGACGTGAGAAACAACGAAATCAGCAATGAGGCTACGTCCGAAGTAAGAACATCTGCTGAAAATATGAACTCGTCTCCTAGCAGCTCGAAGTGAAAAATTAGTAAGATGAGTGGTGCATACTACAGTGATGAATCTTGGTTTCTGGCCGATCCTGCACTTCTCAAAAAGTGTGTTCATGGCAAAACATAGAATCCAAAGGAGACTCTAAATTCACTCATTTGGAAACGTTGCCCTAAAACAACATTTGCATTTGCAACTTATGATGCAGTTCTTGTATTTCTTTTTATGGGAACGTCTGGAGTATGAACGTACTAGAAAGAATGGGCTTCCAGATAGGAAATTTTACTTAAGACATCCTGAGAAAAGTAGATTTACAGCGCGTAAAGAAAAGAAGACAGACAACAAGAAACCAGAAGAGAAGCCTTGAAGGGAAAGACGATCCAGATGAGAAACGCGGTGCCTTCTGAAGAAGTGACACAAGGAAAGAAGTTAGGTTGAACATTAAATTGCGTTTCCTGAAAGGTTTTTTTTTTTTAAGTTTATGTACTTTATCTTCAGATTCTATGAATCTGTAAACCATAATAAACGTTGTCTCAAGAGCAAATTTTTATATTTTGATTGCAAGCTGAGGTATGGGGCAAAGCACTTGGAATTTTTATTGAATTTAAAATTGTACTTATTATCATTAAAAATATGAAAAGTCTCCTATTTGATCTATTCCAAAAGCCTCAAGACAGAAGCTTACAACATCTAAAGAGATGAAACAGACAAAGATTTTTGTAGCAATCACTTGAGTACTTTCTGAGAAAAAAGAACATACATTATTTTTTGAAAATAAAACTTCAAATTCCATTAAAGATGTTGAATATATACAATCAATGCATTTTATATGTAAATGAGTTACTTTCATGTAAAGTGTGGTAAAAAATTTCATTGCCATATCTCCAAAACTGTGAATTGCTGCATTTTTGAAATAGTGTGTGTATTTCATAAACTTCCTCCCCTTAATAAGAATTAAAAAAAAAAGTTTAGATCGCTAACACTGTATTGATATATTACGGCTTTTCCGCTATCTGCTATCATCAGATCTAAAAGCTTCGCAACTTGCAAAGTAAAATTCAGCATCAATAATAAAATCTTTACTGAGTAGGGGGCGTCAACTAGTCCTGACGCCTCCTACTAGGTAGAGATTTTATTATTGACGGTGACCTTCATGTTGCTAGTTCAGAGGTTTTTAAAACTGGTAATGGCAGAAGCCGAAACGTCGTAATAAACAAATATAGTGTTATCTACATAAATGTGCCAAATTTGTTGGTGACCGGCAGAACCAAATACGTTGTTCATATCATTATGATAGAGACCGCATACAAATACGTTTTTCTTGTTCGAATTTTCCAACATTCCTTATTCTTGTGAAAACTTTGCTGGGACCATAACGAATAAAATAAAATAATAATTAGCACTCTCCATCATTAGAAATGTGCGTTATAGTGTCGTGTTCATTCAAAAACATATTAATAAAAGCACTTTTAGTTTCTCTCAAATTTTCCAATTTTCCGGTAGCTTTTCCAAAAAATTACTGTCACAGAACCTAGTCCTGAGAATTATGAACGAAACAAAACGAGAAAAGGGCACGTAAATCCGTCGACACATTCTCAAGTGATGCTTTTATAAACAGGCGATAAGTTATTTTTATATACAGGTTGAACCTAAAATATATGTAAAAAATGAAACGGCCGGTAGAAGGGACCGAAATAAGCAGACTTCGTATGGGAATGTGGGGTCGATAACGACGCCTTGAGCCGGTACAGAGCGCTGCAGAGGGCGGTGTTTGCACGCGCTTTGCTCGCTAAATTTATTATTTTCCGACCGGATCTCTCGCAGCATGCATCGTTTCACCAATGCAGAGGTGGTCGGCATGCGTTTCATGTATGGGGCTGCGTATTAAAAGCCTGGTGTATAAGAGTCCCGTCACATCTGAAGAAGGCCTGGTGCCCGCGTGTCTGTTGCTACTGTACAAGTGTTCGATATTCCAGACATCTTTTCTAATGTACGCAGAACCATGCACCGTCGCTGTGACTCTTGTATCGCTATTGGTGGCCGCTCTTTCGAGCACCTCTTGTGAACTATCACTACATAATTTTTTTGTCCTCACTTCCCTTTCAAGTATCCTTTCCTTCACATTTCTGGACACACCACTGCTGTCACATGTCATTACCGACTACACAATGGTATAAGAAATCTGCTTACTGTACTCTCCATTTCGGTCCCCATTTTTGACCTGGCGCGCCGCAGTTCTCTCGGCCACCGCGGCCGGCTTAAATAGTGGCAACTATTTATTCACTACTGATACAAAAGTGTTGCATGTTTGCACGTGCTACTGTCCTTCAAAGTAATCACCAGCGTTGGGTACAACCCGTTGCCACCGATGTGGCAGAGCCTGTTCTGTTCATGGTGCAAGTGGATCAGTTCTGAAGCGAATGCCACGAAAGTGGTTCCTACATCTTGGGAATCAAATCAAAGTCGTAAGGACTTAAGTCGAGGGAGTATGATGCATGGTACAGTAATTCCCATTCGCAAAAAAAAAAAAAAAAAAAAAAAAAAAAAAGAACAGTAATACTGTGCATTTACGGTCTGCCGTGGAGGAAAGTAATACATTATGCATCACAGTCGTACACGAGATTCACCATAACTTTCACCATACTGGGGCTCTGACGCAATTTCGACTTTCGCTGCGACCCATAATGACGCCATTCGTGAGTTGGAGTTTTTGGGGCGTACGATGTGGGCCATATCTTATCCAGTGTTACGATACTGCGTAATAAAGCCTCTCCTTGGCGCCCATAGCGCTGCAAGTGCGCCTGAGCAGCGTCGTAACGCATCCATTTCCGTCAATTCATGCGGAGCGCATCGCGATGGAATTTTCCGTATGCCCAGGCGTTCCTTCCGGATGCGAAGCAAAGTCGCATGCGTTATCCGGTTTTCGTGTGCGGGGTAACGAATCGTCTGGCGTCGATCACTGTCCACTAACACGGCAACAGTATGCACTTCTCCTTCAGAGACACTGCCAGATGCTTTTATCCAACGTGCCACTGTTCTGCACAATACTGATTCCCCGCACGCTTCTCGAAGATCTTGATGACACTGTCGTGCTGTACGACCTCTGCCACATTTCAATCTTGATCGAAAACTTAGTGACACCGTGATGTTAGACCGCTCGCTCAGAAGTGACTTTCTTTCCCTCGATTTGTGTGCACGCCGGTGACATAGGACGGACGAGTGCTTTTGCTCGGAGCTAAGGTAAATATATCAACAACGTGTACTACCACCGACAATAGTAGATTCCATTGCATAGTGTCTCCACAGCACTGTTGCCACAATTTGAGTTCTAACCCTCGTATTTTGACAATGAGGTTTGTGTGTGTGTGTGTGTGAGGTAGGGATTTCTGGGTGTAATTTGTGGAGGGCCTACCTGATGTACACGTGATGATGGCTAAACACCGGGTTTCAGCTACCTTAACGCAAGGTGCGTGCCACCACAGAGTAACGTGCCACCTCTGTGCAGTGAGTGAGGGAGCCGGGTACCTGAGCAGTGAGCAGGGGCGGCCTAACAGGCGGGAGGTTTATGGGGGTATTTGCGGCGGCAGTAAGGTGCAGTAAGCCACGGCCACGGGCAGGCAGGGGAGCGTGAAGAATGGCCGGGCCGCCACCCGTCACCACTTCCACCTCCACCTGCAGTCTGCAGTCTGCAGTCTGCAGTCTGCTTGCTCTGGCCAGCGCTGGAACAACGTCGAAACAGGAGGCCAAGGCCATCTCGCTTTACGTCATGTAGAGTAGGCTGCGATCGCGTAGCTAACTGGTTCAATAATAGGCCCTAACGGTTAGCCATTTAGCTACACGATAGCCGCCTTCTCTGCATCACGCCAAACGAGAGCACCGCGGCCGCCTCTTTCGGAGGTGTTGGCCGGAAGCACCTCTCTGTAGAGTTGGGCAACATGATTCGTAGACTTAATTATGTCCATAATGGACGTGAGGTCGCGGTTGTATACTTAATTATTTTGTTGACTCCGTGCATTTCGCTAGTGTTATGCGCCGCCAGTTCTGGGGTCTGTTTTGAATCTTGACGAATCACAATATGCTGAGCACCTTTCTGCGGAGACACGGTTACAAGGGAAGTAACCACGTTTTCTTTTATTACGTTTTAGATTTTTATTGTCTCAGGTTTTAAGATTCTTGTATAGTTTATCTGATGATGAGGGCTTGACCCTTGAAACGCGTCATAATTTAGTGTTTTTACACGATCTTAGTGGTTGAGCCTACTTGACAAAATAAAAAATAAACACGACTCGTTTTCAGAAATCGATTCCTGCGATTCAATTCCATTTATTGCTACCATTCGGTCACGATTCTTTCCCGCCTGCAATAGCACGTTTCTTACGGGATGCCGTCGGCCTCCGTAGTCCAGTGCACAGCGTGGTAGATTGCCTCGCAGAGGGCCCGGGTTCGATTCCCGGTTGGGTTGAAGATTTTCTTCACTCCGGAACCGGGTGTTGTGCTATCCTTATCAGCATTTCATCATGATCGACACGCACGTTGCCACCAGCGAGGCAGAACATGATCTCAGCTGGGGTCTAACGGCCAAATATGCCACACGAAATCATAATAATGCGCAATACCAAAACATTCTACATTCTACACAGAGG
Organism: Locusta migratoria; assembly: GCA_026315105.1. Classification (NCBI taxonomy): domain Eukaryota; kingdom Metazoa; phylum Arthropoda; class Insecta; order Orthoptera; family Acrididae; genus Locusta; species Locusta migratoria. The sequence goes on from CM048744.1 coordinate 362,823,362, forward strand.
TTGCAGTACATATGTGTAAATGTCACTGAAGTTAGAATCTAACCTTGTGATTCACGTACTACAAGTCATTCACGATTCTTTCTGGTCTTCGATAGAATGAAGACCACATTGGTATCGGAATTTGTATTTGTGGTGCGTAAAGTTTAGACCTCAAACCAGCGCCATTCGAATCAACTCTAAAAAATTCCCGAGAAAATAGACTTTGACGTTCTTTTTGAAACACATATAAATACCTGTTATGTTACCAATAATTTCGCTAGTTGGCGTAGTTCATTAGTTAGCGTTGCAGATTGTCAAACTAGTTTAATGTAGGTAAGGTAGTTCTAATTCTGTTGTAACCTTATAATATCTTTTCGTCCTATTCGAATACTTCAACAATTGAAATATACATTTCATTAAATGTGTGGAAATTAACTCATACCTAAGAGTTACAAAACACTTTTTATGTAAAATTTCGTTGTTTCAGGAAACACGTATAAATAGTGAAACAACGTCTCTAAATACTAAATTTTATTCGAAATACATCTATGAAGGTAAAAAAAAAAAAAAAAAAAAAAAAAAAAAAAAAAAAAAAAAAAAAAAAATCAGTCAACAATCCGAAGATTGGTTTCAACACCACAGTACTTTATTAGGCATGGTCCTGTTTGGAGGTGGTATGCCGTTGCCTTCCTTCGAACTGACTTACCCAGCCAGCTATAGGGGGACCTACAGTTTAACGTGGGTTCCGAACCACGGTGCTACTCGGTATTTTTCACATGAGCAATACTCCCAGAGGTGAAAGAAGTGGAACGTGACAGATAAGAAACCTAGGATCTGTCGGGAATCGAACCCGCGATCTTTGGGTTTGTAGTCTGGCACTCTACCACTTTGCAACGGAGTCGCAATCACCAGATTAACTCAAAAAGAAAAACCTCCAAATACGAAATATAATCCAAATCGTTACAGCCGTTTCCAGGACAAGCGAATTATATTACATGTAAAACTGTACAAAGGAGGTGTGTGTGTGTGTGTGTGTGTGTGTGTGTGTTCCACGGTATCTAGAACAAATAAGAGGCACGTATTATTTCATCATAGATTTTTTAACATTTTAATCGTGTGTATCGGCAGCTGTGTATTTTGCTGCGTTTCGTTTCTGTCATCTGTAATACATGAATAATAGTTACCGGCTGAGGATCTTTGTTTTGTGCTTCCTTTGTTCACACGCGTCCCCCTCCATCACGGCTCGCTGGCTTTCTCAAATATTCGGAACGATCCGGCAGTTGCCTTCGAATCAAGAATCGTTGGATCATGGAATCGTCACGAGACAGACGATTCTTTGAACGACGATTCTTCCTCACACGATTCAATTCTTACGATTCCTTATTTCTATTCGTTCAAATGATCGACTCATTCACAACTCTACTTCACTGCCGGCGCCGCCAGTACTTGCTGCACTGACGGTTTGACGGATCAGCTCGGTGACACTACTCCGTGACGTCACTTTGACGTCTACACCCCCAGTTTCGACCGTCTGACATATCTATCGAATTCTGTGGTCCTGACCCTCCCGTAACACGAAGCTCACATCTCGTACACTTGCCCCCGTAGCTGTATGAGCCTTACATATCATATCACTACTTGCTACTTTCAGTACGTATTTCCATGCCTGGATGTAATATGGATAATCAAGTATGTTCAGAAATTATGTTTGTGAAAGCACTATCACTCTGTGTGCCTCTTCAGTACAGGGAAATGGAAACGTTTTTATAGGTCGTACAGCAATAGCTAAATCACTTTTGTTTTATGTGATTTCATTTGATCTGCTTACTGATTTCGCTTTAACTAATACGTTTACTCAACTGAGCACAACACACTTGACGTAATGTCATCATCATAAAAAATTATACGTGCTTTGTACACGAGAATAATAATTAATACAGTGTTTCTACAACACTTTTCTCAAACCATAAGAAAATTATAAATAAGGAGTATTGTCGTGACTGTGGTAGTCCTTCTTGCACGTGAATTAAAAAAGCAAGTTAAGACTTCAGTTGGTATCTTCATTGAAATTTTGAAAACCCCAGTATTACTGCTTTTTTCTTTGAAATCGGGACGTACCAACGTCATACTCGTTATTTGCCGCGGTGGAGTGGCCGAGCGTTTTACGGCGCGTAACAACTGAGCACGCCGCTGCTCGCCTTCGGAGGTTCAAGTCTTCCCTCGGGATGGGTGTGTTTGTTGTCCTTAGCATAATCTATTTTTAGTACTTTGTAAGCCTAGGGACAGATGACCAGAGTAGTTAAGTCCCATTACGAAATATGCTTAACAAACCGTAAAAAAAATACTGATTGTGTCACGTATGGACTAATTTGTGCGACCAAGTGTAAACTATTGCAACCACGACCTCCTTCTTTTCCACTTGAAAGTAATTCTAAAAACGAGAAAAAACAGGAACATTCCTGTATCTGCACCAGAATAAATTGCTTTCGCATATATACTCCAATTCAAGATAATCTTGTTTCAAATGTTCAAATGTTTGTAAATCTATCGGACCAAACTGCGTGGTCATCAGTCCATAGCTTACAATCTACTGAAACCTAGGTAAACTAACCTAAGGACAACACAAACACCCAAGTCCCAGGGAGGACTCGAACCTCCACGGCGAGGAACCGCGCGCTCCGCAGCGAGATGCTTTAGACCGCTCGGCTACTCCACCGCGACTACTCTTGTTTTAAAAGAAGTCTCCTACAAGTAATAACTAACCTTGTATTTGAAAACTGTTTCCACAAGAAAATAGTTAAATATAATTGCAGGAAACTACCTAAAACAACAAAGGCTACTAAATGAATATAAATATCTTGTAACCGAAACGGAGGAGTGTATAACAGCAAGAAAGAGTAGTGACTCAAAACATCCAAATACTATTAAAACTAATGTGCAACATTAATAAAAGTTATGAAAAGTCCATAAGTATATATATCATGTCTCAATTAGTAACTCTGATCGTAAAATTAATGGAAGGGAAACAGGGCAACTAAGAGCGTAGGAAGAAATGTTCAAATGTTTGTATAGCTTATGGGACTTAACTACGGGGTCATCAGTCCCTAAACTTGCAAACTACTTATGAACTAGCTAACACTAAGGACGGCACAAATATCCATGTCGGAGGGGGGATTCGAACCCCCGACCGTAGTGGCCGTGCAGACCGTGACTGACGCGGCGCAGTCCCCTCGACCACCGTGGCCGGCTAGGAAGACTGTGTATCATCAAACTGAATGGAAAGTTTACTAATAAAAAGTCAGAAGTTGAAATGAGGTCATACCTGCGTAATTTCATAGAACTGAAATTACACTCATCTCTCCCTTTGAAAATTTGAAAACAATAAATTCACTCAAAAATAAAAGCTTCCGTCGAATTGGTGGAATTTCCAGTAGAGGGAAAGCTTGCTCCTAGAAGACAATTAGGATTCTCATCCACATATGTAAAAGCTGTCCGAAACAGGGCATGTTACTTCATGGAGTGAAATACACTTCTATGAAATCATTGCATAAAAAATGGGATAGATCTAACAAATTCTCTGATGACTCTTACTTATGACACCTTTATCCACAATTCTCGAGAAAGTAATGTTTTCAAGAGTAGCTTCACATATTTGTAAAAATAAAGTAATAACAAATGTCCTTTTGCGTAAAAGAAAGGCTTTTCAACAAAAACTGCTATATGTGGTTTCACTGATGAAAATTAAATGGTCTGAATAAGTGGACATCAGTCAATGGGTTTTTTTGTGATTTCTCTAAGGCTTTTGATAGTGTAAGTCATGAAATTGCGGTAGATAAGCTCAAGTATTGTGGTACGAGTACATAGTGCACAAATGCTTGAATTAATACCTAACTGGAAAAGCGCAGAAAATTGGAGCATGCCTCTGATTATACAAATACAGCAACCACTGAAAACAATAATTAACTGATGAAATTGCGAAGTGGTCAAACTTTCACGTACAAAATTGTGGGGCTTTACAGACGGGATCTAGAGGGCTGCCATTACGTCCTTTCTTCGTATTGCTGAGATGGGGCCTGGCGCCTATTGGCCTATGGGTAATCCTTTACAGCGTACCTGCAGTGAATACCTCCTTCGCTTCAAGGAGATGCATATAGACACTGACAGTAGGTTTCCATGTCTGTATTTTCTAAATCAGCGTTGCGAATGTATAGTCTCAACTTTTATTTTATGCAGTTGCTACATCTTAATTTAGTAACCAACAACTGTGTTAACAGTTTATTGCTACGCTTTCTATCAACATTTTAGTCACTTAAGTCTTAGAATGAGGACTGCCGACGTATCCTACAACAACATTCTGAATCATCGCACATGCTCTATCTGCCAACATTACAGCTGATAAATACTGCAGTGTTTCTGCACAGAGACCTGTTTGCAACACCTGAGCGTTGTTTACATTGAATAAGTTATGTAAGAACAATAGCCAGAAACCGGGATGGTGCGAATATTTAACTTTGCAATTTTTGATAAGGAATTCGAGATATCAGTGGTTAGTGACGTATTTAACAATCAGAAACCTCCTTTCAAATTGAAACTAAATCAGAAAAATCAACTGCTAGGATATGACAGTAATGTGTGCAAAAGTACTGCAATAGTTTGGAAAGTAAGTTCCGTTTATATTTTTCTCTGTGGTACTGCTACGACCACAGTTCTTATCATGCACAGTAGTGTCTCTGATTCAATCTGAACGAATGATGCCCATTTCGAGTTCGCTCTGTGTTGCGTGTCGTTTGTAGTGATTTTTTTTATAACCATATCGTTGAGCGAAAACATAACGTATATGAATTGAAATATATGATTAGTTTTCTTAATGTTAGCCACGCGGGATTGGCAGAGCGGTTCTAGGCGCCATGTCAGGGAATGTGAGGCCTCTCCCGACGTAGATTCGAGTCCTCCATCAGTCACTGGTATGTGTATTGTACTTAGTTCGGTTTAACATAGTATAAGTAGTTTGTAAGGCCAGGGATTGATGACCACAGTAGATTGGCCTCACCGATTTAAAAACATGTGAACATTTTCTGAATGATAAGAACTTTAAACCACGTGACATTCATCGAAAAATCTTAGCTTTACGGAGAAAATTCAATGAGTGCTTCAACGGTAACAGGATGGGTCTAACAATTTAAGCAAGGGCGTGATCAACTGCATGATGAAGAACGAGGTGGACGTCCACTACGAATGCAACAAACTAGTTCTTTCAGAGCTATGGCTGGAACGAAATTTGGTCATCCTCAGTTCAGTCCCAACCTCACTCCTAGCCATTTTAGGTCGTTTCCTAGAGGTAAGCGCTTTAACAATTTTGAAGAGGGAAAATAACATGATACTACATGGTTGACGAACAACACAAAAATCAAAAGTTTGTTAAGCTTATGGGACTTAACTGCGGAGTCATCAGTCCCTAAACTTACAAACTACTTGTGAACCAATTTATACTAAAGACAACACAAACACCCATGCCCGAGGGAGGATTCGAATCACCGACGCGGAAGGCCGCGCGAACTAACAACACAGGTGGCAGCAATCTATGTATAGATTTTTTATGAAATGATTGGCTTGCTTTATCAGCATCGATTCCTATTTCATTAGCAAATGGAACTGAACGAACTACACTCGAATGGGGGAAGTCGGAGGACGGTTCCTAAAGGAAACACGGAAATATATAATGCTGGAATACTGTCTTTAATAAGAGAGAAAGAAGCAGTTTGTGTGCTGTATAATGTTAGCTGGAAATTTCATTCTACAGCACAAGTTTAGTGGTGATACCAAATCGATGTAGATTTTCAGGGGCGTAACGTAAGGAAGGAATTTTGCGCTCTTGTTACTACACAAGAATATTATAGAACTTCAGTAATTCTTATTATATTGGAAAAAAAACACTGAGTGCAGGTAATGGAGTTATTTAACAGGAAAATTTGCAGACTTCGACGGAGTGCAGAGGACAATCTTAGAGCAATTGTTGTTCGGGTATCGCTATGGAGACATACGAACAACTAATGTTTAAAACTACGTGGTATAAGGGAATAACGTCATGAATGGTATGGAAACAAGGTTGGGTTGGTGTAGCATGTCGATGTTTCTTCGTAGTGAGTAGACATTGGTCTTCAGGAATTTCAAGTTATAAAATGTTTAGAACGAAATTAAAAGAGTTGCTAATATAGAAATTTGTTTACTACGCTTTCAGCCAAATCCATGAACGTAGAACGTAGAATTTTGTATAACTGCAATACCTATATTATGTAGAGCAATAAGTAAGTAATCATTTCTATAGTTGAAGGAGAAATCACACACACGTCAAAAGCAATAAAACTTACGCAACATCTAAGAAACAGATTCTGTAGTTATTGCTATCTATGAACCTCAAACTCAAGTAGCTATCTACAAAACTTGTCTTTTCTAGGATAAAACAACAATTTTTACAAAAATATTCAGGTGTTTAAAATCAACAGAAGTGTGACAAAGTAAGAATCACGAATTACTAAAGTCTGTCGAAAACTGTTAACGTATAAAAAAAAAAAAGTCATAATGAGGAAAGACAGCAGCAGAAATTTATGCTTTTCATGCATGAAGTACTATCGCTCTCAGTGTAATAAGTTTCAATTATTCACTCGTTCGAAAGTATTTCTTCGCGAATTGTCAGTCTATTTTACGAATAGGAGATATTCGGCTAGTCTTGATAATTTAGTAATACTTGGGACGCAAAATCTTATAAATGTTTCACTGTTTCTTTAATTAAGTGTAAATATAATTAAAAACTATTCCTCTCCTAGCGCTGTTAGTGGCGCTCCTAGTGTCAGACGATAAGAACTGGCACAGCTGTGAGTGTCGCGAGCCGGCCGCGGTGGCCGAGGGGACTGAGGCGCTCCAGTCACGGTCTGCACGGCCACTACGGTCGGGGGTTCGAATCCCCCTTCGGGCATGGATATTTGTGCCGTCCTTAGTATAAGGTAGTTGATAAGTAGTTTGTAAGTTTAGGGACTGATGACCACGTAGTTAAGTCCCATAAGCTTAACAAACATTTGAACATTTGAGTGTCGCGACAGTCTTTGTTAATCATTGTAAGGGAAATTAGAACTGAACACATTGAAGGCTTGTGTAAGGATATATTCATTATGTCTAATCGTCTACGAACGACGTATCATCCATTACAAGTATTTGATCAAATTTGATGAATTTCAAAAGGCGAGGAATAAACAACTTTTTCAATGTATCAATATTTTCCCATATTTCGCGTAGTATTCTTCGAATCAATAAATATCAGGTACTATAACCTTTTTCAAGTAGCTACAGCGTCCCCTGATGACAGTACATTGATTTTGCTAGTGATCTTTTCCTCTAATTAAAAACAAAAATAGCCGCCTGCTGTGGTCGAGGGGACTCCGGCGCGCCAGTCACGATCTGCACGGCCACTACGGTCGGGGGTTCGAATCTCCCCTCGGGCATGGATATTTGTGCCATCCTTAGTGTTAGCTAGTTCATAAGTAGTTTGTAAGTTTAGGGACTGATGACCCCGTAGTTAAGTCCCATAAACTATACAAACATTTGAACATTTTGAAAAACATAAATAACTTGAATAACATGTACTTTTATTATGCTGGTTCTTTATATTATTAATTGCTAGTTATAAAAGACAATACAATTATTAATTATCATTATTATCTGTAATGGGTATTATCGTTATATCTGAGGCGTCTACGCAGTCTATATTAGCACCTGTACCAAAGAAAAATTACTCTGATTTCCTCTAGCTTTTTCGTCTTTGGAGCTTGTACATCGCTAACCTGTAGCCTGATCGATCTAAGATTTTTTTTATGTCGATTTTCTGCGATATTAAGGAGTGTAATCTGTGTTTAATGGTTTTTGTCTAGTCAAAAATAAAAGTATGAAAGTTTATTCAATTACATTGTAAAAGGTAGCACTTCTTGCCCATTGATGGAGAATTTCAGATATTTTTGCGACAACGGAAGTTCTAGCAGCATTGCTGTATCGTTGCAGCCAGCCACCATAACGTGGAAGATTCAAATTTTAATAAATCAGCTGATTTATGCACGAAATAAAATTCAAAGCATTTGGCAGCATGTGTTTTTTTTCTTTTTTTCCCCACGTTGGCTTTAGACGCTCTACTGCACATCTGCGTGTAACTTTAATTACTTACGCAATTTCACGTAAGTAGACACTGGCACCCTATCAGATCGTAACCGTGCCAATGCGAAGCTGAGCATAAGACCAAGGGACCAATAAAATTTGATGAGGTGACAATCTATTTATGGTTCCTTTTAGCTGGGAAAGGACCTTGATTAGTTTTATTGTGGTAACTAGACACATTATTTACAGTATGTTCTTGTCTACTAGTGGTTCAACTAAACAAGAATATCATGCTCTATTATGAGTATTATAAATGGTAGACAGAGGTTGTTTATAATGTACTTCACTCATGTTAGTGAGGAGGTTAGCTTTATGGGTTCACAGTGGTTTATTTTTCGTCCACATTCATAAACGCAAGCAGTAAAGATAAGAGCTGTTTGTTCTTTGTTTGTATAGCTTATGGGACTTAACTACGGGGTCATCAGTCCCTAAACTTACAAACTACTTATGAACTAACTAATACTAAGGACGGCACAAATATCCATGCCCGAGGGGGGAGGGGGATTCGAATCCCCGACCGTAGTGGCCGTGTTGATCGTGACTGGAGCGCCTCAGTCCCCTTGGTCACCGCGGCCGGCGAAGATAACAGAAATAGAGATGACTTACAAACTACTTATGAACTAACTAAGACTAAGGACGGCATAAATATCCATGCTCGAGGGGCGGATTCGAACCCCCGACCGTAGTGGCCGTGCAGACCGTGACTGGAGCGCCTCAGCCCCTCGGCCACCGCGGCCGGCGTTAAAGTTTTTAGGGGATTATTTTTCCCTTGAAGATCCCACGGCAGGTCATAACTTTTAATTGACTGTTCCGCTGCCTGGCAGTTAATTAGCGTTTTACACCAGTGTTTCATAGTTAGCTTCATTGTGGCAAGCCTACGAGAAGCTGTCGTTTTTCCCCGTTTAACGAGCTGCTAAATGAGAGATACTGCCGCTCCATCGATCCCAATTTACAGAGCCGCAACAGCGAGTTAAGAAAAGCAAAATCGCAGCGCAGAACAATGCGTCTGATGCTGCCGATCTACACTGCATCACTCGTGTTGTTCTTCTCCGTCACTCTAAATCTTCTTATAAATATTCTTCATTTACAAAATAATCTATTGGAGTACAAAATGTAACACTATTTATGAAAACTGAAACAACATGCAGAAATAAATATAAGTTAATGAAGCTCAGGGCATAGAGACCTACAGGACTGTAGTATAAATCAAAAGTAATAATACTATCAATTCGAGATACATTCACTGGCTTTCGACTTGTATTTCGAAGCAACCAGCAAAAGTGAAGAAAAACTCCGAAGGACAAAGGAGAGAGGAACCAACGCTAAGATTATTTAAATTAGCATCTTGGCAGTATGTTACAATAACAATCATTTTTCAGTGATTATGCATATGTGCAAACGTTGTGAATACTTAACGTACATCGTTGAAATAAAATGATCGTATGAAATAAACGACTGAAAACATAATACGTAATGGGAAAGCGGAATTCGCTGTGAATAAGTTTGTAAGTGGAGCAACCTATACTTATATAAAACAGTGCTAGGGTTCTGAAACGTACCCATTGTGACCAAATGTAAGGAAGAAGCTCTGAAGTGAGGAATGGCTAGAACGATGAATCAGTAACGGCGACGGTGATGGATAGTCGGAATTAGAATGACAGTTTACCTAACATCAAAAGTAGGAACAATGCAGTCATGAAAGAAGCACAAAAAGCTATTGAAATGTCGTTCATCATAATTAATGTTTTTGGTAAGCCTGTAACTGTGACCATAACGGTTTCATTGGTGACGAACTATAACAGTTAACGTGTTTAGAGAATTATTCTCATTTTAAAATCAATTTGTTTACATTAACACCTTATGTGATGCTACCATTTGTGATTTTCTGCCTCTTTTGCACTATAATTTTACTGCAATTGGAAAATCGGGGATTTTGTTATTTGTTGATTATATATACTCTGTCTACTTTTAAGCATTGCGTCTCCTCCGTTACATAGAGTATCAAACGTTTTTGTAATCAGAACGTGGTACATAAATATTATGCCAGTATGATTTCGTAAAGATTTTTTATACGGTCGATAGTGTTACGTTTTTGAGGGATTGGATTATTTATATAAAGATTCAATTGTAAAATGTGTTTGATCATTATTGACTGTGACAGTCGATGGGGGTCTATGACTGAATGTATTTAATATTCACTGTTATTTATTTTAAGCATTATTCATTACATTGCTCTACATTACAAACTGGTTTTTCCAGTGTTTCAATTGAAAAATACATATTTCAACAAATTCACATCTAGGCTGCACGGTACCTGCCACATTACAACTATTGAATATTGCACAGTCCAGTTCATTTGAGCCTCTTGAGGAACACAATGCATTGCTTGCCTAAGTGTTCATAGAGCAGCCAAACTGAAGTATATAGTACAGTTAGGTGTGGCGATTTTGGTACTGCCTTCAAAATCCCACCATTAAAGTAACTGTAGCGGAGTTGATCCCTCGCGCATGTGGTAAAATGTGTATAGGCTCTGTCCTGCTGGAAATACATTGAAGTTATCCTAAAACGTTCAAACAAACGAGGTAGGTTGGGCTGGAATGATATGTCAGAGAGGTTGAGTTGGGATGCACATTCGTAGGCGCATTACTCAATATCTTGTAAAGCATTTCGAAAGGGGAATGTGTCCAAGATTTTTCTTCAAATCAGCAATCCTGCCAATATTTCCTATCACTCTTGAGGATACCTTGCATGATACGATCACCCTACAAGAAAGTAATACAACGAGCACGACTGCTCACAGCATCTGCTACCATAGGAAATACACCACAAGCGAATGAAACAATATCAATCATTTCTCAACATCCAGAAAGACTGTGAAGGAATAGTAATTATAGCGACGTTATTCTGAAAACTCCGAAGTCAAGGTGAAAATGCAAATCCCCCACACGAGTTCTGAGGGATTTATGACAGTAGAAAGTCGTAGAAATGAAACAACATTCACAGACGAATAAAGGTTTAAAACACCTGCCTGACAAAACCATTATGCACCCAGAAAGGAGTGGTTTAATATTACCCCAAATTTATCCCATTACACCATTGATGTGTGTGTTAATGATCACATTTAAACGGCTCTGTAATCTGTAGAAATAACACCTGAGTGCAGTGGTGTTACGTCACATCAAGTAGGCCACGATGGCATAGCTGGCTGGCTGGCCAAAGGGCCGTGCACCAGCGGCCAGCCAGTTAGCTACGCGATCGTGGCCTACTCGCTATCACGTGAAACGACAGCGTCCAGGCATCGTCTCTATGCGGTGTTGGTAGAACGGCAAGTAGCATGTATTCGTGATGTCACCGCCATGTTATTGTGAAATTGGTACCAGTTAACGACCGTGAGTCAGTGAGCATGCGCATATGTACAGTAGGAAGCACTTGCGATGCCTCGCAAACACGTTAGACTGCGTACACGCTAAATGAAAGCATTTGGCAGAGGCCGCATCGTTGGCTGCAGGGAGCTGGGTGATCGTGTCGTAGAACTGCCTGGCACATGGGCCACTCAGAATTCACAGTGGCCCTCTTCTGGATACAATTAGGACATGACAACAACCAGTCACGTTTTGCAGGTTGTGGTCGACCAAGAAACACCACCCCGAGGGACGACCATGGTATCGTGCGCAACGTTGCGGTATCCCATGACCTCGGTAACCGCTATTTGAGAAAAAGTACATTTGTAAGATAATGAAACTATTGTTTCAGTGGATACATCTCAGTTTCCTCATATTGCAGAAATCTTCAGACTTGTTATACTGTTAATCTGTGATTTGTCACTGAATTTCAATTTTTTTAGCAACCATATTTCTTCATGTCTTGTCAAGACACTCGTATGCAACATACTTTTCTTGCATTAAGCTATTAGCCGTCATCAAACCTTCCTTCTCCGGAAATCCTCGTTTCTGGCTACTAGCTAACTGACCTTTGTAGCGGAGCTCAGCTAGGCCGGAGACTAGGTTGCTTGCCTGGTCTTGCTTCTGCTCTCACAGCAACCTGGCTCATACTCAGCCATATGAACAAATTCTCGTCACCTCATTCCATCTCTAATGGCCAAAAAACCAATTCACATCTATATCTTTTGAAAGTACAGCATTTGCTGGCTTTTTATTTTTTCAGAGCTGTAGAACAACCATATGTAAAAATTAAACATAAAATCTTCACTATTTGTTCAAAACATAAAAAAACTTTTATTTCGTAATATTATGTTTAATGTGTAACTTGAGTAGAAGCTCTCTTAACAATGTTCTTGATATTTAGTCTATAAGTTCTAACACTTGGAAAATACAGGACACCAAGTGTTCGTCAGTTAATCTTTACAAGCTTCCTAGGGTTTTATTTGCAGACGGAGAAGTTATTACAGCTTCCTCCCACAAGTCCCCAAAAACCTCCACATCCCTGCGGATGCTGTTACGTAGCAGTGTGCGTTTGTACCGCCCTACAGTACGCACGAGGTGCCGTAGTTACTGTCCAACTCTTTACGGAAAGCATAGAGTTCTGTCTAACCTGTTGTCTTCTATAGCTGTGCCCCCAGCGCAGAAGACCGCACATATGTCGTTGGTTCTTGTACAGCATACAAGTGAGGCTAAAATAAGTTCTGTAGAATGGAAGAATAAGAAGCAACTCGCGAGATTTTTAATTGTCAGGGATGCCGTTTATTAAATAAATAATTAAATATGAACAACTTTTGTTAATACGGCCTATGCTGTCCATAGCTCATGTTGAGACCTCGACTGTTATCACTATTACACAAATCTTTACTTGTGACCGGTGCGGTCCGGCGCGTATAGTGGTCAGCTCGAGACAAATTGCGGCGCGTTGCGAGACTAGAGGGCACCTGACGCTCTACTTCGCGCCAAAACAGGGCCGTCGCGCGCCTTCTGCAAAATCGCTCTTCTCTTGTTACAATAAGAGAAGGCACCTTTAACTTTTTAAACTGTCAAAATCTAGCCTGTACTTGAGAGATATTTATCACAAATTCTCAGCTCTGAATAATTAATATTTAGTATGTAATAAACAAAACTAATTTCAAAAGAAATCACGTGACGTGAAATGCAGCAGCCAATGCGAGGAGAGCACCAGTAACATAGGCGGGCTTTCCCATGGGAACCAGCACCTACTGTGCCATATGCTACTGCTCCCCACCCCACATTTCAACATATGCTGCACTTCTGTCTTTCTTCCGAATTTAAGACACGTACGATGTTAGCAAAGAAACAGCCAGCGGCCAGAAATATGAAGTGGCCATAGGCCAGGAATATCACATCTTGTTCAGTGTTTATTTTTTATAAAACCCATTTGAAAACAATAATTCACACAGGCTGATAGAAGCAAACAAGGCCTTTATTCTAATTGCAACTTTAGCTCTTACAGGATATTTCTCTTGACGAATTGCAGGCCAACAATTTCTGGATTCTGCAATACTTTCGAGTTACAAATAATTGTAATGATATTATCTGAAGTTCAAAAGCTTCTGTATCTACGCCAAAACGTTTTCATTGGAAGAAGATATACTCCTAGTTGAAGGTTAACCCCTACCAAAGAAATATTTTGAAAATCTGGAAAGCAGTCATTAAAATCATCTCTGAAAGTGGCGATATTAATCGCAAAATATCCCGTCCATACACAATAAAAGCGCAGAAGTTTGTAGTTCACTGCAACGGCATCGAAGTAGTTAATATTATAACCTCCTTGAAGAGTACGAGTCATGAAATTCAACGTCTTCTGCAGCCACATACCGAACCAATAATACACATGGCCCACAGATGAGTGAAATAGTGTAGCAAAGGGTGGCGCGCAGGTAGTGGCTTTTTTTAACTAATGTGGGAATAAGAGATTTAGAGATTCAAGGTAAACGTTGCTGACGATTCTATGAGATTGTTAAGAAATAAAACAAACTTGTGTCGAACAAGCGCGCATTTATGTGTTACAAGAAACAGTTGTCGATTTTATCCAATAAAAATTTCTGTTGACCTCTGAGAACTCAGGCGATCTATCAAACAAGCACTGGCGATCTACCGGTACATCGCTATCGACGTGTTGCCGACCCCTGCACTATGACATCATTTTCAAGTGCTCCACAATTTTTATAAAAATACAAAGTTAAGAAAAAAAGTAAAAAGTAAAGATACATTACAATTTTGGAAATGGTCAGAAGATTGTTATAACAAATGCTCCTATATGTAGCATTTTGGCCAGGATCATATGAAATAACGATCTTCTGACCATTTCCAAAATTGTAATGTATTTTATTTTTTTGTCCTAACTTTCCACTTTTATATAAAAAAATACTTAGTGTGGAGCACTTGAAAATGATGCCATACTGCATCGAAACTAGTTGTGCATTACATATGAAGTATTTAAAATTGTTTCAACAAGTAACTGTGGTTTGTAATACATTTTTATTCCCTGATACATAATACATTTTATTCCCTAATCATAATTTATTCCAGTATAAAAAGAAGTAGCATGAATTCAGATCTGGTGGCTATGGCAACGGCCTCTGGGTACCCCAGAGCGAGAATTCGGTCGCAAAAAGTGCTCCTCCAGGACGTAGAACACTCCTGCTTCATTGGGGTCGAACTCTTGCGTGAACCACGTCTTGTCGAAATTTGGGTCACTTTGCATAATGGGGGTAAAATCATCTTCCAGTACCTTGACGCACCGTTCGGTAGTTACCGTGCAATGAAGAAACAACATCGCACCAATTCTTACGTGACTGACACCGCACACCACACCAGTCACCCATTGTGGGCGAAGAGACTTCACGATAGCGGAATTCGCGCCAGGTTTGCTTATGAAGAATCCATCGGAATGAAAGTGCGCTTCGTCGCTAGACCAGACCACATTCACATGCACACGCGCATACTGATTCCGACCATGCCCCACGGCCGAGCGTGTAGTTTGTAACCTAACTCAAACTAGTGAGAAATTATGACGATTCCATTTCATGCAATTCAGTAATTACGATTGACTTGGAACAAAGCTTTGTCGATAAGCAGATTAATCTTACAGTTGAGGCGTGGAAGGATCATATGGATTTGGGTTTATAAAGAAAAAACGATAGGTCACATGCTTACCACTGGTTCATAATTTTCATACCAATTTTAGTTTATACAATTGTCCTATAGGCAGCGGCAGCTTGTGCTCAAGAGATGGTGGGATCACGAGAAATTCTGTAATGTAAATTCAATGCTTGTAATTTTTCAACAGTACATCAAACAGTTAAGTATGATATGATACAATACGGTACAAGTGACAGAGACGAGAGGTGCGTAGCAGAGACACACAGTGTTTCTCTGCGCTGCCACATGTAGTACCTCAGCAATGCCTTGCAATCTCCCCGCTCCCCCCCCCCCCCCCCTAAAATCAATCCATCCTGCGACAATGACGAACCTATTCTCACAGTCGCCATCGAGTACCGAGGGCCAGCACAAAGATGGTCCATACTCCCTTCACACCATTGGCTTTGAAAACTGCATAGTGAAATTATCAAGCTGTTTCCCTTCACCACTGACTTCAGCAGAGCTTGGAGCCACCAGCTCATACATACCCCACTTCTATGCACCCTGTGAACCCAGCTCTCCACTTGTCAACACAAGGCTTGTGGCTAGGACCCCCAAGCGTAAATTTTTAAGTATGTGAGTACAGTTTAGTGAGTGGTTATTCATGTTCCGTATTCTACATCTTAATAGTTGCAGTTCAATTAGTAATTTCTGTTTTGTGTATGATGTTAAGTTTCAAAAAATAAATAAAAATCGTACTTTCTTGGTGGAGTAGTAAACATGTCTATAAGGTAGAGTTTTCCATTTAAACTGATGTAGTTGGTTACATATGTATATTTCTCCAGTCAAGGTTATGTACTGGATGGGTAGAGGAGGAAAAAATCATCCCTGGTATGATATCCAATAATTTTAACCAGTCCCTTACGTCAAACAAGATAAGAGGAGCTCAATTAGAAACACATTTAGGAAATAATTTGAGAAAGCACTCGATTCAAGTATCTCAGTGAAAGCATCTTAATGTCTGTCCAGATCCTCTGTCAATGCTTTTTTTTTTTCTTTTTTTAATAAGCAGAGTGTTAGCCTCACAATGGTATGGACCTGCTATGTAGTGTGCTGTGCTGTGTGTGTGTGTGTGTGTGTATTTACTTTCGTAAGTATGTGAGGTTTTACTGTGGTGACACTTTTATTGAGAAAAATGTTTTATAGTCACGATTCGTTTCTATTTAGGCAACCAGACTGATGTAGTACTGTGTAACAGAGCTGTTACCTAGTAGTCTAAATAAAAACAAATTGCAGCTATGGACTGAAACATATAATTTTCTGATTGCACTTCATGCTTTTTCAAACGACAGTATGTTGAAAAGATCTAACATTTTAATAAATAACTCAGGTGTTTGGAACTGGCTGTGTTTGAACCGTAGTTCGTCAGCTGTCCAAATGATGATTCAGTTCTGTATATACTTTATTATTAGTTACCACCCTGCATCAATTATATTTACAACTAAATAATTACCAGGTTTTACAATTCTCTGGCCTTTTGAAAAGTATGATAGAAACTGAGGTTATATAATAAAAATTAGAAACGATTCGGTTTTAAAGTTCGACTTTTTCTATTGGTCCTGCCAGTGAAAACATGAGCAGGAGCCTTCACAGTACGTGGATTCTGTTGACACTTGGAGCTTTCCCGCCAATTTATAGAAGCTCTCATCATGTGTTGGAGGAAGGGAGTTGCCGGATGTCTCATCTTACCAGTAAGAATGAGATAATGATTTTAACTTGGCTAGAAATTCCATTGATACGTTACTGACTGGAACATTAGAAAATATACAAAATGTCGGCTCTCCAAAAATATCGTTATATCAACAACTGTCAGGTAGGGATGGGAAAAACCGACCGGTTAAAACCGATACCGGTATTTAAGATTTGAATAACCGACTTTCTTTGGCATTTATTTGGAATCGGTTGTAACGGTTATTTTTAGTTATTGCCAAAAACCAGTTAAAAAACCGGCACGACTACTTCCTGTATTGGTTGTTCAAAATGTGCTTTTTTCAATAATTTAAAGAAATTAAAATTAATAGACCCTAATATTTAGGGTATTTCTAAAATTTCCATTGCTGTGAAATATTAGGTCATCGCAGAAACTAAGTAAAGCGATCAGTGATAATTTAAGAACAATCCCGGCAGTCACAAACGCGTGGCATAAGAACTTAAGAACTGGTGCAGCTATTGAAGCATCGATGCACCTGTTGCCTTGTGGCGTGGCCTATTAGACGACGCGCGTGCACCGGCAGTGTACAAGACTTGCCTCCGTCTGGTCATGCGGCAGTCCCTTGCTGTCGTCGCCAGACATCGATTGTGTCTTAAATTGCACCATCCCGAGTGTAGAAGTACTTCACGAAGTACAGGAGCAGTGAGGTACAATGCTCCATTTGCTTTAAAAAGCTGATAAGGGTGGAGGTACTACAAACATGCTGTGTCATTTAAGGAGAAAGCATCCAAAATGTTCCTTGGAAGAGAAGGTAAATTCGATTCATACCTATTACGTAAGTGATGTACCGTAAGCTAGGAATAATATCCGAGCCCTTAATTTTGTGGCTGCTTCATGGTGCAAAATTGAAAACAACTCAAAGTGACGATGTAGGACCTTGTGACCGTAAGCTCTCGCCATCGCCGTGTCCGTCACCTTCACCATCGTCATCTTTGCTGGAAACGACGACACCGATTTCCACTACAGCCTCACCTCCATTTCGATCCAGATCTCCTACTCCTTCACCTTCATTAAGGCAAATCACCCTGTTCGAAAACCAAGATAGAACTTCTAGTTATCAGAGTAAGTCATAATTTTGTCAATACGATGAGAACAAAAATTATAGACAGACTTTAACCAAATGTTTCAAACATAAATATCTGAAGATAGTAACAGTATGCAATGTGTAATGTATACAAACTTCTTTGTAGAGGGTGGCAAACGTAACGCTGAGCTTACCAATACATTGGTTTTTATGGTTTGCAAAGACAACTTGTCTCACTCTCTTGAGGAGAAGAGGGGTTTTCTCATTTCACCATAGTTGCAGTGCCCATGTATAAGCTGCCCAGAAGAAAAACTGTAAGTACTTACAATTTTATTTACGCCACTTAAAAGTTAAAACTAAAGGAAAAGTATTATTATACTTATTTTTAGGTTCTGAGCAAATTAAATTTGTTGCATGTTGCCCCCCAAGCTATGCTCAAGTTACCTGTGAAAATCCCAGGCAAATTTACCAAGCGGTCTGAGGCTCCATGTCACGGACTGCGCGGCTGCTCCAGTCGGAGGTTCGAGTCCTCCCTCCTCCCTCGGTCATGGGTGTGTATGTTGTCCTTAGGGTAAGTTAGATTAAGTAGTTTGTAAGTCTAGGGACCGATGACCTAAGCAGTTAGGTCTTATAAGAACTCACACCCATTTTAACATTCTTTGATCATGTGGTACACAGCTTTTCTAGTTCAATTTGCGTAAATTTACGCTGACAACAATCAAACTGTTAGTCGGAACTGTGACTTTATTTTTCTAAATACTTCTGCAGCACTGATTGAAGTTCATTTACTGACTGTAACTTATATATATTGTGTATATAACGAGATATTCGTATGCGCTGGCTCATAAGTCCAACTTAAGGAGTGGTTGGCTTAATATTCACAACTGCCGGATGGTAATACTAGGCCAGTACATCTGTATACTTCGTATATCGTCTTCTACGAACTCCAGGCTAGGCTTACACACACTCAATAAGGCGTAGTGTTGGGAGGGGATCTTGCAAAATATGGAAAGATTAGTGATTTGTCGTATAAAGTAAATTTACCTAAATTTTAACTAAATTTCGTAAGTTTCGGTTTCGGCCGAAGCTAGAAGAACCGAAAATTCGATTACGATTCTGTTTCGGCCGCAAATTATGTATCGGTCGAACCCTACTGGACATAATAGCAATAAAAAACCGAAAACCGGTTATTTAAAAAACCGGTTATCTCTAGCAGTGCGGTTAAAATGGAGATGCAAAGAACCGGTATAACCCAAAACCGGTTGTATCAGCGATAACCACCATCCCTACTGTCAGGTAGCGTATGTACCTGCACATACCTAAAATGATTTACATAATACGGTATGCTATAGCGATATCTCTCTTGAACGCCCCATTAATGTCGTAACGAGGCTTGGCGACATTCGCATTGTGGAGACGAACCGTCCTTTTGTCAGCGGTAATTGGGGAGAAGGCCCGAGGCGCACCAATCAGAGCCGCTGACGAGGCACGACCGGTGCTCATTAAGGGAGGCGCTTTGTGGGAGGGCGGGGAGGAACGGCCCAAATTTAGGCCCGGGGCGGCGGGGGTGGGGGGTGTCTCCAGCAGCCGGATGCCGCGGCTGTGCACAAGTCTGGCTGGCACTGCGCGTCAGTCTGCACGATACCTGTTAGAAGGAGTGCTGGGCGACTTTGTTCTTTGTGAGGCACTTGTTTCATCACTGCGTGTCCGTATATTCCTAATCAGCGTACTATATGTAGAAAAGATGACAATCCCTGACGTAACAATGTGTATGTCCTAACATCTCATTCATACGGTACAGCAGAGTACCTGAATACAGACAGCCATGCGCTTCAACTTCTGCTGAAGTAGCAGGTTCCCGCTGCCAATTTAGTTCCAAGCGGTGATAGCATGAGCTTGTGAAACGCCGAAGTTTTTGTATGTTATTGCTATGAAATATCGCTTGCTTCAGTTCTAACATTCCTATCAAAAGGCAAGTAAAGATTTATAATTAAAATAAAAAAAAATAGCCCGGATCGCAAAAATTGTTATTTCTATTTCGTAACCGGTTTCGGTCTATTACAGACCATTTTCAAATGGATGGCAGGCGGTGGCAGTGACACATCAGGCCGCACAGACGTGTTTACGTCTGCGACCTGGACTGTTTTTTTCTTTTTCTTTTTAATTTTAATTATAACTATTGCATCAAGGTCGCTCTCTTATCTCCAGTAGGCCCTATGCCTTCTAAAATAAGTATTTAGATTAAAAATTAAATGATTTTATTGTGTTTTGAAAAATCGTTAAATATATTTTCTGGAATCTGCCCACCTAGGTGAGTATTCTGAGCAATGTTTTCGCTCTCGTTCGCTCAGTTTCCAAAATGTTCAAATGTTGGTAAATCTATCGGACCAAACTGCGTGGTCATCAGTCCGTGGCTTACAAACTACTTACACTAAGGTAAACTAACCTAAGGGCAAACAGACACACCCATGCCCCAGGGACGACTCGAATCTCCGACGGCGAGCAACCGCGCGCTCCGCAGCACGGCGCCTTTAGACCGCTCGGCTAACTCCACCGCGGCCCGCTCAGTTTTAATGGCTGGTAGATGCAACACCAAAGTTGCACTCATTTTCGAATGTGATCATAGTCTTGTTATCAACACTTACTTTAGGACTTTGAATTTTATTTTGTGACTCTCCGTAGACATTATAAACATGCCTTATTGTCATTGCTCATTGACAGTTAACCGTGGTGAAGGATTAGAAACATTGAAAGTGGTTTATATTGCTGTGAACTTCAAACGTTTCTATCACATCTATTTTGCTCAGATTGACTTTCTTCAAAATTTGGTATAGCAATAAATTAATAACAAGTAACATAGACGTTTAAAAAGAAAGGTTTTCGGTTACAGTATCAACATACAGACCACGATTTCTACATCTATAGGGCATGGAACCTGTTGTTTATGCATTAAATAGTCATAGTAAATGATAATAAACTGATATAGTTACGACAATTTCAGCTTTCAGACGTAGTAGTCGATAAAAACGCCATGTTTGACTTTAATTTTTCCTAAAATGCACAATATCCTTGCCTTTTGGTACGGTAGTATGGCGGCGTTAGGTTTCAGTAATAACCGGAACCTTGCCAGTTTGTGATTGACAGTGTCGTAAATCAGTGATTTATATAAAAATACGATGTCCAACTCAGGTAGCTGAGCATGTAACTACAACGTACCTGCATATTCATGTGTTCTCCATGTGATTTGCATTGCCGACCGTGTTAGGTTTTGCTTAGCTAATTTCCATCATTTTATACGTGACAAAGAACTTAATAAAAAATTTATAGGCTGGTATGGCATGGTAAGGCAGATAATATTTTACTACAGTCTTCGATATCAATTTAATAACATCTTGTTTGTGAATGTCATCAGGCAACAAAATTCGGTACCAGTCTATAGCTTTATGTCGTTATTTATGGAGTTTTGCGTAGGTGACCTCGTAACAAGAGGAACATCATTTTCTTCTGAAGATTTTATGCGGTGTAAGGCAGATGGTAACCCACAGCAGACCTCGAAACCAGTCTACAGTTTTACTCCTATTCGGTGAAATTTTGCACACTTCAACTTCAAAACAGTCAACAGGAAATTGCATACAGTTCATTGTGAAGAATATCTTGCAGCTGATTTCAGGAGCATTTCTCCGATCGGAATGAAAGTTGGCAGACATGTGAAAGTTTTTATAGATCGAGGAGGAGATAGGCAGGGAGAGGTGAAGTTTGACAGAGAATGCGGGAAGAAAATAATGGACAGGTAAGACGAGCAGATGAACAGAGAGGACGAAGAGGTGAGCAGAGTGAGGGAAAAGGACTAATAGGCGATTTGATAAATGCGTAAAGTATGCGGTGCTATTGTGAATCGCATGTATTATCATTTATATCAAACGGAGGCAGGAGAAAGTGGACAGACAGAGATAAGAATAGAGTTGAAGAGAGGGGGGATGCGGGAGAAGTAGGATGTGGTGATGGGGATAGAATGGATGTATATAGAGGAGGTGGAGAAGGAAGTAGGGAAATGGATATGGACTAGTGGAAGATTAGAGTAAACAAATACCTGGATAATGCATGGTTTTCAACTTGTTGTCAATGAATCCGTTGCAGTTGTAACACCCTGTTCAGATACAATCATGAACTTGAATTCAGATTGTCAACTAAAAACATTTTACGGCTCAAAGCATTTGAATAACATAGACTTACTGGCAAGTTACATTACATAGGTACTCATGAAAATACACCTTTCGTTTTTCTGATAGGAGCTACCGGTTTATAATTTTACTGTTTGAGCTCAGGCATATTCATTGTAGTTCTGGAGAAAATAGTGGGCAATTAAGGGTAAACGTGAATTAATTGACACTGACACTCGAAAAGAATATATAACTTCTATCAGTACGGTACTGCACGCCTGTAGGAAAGTAGACCTTACTGGTAATATGCAGAAACCTAACTTTGAGCAGATTGATTTTCTGTGGCGTATCATTAATTAAAACAGCAACTTACCTCAAGGCGAAAAAATGTAGGTATAAAACATATTCATGTCCTCAGAAGCGGCTCAAGTCTTTCCTAGATCCATACACGTTTCACAAGCGTTATGTCTATCGCCAGACTTTTAATGATACTACGTAGCATGCGGCCTTCAACAAAATCAGTCAGCTTGTCTGAAGGACTAAACTTTCATCTAGCCACTGATGCTTTGAAGGAAGGGATTTCATATTTCCATTTTCAGACCAATCAGGTACGCGACAAAGCTGTTTTGAGGAGAATCTGGCCGGCCGTGGTGGCCGAGGGGACTGAGGCGCTCCAGTCACGGTCTGCACGGCCACTACGGTCGGGGGTTCGAATCCCCCCTCGGGCATGGATATTTGTGCCGTCCTTAGTGTTAGCTAGTACATAAGTAGTTTGGAAGTTTAGGGACTGATGACCCTGTAGTTAAGTCCCATAAGCTCTACAAACATTTGAACGTTTTTAGGAGAATCTGCATCGCAATGCATGTTTTAACAACTGTGAAAGTGTTTGTCCTTTAATTGAACTGTAGGCATTATCACTGGTGTGGAAATTTAAGTGCTTCCATTATAATTTAACTAAACAACGCAAAAGGAGTACAGAGCTCACAGTGCCTCAAGCTTTCCATCTAGTTGCAGACTGCTACATTTGCACTTAACATGATGGTCACTATGCTTCCGGATAATACCTTCAAAACAGTATATTCGAAACGAACCAACGATATCATTGTTTATACATGGTCTGTATTCGTACTAGGATTAGAAAAATCTGATGTCTACGCAGATCAAGAAAATTGTACGTCACAGTGGCCGAGAGGTATGCGGCGCACCAGTCAGTCTCCACGGCCGCTACGGTCGGGGGTTCGAATCCCCTCTCGGGCTTGGATGTTTGTGTCGTCTTTAGTATAAGGTAGTTCATAATAGTTTGTAAGTTTAGGGGCTGGTGAAGACCCCGCAGTTAACCCCTTAAGCTTAACAAACATTGGAACATTTGAAAATTGTATGCACTTGATAGTGATGAAATACGCCACACAGCAGCGATACTTCCTTGATCTGTGCAGGAACATCTCAGATTCAGACCCTATATTGGTAAACTATGAAGCAAAAGCTTTTAGTTGGAAATCATGTACCGCTTGCGTTCTATTATTTGCTGAACTAATAAGAACAATGAGTAGAGATGACTGTGCATTCCACCAGTCTGTAGAAAGACTAATTTGGCTCACACATATTGCAATATCCTGCTTAGGAGCGTTCAAACATGTAAACAAGCTCAATGAATATTGTTATTTTCCCAAAACGTGATGCGTAGTAAACAAAAAATCTGAATCTCACCTATTTGTTAAAACATTTATATCAAATAAAAAATAATAAATTAAAAACAGAAACAATCAACTTCTATAAAAAGGAAAGCAACGAAAATTGGGGTTTAATGTCCCATCAACAGCATGGAGCACATGCTCGGATTGTTTTAAACCTGAAATACTGGAGGCGGATTTGAAGCCCGCCCTTCCGAATGTGAGTCGAGCGCCATCTTGCTCGGTCCATCGACTTCTCCAAAAAAAGGGGGTACTGCATCCTATTCTTCTGGTTAGACCGAAGCGTCTCATCGTCATTGGTCCCTTTGAGCCCCTTTCTCATTTTTAAAGCTATGGGACAACTGCAGTGGTCATAAGTCCCTATAATTACAAACTACTTACACTAACATGTGCTAATGATAACACACACACACACACACACACCCTCATGGCCGAGGGAGGTCTTGAACCTCCGACAGGGAGCTGACGCCCATTCCGCCGCAAGCACTTCCGCGCCCTTTCTCATAGAAATGTCTGTGTAAGAATCTTTGTGGTAGTGGTGCATCGAGTGTTTGTGAAGTATTTTCGGCTGTGCGCTATCCGCAACGCAATTATTGTGTGTATTTGTGCTCATACACGCTGACAGACAAACACACACGCACACAGATAATGTAGATATCAAACAGCATTCCAGAGTACTGATTCACTTTTACATCTCTGGCAATACACACCAACAGACCGAGAATAGAGTTTGAAAACTATTTTAGGCGATACACTATAGCGAACGAATTGTAGGCAACATATCGAAATACTATATGAAGTTGAGAGCATAATTATATCTCTTTTCATTTTCGAGATATTGGTTTTTATATCCCATGGGCGGGATGTTCCGAGTGCTCATCAGACGTATTGTGGTCGTCGTAGGTGGTAGCAATCATCGAACTTTACAAAAGGTCAGGATATCCAAACAGTGTTTTGCGCATAGGATAGTACATGAACAATCACGTATTTTCTCGTATGATTTATATGCGCAATGTTTTTATTCGCACTCACGTAAAAGCAACGGATTCCTTTGTTTATTTTTCTTTTTTTCTTTAAGGACTGGTCTACATTTTTTATTTATTTCTTGAATCACTCCAGGAAAATGCCGGGATGGTTCCTTTGAAAGGGCACGGCCGATTTCCGTCTAAATCCTTATCCAAACACTCCGAGAGTAAGCTCCGTCTCTATCGACAATGCTGTCGACGGGACGCTAAACTCCAAGCCTCCTTCCTTCTATTAAGTAGTGCCACGAATTTGTGGCCTCGGGTACAAACTGCGTGGAGGGCAATCCCTCAGGCACGTATCCAGAAACTTAGAAACTTCAGTGCCACGGCGTGTAGCAGTTCTAGTGGCCACGCGAGGTACTGAACAATGGGGCTCAAAGGACATGTACAGATTTGAAAAGGTTAGTTGTCACGTACCTAAAATGTGCTATTAAATTCATCGAATTGATGCTTTCCCTTGTCGGTGTTGCAATTTCCACAAACGGTAGCGTATGTTGACGGCAGTGCAGAGACACGCGCCCTCGGGCAGAGCAGACAGCCAGATGAATGCCGCTGCTCGCCGCCTTTTTGCGGCTCTCGGCTTTCAGAGGGCAGAGTGGATGGCGGCGTGGTGCGGCGGCCACAAGTCACGGCCTGTTAGGGGGCGCCGCCAGCCGGCTTGTGTTGCTGCTGACACCCACACCAGCTGCCGGAAGCGTTCAGCACCAAGCAGCCAACGAACTCCTCACTACCGATCCTCACAAGGCAATAAGCGTTAACTAGTAAAACTCGTAGGACAAATACTGTTTCACCAGAGTCTTTCACAACCTGATCACTGAGAGAGTGGTTGTATCAGACGTAAAGGAAAATCGAGAAAAAGGGAAAAAGGAACATTTCAAAGAATACAAAAGCTATACAGACAACATACCATATAACATTACTTACGAAATATTCACGGAATGTCTCATTAACTGTGAATGGGTAAAGTTGAAAATGTGTACGCAGACGGGATTCGAACCCGGGTCTCCTGCTAGCTAGGCAGTTTCGCTGACCCCTACACCACTGGCGACACAGCGATCATCGCACCTGCACAGACTACTCAAGCACGGCTCCCGTTAGATGCACTTTCTCAACTTTTCCCTGACCACTAATACCCATACTGGTGGTTCTTTCGTAACTTATTCCCGTAAGAGTTAAGGCCTAGCAATATCTCAGCACTGAAGAAAGGACCATCGCCTGTCATCAGCATATTGTAGACATATATATATATATATATATATATATATATATATATATATATATATATATATATTAGGCCATGTCCAAAAGAGCAGTCGCTGCATATATGTAAATTATACAATATGCCAATAACTCCCGAAAGAACAGACACAGCATATATATAAAACTTTCACAATATGCTGGTGACAGGCAATGATCCTTGATGTAGTCTTACGGGAATAGGTTACAAAATAATCTGGTAGGAGACATGCTTGAGTATTCCGTGCAAGGTATGGTGATTGGTGTGTCCGCAGTGGTGTTGCCGAGCGCCGTGGCTCAGCGCGCCTGGTCAGAGGGCTCAACGCCCTCTGCAATAAAAAAGCTGGAAAAAGTGGTGTAGGGATCAGCGAAACTGCCTGCCAAGCCAGAGACCTGGGTTCGAATCCCAGCTATTATTCATTTTGAACTTAACCCACTTGCAGTTAATGTCATACAGTCCGTGAATATCAATAGTTAATAACTGCAGGATGTCCCAAAGAACGGATATCGCATATATATGTATAAAGGTATCATATTGCTGGCTTCTGGACAGAACATAAACACCACACCACTAACTCAACATATGAACTGAAAACGCGACACATTTCATTAACAACTTTCATTGTAATTCAGTAATGCCCCTTAGGTTTTAAATCTGAATACCTATCTAGGAGCCACTACTGTCAACACAATGTTTAATCTTCTAGCGTCATTAAGCTCTAAACTGCCGCAAAATAAAATAAAAATAAGTAAAAATCCATAAAGAAAGAAAGTACACCTCAAAAGACGAAATCGATTTTGATGCAATGACGGCAGATGCCACTTGAGGAACTGTACCGCCGATAATAGTTAAAAGGAAAGAAAGAAAGTTTGTAAATCTATCGGACCAAATTGCGTGGTCATCAGTCCGTAGCTTATAAACTACTGAAACCTAGGTAAACTAACCTAAGGACGAACACACTCACCCATGCCCCAGGGAGAACTTGAACCTCCAAGGCGAACAACCGCGCGCTCCGCAGCGAGACGCTTTAGACCGATCGGCTACTCCAATCGGCAATAGTTAAAAGGAAAGGTGCTCTAAAACTACAATTTATAGGCATCTTACGGATTATGCTGAACTTAAACATGTTTATTCAGATAAAAACAAGCTAAATGGGGAACCAATTTTGTTAATATAATAAAAATGAATCTCTTACATGAATTAATGCGGACGGTGCTCAGCCTAAATTCTACATGATTAAACGCTACTGGGGGGAAGGATTCACAAACAACACTCGTTCTCTCACACACACGCAATGTCACAGCGAAACTCATCAAAAACAGCGTGCTGAGACGAGGCAGAAACAGACGCGGCTATGGTAGGCGAAATTTAGCAAGTCGGAAGTAGCAAAAACACAATATACAAACACTTTGAAGCTGGCTCTGGTATTTTGTGCTTGTTTTAAGATGGTGCGTGTGTATAGCAAGTTAAATTACATCTGTATTGGACCGCGAGCAAATACGCTAATTTCGACATACGGCTACGTTGCATGAACGCAGTCCACTGAAGGTGAAGTGGTTGAAAATCGGCTTCATTATAAAAAATCACGGTGGATTCTTAAGTTGCAGTCTGTTAGAAATCGAGCTAGGTACGGGTTTTATAACAGAAATGGCGTGAACTCAGGCGACTAACTGCAAACCCCGGAAGTCAGAACTCGGACCCACGTGGTTCCGAAAACCGATAAAATTGAATAAATTCATATTCCGAAATATAAAGAAAATTAACTACAGTATGCAACCCATATAAATGCTTAGAATTATATAAGGAAGCGAATGAAATACAGCTACACGCGATAGGAAGCGATTACAGAGTCGGATGAAGTCCAGTCTCCAAAACTCGTAAAAGTGAAATAATTACAAATTCAAAGAATAAGAGTATGAATACGGCATGCAACCTATAGAAATGTTTAGAATTACATAAGGAAGCTACTGAAGGAGATTGTATAAGGCTCAGAGAGAATTACAGGCACAGACAGAGTTCGCACAACAAGTCGGAGAAGAAACAGCAACAGTAAAATAGGCGGGGAGAGAAAATCGCGAAATATTAGTGGAAATCAGGATACCCGCGTAGTTACTTGCCTGAGGGGCATGGAACAAACAAGAGTGGAAGCTGAAGGCTTTGTTCTATGGGCCAACCACGTGGAACACATATCACTCGCGGAAGGAAACGATGAGAAGAATTTTACATGCACTGTTAAAATGAATGTATCACCTATTAGAAATCGGGCCCCACAAAGCTAGAAAGTATTTACACAGAGTTCATACACCGCCACATGATCACAAAAGGTTTGAACATATCAGGCCGTTATCAAACTGCAACTAGAATCACATACCGCGTTTATCTATTACAAATCACTGAATTTGAGAACAAATTTCCGCACACGGTCGGAGAAAATGTTCCAAAAAATGATTCTAAGTTCACGAATCTAATTTAAACGTGCTAGTGAATGAAACACTACCATCTAAAGAAACAAGAGCAGAACCAATCTTATCTCACCAGACGACCAGCCGAGAGAGAATCGCCGTGTGGCCACCAGGCCGCTGGAAAACGACCGGAAACCGGAAAATCCCTGAAGAAGCGGTGGTGGGGATGGAGAGCGAGTATACTCGCGCTGGTGTAGGTCCGCTAACTAGCCCGCAACCAAAGGGTGTGGAAACCTCTTTGGTCACCTCAGCAGCTATCGACTTTGAGCCAGAGAGAAAGATGCAAAGCGAGCTATCACTCCCCACATTCAAACAGCCATAGATTCTCGCATACACTTAAAAGTACTACAACTGCACATTCTTACAGGGACAGTGTCGTAGTGGAGAAGCCATCCTTATGCCACATTAATTAATATAATAATAAATTAAAACATAAAAAATAACAGAAACCTAGCAGTATTAACTAATATTTTTACACATGAAATAAAAATATTATTCCTCAAGCCTTGAGAAGAGTGGGATTTAAGTTTTAACAAAATGATAATCTAGCGACATCAAATAAATTATAACTTTACAGAAACTATACAAAAATATATGGAAGACGACAGACGGTCGTCTTTCATCACCCCTTCATTAACTGAACATTTTGATGTAGGCTGAGGTAATTATATTACATCATATACAGAAAACTTTTGTAAACTAACATGTGGATGACTTATGGGCGACATAGACAGCTGGGGCACGTCACACACAAAAATACATATTGAAAAATAATAATTGCCATAAAAACTAAAACAATGGAGATCCAGAGGTGGCTGTTTAGACCACGGGATTGGGGCAACATGTATAACAATGCAAAATTTACCAGGAAACATAGATTAATCATAAATATAAAATATACATGAGGTTGAAACACAAAAAAATACGATCACAATCTTGAATGTGTCCTGTAATGCTAAAACAGTTCCTACAATAAAAAATGGATAAAATGTTTTAAAAATCAATCCAAATTACGAAAAAAGATATGTTCAAGACTGATTTTTAATGTTGCTGAGGGCGACCAGGATCACCACAGGGAAAGGGCCACTTAGCAGGTGAATCGTATTTTGAACTCTCGGAGCGATCACGGTTTCGACTACACACACCACTGTTCCGCCTGATGCTGTCCTTCACGTTGTCGTCCACTCAACACTGGTTTTTTAAGTCAATAAACACTATTCTAATTAGTTCGAACCGTCGTTAGAGCCTTTGAAGAGGTAGGGAGACAATCTTCTTGCAGGGCCTGGGAGGAAACTATATTCCACACATATAAGAAGATACTTTTGCGGTGTCGCACAAGTCTAAAATGCGCGCCACCTACTTT
Organism: Locusta migratoria; assembly: GCA_026315105.1. Lineage (NCBI taxonomy): Eukaryota > Metazoa > Arthropoda > Insecta > Orthoptera > Acrididae > Locusta > Locusta migratoria. Next base: position 362,853,322 of record CM048744.1, read on the forward strand.
CGCCGCGCGCCGCCATGCACCCACGGCGCGGCATTCTTACGACGTCAGCCACGAGCGCCCTCTGCGACAACTCCGCTCGTGGCCACCACTGAACGACATCGTTCACTTGGGACTGAGATAGGAACCAGTTAACACTTCGGAATCAGATAGGCACCAGTGAAGACAGGCACTAGGCAGGCCCCTAGCTCAACTATGTATCAGCATTCTGCCGTACTGAACTATGTAGAAGTTAAGTATTTTATAAATTCTGTGCAATATATATCTCGTTCTAATTTAATCTAGTGTTTCTAGTTTCTGCTGTCCCAATGGCTGCTCACCTTCGTACCTGCACAAGCGTGCATCCTCTATTCCTGTGTCGGTCTTTTTCCACTCGGCCACCGACACCTACGACGGAAACGAGACACAAAAGCGGCGACGAGGCTGGGACACAAAAACTTTGACTTTTGTGTCTCTTTGAACTGCATCCGACGTGCGTAGGAGAGCGTGGTTAGTGCACCTGTCTGCAAGGCCTGGTGTCCCTAGTACGCGTGACAGGCGGCCCGACAAGTGCGGGGCGTCGGCGAGAGGCTCGCCACCAGAAGAGATTAACGGACCAGCGACCGGGATCAGGACGGCTGCGCACCAGTGGTGACCGTGCAACTTGTGTGTTGCTGCTAATCACCCAACTCTTTTGTGCGCGTAGGGCCGGTAGCATTGTGTACCCGGCTGGATTCGCTCGACCGGACACAGTTAGCCATTTTGGTAGGGCGGCCGCCCGCCTTCCGTCTCCGCCTAACTCTGGTAACTCCCAGGTCGGGCCGGCGTGAAGTCGTCGGACGCCTCTGGAACCCTCAGATATCTGCCAACACTTTGGTGCACCATGTTACCACAGGACATATTTAAACTTATCAGGAACTCCATCGTGCCGCAACCGTGGAGTGACTTCTTATTCGCTTTTTTTAAACAAAACATTCAACATCAATAGATGTTCAGACATAACATTTTAGAATTAAAATCTTTATTATGATATAAAAAATTAACTCTGAATTAGCCATATGGCGAACGGAATGCCTAGGCTTTTAGTCCTTCTGCATAAATATTTTAACATTAAGGATACAATGTACATATATATATATATATATATATATATATATATATATATATATATATATATATATATATTGATCATAATAAAAATGTTCAAATGTTTGTAGAGCTTATGGAACTTGACTACGGGGCCATCAGTCCCAAACTTACAAACTACTTACGAACTAGCTAAGACTCAGACGGCACAAATATCCATGCCCGAGGGGGGATTCGAACCCCCGACCGTAGTGGCCGTACAGACCGTGACTGAAGCGCCTTAGTTCCCTCGGCCACCGCGGCCGGCTGATCATAATATATTTATAATAAATAACTTTAAGTCAGGACTCTCAGGGTTAGTGTTAGTGAAGCAAAGCTACTTTTACTCATGCAGCATGCAACGCTATGCACATAAAAAAAAAAATAAAAAAAAAATAATAAATAAAAATAAGAAAAAAAAAACAGATGATCAAATGTACAAACACATAAAATCAACACAAGTTAACAAGTCTAACTTAATAAAATAATCTACGGTAAAATTGACTTACAATGTAACGTTCTCTTACAATCACTTGTGCTGCAAAACAAAAAATAGAGATTATTGGTTTACCGAGTCAGGTGTCCTCATGGTACATGTAAGGCGGACGTTCCTCGACGTGGAGCTTGCCTTTGTTCAGCTCCTTTATTTTTGTTTGTATTTCCTCACATCTGTGATTCTGCCCTTTTCTGAATGTAACTCGGGCCTCTTCTACAAATCACGCCCCATCCTTTCATGTACAAAATTGCCCTGCAAAACGTATCTGAAAAATATAAGTTGGTTCCATTAATGAGCCAGGGTGTATATTGCCTATGTAGTTTTGATGAACCCCTTCGTTAGTGCTCTGCCGCAACCGTCGTCCGGTCTAATCGCACACCTCCTTTTATTCAAACAGGCAGTCCCTAGACAACATTATCTAGACCCCTGAGCATTAACACCACAGTGCATCTACGTGCAACTAAAGACCCTATGAATTACGGTGTCGGCGCCTACAACGACGTCTTATAAACATGCTACCTAACGGGGAGATTGCCGATATAAAATTTACAGTAAAGCTGGCAACTAAAGCACTTGCTAAAGAAGGCTAGTCTCACGCACAGTGAAGAAGAGCACACACACTTAAACGATATACAAGGGACACAAATTACCACAAAGAAAACATACACAAAATATACACAATAAAATACTTAACATGGCCTAAAGAAAAATCTTAATCTCACCTGTTTGTTAAAACATTTATATTAAATAAAAAACAATAAATAAAATACAGATGCACCATCAATCCTCACGATGGAAACAAAAAGAAGAAGAGAAAAAAAAGGGATTACGTGAGGCAGGCAACCTTATAGCTAACAGGGACACTTTAACATGTCACACTAGTAACTTTTTTTATGTACAAAACGCAGTGTCAAGGTAATGTACGGCGAACAGCCGACCAGATGGAACTGGCAAGTTTCTGTTATCCACCCCAATAGTGGCGTGTACCTTATAGTACACAAAACACGCATACAACATGGAGATGCAAAATGCGAAATGAAATCGCACAACAAACACATACATATACAAGGACACATATAACAAATACACCTTTTAAAATAAACCACTTAATGAAAACACTACAAAAGACATACAAAATACAGCACAAATTTACAAACACAATTGACATGGGTGGTAAGAATATCACTTAATTTACCCTAGAAACACAAAATTAAAGAAAGCATAGGACATATATGCTTCTTTCCGAGCTAGTTGATTGAGTGACGATCAACTACAGCAAATTATTACTGGCTTCTGCTAGGACCTGGATCCCTCGGTTTGTTATGGCGCGGATCAGCGGACCTGATTTCCACGCTTTCTGTTGGTGGGTCGCGTAGTTTTTGCGGACCTTTATTGGGTCGGTAGCCCTTATTACCGTTACCGAACTTTCTCCACTCGTCTTCTCGCCTACCACGCCAATAATCCTGCCCGTTCCTCCGCTGCAGCTGATTTGCCGCATTGGAAGGACCAGACTCCGCGCTGCAATTTCTTTACTTGCGGTTGTGCCGAGCATTCTTAGCGCTACGGTTACTTCTCCGTGAAGAGCCGTTACCGTCTCTTCTAGATCCATAAACTTCATCATATTCTAAGTCCTCCAGGTAAAGGTAAGCCTGGAAGGACTCAATATCCTCCTTGCAGCTGCCCGCAAGGACGGCATTGCGCACATTTCGTGGGAGCTTCGACGCGCAAATTCTTATCAATTCACGCGGAGGGTATGGGTAGTCGAGGAATTGATTTCTCTGCATCGTTCCTCGAAAGAATTCTCCGAGACTCCTGCAATTGCTGTTATCAAAGTGAGGCATCAATAGAATGCTGATTTATACTCGTTCCTGTTGTCTTTCCGACCACTAGACAGACAGGAAATGTTCCCTAAAATCATCGTAGTAGCGGCAATATCTTAAGAGAGGTCGCATCCGTGTGGCGCGCTCCCCTTCGAGATATCCGTACATATACTCGATTTTCTGTCCTTCTGGCCATTTCAGAGGCAGAGAGAATCAAATTGCTCTAGCCACACACGCGGGTGTATCCCGCTTGCAAAGTTTTGGAAGAACTGATACTTCTTTACAGTGAGAAAGTGGTTATAATGAAATGCCTGCACCGTCTCTCGCACAGGCACTTGACTCGTTCTTTCTCTTATGGGAGGACGGGCACGCAGAGGTTCGACCTCCTCCTCCTCGAAAGCCGAATCATCTCAGCGGTCGGAACGACAGGTCTGACCTCCACACAAACTGGCCTATTTCATCGGTGCGCGTTTTCGCCCGACCGTCTACCAAGTCGACTCTCTCGTTAAGAGAGTGGACCTCGGTCTTACCTAATTCGACTCTCTCCTCAAGAGAGTGGATTTTAGTATCTACACGATTGGAGGGCAGATATAGCTTGTGCATTGCCTGAAATTTTGGTCGCGTTTTCTGAGATACCGTTCATTGCTAACTTATGCCAATCCCGAACTAGCCGCACTATATCGGTGCGCAACCCATCCAGATTATTGTCAATAACCTGAACGGTATTAGTTTGCGCCTCCCGGAATTGCGCAAAAACCTTAAGTTCGGCCTGGACTGAAGCATTTTGCGCTTCCATCCCTCTTTTTAATTCCAGAACAGAAGCATTTTGCGATTCCATTCCTGTTTTTATTTCTCTCATGAAGGCCATGAGGTCGCTTAGTGTCGTATCAGATATGCACACGGGCCTAAAAACACTAGTTGAACTAGTTTGCGCAGTATCAGAAACCAGCATATCCAGGCTCGAACTGGCTAAAAGGCAGAAGAAAATTATCGTTTAGAAGTGTTTAAAATCAGTTTCTTTTTTGAATTTTTACTTTTACATGCGTCTTTATTTTATTTTTATTCTTATATACATATATATATATATTGACCTTTTTCCACATTCTCTTGTCTAACAAGACACCTATGAAGTGTAAGAGTACACCTGTCGCTGTACCTTACAATTTAATTTAACGTAATGTATATATGGTCTTAAATTTGTTTATTTCAAGTATTTTTCATTTCTTGTATGCTAGATATATTTCTTATGTAACGTCATTTTCTATATTGAATCATTTAGTGTAAACCCGCATGAATGCAAGGACATTCTTATGCTGTAAGTTAGCAATGCGTCCGAGAAAATGTTGAACCTGTTGTAAAGACTGTCTTTGGCACAGAAGTGGTAGCTGTGAGTGTCGCGCTGCTGAAGCAGTCGCGGTGCGGACTCGCCAAAGTAAAGACATAAATGCAGTCGCGAAGCGGACTCGCTATAGTAAACACATAAATGTTTTGTTGATGGTGCAGAGGCACGGTAGGCGCAGTGTGGCGCGAGTTTAATGCAATTGCAATAAGCCTGAGAGATGTACTGTATAATGTATTGAAGGAAGTGCGAAACAAGTTTATTTATACTTGATCAGTGTAATCTTTTTCCATGTGTGCAAGAAAAGTAATTGTTTGGTATCAAGTCTATTGTCACCGAGTGTGATCGTTGTTGTAGTAAGAGTACCTATTGTAATCATATCTGTCTTGTTTGGACTTCACAACGAAGACGACAAAAGCAGATGAGTATTTTTGTAACATTTTATTTTGTATGCATGTAAATGTAGTGTCAACCCAATCAGAACTTTGGTTTAATTATACATGACTTATTTTGAAACCAGTCTTAATTTTGTAAGTAGTTGTAGTCACCCCATTATCACCATTATTAGATTATGTTGAAGATGCAAGCCTGTACATTGACTAACAAGTTCAATCATTTTCAAAGTAATTGACGAGTTAAAGAATTGCTAAACGTGTTACAACCACAGAGACTAGTAATTAAAGTGCAAGAGAGTTTGCAAGTAAAGTAAAGTTGGTATCATTTACATAGAAAGTAACCAGGCTAACAGTATTCAAAGTATTACGGTAGTTTCAGCAGACTTGACTGAAGTAATTTTTTTATGAAATACGTTAAATGCCAAACTCTGCTCAGCCAGTTACACGCGTACGCTACCCAGGCCATGGAACCAATTACAAAAAAAAGTTCACGTAAAGTTTTATAAGAGACTTGAATGCTTTAAAGAATATTATCAAAATTATTGAGAAGTTTAACTGTAGTATTTGTGAAGCTCATTGCACCACGGAGTTTCACTGTACTGAGCTATTATAATTGCAATTAGAATCTATCTGCTATTACAATTTTCATTATAACACGAACACGCCATCACCACTACATGAATTCTGACACATTTGTTAGTGAAGTTGTGCTGTTCGTGAATCGTAAGAGGTGCTAGTTGGAGGCTGTAGTCAATGCTAAGTCAGATAGGGCCAAGCTTAATTAATTACCACAGTGATTGTTTCAAGTTTTTTTTATTCAAAATTTTTAACTTTCACTGCGAAAGTGTTGTTGCGACCCATTAGTTGTGATTTGCTACAACATTCAATAACGAAATTATTATTACTAGAGTATACTATTACGCATTCTAAATTTTGAGATTATTTGACGATCTCCAACAGGCAATTTTCTTACAGAAGTTACTTGACAGTGGTCACATGGCTTTTCCTTGTTGGTCGTTGGTATCTCCATATCGAACCTATAAGCTCACAAACGCACAAGCTGCACCAACCGAACACTACGATATTCAGAATCGTACTGACAGCAGTCATCCGCTGAGGTGGACAAGGACCTCGGGACTGCAAGCAGACTGTGTCGATAGAGCGTTTCCGGTGAGCGAGGACTCCTGGGGGTAAGGGCGGCTCGGACACAGGAGCGGCTTAGCTGCAGGTAGGTCGTGACGTAGTAAACAGGTAGTTTCCAGTCAGACTGGCTGAAAATGTCACAGATTTTTGGTTGGGTGCAAATGTCACTGGGTGCAACTGTCACATATCCATTTGAGTATGCAGTTCGCTTTGTTCGCCCCTGCCCTCACTTCCGGTCGAGTCCACGTTTAAATAAGTCGCGTTTTCAACGGGAACGCGGCCGTCTGTACTCGCTAATTTGTCCCTTTCGGTGGAAAGATCTGACCTAGATGACTTTTCACGGTCCTCACTTTGGTTTAAACGCCTAGAGCGAGTGGAAACGGAGGAAGCAGAACTATTCTCCATCGTCACAACTAATTCTGAACTGAAGTAACAAACACAAAATTAGCCTAACAAAGACCGCGTAACAAAACACGAACTAAAACCTTCACACGCAATGCACTAGGCTGTGCTCTTTTTACGAAAACAATGAAATAAAATAACCCTTCCAAAAAAACCACACACAAAAAAATACTGAAAATGCTGAAAACATAAAATGAAATAAATTAATGCGCGCTGCTAATCTCGCACATTCATCCACTGGGAGGGGAAAGAAAAAAAATTTAAGAATATTCCCTCAAGCATTTAAAGCAAATACTATTTCATTAAATAGATGACCCGCTAGAAGAGCGAATCCTGGCAGCGGTAAGCCAGATAAAAGTCGACCACTATACTTAACAACAGTCTTGCTCTGTCACTAAAATTAGCAAATAAGGTCCGAGTGAACTACTGGTTACTCCCTGCTACAAAGCCTTGTTCCCTGGCCCAAACTGAGAACTGACTCGTTTCAATTACTTCAATAACAGTTAATACTACAGTGGTCAATATACATAGCAGCTCACACGTTATTACACACAGACGTTAATAAGCAAGTCACCACAATTAAAGTTATCTTAGAAAGGTGGCTAGGAAACATTTATGGCGCAACGAAATTTAAACTTATGAAAATTAGCATCTGATCTTATTTTCGGCGCTTGTGAAGAACAATATGAAATAAAAGAGGTAAGGTGCTCTAAAACTACAATTTATAAGCAACTTACGGATTATGCTAAACTTAAACTTGTTTATTCAGATAAAAACAAGCAAAATGGGGAACCAATTTTGTTAATATTATAAAAATGAATCTCTTACGTGCATTAATGCGGACGGTGCCCAGCCTAAATTATACATGATTCACAAAACAACACTCGTTCTCTCTCACACACGCAATGCCACAGCGAAACTCACCAAAAACAGCGTGCTGAGACGAGGCGGAAGCAGGCGCCGCTATCGTAGGCGGAATTCAGCAAGTCGTAGGTAGCAAAAAACACAATATACAAACACTTCGAAGCTGGTGCTGGTCTGTCGTGCCTATTTTAAGATGGTGCGTGTATATAGCAAGTTAAATTACATCTGTATTGGACCGCGACCAAATACGCTAACGGTCACACACGGCTACGTTACATGAACGCACTCCACTGAAGGTTGAAAGTCAGATTCATTATACAAAATGACAGTGGATTCTTAAGTTGCAGTCTGTTAGAAATCGAGCTAGGTACTGGTTTTATAAGAGAATTGGCGTGAACTCAAGCGACTAGCTGCAAACCCCGGAAGTCAAAACTTGGATCCACGTGATTCCGAAAACTGATAAAATTGAATAAATTCAGATTCCGACAAATAAAGAAAATTAACTATAGTATGCAACCCATAGAAATGCTTATAATTATATAAGGAAGCGAATGACATACAGCTACACGCGATAGGGAGCGATTACAGAGACGGATGAAGTCCAGTCTCCAAAAGTCGTAAAAGTGAAATAATTACAAAGTCGGAAAATAAGAATAAGAATAGAAATGTTAAGAATTACATAAGAAAGCTATTGGGGAGGTTGTAAAAGGCTCAGAGAGAATTACAGACACAGACAGAGTTCGCACTACAAGTCGGAGATGAAACAGCAACATTAAAATAGGCGGTAAGAGAAGATCGCGAAATATCGGTGGAAATCAGAAGGGTACACGCATAGTTACTTGCCTGAGGGGCACTGTATAAAATGAACGTATCACCAATTAGAAATCGGGCCCCACAAAGTATTTACACAGAGTTCATACACCGCCACATGATCACAAAAGGTTTTAACATATCAGGCCGTTATCAAACTGCAACTAGGATCACACACTCCACGTTTATCTATTGAAAATCACTGAATTGAAAAAGGAGAACACATTTCCGCACCCGATCGGAGAAAATATTACAAAAAATGATTCTAAGTTCACGAATCAAAGTTAAACGTGCTAGTCAATACAACGCTACCATCTCCAGAAACAACAGCAGACCCAACCTTTCGTCACCAGACAACTAGCCTAGAGAGAATCGCCGTGGGGCCCACGGGCCGCGGGAAAACGACCGGAAAACGGAAAATCCCTGAAAAAGCGGTGGTGGGGATGGAAAGCGAGTATACTCGCGCTGGTGTAGGTCCTCTAACTAGCCCGCAACCAAAGGGTGTGGAAACCTCTTTGGTCACCTCAGCATCTATCGACTTTGAGCCAGAGAGAACGATGCAAAGCGAGCTATCACTCCCCACATTCAAACAGCCATAGATTCTCCCACACACTTAAAAGTACAACTACTGCACATTGTCATAGGGACAATGGCGTAGCGGAGAAGCCGTACTTATGCCACATTAATTAATGTGCCACATTAATTAATACAACAAAATAATAGAAACCTAGCAATATTAACTAGTATTTTAACACATGAAATCAAAATACTATTCCTCAAACCTTGAAAAGAGTGGGGTCTAAGTTTTAACAAAATGATAATCTTGCGACATGAAATAAATTATAACTTTACAGAAACTATACAAAAATATATGGAAGACGACAGACGGTCGTCTTTCATAGCTTAAACGTCGTCCACCACCTGAGCACCATGTGTACTCTGTTATAGGGAATGTTTACAGCCTTAAGGCACAGTATGATAACAACGTGTAACGCAACAGGCGCCATGCTTTCAATGGTCGCGTGAACATTCGCACACCCGTAAACGAGGTTCTGGACATCCACGTAGCATAGCCTTGCGCCAATATCGTTGTTATCGTTGTTTTGTTAGGAGAGTGGCAGGCCTTGCAGCTACCACAGCCCGCAAGTGTCAACACGAACTAACAACAACAGTTACTAGCAATGCAACTAAGGGCACGCTCATCTCTATACCATCTTCCGCTCAGGCCACAGCATCATTATTTTCTGCCGTCATGGGATAACTTTGAACATAGAATTGCACGCCGTTGTCTTCTGCGATGAAAGCAGGTTCTGTCTGCACGCAAGTAATGGCCGTTTGCGCATACGACTTAGAGGAACTGGCGAGCACTGTCTCGTGGAGTGCATTCGTCCATGACACACTGTCGCTAGGCCAGATCGTATGGTTCGGGGTGCGATATGCTGCAACTCTCCCTTAATTTTCGTGTTTGTGGATGGAACATTGATCAGCGGTCTGTATGGACAGAATGTTGTAAGGACCGACATTTTGCCATTCTTGTACCAGGAAGGTGATGTTCTAATAGTACCATGTTCGCTTACACACTGCGCAAGATACTCAACGTGATCTGAAAGACGCGCAGCAACTTTCCCGACCAGCACAAGATCTCCACACTTGTCTCCAATTGAGCATGTGTGGGATATGATGGAACGACACGTTAATCGACATCTCTTGCACAATTGTGAACAGATCGAGAAGGTGTGGAATACTGTATGCCAAGACAGTGTCAGCCACCTGTGTAATCGAATGGATGTCAGAATCAGCGCCTGCTGTGCCATCTGTGGATGATACATCACATTCTGATATGGGTGTTTTAGCGTGGATCGACTCTTGGTACCTCAGTACCGCTTGACTATTGGTCTGTAAATGTAACCATTTCACGTAATCCAAACGCATTCTTTTAGGAATAAACTCCCCCCCCCCCCCCCCGCCAGGGGCCTCGCGGTTCCTTGGTGTGGGCCCGAGCTAATGCAATCTTCTTTACTTCCCGGAGTGCATTTTCTTCCCCCACTCCCTTCCTTTCCTATCCTTACTTCTTCCTCTCCCCACCAGGGGACTGATAACTTAGCAGTTTAGTCCCCCTATCCCTACCAAACAACCCAACCCAATCCCAACAAATAAATTGAGTGAACTGGAAAATTCTAAGAGGGTGTACTAATTATTGTTTATGGCAGTGTGTTTTGCTTTTCTCTTAATTTTTATTTCTTTTACAATTTGGATTTTCTAACATAGCTCACCAATGAATAACCAGATGTTTTCACATTGACTTTTTGTCCGTTATTTGATATTGTTGGTTCTTTAGTAATCAGTTCACATAACCTGCCAACACCTTAGGAACAGACTGTTAACAAAAAGAAAAAAATATAATTATTTAAATAGGTTTGCACAAGAAACATGTAAGCTGGGACATTATGAAGTTGGCTTATAGTGTATGGTACTCTGTGTTCTGTATTTTAGGCGGCAGGTTAGCTTGTGATATAGTCATAACCCTTTCTTAAGAAATTTTTTATGATCTATATTCTTGGTGTTTCATTTTAATCTGAATTTCAATTAATCTTTCATTCTTATGTCTATAAAAATTTAACTTTGGACTGTCCCGTTTCAGCAACTTATCCTTCTACCCATAATATGTTTATTTTATACCCTAAAATTTACCTCCCACGCCTTTCTTGTCATGGGCTATCTTTGTGCGAGTAGTGAATACTTTGACCGACTGTGTTGGCATTTATTCACCTTAGCAGAAGTGGTGGTCTCAAAAGGTACACAGAAAACCCCTGTCAAGAGTAGAGTGTGATAGCTCAGTCACCTCTTGCACATCTAGCACTAGAGGGTTGCCGAGGAACGGTGTTGCGCGACAGAGATGTTGAACCTCAAACAGGCGAGATTAGAGCGTATTGTGTGTCCATACCGAAACCGATAGTGGCGCTTGTGCCCGCGTTTTCTATGGACCCTCTAAAACAGGGATGGCCATTTTTCCAAACAATGTTATAAATGTGTCCATTACTTACCCCAACATAAGGCTTCTCCTAAGATTATATATGTAATATTAATGATATTAAAATATTTATTATAGATTAAATTAGCAAAAATACAGTGATTTGTAGATATGTGTTTGGGACTAGACAGACCAGAGTGAATTTTTCAAGTTTATCCATTATAGCATGTATGCAGCTCCCTGAATTTACGATTAAAAATGTTCAAATGTTTGTAAATCTATGGGACTTAATTTCTTTCATTACTAGTCACAAAAACTTTGTTGGAGCTATCTAATACCGCGCTCAACGAAATGTAAACAATCGATTCGCTTAATGTGCATTGTTCTGTATAACGAAAGAAACTCTGACTTACTGCATAGCCAGGAAAACACGGCAGTCCACCGCCAAGCACGCTGGACTCTGAACCGTCACGTCAGTGCTATGGCTACTGAACTGTAGTTACCAGTACCGACAACTCACTCGCGCTAAACTTGTGCACTGTGAGCCGTAACAGTTAGCCAGATTTCGTTACAGCGTTGAACACATTTTCATGTTCAAATGTGGTAGTTATTTAATTTTGAAAAACTGCCTCTGGAATAATACAGCACCATACATTATCTGTAACGAGGATCCAGGTCGTTGCGCCTGGGCTGAGGTGCCCGAGTGCTCTGTCGCCTTGCTTCGAAGGGCGCGGATACTCCCTGTCGGAGGATCGAGTCCTCCTTCGGGCATGGCTATGTCTGTTAGTTTAAGTTAGTTTAGGTAGTTAGTAAGCCTAGGGACTGATAACCACAGTAGTTAAGTTCCACAGATTTACAAACATTTGAACGTTTGTCGCGCCTGAACTGCAGTTGGTTTCGTGACCTCTCCACTCCACAGCCCGCACCGGCCATCTCTTGTGTGGTCTAGCGTTGCAACGAAATCCACTCGCCATGTGGAACTGGAGACATTAAAGCGGCACTGATATCCCGTTGACGATGAACTCTGAATTAGACAGGCAAATTCTTAAAATTGATGCCGTGCCTCGTTCGTCATTTCTGCTCTAAAACAAGATATCAGTCGACGAGATGCGATGTAAAAAGACATCTGACACTGTATGAAAAGTGGTGTCATGTACGAGGACACCACAGCAGCAAAAGACCATCTCAGAGTTTTTATAACGCCGACAACAGCAAAAATCAGCATGCTAATCGGACAGGCGTATGTGACGCCAGGAAATAAATTCTGTAGCATAGGCTCCTGGCAGTGCGTAAAGCGTTATCGAAAAATTCCATATTTGTAGAGTGGAAATCCTAATGGCCCTGTGAGCCAATTTTATTAAAATGATTTATTGCGTTATAAATAATGGATGTACCAAAGCTAGTACCCTGGCAAAAACTCTATTTTCTTCCTGCTGCAAGTATTTAAAGTGGCTCTTGACGTTGGTCATCAGTCCCTGCGCTTACAAACTGCTTAAACTAAGTTAAAGTAACTTATACCAAGGACAACAAAAACACCTATGCCCGCGGGAGGACTCGAACCTCCGATGGCGAGCAACAGCGCGCTCCGCAGCAAGGCGAAAAAATGTTCAAATATTTGTAGAGCTTATCGGACTTAACTACGGGGTCATCAGTCCCTAAACTTACAAACTACTTATGAACTACCTTATACTAAGAACGGCACAAATATCCATGCCCGGGGGGATTCGAGCCCCCGACCGTAGTGGCCGTGCAGACCGTGACTGGCGCGCCGCAGTCCCCTCGGCCACCGCGGCCGGCCAGCAAGGCGCCTTCGAACGCTTGGCCACTCCACCGCGGCTGTCTGACACCTAGCTTATGAAGTTCCGCACTCATTTACTCAAGTTGCCTACAACGGAACTTATCTTGCGATAGCAATAGCAAGGCCTTTGTGATGCTTTAAAGCTATAGAAATAATAATAATTATTATTATTTTTTATTTCGATAAACGATCTGTAAGTGTTATTGGCCACAAAAAACTTGAAGATATCATAATTAATATGGCTAAACGTAGTTACATGCCTCTTATCGTGAAATACAAGAAAGCATTGAATGAACTGGAAATTTAGGTCACTCTGTCATATTCTGACGAAAGTATACGACATACTTGGGCAGGAGTTTACGACTAAGATTTGCCGGGAGTCGAGACATACACAGTTTCCTTGGTGGTGCAGTGGTGCGTCCTTGACTTTAAAAATCAGTTTTGAGAAACCGTTCATAAGCGACACTGGCCGCAGGTAGCAGCGCAGTTTGCGGAAGGTGAAAGTTGAGGCACTTGCGGCTCTGGACCAATGTAGTCCATTCTCGTACGAGTTTTCTGCCAGAGACGACTCACTACCTTACGAGCGCAGTCTGATGGCTCCATTCATTCACTTATCCTGTGAAAGTCGAGAAAGTCATCATTTTCACCACAGCCCTTCTTTTTCAAACGAAATTTTATATATCGAAAACTGATTTAGATTTTCCCTTGATTAATTGTGTTCTCATTTGATCATTTGTAGTAAACGTACTTGTTTTTCCAATATTAGTTGGAATCCGCTGAATCACATTTATAAATATATTTATGTGCGTTATTGTTTGATTAAATAAGTGACGCCTCCTTATTTTGGTCTAGGGCCACTATATTGTCATTTGTGTAACGGATTCTGTTGCACACAGAACATAGGTCGTTAGGAGGTTGTCTTTCTGTGCTGACGCAGATTCTGTGATAGAAAGTACTTGATAGGGACTCAAATATTTAAATAGATATCACCAATATTTACTGTGACTGAATGTGAGAAAATCTGCAATAACCCTATAATGGATTGTAGATGCTACATTTTTGTTGACTGGCAGTCCGACAACAAATCATCGGTGACTCTTTCAGTCCAACACGTCCGACGTAAGCCCACGGTAGCTTTCTGAAAGACACCTGCACCAAGCCTGGCGTGACCTGAACTTCAGGTCTTGCTATACAGACACACAAAAATCTGAGAATGATAAATATTCATCTTCTATCCCTGGGTTGCTGCTTTTTAATAAACCTATATTTACTGTAGCCTTTATCACATAACTTAAGGAAGTCTATAAATTCAATTATTTAGTTCGTTTTGGTATGTTTTACACGAGTAGCACGATTTTTTTTCCTGTAAACTGCATTAATATAGTACCTAAAAAGCGTGTTTCCGAATGATGTCTATGAATCAGCTGACAGATATTCTCTAAGTTTCTGTTTTCTTAATCAGTTACTTGTAAACGCGGACGACTCACAGACCTAATAAATAATTAATTCTTAATATATAAATCAAAGTACGAAAATAAACGTAGTGGTCTTCCTGTTTACATTGTACGAAATGAAAAAAAAAAATACCAAGAGTCTCAGAACATTCTTTAATAAGAGAGTTGGAACTTAAATTGTGACAACACTGCTGTGGAGACACTATGCAATGGAATGTACTATTGTCGCTGATAGCACACGTTGACGTTTCTACCCTACATCCGAGCTAATGGACTCGTCCGTCCCACGTCACAACCGAGGGAAAACCAGTCACTTGTGAGGAGCGGTCTAATGTAACGGTGTCACTATGTTTTCGAAACAGGAACAACGGAGATGGATCAAGATTGAATGTGCCAGAGTTTACAGCATGAGTGTCATCAAGGTCTTCAAGAGGAGTGCGGGGAATCAACAATGCGTTCACGTTGTGTAAAAGCCTTCAGCGAAGGTGGGCAAACTGTGGCAGACATGCAGCGGGCAGGTCGTCCTAGCGTCTCTGAAGAAGTGCATACTGTTGCCGTTTTAGTGGAGAGCGATAGACGTTCCAGTATGGTGAGAGTTAGGCCTATGGTGATTGTCGTGCACGACTGTGATGTTGTTATCCTAACGCATTACGTTCCTCCAGGGAAGACTGTCAGTGCATAGTATTACTGTTCGTGTTTGGAGCGTCACCTGCGATCAGCTCGGCGAAAGAAGCGGCAACACTTTCTGCGCAACCCACCCATCATTTTGCACGACAATGCGCGGGCGCAAACAGCGCAAGCTGTGGCTGCTCTGTTCGGTCGATGGGACTGGGAAGTACTGTAGCATCCACAATACTCCCCGGACTTAAATCCTTATGGCTTTGATCTGATTCGGAAGATGAAGGAACCACTTCATGGCATTCGCTTCAGAACTGTTCCAGAGATTCGACAGGATCCATTCACACCATCAACAGAACAGGTTCTGCTAACGGTGTACCACGCCTTCCACATCTCTGGCAATGGGTTCTACACAACGATGGTGACTATTTTGAAGGACGGTAACAGGTGCAAAAATTTAACGCTTTTGTATCGGTTGTGAATAAATAGTTGCTACTATTTAAGTTCCAAACGTCGTAGTTTTGTGTTCAAAATATTTTCCCACAATATTCGTTGCAGGAAAAGGAACGTTTAGGATTCCTGGATGGCGGTGCCTGAAAAAGTTTCAGTCTGGATTCGTAGACCTCATCAGGAGAAAACGGTTAGAATTACTCACCGAATGACACGTTTCTATCCCTTCGTTACTTGTTCCTTGCCGACCACAAACAATTTATTATGTAACTTTCTTTGGTTGGAAACACTGTTAGCTAGAAGAGTGTGAAAGGTATACATTTATTATAGTTTTGATTTAGATCAAGTCTTTATTTATTTTTTTATTTTATTTTAAGGAATACATTTATGTGCTCCCTCTTATGTTAAGGTTGATGACGCACGGCCTCGTAAAATGCGGAAGAGACTTTCTGCATGACGGTATAGTTTGCCATAAATTATCCATAACCGTACTTTCCTAGAAGAGCTAACAAATTTATCTTGCGAGAAACCAATGGAGATAAAATCAGAGAGATCCGAGCTTTTTGGAGGCTTACTGTCAATCATTCTGTCCTCGAAGTATTCGCAACAGGAATATGAAAGGGAGGAAGAGACAGTGGAATAAAAGTAGCTTCCGCCACATACCACGCTGTGGCTTCCAGGTAGAAGATGAAATAGACGAAAACATTTGAGGACCAAGGCGATAACTTTTAAGAGTTTAAACACTATCTTACTTTATGTACGAAAAGATCTAGAAAAAAGAGAAAGGCTCTAAAATTTCTGGAGTTACCATACCAGTTCAACCATCTTTACAAGACAAAAAGCGTACAAGTGAACAGGAAATTCCAAAGTGACCCGGTTGCTTTATTCTAGCGAGGAACCGTAAGCGCTCCATCCCTTTTTCAGTCGGTGTCTGCGAGCTCGTACGTGAGTCTCCAACGAGGCAAAAACGGAAATAGAGGCGTCAGCGGATACGGGATATAGTCCGACGTTCGCGATTTATGGGCTGCAGATGCGGGAAGGCGCTGCTCCTCCCCCCCTCCTGCTGAATTCGTATTTATTGCCAATAGCTTGCAGGCGGTTTCATTGAACGCCTTCGATGCTTCTGATACCTCCACAGAAGTCTTCGTTACGCGCACACGAGTGTGGAGTCCAAATGCTACATTCGAATTAGAAGCACGTTTTTAACAGCACGTACCACCAATTTTTGGCATTATGGAAGCAGCGACGTGTAGTGACATATACTTCACGAAAGGTCGAAAATGTTGGGAAATGATGTTGACGAATGTCCGCTCAACTGCAGCGCACACGTTACAAATATGTGGACGACGAAGTAATGTTTAACAGGACTGTGCTTTGCTTTGTGCAAAGGGAGTAGCGAGGGGGGGGGGGAGGGTGGACAAAGGAATCAACTACAAAAAAAATCGCTCTGACGGTGTTTTACGGTCCACTTTAGATTTGTAGTTTTAAAAGTTTTTGCAAACATTTTGGACCAAAATAATAATCTAAATAATAATTAATTAATAAGAGTGTCTGAAACCCTTTTAGGAAAAAAAAATCGCATCACAGTCCAGCACCTTGCCCACTACGCTACAGCTATAAATCAAAAGAGCAGTTCTATAATCTCATACCATTTATGGCCGTTGTTAACTGATGTTAATATGGCATTTGTAGACATTAGATTATCATTTATCGTACGAAGAATTATGTGTTTTTGTTAATTCCTTAGTGTGACGTTGCTTTGAAATGACAACGTGTACGTTACAATAAGAAAATCATCAAATACGCGAAGAATGTCACGTGACATCTCCGAACGGCTGGTTTTCGTTAATTCAATTGAGGGTGTCAAATATCCGTTATTTTTGCAAATACGTCTCAAACGATACGAGATATGAAAAAAAAACATAAGGCAGCTAAGTTGTAGATAATTTTCTCCTCTACCAATTAGGTTATTCAATTTTCGTGTCAGATGAACGGTTCTTTTGCAATTACAATTATATTACAAACGGCTTTTTTTGGTTTTACTACCGTATTTTTTGTCCGAAAAATTTGAAAAACAGAGGTTCTCGTTTCTGGCGGCCTACAATCATGTCTGTAAAATTTGGTGCTGATCGGTTGAACGGTTCGTTTTAAAAATAGGGAACACGTTACGGACAGACAGACGGACGGACAGACAGACAGACAAAATAGCCGTTATTTTTGCAAATATCTTTGAAACGCTACGAGATATGAAGAAAATATAAGAGAGAAAAGTTGTAGAGAATTTTCTCCTCTACAAATTCGGTTATTCAATTTTCGTGCCAGATGAGTAGTTAAGCCGTTATTTTCATTTAAATTTCAAGCTGTCAAAACACGATCGCAAAGGCACAATATTCGGCTGATCACCGTTAAGAGCATGGAGGAGGGTTTATTGAATCGCTTTTTATGATATTTCTCTACCGCTCCATTCTCTAACAGCGCGCGGGAAAAAGTAACATCTGAATCTTTCCATTTTCGATATTATTTCTCTTATTTTAGTAAGATGATTACGACTCCCTATGTATGTGGCTCCTCACAAAATGTGTTCACTTTCGGAAGAGGAAGTTGGTGACAGAAATTTCGCAAATAAATTTCGCCACAACGAATAACTTCTTTCTTTTAATGATTTCCAACCCAACTCGTGAATCATTTGTGTGACACTTTCTCCCCTATATTGCGAGAATACAAAACGAGCTGTCCTTCTCTGAGCTTTCTGTATATCCTCAGTTAGTCCCACTTGCTGGTGTTCCCACAATGGGCAGAATACCAAGTTGGACGCAGAAGTGGAGTGTAGTCAGTTTCTTTATTAGAACTGTTGCTTCTTCTAAGTGCTATGCCAACGAAACGCAGCGTTTGGTTGGCCTTCCCTACAATGCTTTACACGTGTTCTTTCCAATTTACGTTGTTCGCAAATGTTATTCCTCGGTTTTTAGTTGAATTTACATCCTTTACATTTGATTTATCGTGTAAATAAAGTTTAACGTTTTTTTTTAGTGTTCATATGGATGACTTGACGCTTTTCATTGAATAGATCCAATCGCCAATTTTCTCAACGACTTTGCAGTTGCTTTTGATCTTTTGGTGACTTTACTAACAGATATACGACAGCAGCATCAGTGAACAATGTAAAAGAGCTGGCGAAATTGTTTCCTAAGCAGTAGGGCCCTATAACACTTCCCTGTTTTACTAGATGACTTTCCGTCAATTACTAGGTACTGTGTCATTGCCAACAGATAATCGCGAATGCAGTCCCACAATTGTGGCGATATTCCATAAACAAACAATTTGAGTAGAAGACGCTTGTGAGGTACAGTGTCAAGAGCCTTCCGGAAATTGAGAAACATGGAATCGTTTTTAGATCCCTTGTCGATAGTACTCATTAAATCTCGTGAGTAAAGAGATATTTGTGTTTCACTAGAATGATACTTTCTTAATACTTCTTGGCTATTGCTCAATTGGTCGTTATCTTCGAGATAGTTCATAATGATTGAGGATAGTAAGTGTTCAAAAATTCTTCTGCAAACCGACGTCAGTGATATGGGCCTGTAATTTTGCGGATCACTCCTATTGTCTTTCTTGAATATTGGAGTAACCTGTGCAACTTTCCAGTCTTTGGATACGGAACTTTCGCTAAGCGATCGTTTGTACGTGATAACTAGGCATGGGGCTATGGCATAATCGTACTCCGAAAGGAACGTAATTGGTATGCAATCTGGACCGGAAGACGGGCATTTGTTTAGTGAGTTAAGTTGCTCTGGGGATATCTACTTCTAAATTGCGCATGCTGGCAGTTGTTCTTGATTAGAATTCTAGAATATTTGCTTCGTCTTCTTGGTGAAGGAATTTCGGGAAGCAGTGTTTAACAATTCTTATTTAGCATAGCTGTCATCCGTAGCATCACCATTGCTATCGCTCAGTGAAGTGTTTTTATGGTTTTCAGCTAGTATACTTTACATACGACAAAAATTTCTTCGGATTTCTACCAAAGTACATGACAGGGTTTCATTAGCCCCTTGCATTGAAGTTTGAGCTTATTTAGAGTTTCAGTAAAAGATTGTCAGTCTTGGAGTGTTAGTTTCTGTTTAAATTTAGCATCCTTTTTTTTTTTTTTTTTTTTTTTTGTGTACCCTCTTTCGTTACATTGTTTGGTATAATTCTGTCAATAGCCGTCGATGTTATTTCTTTGACTGTAAGCCTCGTCTGATTGTCACATTGTTACTTTCGAAAGACTGGAGATTCTCAGTCAGGATCATGTGTGTACCTTTCTGTTTACGGCAGTTTATTGTAGCGTAGTCCAAGAGCGTCAGCTTGCTGGAGGTACAGATTACCGGCACGTGACTGATGATGCATTGCAGGTCGCCTTAGAGGTACGATGCGGACAATTACGGAGAGTCAGTGCATTCTGTGTAATCATGACTACACGAGGCTATTTCCAGTATCTGCCGATGTTTACATAATTAATTTAAATTAAAAAAGTAAATAGGCAAACCATCGTCTATGAATCTGCAGTTTCATGGCCAGCTCTATCATGCATGAAGTTACTCAAAACGAACCGTCTTTTACTTTACCCACAGGAAAATCAGGATCAAGGTCCAAAGATCTTTCAAAAATTCTCCATTTATTGATCAACTTTCCAAAAGAACATTCTCTGTTCCTCCCGCCTGTGGAGAAACTATAACTTAAGTTTCTCTTTGCTCTCATAATATACTGCCAGAAGCAAAATTAGCACTGAAACAGTATGTATGTAGTATACGAAATGATTACATTTACAGCTCAAGCGATGTAGAGGTACCAATTGTTGATCCATGCCTAAACACCCTTTTAGCACGGGGCGTAGCTTTCATGGGCGCCAATCCAGTCGCTGATTCTGACATCCATTCGATCATACAGATGACGAATGCGGTCTTGGGACACATTAATCCACATCTGCTCGACCTTTTCATGTACTTCCGCAAGAGTTGTGGGTTGACTAGTGGCACGTGTCTGTTGTCGTCACGTAATATCTCATATGTGCTGGAGTGCAGACAAGTCCAGAGGCCGCGCTGGTCAGTGAAGTTGCTGCACGTAGTTCAGACCATGTTCGGTTTCACGCGAATTGTGTGGGCGAGCATTATAATATTACGACAAGACATCATCCAGTCGTAAGAATGCCAAAATTAAATTCCTTGCAGTAATTACATCTACATCTGTATCTTGCACGAACCGAGTGTTCACTTCACAAACAACAAAGGTGAAAGCTGTAGCTTATCGGATCCCGTAAGGACCGTAAGACCTGGGATGGGACCAGTGTGTCTTGGACAAATTACTCCACGAGACAACCTCTACAGATCCACGTAGTTTGCGCAAACTACCATCAGTAACGTGCCTGGAGACTCCCGCCACTCAAAAGGTTGCAGTTTCAACCCCTTCAAAGTCAATCACTTGGCTGTGGCAAGCACAAATGCTGTTTGCTTCACACGAAGACGTCACGTTAAGCCTTATGACTGAAAACACGTCCCAGTTGAAGGGTGCCGGCCGCGGTGGCCGAGGAGACTGAGGCGCTTCAGTCACGGTCTGCACGGTCGGGGGTTCGAATCCCCCCTCGGGCATGGATATTTGTGCCGTCCTAGTTCGTAAGTAGTTCATAAGTAGTTTGTAAGTTTAGGGACTGATTACCCCGTAGTTAAGTCCCATAAGCTTTACAAACATTTGAACATTTGAACTACGCCAACTTTCGGCGGACGACGTTGAAACCAGGAGCAGTACATTTACCAGGTGGCATTTGCCGTCATCGTGTAGAAACTGACGTCGTCCTTCCGGCTTTCTTCAAATGGTCAAAGAGGTATCTGCGCTACCCAAAAGCCTCAACCCCTACAAAAGAGTAGGGTATCTTAGGACCTGTTGTACCAAGCAGACATCCATCTTCAGTATTATTTAGTAGATTAGTTAATATTGATTTCCACTTGGAATTAGCTTTGAATGTATTTGAGTCACAAACCTTCCTATAACTGGCAGAATTTTTCAGGTTCGCTGCCAGCCAAATAGGACGTGTAACGATTCATACCGCTTCTGTTTTAAATGAGATGTATCCACTACGTCTGTTTCTTCTTTTTACCTGTTCATGTTCCATTTCGCTGGGCGTTGTTGAGACTAGGAAAGAATGAAATGGAGCTACAATGCCGTGTCATGTTCAAATGTTTGTAGAGCTCATGGGACTTAACTACGGGGTCATCAGTCCCTAAACTTACAAACTACTTATGAACTAGCTAAGACTAAAGACGACACAAATATCCATGCCCGAGAGGGGGAGTGGATTCGAACCCCCGACCGTAATGGCTGTGCAGAACGTGACTGGCGCGCCGGAAACAGCTCGGCCACAGCAGCCGGACATATTTGAAGCGGCAGCAGCGTCCTATGGGACTTAACTACTTGAGGCTATCGTACCTAGGCTTTCAAACTACTTAAACTAACCTAAGGACAACACGCCCATACATGCAGTAATCGAACCTCCACAACAAGGCACCTGAGAGCGCTCCGCTATTCCACCGCGGCTTCTGTCATACGTACTGTGGCGATATAACGTACCTCGTGACGTTAGCTGGAGCAAGTATTAATTTAGTAATTTTTCAACTGCCCTCTCACGACCTATGTAGATCTCCTTTAAATAAAGTTCCAAACAGTACCCTGCGTTGTTAGATACGTTAAAGTAATGAAATTATTAAATGTACAGTCAGATATATCATTATTAATAACATTTTATATTCTATAAAACAAGCTTAAATATGACTTCATCTCTTAATAACGTTTAAACTTTCATAAATGTTTATAATAACCGAAAATATACTTAAATATGAAAATCAACATTGAATATTACTTCAACGTAATAACGTGAAAAATATTTACAGTAAACTTTCCATAACGTTTATGGAGATATGATTTACGAGTATTTTCAGTTCCCTAACGTAACTGATTTGAAAGAATAACATATACTCTAAGTTTATCTTAACAGTGCTTTTAAAACGTAATTGGTTATTCTCTCAAAATTTAATCTAAAATTGATTATTACTAACAGCTTACATCCTTACATATAACCTTCTTTACATTACATTATGTCGGTATTTTAGCTGAAATACATGATGTCTATTTAGTCAGCCATGTGTTGATCAATATTTTTAGATTTACTTTAAGCCATTTCGTAATTTATGTCCTTACGATTTAACGGGCTATTTGATATTGTGCATTTACTTTCGATACTAGTTAGATAATTCGTTGTTAGTCAGATATGTCTCGTGGACCTTTGTTTATGTTTTCATTGGTGTATCAAACATGTTTAACTCAGGAAATGGGGCGGTAAACGTTTTTAAATATTGCTGTAGGTCTTGTCTGTTACATATCACGACCCACCACTAATCGTACCAATCTGTATCAAGTCCAGGGACGAAATAGGACATTGTACTTTTCTTTGAGTTCAATAGATAATCGTTAAATTTGGATACCATGTATATTCATCTACACCTGCATAATACTCTGTCACTCACATTGAAGTGTATGGGAGAGGGTTCATCGAACCACTTTTATGTTCAAATGATTGTAAAGCTTAAGGGACTTGACTGTGGGATCATCAGTCCCTAAACTTACAAACTACTTATGATCTACCTTATACTAAAGACAGCACAAACATTAATGCCCGAGAGGGGATTCGAATCCCCGACGGGGAACGGCCTCGCGCATCGTATCATAGCGCCTCAATGCGCTCGGTCGCTCCGCTGCGGCCCACTTTTATGCTATTTCTTTAGCGTTCCATTTTCCAATAGCGCGCGGAAAAAGGAACACCTAAATCTTTCCGTTTTCTGTCTGATTTCCCCTTGTATCACGATAACACAAAACGAGCTGCCCCTCTCAGAACATTCTCACTTGGTGGGGATCCCACAATGCGCAGCAGTACTCCAGAACTGGACGCACAAATGTGGTATAGGATACCTGTAGGATCTTCTAAGTGTTCTGTCAATGGGAGACAGCCCTTGGTTCGTATTCCATACAATAATTTCTATGAAATGATTTCCAAGTCATGGTACAGAGCAACCAGCGAAATTAAATATTTCTTCAATAAAAGCCCTCTTGGTTGCAGAGTGTTTTATTATTCTCTAATGACGCCTTTCGCCCTTTAGCAGAGTATCCTCCAGTTATCTGCGTGACAGAATTTACACAAGAATTACACAACGGGGTGTAGTAGTACCTGGGCTTATTTTGTGCTAAGTAGATTTGTTTACCATTTATACAATCTACTTAGCACAAAATTAGCCCATGTACTACTACCCCCAGTTTTGTAATTCTTATCCAGATTCTGTCACGCAGATAATCTGAAGATGCCCTGCTAAACGGCGAAACGCTTCATCAAAGAATAATAAAACACTCCGCAACCAAGATGGTTTTTATTGAAGAAATATATTTTGCATATGTTCTTTCCTATTTAAGATGTTCGCAATTGTAATTCCTCGGTATTTTGTTGAATCTACGGTGTTTAGAACTGCCTGTTTTATCGTAAATGAAGTTTAACGGATTTTTTTTAGTACTCGTATGGATGACTTCACACTTATGATTGTTTAGGCTCAATTACCAATTTTTGCACTATGCAGATATCTAAATCATATTGCAGTTGCTGTTAATCTTCTGATGACTTTACTAACCGATAAAAGACAGCATCAACTGCGAACAGTCCAAGCGATTTGGTCACATTCTCTCCTATGTTTGTCTGTATGTCCTCTAGGTGTACATAAACCATTCATTCGATTGCAATGAAACTTTGGGGAACTGTGCACCTTACGCCCACGAAGATTCGTGATCCAAAAACAAAAGAGTACGACACATAGCTTAGGAGATATGGCGTCATAAATAATGAGTGGTCACCGCCTGAGAATAGTCAGATTTATGCGTCAGTTATTGGAAAATGGGAGTAGTTAGGGACCTGCAACAATGTTTGCATGTAATTTCGGACGTTTATGAAGCTTTTTGTAACTGACCTCCACATTTACCCCCCCCCCTCCCCTCCAATGATGAGACGAAAAGAAGTCTACCGCTCACAACAGTTTCGCTGTGGATGCCTTAAAACTGTGCCTCATGACCTTTTATCAAATGAAGTTACGATTACAGATTTGGATGTTACTATTTATGTCTTCAAGTCTCGCTTAATTTTCTTGCACCCAAAATTAAATCTGTTTTCTTAATCTCTGTATATGTACAAGCGAAAGGACACTCACTCACTCAATGACTAAACACGAAATCTCGAAAACTACTTCACCTATGAAGATGAAATTTGGCAGGAATTTAGTTGAAAACGTCAGCTACGAACGTATTTTGTGATAGGAGCATGGCGGGGCATACTTCTCCTACAGACTCACGAAATCTACAGTTTTACTCCGAACTTCACGAAATTTCGCACACTTGACCTTTAAAACAAGAGGTAGGTCACCGTCTACCTTAAGTTTCATACAGTGCATTGGGGAGGGTACTTTACAACATAAAAATGGATCCCTAAATACCTTGGTCTCACTGTAACTTGAGAATGGCTCGACCGATTTCACAGATTCTTTGTTTTTGTTTTCGTTGCACTCAGAACAAGGGTTGTATGAAATAATAGTGGAATAGTTGAGAACAACAAAGTGAGTTTTTCAATTTGACCCACCGTTTTTATTGCATACATATCTACAATTTTGTTCCTATATTTCATGAAATTTTGCACACTCTACGTTTAAAAACAATAGGAATGTATAAAATTTCGTGGTAGCCGCGGTGGCCGAAGGAATGAGGCGCGCCAGTCACGGTCTGCACGGCCACTACGGTCGGGGGTTCGAATCCCCCCTCGGGCATGGATATTTGTGCCGTCCTTAGTATTAGCTAGTTTGTAAGCAGTTTGTAAGTTTAGGGACTGATGACCCTGTACTTAAGTCCCATAAGCTCTACAAACATTTGAATAAAATTTCGTTCGGTGCATGGTGGAGGGTACTCACGGAATTTTACAAAATTCATAGTGTTGATCCAATCTTTATGAATTTACCTTAAACGAAGAGGAAGATCACTGGGTGCATAAATGTTTGTGTGGTACATGACAGAGGGTACCCTGCAGAAAACTTTCCTGAGATGGGGAAAAGTGGAAACGAACAGAGAGATGGGAGAGAAAGCGATGGCTGCAGAGAAGTGGATGTGGACTACCAGAGTGCACGATAAAAAACACCCGGGCAACGCCAGGTTTTGAGCCAGTCGTTTATAAAGATAAGGAACAGTAGTGGTCTAACACATCCCTGAGGGACGCCAGATATGACTTCTGTTTTCCTCGATGAGTTTCTCTCAATTACAACGTGCGTGGTCCTTTCCGACAGGAAACCACGAAACCATTCGCAAAGTTATATAAGCACGCAATTTGATTAGTAGACGCTTGTAAGGTACAGTATAATAAGCCTTCTTTTGTCCTGTTTACTCCGCGTCGATGTAAAAGCATATTCACATTTTGCACAGAATACCTTCAGACACTTTCGTTTTCATGAAGAGGAGACGTTATCCCGGTCGGCTGTAGCTCTTGCGCCTGGCGAGTCTGTGCCGTGAGGCACCACGACGTAAGAGAAGGCCGCGGCTCTCTCGTGTGACGTCAGACAGAGTAGGTTGCGCGCGCATAGCTGACCGGCTCGCTGCTTCGGCATAGTGGGCCGTGCCCCAGCGGCTACCCAGTACCCAGTGGGCTATGCGCGCGCAACCTACTCTGCCTGACGCCACACGAGAGCGCCGCGGCCTCTCTCTAGGACTCTAGGTGGTGTTGCGTGAGGGCGGTGTCCCGGTGACGTCATGAGGGACGCCCCTCCGGCGCTCGGTGCGTGCGAGGCCTCCACAGTCACGCCACCTCTCGGCGCCGCTCCGTCTGCCGCCCGACGCATTAACCAGGGACAAGTTGAGGCAGCCGGGCCATTCGATGCCCCACCACCGACAGGCACACGACGAGCTGTCTGCTAACTCACTCTTTAATATTCAAACAGCTCTATACTCCGTTCACCGGAACGAGAGACGGGCTGTAAACACACCGAGGCGTGTGGACAGGGTTGGGCAAAACGGGGGAGCTTGCTCAGTGTCGCCTCATCCGTTTCAGTTCTAAAGCCGTTCTGTGTGTTGTTGTATGGCGGTGAGATCAGACGGTGACTGTAAAATTCATCTTGAAAGACCAATTGCTGAATAGTGGCAGAAGTATTAGTGTTTGTAATCACATTCAGCATTCATAGTCTCTGTGTCGCTTTTTCTCTCTCATTGGTATCGCGTAAGAGTAAACTCATTATGTCATTCTCAATTTGGAGTCCACCCAACAAGCGATCAAAGAAGATATCATTAAGCTTTTCAGAGGAACTCTAGTTCTTAGTCTGTATAAAACAATGGTGTCCAGAGCAGACAATGACCTGTACTGTTGTGAAAAACAGCTTCTCTACCGGCATTGGTCGTCCCTCAGTGTATAGGGTGGCAAATCAGTTCAAATGTTTGTATAGCTTATGGGACTTAACTACGGAATCATCAGTCCCTAAACTTACAAACTACTTATGAACTAGCTAATACTAAGGACGGCACAAATATCCATGCCCGAGGGGAGATTGAACCCCCGACCGTAGTGGATGTGCAGACTGTGACTGATGCGCCTCAGTCCCATAGGCCACCGCGGCCGGCGGCAAATCAGTACCAAGCCACACACTCTTTGAAGTCTGCCAATAAATAAGTAATCACGACATTGGTTTCTATAAAGTGATTATGGCTTTGAAAGAAATGTGATGCGAAGAAAAGTTAATGAATGTTTCTTTCGTAACGAATGGCCAACAACTGACGAAGTGCTTGTTGTCGTAAACGAATATAGATATTTGGATAATTTTCAGAAGCTTCATTTTTATAGATCGTATAAAAAATAAATTTTAAATATGTTCGGCTTCCAATATCACTGCTATGTAACGAAACACAGCGATCTTACACCTGAAACGCATGAGGCGACATTGAACGAGCGTCCCTCTTTTGTCCACCCCTGATCACGTGCCTCGCTGTGTTTACAGTCCGTCTCTCGTTTCGGTGAACGGGGTACAACTCATTTATGGAGGAGGAAGCTTAGGGTTTAACGTCCCGTCGACAGCGTGGTCATTACAGACGGAGCTTACGCTCGAATTTCAGGGGAAGGATGGGGGAGGAAATCGGCCGTGCCCTTTGAAGGGATTTAGGTAAATCACGGAAAACCTAAATCTGGATGGCCGGCGGTGGATTTAAACCACCTCTACCCAAATGCAAGAATTCTTTTATGAACCTGTTTTCTTATGGTGCGTGTCCACTACAGTAACAAGTAAATTTTAGCAAGTCAGTTGGAGAAGTCTTGTACGACTTACAGCAATCACTTGTCGAATTTGTGAGTTGCTCAAAGTCTTTATTCGACTTGCAGCCGGCCGCGGTGGCCGAGGGGACTGAGGCGCTCCAGTCACGGGCTGCACGGCCACTACGGTCGGGGGTTCGAATCCCCCCGCGGGCATGGATATTTGTGCCGTCCTAGTTCGTAAGTAGTTCATAAGTAGTTTGTAAGTTTAGGGACTGATGACCCCGTAGTTAAGTCCCATAAGCTTAACAAACAAACAAACCGACTTGCAGAAGTATTGTATCGCGTTCACATAACGGCAGTACCAGTAACAATGACGAAATCGTGTGTAATTGCGAGAAATGTAGCCGTTAGTAAAGAAATTTGAGTGTTTCCCAGAATTGCGGGATACAAAACACGTGAACGTAAATAATAATAATAATAATAATAATAATAATAAAAACAAAAAAAAACACACACACATCGCCCTCGAAAATAATGCGGAGCATTTCGGAACAAGAGATGTCGAAATTCGAAAATAAAAATTCATAAGTTCAGTTAAACTTCTCAATAATTTTGATAATATTCTTTAAAGCATTCAAGTTTCTTATAAAACTTTACGTGAACTATTTTTTTGCAATTTTTTTAAAACTGATCGTAATTACTTTGAAAAATGATTGATCTTGTTGGTCAATGTAGAGGCTTGCATAATCAACATAATCTAATAATGGTGATAATGGGGTGACTACAACTACTTACAAAATTAAGACTGGTTTCAAAATAAGTCATGTATAATTGAACCAAAGTTCTGATTGGGTTGACACTACATTTACATGCATACAAAATAAAATGTTACAAATATACTCATCTGCTTTCGTCGTGTTCGTCGTGTAGTCCATACAAGACAGATATGATTACAATAGGTACTCTTACTATAACAACGATCACACTCGGTGACAATAGACTTGATACCAAACAATTACTTTTCTTGCACACATGAAAAAAGATTACACTGATCGAGTATAAATAAACTTATTTCGCACTTTCTTCAATACATTAAACAGTACGCCTCTCAGACTTATTGCAATTGCATTAAACTCGCGCCACACTGCGCCTACCGTGCCTCTGCACTATCAACAAAACATTTATGTGTTTACTATAGCGAGTCCGCTCCGCGACTGCTTCAGCAGCGTGACACTCACAGCTACTACTTCTGTGCCAAAGACAGTCTTTACAACAGGTTCAACATTTTCTCTGGCGCATTGCTAACTTACAAAGAATGTCCGTGCATTCATGCGGGTTTACACATACAGTACATGTTTACACTAAATGATTCAATATTGAAAGTGACGTTACATAAGAAATATCTCTAGCATACAAGAAATGAAAAATACATGAACTAAACAAATTTAAGACAATATATACATTACTTTAAATCAAACTGTAAGATACACCAACAGGTGTACTCTTACAACTGATCGCAATATGATTTCAAGAAACCCATAAAAATGACATACTGGATAGGGTTTAAAACTGATATACAAATATCAGGCAGCCAAAGAAACACAATATTTGGTTTTAAGATGCAATAATAAAATGAAATCCCACTGATGATGGGGAAACCTCTCCGAAGCATGTTTTGGTGAATAAAATACATAAATGCTGTTCGCTCGAGGCAGAAACCGCCATCCTTATCGTAGAATTTCTGAAATGTTCATGAGAAGTCCTAAGAAATCACTACGTTATGGATGTACAGAAAGTGGTCTTTCACGCTACGTAGTTGGAACTATTAAGGGCGATCTTACTTTTACCCCCATGAAAGCAAGATCATGCGCAGTAACTATTTCTTGATGACTGAAAGATAACAATGAGGTTCGGTGACTTTTTTTGGGTCGGCAAAGTGATTGGCATGAAGGTTTTTAGAACATCCTGTGGACTGTTGACGCAGTGTTACACATGGAGGATTTACAAACAGGCATTATTGTGGGGCAGCGTAAAACTCACACGAATGTATTGGAGAAGCACAGGGGCGTGACAGTATGATGTGGTATCGCGTCACTGTAGTTGTTGGCTATTTTGTGGAATAAAAAGAAGGAAGGAACGTGGAATTTACTAGTGGAATTTACTACTAGATGGCATGAGATGTGAACCCGCCAATATAAAAGACGGCAGGGAGTGTTTTGGTGCCCGTGGAGAAACAGTAACAGCAGAATGTTCCGATCAGGTGAGCTTGGTGACTTTGAACATTAACTAGTCACTGGAAGTCATCTGATGTAACATTCGTCACGGACTTTTCAGCCCTTCTAAAGCCGAACGGGTCGACTGTTGTTGGTGTGATTGTGAAGTAGAAATGAAATGAGGCAACCATATCTTGTTTATTAGCGGACAGCGACCGAAGAGCATTCTGGGAGGTCGTTGTAAAATACCATGAAATAAGCGGAAAGAACCATCGGTGTATTCCAAAATTCTAGTCAGTCTATAGGGGGTTAAAATGAGCAGGGTACGATTGCCGAGCGCACTTCATAAGCCACGTGCTGACGACTACCCTGCATAGTGGAATCGAATGATTTGGAGTGATGGAATACGCTTTGGCCTGGGATAACCCATGGATGGGTTTGTATTGGCTAATACCTTGAGAATATTACCTGACATCATAGCGTGAAGTACAGAGGAGTTGGTGTTACAATTTGTGGTGTCTTCCGTGTTTAGGTTGTGGTCCCTCGTCGTGCTTAAGAAAACACGAAAAGTGAAAGTTTACAAACACATTTTACAGCATTGTGAACTGCTTACATGCAGGAACAGTTCTGAGGTTGTATCACCACAACAATGCGAACTGTCAGAAAGCAGTATTGGTGAGACAATTGTTTGTGGACAATAACATACCTGATATTTCATCACTGCCTTAAAATATGACTACCTTATCTGGATTTCGCTGTTGAGCAAGAATGTACTGTCATTGCTCCAAAAATATTCAGAGTGCTCATTGGAAACTGGTAAAACAGTATCAAAGTCTGTTTTATGGTATCCATATGATGTCGTTGAAATTAATTATTGTATTTCTGGATACGTGTAAAAATGTATAGAATCTGGCCCATTTCCGGAGACCAATCAATGAAATGGCTCCGGTGGTGGCGCCAGTGGTGTCAGTTTGACTTCGCCACTGGTGCAACACAATTTCGGGTCTTCCTTTATATTGTGTACAAAGGTCCACAGGGCACTTAAAAATCTGTGCGATATTTCTATTTTTTCTAAATATTACATTTATATTTATACAAATAGGAATAAGTTAAAAATTGTGTATGCAAAAATTCATCAAGATTCAACTAAAAATATAAATTTTGTAAAAGTCTGCAAGTAAAGTACCCTCCACAATGCACCAAATGAAATTTTATGTAGACAGTGACCTTCTTCTCGGTTTAATGATCAAGTGCGTTAAATTTTATCAGTATCGGAGCAAAACTGTGAATTTTGTGAAAATTCGTAAGTAAAGTATCCTCTGCCATGCAGTGAAAAAAATTTGATGTAATGACCTTTCTCTTGCTTTAAAGGTCAAGTGTGAAAAATTTTTTCAAGATCGGAACAAAACCGTAGATTTGTGTGCATTAGAAACACAAAGATTAATTGAAAACTGCACTTTCAGTTGTTCTTAAATTTTCCAATTTTCCGGTACATGTACCGAAAATTTTATTTAAAACAAACATTGTTCTAAGAATTATGAACACAGCAAAGAAAGGATAAAAAATCGTTCCGTCCGTTCTCATGTTATTGTGTGTACAGGGGAAAACGGGATTCACAGAGATAATATGATTGAAAATTCAGTCTCATATGAATTGAGGCAGGTGATTATATCAGTATTGAGTGCCGCCGCCATTGCTGGCTATACGTGCTGCTACACGCCTCTACAATGGACCAAAGGAGCTACGGATGTGAAGCTGGGATGAAGCAACCCATGAAGTTACCACATTTTTAACAAAAAATCTTTATTGATTTATGCTACATGTCAACTTAATATCTATTTATTAAAAGTGTCGTTTTATACTACTAGAATACAATGCAGTTTATCTACATTACATTTTCTTTTCAACGTTCTATCATTTTTACATTTTCATTTGTTATTCTACTGATTACAAAGTTATTCTTCACTTACTCGCTACTGTTCTATTACTACTATACAATGCACTACATCCTGCAATGTTACGGGCTGTGCCAGTTACGCATATACCTCCAGATTATGTGCCCCATGTCCGTCCAGCTAATTCTAGCGGACGTGCCCTGGCACTGGACTGCCCTCCTCTCCCTTACTGCAGGTATCACCTTGTGTTTATTCCCCGTGATTTCTACACTAACGACTAATTGTACTAACTACAACTACCCACTAACCCAAGGAAGTACGAAAGACTTACTTGTCCATCCGGTACTGGCCAACCCCACCCCCAGATCCAAGTGACGGCAGATTGCTGCCAAAGGCGCCCGTTTCGTACCCGGCGGTATAGTAGGATTTTTCGGCTCAAATCCGGTGATTATCTTTCTTTTCAGTCGTTATTGCTTATAAAGTCATACCTAACCCTTTTTTATATTATATCTGTTAGTTTATCCGCGATTAGGAATGTTTCATCATTTCTGAGCACTTCAAAGGTGTGTGTCAGTCTGAGGCGAAGGTCATAATCTAACCTATCGTATGTGGGGCACAAGAACCCAACGTGATCTGGTATCCCCTCTTGAGCTCCACAGTCGAAGCGGCATAGGATACGGCCCATGTCCCATTGCATTTGGCAGCAGGTGATAGATCCTTCTATCTCTTTCTCCTTCTTAACAGGTGCTATGCCGTAATTCCTCCCCTCTCCTTCGAATCTCTAGTCTCGACCCCACCCTATTATTGCGTCTTCTTTCTCTAAATTGCCGTTGTTGGCCCAGTAACAGGCCACTTGTTCTCGTATCTTGATGTCAAGGGGGCAAAGCCCTATTGAGATCAATTAGGACCTCCACCGACTGCAGGAGAATGTTGCGCTGCACCTTCTGAACGACCATGGCGCGCACCACCCTCTTGAGCCTGCGTGCCCGCATGGCGGAACCATAGTCCACAGTAGTTGTTAGTATGCTGTTAATCTGCTGAGACTGGGAGGCAGATGAAACCGCCTATACCCAAACTCAGTCAGTATATAAGGTTGACGGTCTGCACGGCCGCTTCGGTCGGGGGTTCGAATCACCCCCTCGGGCATGTTTGTGCCGTCTTTAGTATAAGTTAGTTCATAAGTAGTTTGTAAGTTTACGGACTGATGACCCCGTAGTTAAGTCCCATAAGCTCTACAAACATTTGAACATTTGAATATATGTATGAAAAAATTGTTGAAATGTCTTGGTCGCAACCATTGATGTGCTTGAATTGGTGTTTTGTATAATTTTATATGACTTAACTCCTTTTGTAGAAATGTCTTTCACGGTTATATATATTTTTATATGACTCAACACATTTTCGTAGAAATGTCTTTCACATTTTTTATGACTGCTCACAGTATATTGTTTTATGTGTAGTTTTATTCACGCAACTTTCACAGTTTCTATGACTGCACACAGTATAGTATGCCCAAGATGTTTTATGTATAGCTTTATTCACGTAACTTCCAATGCCAACCCTGCGCCATCTGGTGGCGAATGGGGCCTGGGTTACCTGTTATGGTGTTTCCCCCCTCTCACCACAGTTGAGCATGTAAGTCTGGTTGAACACCTTCACCAGACATCCATGATGGTATTTTAAATTTGTATTCATGAATCTATACCAAGTTGGTGTAATTCCCATCTTTTTTAAAATCTTTTGTAAGTATACATGTATTAATATGGTTTATACTCCTTATAGATATCATTATTACGTTCTATATACATCCAAAAATGTAATTTTCTTCTTTTGTACCACAGTCTGATGATGATGTTCTCGAAACGCGTCATGAAATAAAGCTAACTGCGACCAAGACATTTCAACAATTTTTTCATACATGCCAACGTAAGGTCGCGTGTCCAACAAGAATGGATGGTTTTATGAACCAAGTGATAAACATTTGAATAAATGGTTGTTTTCAACTGTCGATCTACAGCTGCAATGTATTTAGAAAAAATCATCCTTGCGCCAACAGGTTGGTTAGGACCTACAGTATGTCGTGTCCCTGGTGTTGGGTAGGGGCTAGTAATAAACCTGTTTACGGAATGAGAAGGGGACACATGCCTCCTTAGGTCATTGTTAGCGTTGATCTGAAAGAAGAGGAGAATGATTGTTGGTGGTACTTGATCAAATATAAATCACGTACAGGTTAATTCAACAAAATTCTTTAAGCTCTTGACTTGTAAGGGGAGGCATCACACGTCAGCTACATCTTTACTCACTTCTTCTATGAAATGATCTGTCACTTCATTCTCTCCTCTAACGTACAGAGAATGGACTATAAATTAGTTCACCCTAGAATGATGTACCATATCATTCTAACAGCTGACATACAGAGAATGAACTTGCTGACTCACCACTATAGGGAGAGATGCCACGCGATCGTGTACGTCCCTCCTTGACAGAAAGAATTATTTCAGTCTGCGTTTTAAGCCATCCTCGCAACGATGTGAGAAGTCGCTGGAAACGGCACGTGGTTCGGATTCCACGTTAAGCTGTAGGTCCCCTTTCCCCAGTTGGATAACCAGGGTAGGCTAAGGACACGCAAGTCGCCGAAGTGGCGTCGAACTGAAAGACTTGCACCTGGCCAGTGATCCACACGCAATTATTATTATTGCCGAAAGAATATTATCAGCGACTACTTGGAGACAGACCGACTGCATTTCTCATTAACAGAAAACTCCACTACTTCAATGAAGGTGGGTTACATAGCTGGAAATGCTCTATGTACCACTTTCGGTCCTACTCTCCATCTAGCCATTGCTAGTCGTCACCGCTGCTGCGATCCTCATGACGTCAGTACTGTGACGTCTGTTGATGCAGATGTCGAAGGATCCACGTCCCTTGACGGCCCTCCCATTACTGATTGCGTATGGTGTGCTAGCGACTCATTATATACGCCTTCTCAAAGCTCTTTTCACATGAAACAACCGTTTCGGCACGCACACGTCTGATCTCTCTCGCGAGGTCTCGATGCTTCAGCATTATTTAAAATTTTCGTACAGCGTACTGCGGCTGGGCGAGGCGCTCTTCCTGTTGCAAAGCGACAGTCCAGGGGGATTTGTTTGCCATAGCACTACTGTCTGCTCTTCCGTGAGCGTGCACACTAGCGGCTTTCCGTCTTCAAAGTCCTGGTCGAGATTGCTTAAACGTATATTTCCCTTAATTACTACAACCAAGACAACTACACTTACTTCTCCGAAGCATAGTCCTGGAACCCTAAAGGCAACTATTCTTCTTCGTTCGAATTCCTAAACGTGCTCGAAAGACGTTGGCTGTCTTCTGCGAGGCACACTGAAGCTGCTTATCCGAAAGAACCTCACAAAACAACATTTCCAGTATAGCCGCCACCGGTCCGTCTATTCGTGTTTGTGGGTGGCGCTACTGGCGCTGGTGATGTACTACTGTGCATTCTGTCGTCACCGCCTTCGTATACCGTAAATTTCACCTGGTCAAGATGTTTTCTCAGGGTCTATACGTGGACAAGAAGAAAAAAATTTCCGTCTTTTTCCCGGATTTCCCCGGTAAAAAGTAATTTTTTTTCTCTGGTAAAAGTTCACTTTTGTTCGGCGTGAAATACAGTTTTTCTCTGGCGAATTGACCTCTTTCGGTTATACTTGACTTGGAGCAGTAAAAGTTTTCAATTCTTCAAAAGGTTCAAGTGTTATACACCAGCGTACAACTTCCCACTGTTAAACTGTACTTAAAATGTCGGAATATTTTTTCCTTCTACTTCTTCGTGACGTGTAGATGTTCGTAACGGCGCGAAAATTGATGGGAAGTAAGAAAGGCCAATCACGGGTCAAGTGCAAACAGCCGATCAGAACATTGTTTTTCACTTCTGTTTGGTAAATGAAATTCGCACAAATTTCAGGTTTTTCATGAGGACGCAGATGTTATAGTTTATGAGGTCATTTATCATTTACTTTGTTTTGTAAAATACTTCAGTTTTGTGCAAATATGTTACGATTTTCGTGTATTTTGTTAGACTGTAATGCAACAGAACAGCTTTGATTGCTTGCCATACATATTTTACTGTTTTCTTCGATTGTGTCATTATTTTCAAGTAAGATGTTATCCTATAACTTTTTCATCGTTAATGCATAATGGAATGCAATAATGCAATAATGAACTAAAATAAATACGATAAACTAAGCTTGAAGTTTAGTCTTTTTAGCCTATCTTCCCCATTAAGATATATCAAAAAATAAATGTGCCGGCAAAATTTTTATTAATGGCAAGTGGCCTGTCCCAAAATCGTTGTTTTGAATAGGAGTCAAACGGTTCGTGATTTAAAAAAAATCGTAGCACATTCGCACTATAACGTAATTCATTATATTTTGAAAGTATAACTTCTCCACTATTCGAAATGTTTACCTGCGACCTGCTAGAAACGTGAACAGATGAAATATTGCAGTGATCGGCAACAGTTTGTTTGAACTATTGCACACTCTTCGCCTGACACCTTTCTTCCGCATTCTGCTTTCGACAGACGCTTGTAGGCTATGCACACGGTGTATTTTTTATGTAAACCGCGCCCTTTTTCCAACTAAAGCTTTATTTTCGTGTTATTCTCTTGTTTACGTTTTATTGATATATTATTATTCTGCAGTTGCGGGCTAAAGTGATATATATATATATATATAAGAATTAACTGGTAATGTAAACCATGAAAAAGTTTAGGAATTCTAAAATGTTTCCGGATAATTAGAGGATTTCTCCTGGATGAAAATATTGCCGGGTTTTTCCCAGATCTTCCGGCTGTCCCGGTGCGTATACTACCTGTTTGTTTTGGGGTGGTCAGCAATGTAGTTCGTTAGTAGCGCAACGCGGTACATCAACGTCATTATGCTGTCGTGATGCACTCTTCAGGACGAAAACCTAGCAGTTGGACACAGCAACTTCCATTAGCGGCTTCCATCGACGAGTGAGCGTCATGACAATGCCGTACGCAGATGTATTATCGCCAATTTGTAAGCAGACCATGCCGACTTCGTAAAAAAGAGGCGACGGCCCCAACAGACTCACACCTGTAATTGAAAAGGGGGAGGCTCATTGTGTGCGGACGGCCGCTATCGGCGGAAATGTGAATGGCACAGCACAGCGCGGAGGGCGGTAGCCGCGTGTCAAGTAGGCTGGGTCCATCACTGCAGCAGCAGGGGGGGGGGGGGGGGGGAACTGCGTGTGACAGGAAGCCGCGCCGGTTTAATTAACTCGCGCCGCGCCGCGCCCAGGCAACCATAAAAATCGGCTTACACACTCTCCGGGGATGTCTCCGATATTGCCTTCTGTGTTCCGACCCTACAACATCCGCTGCTGTGGACAGCTTTTAATGTTTTTTGCGTACTGCCGAAGCACCGCAAACATTCCTCCAGGGAGCCTCATTACCGAGACCAGCGGGTATCAGCAGCGTGCGGAAAACTATGACAAACATCGGCTACAGCACTTCATGCACGTAGCTACAACTTGCCGTAATTCATTTCCAGATGACAGAAGAATAACACACTACTGCTCGTTTCTAGATGTACAGCGTAGGAAAATAAGTCTTCATATGCACGGAATGTATGACTACAACTGCGAAAGGCTAAAGTCGATAACAGTACCCAGCTGGGATTCGAACCCGGATCTCCTGCTGTCTAGGCAGTTGCGCTGACCTATTCACCACTGAGGACACAACGATCACCACACTTGTATGGAATTACTCAAGTACGCCTCCCGTCAGATACAAATTATCAAATTTATCCTGCCTACTTTTGTAAATTGATTCCCGTAAGAGTAAGAGCCTAGGAGTGCCTCCGCACTGAAAAAAAGGATCATTACCCGTCATCGGCATATTCTATAAGTTACTAGCTGAAAAACCGGCGTTGCAGGCGTAGTTCCTTATTTATTCCTGCCATTTTCCAAAAATGTTCAAACGTTTGTATAGTCTATGGGACTTCACTATGGGGTCATCAGTCCCTAAACTTACAAACTACTTATGAACTACTTACGAACTAGGACGGCACAAATATCCATGCCCGAGAGGGATTCGAACCCCCGACCGTAGTGGCCGTGCAGACCGTGACGGGAGCGCCTCAGTCTCCTCGGCCACTGCGGCCGGCCCAGTTTTCAGGTATATATTCATTTCTATAAGGGCTGTATGTCTGTAAAATCTCTTGGATTGCGTTAGTAGTAAAGAAGAAATGGATTAAAACTTGGTGCGTGATGGGACAGTTTTCCATGAACGTTACTGTTTATGTGCTCGTATCTCGTGAACTACGGGTCGTACTATTTGTCTTTTTTTTTATGTTTGTAAATCTATCGGACCAAACTGCATGGTCATCAATCCGTAGCTTACAAACTACTTAAACTAAGG
Source organism: Locusta migratoria (assembly GCA_026315105.1). Taxonomy (NCBI): domain Eukaryota; kingdom Metazoa; phylum Arthropoda; class Insecta; order Orthoptera; family Acrididae; genus Locusta; species Locusta migratoria. The sequence goes on from CM048744.1 coordinate 362,891,864, forward strand.
GAAACTAACCGAAGGACAACACACACACCCATGCCGCAGGGAGGACTTGAACCTTCGACGGCGAGTAACCGCGCGCTCCGCAGTACTCAATTTTAATTTGTTCATCTGCCTCATTTCACATGAGGTTGTATTTTTAATCATATTATATATATATATAAAATGAATCCCAAATTTCCTTGGTCACGCCATAACTTGAGAACGGTTCCACTGATTTGGCTGATCTTTTTTTGTTCTGTTTGTAATTCTCAGGACAAGGTTTGTATGAAACAAAGTTTTCGGAATATCTACCGGAAAATTTGAGAGAAACTAAAATTGCTCTTTCACAATATATCCGTGACTTTCTAACGGATAAAAACCTACAGTTTCATTCCGTTCTTGATCAGATTTTGCACACTTGACTTTCAGAGCAAGAGCAAGGGTACTATATACATTAAATTTCGTTCGGTGCATGGTGGACGATACTTCACTTACGGATTTCGACAAAATCCAGTTTTGCTCAGATATTGACGAAATTTAGTTCACTTGACCTTCAGTCCAAGAAGAATATTCTTCTTACGTGCGGTGATACCTGGATCGAGGGTCGGTAGCTCAGTCGACGCGAAAAGGAGGAAGTTTCAGGTTGGAGGGCAGTTTAAAGCATTGTCTGCTTTGAGGAAGTGAAAATCTCGATCATGCTCATTTTGCACAGTATTTACGACAGTCAGCGACGCTCGGTGGAACCAGGAGCACTTCTGAAGATGTCCAAAGCATCTCAGGATGGAACTAGAAACGAGGAATTTTCATGGACTTCAACCACACCATTTCGAAGAATCAGCAGAACGCATAGAGTACAAAAAGACTTCTTCTTTTTCATATCGTTGAAGAAAAATGTTTGTTGTAATTCACATAAATCAACAGTTTTAGTGAATTACTGATTTTTGCACACTCGACCTTCAATTATTTCATACGGTGCTAAATTTAGTGATCAATCTATATTTTTATTCCGATATTATTGAATTTTTGCACAGTTGGCCTCGAAAATAAGAGGCCGTTACTATCTACATTTCATACGGTGCATGGCGCAAAGTAGATTACAATAAATTTCGAAACTCTCAGGCCAAGCGGAGATGGCGATTTGAGGCACCATTACACGAACTGCGAAATGTTCAAATGTTTGTCAAGCTTAAGGGAGTTAACTGCGGTGTAGCGACACATTAACATTTTTTTTATTGAAAATTATATCTGCGACGCTTGTCGCAAGCATCCGTTCTCTCTGCCAATAAATCTCTGATTATCATTGTTTCAAGTTATACCTTCAACTATTTCAAACGATTTGGAGAGAAAACGGAATCGCTTGTCGTCTTTCGTTTTTCTACCTTTATACTGAGCGGACGTATTTTACTCTACCTCCATAATCATGTAAGTGTGAGCTCTGGATAGCACCCTTTACGTAATAAACTTTAACTTTCATTTGGAATTCCTATTTTATTTAAATAATGACTATTTCTCCCCATCTTTCATTCAATTGATGACTTATTTTCAGCAATATTGGTAAATTGATGCTTGGCCATTATTGCCTATTGTCTCACGATAACAAAAGAACATTCTCGATGCAAAATTTATTTACTCTCATCTTATATTAAACATTGAATTCAATGCCTGCAGGAAATCTTCATTCTGTTAAAAGCCAAGTCCGATAATTTCTTTAACTTTCGATAACCATAGTGATCAAAATTGCACACGGTCTTAAAACTTTAATAATTAATAGTCATGAAACCAAGCATTACTTTACGAGAACGAAGATATTAATCAATCCATACAGGTTCAACTGCAGTGTCACGGCTTCCACCAATGAATGCATACCAGGTAACTGATTCCGCTATTTTCTTATGTAATGGTGCTTTCTGGTGTTGTCGTAATTTTTAACTTACATTGCTACTGAGAACTGGCGGCGGAATCTTTTGTAGTCCTTTCAGTGTATTAACCATTTCAAAAATTAATATTCATTGCTGATCCTACGGTTAGTTAAATTTCAATTCCGGTTTTCAACTTTTCATCTTGTGACAACACCAGCGATAAAATAAAAATAAAAAGTAATATTACAGCGGGGTCATCAGTCCCTAAACTTACAAACTACTTATGAACTACCTTATACTAAAGACGACACAAACATCCACGCGCTAGGGGGGATTCGAACCCCCGACCGTGCACACTATGACTAGCGCACCGCAGACCGATCGGCCACTGCGGCCGGCACGAATTGCGAGACCGCTTTCACCGTAGGTTGGGATTCTCCACCGGTCTACTTTTCCCCCCTTAAGTCAGTTTAATTCAAGGCAGCGATGCCCTCAAAAGTTTGGTCCCTTAGGGGGCAAAACAATAAAAAACATAAATAAATAAACGTGTTGGACTGTTCACCATGCAACTGTCACATGTTTTCATGGAAAAGGTTTTCAGAGTTCGCAAGCCACCGAAAGATGCATAGCAGAAGGCACCTTGCAAGAAATAGCCTACTGCATCCTCCTATTTGCCTTAACATCCACGTCTTTCTGGATGAGAAAAGCGCAAGTTGGGTTTAAGGAACCGAAAGTGGGTGGCGTGGTAGGAAAACATCAGTACACCTGGAATGACAACTTCGATTTTTATCCGATGATGGCGCATGCTACATTTGGGATAGTAACTGTAGTGATAATGGTTTCAACATCCGCCAACAGACAGTATAGTGTCATAGCTGCCAGAGCGCTCTGTGTGTACCACTGAATAGGAAACGTTTACAGCCACATGGCTGACAATGATATCAATATATCAAGCAAACAGTTGCCATGAAACAGACGCACTCCTGTTTCTTGCAGAAAACTGAGCGTTTTGAATAGGTCAAATGGTAGCCTTCGTAATGGCTTGGTGTTTCTTTCACAAAATTTTAACACAATTTAGATGTGCTCCAAATGTTCAATGTTTGTAAATTTAAGGAACATAACTTCTGCGGTTATAAGTTCCTACGATTACAAACTACTTAAATTAAGGACAACACATACGACCATGCCTGAGGGGGGACAGCGAGCAACCGCGCGCTCCCCAGCAAGGCGCCTTAGAACGCTCGGTCACTTCACTACGGCTAGCTGTGCTGCGTCAGTAGTACAACAATACTGTTTGCAATGGTCACGTGAACATTCTAACATTCATAAGCGAGGTTCTTGACTTTCACGTAGCAGAGACGTCCGCCATGCTCGTCGAATTGTAAAGGCAGAATTGGAGTAGCATATCGTACAGTTACCGCAGTACACGTGAGAGTTTTTTTATTCCAGGTGTGTCAACATAAACTGTTGCCAACTATTTACTAGCAGTGGGACTTAGGGCTCGAACACCTTTAGTTCGATTTATACTGAGGCTACAGCGTCTGCCTGGTCGGCCTGACTGCTGCCATCAGAGGATCCCTTGGAAGATCTAACGAGGAGCCGCGGCCTTCATCAATTAAAGCAGATTCTTGCTACGGGCAAGAGATGATCGTTTGCGCGCTTCATGCCGTCCTGGCTAGCGCTGTCTGATAGAGTGCATTCGTCCAAGATATACTGATCCCATCCTAGGCCTTATAATCTTCGGTGCGATAGGCTACAACTGTCGTTCACATTTGGTGTTTGTGCAAGGAACGCTGACCAACGCTCGGTACTTGTTGAATGTTGTAAGACTCGTTCTTTTGCCATTCTTGCGACAGGGAGGCGATGTGTTGTTCCAACAGGACAATGCTCGTTGACTAACATGTGTCCAATTGAGCACGTATGTGATGGGACAGCTGACACTTGCAATTCGTCAACCCACAGCTGTTGGAGAACTACGTGGGCAGGTAGAGCAAGCCTGGAGTATCCCAAGACAGAATTCGCCTTCTGTATGATCGAATGGAGACTTCACTACTTACTAATATAGACGTTTCAGCATTTGTGGACACCTAGAACCTCAGTAGCGCTTCAATTATTGACCTGTAAATATAACCATTTCATGTACTCCGTATCCGTCGTTCCAACAATGAGTATTGAGTGAATTGGAAAACTCTAAGGCGGTGCACTAATTTTTATTTCCGAAAGTGTGCTTCGACATGTATTCGTGATGACTTGCAGGCTGGCCTTTCCGCTGTGTTGTACGCGAGTCAGCTGTGGCCTGCGACAGCGACGGCGACGCGCCTTGTGGTCGGAATGCCGCCGCCGCCGCCCTCGCAGGTGTGTTTCTTCCTCCTCCCCTACCAGCCGAGTGGCGGCAGCCGCAGCCCTTTCAGTGCCTCTCCCCGCTCTCCTTTCTTTATTGCTTTTTTTTTCTTCTTCTTTCTTTCTGCCGCTCGTCCTCGCCGCCGAGAATAACTCTTTCCGTGGGGTTGGTCGCGGGCTGCGTCGCACGCAACTCTCTTGTTGACTCTCTATAAATACGGCGTTAGTGCTGCACCACTGCACACACTCTTGGTAGTCAGCTGAACGTATTGTTTTCTCCGCGGCTACATCCGCTATAATGCTTCAGTATTGTCGAAGTTGTGGTGAACAGGAACTTACAAGCCTTTACACTCTAAGCATGTAAAACTAAATAAATAAATATTGCCGCCAGCAAAGAAGAAAATTTTACCTTTTCAGACGAATTCAGGTAGTTTTAAAATAGTAAACAAAGGTCACCAGTGACATTTTTCGATCCAAAAACTACCCTATGTACTCAACTCTTCTATTAACTGCCCCGTGTCCTACGTTGCCTGTCGAAAACTTTATCGAATTTTTTCTTGACTCTAGAGTGTAGTTCACCGTATATCTTGTTATTGTCTGTCACCTATCGAAACAAGGAACCATTTATCTCAAGTATTTCGCAGTAATACACTGCTCAAAACAGAGGATCAGGTGTGATATAATACATAATATACATTGACATTTTACAAATTTTTCATGAGAAGAATTTGAATTGTATACATCTAGAAAGGGTTCATCGACATCTCATGAAAAACACGCAACTACTTGTGCGCAATGAGCCCGTTTTTTTCTATGGAAAACGTCGATGGGCCCATTCTTTCCCTGTATGGTATTTTTTTAGTCATTTTCTGCGCAAAGAACTCCTTTTCTCATCATAATAATAGCCCTTTTTGAAATATACACTGACGTCAGCATGTCGTAACGAGATCAGCATTTTGGAAAAAATGTAGCTGAGCCCCTTCTTTCCGTGTACTCTTCTTATGGTAACGTATTTTATTCAGATATCGACTAAAACTGTAATTTGTGTGTGATATAGTATGATATTTTGATGTCTCAATTCTTTACTTGAGGTTTACATGGCGTTTACGTAGAGCGAGTCACCATGGGGCTACCATAACAGTGAAAAAGTCGCGTTGCCCTCTAATATGGTGTATCATCACCTCGAACCATCAGAACAGTTGCACACTTGCGTGGCATGGACAGCATGAGGTTACAAATCAGCTCTTGAGGGATATTTCGCCATTGTTCCACAAGCGCAATATCCAGCGCTGCAACCGTTATACTGCGTCTTCCAAGCGTGTTCCAGATATGCTCAGTCTGATCACTAGCTAGCCATTAATTAAATTTTCTCAGCTTCAAGCACGTTTCCCACCAATGCAGCTATATGAAGACGAACGTCATAGTCCGCCGGCCGCAGTGGCCGAGCGGTCTGCGGCGTCGCAGTCACGGTCTGCATGGCCTCTGCGGTCGGGCTTCGAATCCCCCCTCGGGCATGGATGTTTGTGCCATCTTTAGTATAAGCTAGTTCATAAGTAGTTTGCAGGGTTAGGGACTGATGACCCTGTAGTTAAGTCCCATAAGCTCTAAAAACATTTGAACATTTGATTTGAATGTCATCGTCCAGCAGAAGGAACCCATCCCCTACGGCACCTGCGTAGGGCACAAAAAATGTCAATGCGCCATTCTGATCCGCCAATACTGAGTCCTGTCAACAGTATTCGTTCACCACCATGATACGATTTTATTTCCTGCACATAAGCAGAACTGTACCTCTAGATGAGGTAACGACGTTTGTCCGGCTTAACACAGAGTTGTTGAGTCATCTGTGGACAGTACCCGAAACCATTCGTTGCGACTCCAATCATGATGTTCCTCTGCCTAGTTTCTTCGGGCTAAATGGTGTGGTGTCAATGGAACACACACCATAAGCCTCCGTGTGTTGAATCTACATTCCCGAAGGCATTTTCGGACTGTTAGTGTTGATATAACTCGACCTGTTGCTGCATTGAGGGTGCGTTGCACCTGAGTTGCATTCAGCCTTTTGTCTTGACGGGCTGTTGCTGTTACTTCTGCTCGACCTTTTAACGGTTCCTGTTATGTGAAATCACGTCCAAGTCCTGTATATTACACTTTGAGACACTGCAATAGCTGCAGCCACCTCCGTATCGCTCTCCATGCCTCAGATTCGGGTAAGTCACGTTGTTGTTGCATTGCACAACCGACTGACTACACTACCCGAACCCATCTGCTTTTGTAATTCGTTTCGTAAAGTAAAAGCAAATCAACAACAACCCCTTCTGCAACAACTCAGTGTTATTGCCACTATCTCGGATGCCGTGATGTTGTTGTCTCCATTCCGTACAACCGACAGAAAGACGTCGAAACATTTTAATTCATTCAAACCTAGATATATCAACTGATCCCGTTTTGACCAGTGTATTTTGAAATTAGAATTGCCATTCAGCTGATTGGAATTTTTTCGTAATACTCGTGCGGCATGGAAAGAAGAAGCTAAAAAGATTGTACGCGAGTACTCACATACAACCTGTAAATGTACTGGAAATGAATGCAGCAACTGAGAGGGTTGGAAACATGGGCCAAACAAGTGAATTTCAAATTAATTGATGGCAACCCATGTCCGCTTCCATTAGCGGTCGGCGGCAGGCGTCATTGAACAGCCGCCTTATTTTTTTGTCCGCAAGACGCCTGAAATCTGTTGTTTACTAAACACCTGTCAACATGGATGACGAGTTAATAGTCCATTTTTAGCAGCCTCTGATGCAAGGTGTGTTTGAAAGGTTGCTCAGTAGTCGTTACACAGCTTTCGTACATTTTTTACAAATAAAGATTACGAAACGTCAATCCATTTATGCCACAGCATCGACGTGCACGGTTCCGCTTGTGCCGTCAGGGGATCACTTGGAACACGGAATGACGAGCAGTGGTGTCTGTCAGTGAAAGCAGATTCTGCCTGCACGCAAGTGCTGGCCGTTTGCACGTACGACGCAGACCTTTGGCTTGCTGTCTCGTAGAGTCAATTCCTCCAGGACACACTGGTCCCACCACACACTGATGGTCTAGGGTGCGATAAGCTCTCATCTCTTGGTAATTGTACAGGGAAAACTCACCAGCACTTGGTACGTGCAAACCTTTGGCCAGCAAGATCTGCGTTCTTGTCTCAAAACGAACACCCCAAGACAGTATTTGCCATTTGAATGATGGAATGGATGGGATAATCAGCACTTGGGCTGTCGCCCGTGAAGGCGACACCATGTACTAGTGTGGGTGTTCCAGCCCGCATCGACACCTGGTACCTCAATACCGCTTCAGTTATTGATATAAATGTAATCAATTCATGTACTCCAAATGCACTGTTTCAGCTATAAATATTGAGTCACCTGCAAAACTACTAATTTTTTTGTTGACAGTGTATGTTTGTTAGGTGGTCCTTATCATCACAGCGATAGTTGTCGTTAAGGTATATTCTTACCCCACAGTGATCGTTGTCGTTAGAGAGCATGTATGATATACCAAATTTGTTCCAAATCGCTACAATAGTTGAGAAGAAGATGTGGGGCATACGCACATTCATATTCCATTTTGTAATATGTGTATAGGTGCAGATCTGCTAAAGCAGTGTACCATATCGAGAGGCACGACAGTTGTCCCTGGTGCCAGCAGTAATGTTCTTTTGTATTATGCGGCAGTTGTGTCACCAGAGCGCGCCTGGTGCGCGACATGTGACCGCCGCCAGCGTCGCCGTTTCAGAGCTATGAGAGCGCCAGTCTGCAGTTCACTGAGGGACTGACATCATCTGCAAGGAAGAAGCAAGACTGGCGTTTAACCTCCCGTGGACATATTGATCTGGAGGTTAGCGGTAAAAACGGCTAGCATTCCTGGCTAAGGCTGAGCTTGTCCAAAGCAAGGAAGGAAGGCCGATTAGGGATTCATGTTCCTTCCAAAACTGCTCAGTAGAGTCGGAATGCAAGATTGGATCCTTTAATAAGAATGGGATGTAAAATCGGCCGTACCCTTTCAGAGAAACCATACTGGCATTTGATTGGGGCGGTTTACAGAAAAGGAAATCCTGGATGGCTGGAGGCGCAAATGAACCGCTTTCATCCGCAATAAGAATCCAGTATGGTAAGTAATGTGGCAACACAGTGACGTTTTCTGATCGGCGGGCTGGGCTTAGAGCGGAGTCAGAATGTCAGTCTGACGAACGGAGAGGTAGCGGGCACTTGAGCCAGCGCCGTGCGCCGCTGAGGGTTGTGCCTGACGAGTTACGGGTCAGCTCTCGCCGCACCTGGTTGGCAACGCCGTGGATGGTCCAGGGAGTCCGAAAGGAGCCGAAGCCGAGTTGAAGGGGTCTCACGGAATTAATGCGGAGATTGATGTAGATCAGTGCTTTCCAGACTTTCCCCCATGGCGTCACTCTTTTATAGCTTACAGTTTTGCGCGACACCCTTTCACTAATATAAATACATATGGTAGAATTTAGATTGTTCTAGCGGGGGGTGGGGGGGGGAAGGGGCGGAAATAAAGTATCGCTTAAATGTAGTTTGTAGACGAAACTGAAATCCTCGTCCGCATTGACATGTTTAATATTGATCCTGACTGCAGTAATTACGTACACTTATCGCAAGAAAAGAAAACATTAGGAACTACGGAGATGTACAACAGAGTAACACCGCAGACAACAATACCTAACTCACACAGTAATACTTGCTTCTTCTACATGCAACCTAACTTGTGTGTACATGTCAGGGCCAGCCAGATACGGTCGCTGGATCGATTGAAAACGGCATCTGGAAATTAGCTGCTCGGATTTATGATTTAGACAGCACAGTGGCTGTACCCTTTCAGTTCAATATTATCACATTATTTTCAGAACTAAAGAGGATGTATTTATGACAAGTGACGAATTATTATTTAAGTTCTATTGTAAGGTTCTTGCTTCACTACGACTTAGGAAGTCCCGACATATTCGGAAAAAATGGATAAATATTTGTGACAAGTAAGACTATGAATGTCATGTCTGGTTCCAAAATCTGTTACATACAGGAAAACTGAGAGAAAAAAAAATATTAACGCATATCAGGGTTCGAACCAACGATCATTGCATTTAAAATACTACTCTCCGTTAATCACCCGGCTGAACTCTATACTAAACATCGCTACTAAATAGCTTTAGTCAGTGGACAATTGTGACTGCTTTTACAATCTGTGACAGCTATTACAGCCACTGTGTCATTGATTGACATTTAATTGTAAGAAACGCTACCGAAATAAAGAAATAAAGAAACTGTAACCATATAGCATCGCTGGAGGATTTGTCACTCAAAAATATCAGTACCATAACCAATAAATTCATAATCTGACAGACATTAAATAACATACAACGAATAAGCAGACTGTAATTATATGCAGCTATGTGCCGCGGTGGAGTAGCCGAGCGGTCTAAGGCGCCGCGCTGAGGAGCGCGCGGTTGGTCTCCGTCGGAGGTTCGAGTCCTCGCTGGGGCATGGGTGTGTGTGTTGTCCTTAGGTTAGTTTAACTTAGTTTAAGTAGTTTGTAAGCTATGGACTGATGACCACGTAGTTTGGTCCGATAGATTTACAAACATTTGAACATTTTTAGCACCTGAGTTGCATTCAGCCTCTTGTCTTGACGGGCTGTTGCTGTTACTTGTGCTCGACCTTTTAACGGTTTCTGTTATGTGAAATCACGTCCAAGTCCTGTATATTACACTTTGAGACACTGCAGTAGCTGCAGCCACCTCCCTATCGCTCTCCATGCCTCACATTCGGGTAAGTCACGTTGTTGTTGCATTGCACAACCGACTCACTACACATCTGATTTTTATTTGCAGCTATTTGAATAAAACTGGCAACTACAGGATGGATATGGACGTAAGTATGTACAATTTTTTTATGAAAATTGCTCCAAAATTGTAAGTAGCTATATTTTTAATAATTTTATTCCAAAATCTTTATCCGGAGATAGCCTGACGATGGTCACAGAGCCGAAATGGGCCTATTGCTGTTAAAACAATAAATAATAATAGTTACCTGCAGCAGCATTTTGGTATCAAAAAATGTTCAAATGTTTGTTAAGCTTATGGGACTTAACTACGGGGTCATCAGTCCCTAAACTTACAAACTACTTATGAACTACTTACGAACTAGGACGGCACAAATATCCATGCCCGAGGGGGGATTCGAACCCCCGACCGTAGTGGCCGTGCTGACCGTGACTGAAGCGCCTCAGTCACCTCGGCCACCGCGGCCGGCATTTTGGTATCACTTGTATTATCAAGATGTCCATAAAAGAAATACACGAGGCTGCAGGCGCAAAAGAAATGAAATTCTTGACGTTAATATCATATGATACTGTGGCGTATTATCTGCGTTTATACGCAAAAATCCAGATGACAAAATTAATAGAAAATGTGCGATTCAACAAACTATTTATCAAAACCAAAATTATTCCAGCACATGTAACCATCAAGATTAAGACTGTACGAAAATTCGCCAGAAGAATCCAGAACTTGGGCGCGAAGCTCTGGTTAGAATAGTTAGAAGATTATAGGGAGCACAGCCGAGTCCAAGCTGCCACTGTGTGGGAGGACAACAGGCTCCAACACGTCAGAGATGTAACGATCACTGATTGGTGTACCGAGAACGCGAAATAAGTGGTTCTGGGCGTGGAATCCACCCCGATCCATAACAGCAGGAGCACGACCAGTATGGCGATGCGTAAGGGAACAGTCGAACGGTCCCTTCCCAAGGTGTCTTCAGACTCTAATTAGACCATCACGATGTTGCAGTCAAAAATCGGAATTCGTTGGCAAACAACAATGTCGTCCATCCTATTGTCCATATAAAACGTTCATCACACCTTTGCCAGCGCAGGCGACCGAAAAGTTGTCTCAGTGATGACCGCAGTAATGAACACCTTGCGGATGTTACAGCCAGCTGTAGACGATGCGCTGAATGATAAGCGTTCACAGTGCCTGTTCGGAAAGACTTGGAATTTATTTCAAGGTGATCCATGGTGTGGCAGTCTCTCGCCGCCATGCGCACAATAACCCTCTCATCACGTGCAGTGGTGCGAGGCGCGTGCTATCGATGTCGACTGAACGTCGTTCCCTCCTGCATCTAGCTGTTACATATACGCATGATAGTTGAGTGATTACGTCGCACACGATCATCGATTTCTCTGAAGGTTAATCCGTAATCGATATAGATAACTATCCTTCCTCGGTCAAAGTCTGAAACGTGTTCGAAAGATGCTCGCTGCCTTTTTCGAGACATACTCCTTACGATAGCTCAAATGTTCAAATGTTTGTTAAGCTTATGGGACTTAACTACGGGGTCATCAGTCCCTAAACTTACAAACTACCTTATACTAAAGACGGCACAAATATCCATGCCCGAGGGGGGATTCGAACCCCCGACCGTAGTGGCCGTGCAGACCATGACTGAAGCGCCTCAGTCTCCTCGGCCACCGCGGCCGGCTTACGATAGCTGCTTACGGTAAACAACCACACGAGAGAACAGTTCCAGCATATGCACATGGCTGTGTGTTGTCTCTTAATATAGCGCTCGAAGTTAACGCTAATGGCGCCTGTGACGTACACCTATCATAAAATGGTAATCGTCGTTCTCTTTCGTCACACCATGCGCATACTGCAAATTACTCTTGTTTAGGGATTCATCTTTCAGAACATGGAATTTTGATTGGCGTATATTCCTTCCTAGACTTTAGCGTCAGAAAATTACACTAGCAACCTCTCTGTGATGCAGAATTACTCTCTTATATTATTTGTCACTGGAATTTTTTGAGCATCTTCGCAACAGTCTCAAGCTTCCTGTTGTGGGGTTATTACACAGGGTGAGTTGCGAGGAAACGTACATGCGTTGTGCGGTGATACTACTGGTGATTCTGAACAAAAGACTTCTAATAAACATTCGCCCCTTTCATAACCATTTCCGGATGAACCAATTTAAACAACTGAGAATGGAAAAAAATAAAGCGTTGTCTTTACTAATGGTGTCAGTAAGCAGTTCACTTGCCTATGGCGCAGTTGTTTACCTCAAGTCTCAGTCTGATAGTTCTTGTCGTTGTGCACAGAACTACAGTGTTCTTACATGGAAAAAGAATACAGCTTAGTGTAGCTAAACTGCCACGAATCTTCACACACGCAGAGTATGCTCAAATGATGTTTGTGTATGGAAGCGGTTAAGAAAAGGGCACAGGTTGTTTGTTCAGAATTACTTGCAGTATCACCCCTCAAAGCATATACCTTTCATACTGACTGGCCCTGTATAGTAGACGTGCGTAGGCACACTTCAAGAGAAACATCGCACAACTTTACTAAGAAATGAAAAATTTATTGCAATTAAATAAAAACTCAATCGATTTTATTTATTTTTTTTATTTTTTTTTTTTTTTTTTTTTTTTTTTGCACAATGATGACCAAGTCCGATATTGTAAGTTCAAAATTCTTTTGCTGTTCGTAATAACTTCGAAGTATCAATACAGAAGTAACTGTTGAGGGACTATCCGCGTAGCGTGATACTTTGTCCTTAATCGTGGACTCCATCTGCTGGATCGTAGCACTGCTGACTCGAAGCATACACCCGATGAACACGATGCAGTCTGGACGAACACGGTGCAGTCTCTGTTTGAACGCGATGCAAGTCTCTGTGAACACCATGCACCTTATGTCTACAGGCCGTATGCGCCGAATACTTAACTAAGCATTGCCCAGTCAGGTTTCACTCACGTTATCGTGTTTCATACGTGGGCGGCCTCTAGCGGAAACCTATAAACTCGTACTGCCAACTGCCAGCGTTCCCGAAGCCCTATCGAAACCGACGTAGTAGTCGTCGGTTGCTTCACAATACGCGATACTACACTGCCTATGACCTTAAATCATCTGTCGTGAGAGGTGTTTCCGGCTGCCGCGATGCAAAGTGACTGGCGAGTGCGCGCCTCTCTCGGCCACTTTTTCAGCTGATCGATCACTCGCCGCGATATTGTTTCCGCGCGGTCTACACCGAGTGTTGACGAGCGACGCCGCGACGCCGCGACGCCCGGGGATGGCGGCCAGCCGCCGGTTGCCATGGAGACGGCGGCGCTGCGCATGCGCGGCACGTGGCGACGCGTCGCGTCGTGCTGCCGGCGGCCCGCAGTGCGCGTCCAGTCGGCGTGCAGGCAGCACCGCGAGGCACACACGACGCGCAGCGGAGCGGAGCGAGCGACGGGGGACCGCAGTAGCGCCGGGCCGCTCCGCATGGCGAGGTCAAGGTACGTCGCCTGGCCGTGGCCGAGACACAGGCACTCCTATCGACCTGCACGTCACGCCTACCTGTGTCCGAAACGCCGGCTCTCTACAGAGGCACGGAACTTCATTTTTACGTCCCACCTCTTTAAACGTACTGAGCTCTACGAGAAATGTATTCGCAATTGCGAGTATTAATCAGCGTCAGCTGTTCAATTTATTGCTGACATATAAAAATTTCTACCGGACCGGGGTTCGAACGCGGTTTTCCCGTCTTTCCCGAACGGGGGCGTTAACCATTTACGCTACCGTGCACGGCTGTCGGACAGAAGAAAACTTTAATGAGCCACACCTGATGTACTGTCATTGTCTGAAGGACATTGACACTGGTTACACCCATAAACACGACCACAGCACATCGCATTTAGAGCAAAAGCCAGATATGTTACATTTGTAATAAACGGCTCTCCCTAAGCGGTAACTACATCACACAGTGTACGAGCGCGCATGGGTAGCAGACACTGTGTATCATATGGAAGCTTGCGTCAGTCCCAGAAGCGCGCAGAGATATCGTAATTGTTAGCGCGACCGCTTGCGAAAACCGGGACATTCGTGTTCGAGGCCCGGCCCGGCCCAGCCCGGCACAAATTTCATACGTCACCATCAGGTAATGCTGACTAATATTCGCAATTACGAGTATGTATCTTGGATTCTTAGCACCTCTGGTCACCGCAGTACTAGTTCGTTCAGACATCCAGACATGGCTCAAGTACTTTTGCATTGTTTACATCGATAAACAGGGGCACTGCACATAGTATACTATATTCTATCGTCAGTAAAGTCTTCTCACTGGTTCAGAATACATTAAGGAGTGACGTACACGAAAAACAGGTACAAATATAACCTGTCACAAAATCCATAATTTTTGAGTTATCAACATTCGACATAGTCGAGTAGGGGGAGCGATCTGTAACTGTTATATAGACTTGAGTTACACAAATGAAATTATGTACAATTGTTGATGGTAGTTCAAACCATCTACTGAAATTTGTTTGTAATTTTAATAGAAATTTTGAAATTTTTTGGATGTTTTTAAGTTTTGGAACTCACGATTCACTTTACTAAGAAAGTTTCTACGAAATTATCTTATTTTTGCAGTATAATCTCAATATTCATGTAAAGAAACCCACAGAATCATTCTAATTTACTGATATTTAACGAAGTTCTAGGTTTAATTATTCTTTAATTGAAAAACTACATGCAGAAATTCTGTCTTTATTCCATATCTTGGCATACGTGAATTATATTAAATTTTCACTTTGAATACGTGTTCATGATATGTAATGCAAAGACATGCAAAAAATCACAGTTAAATCTTTTCTGGTTTTGTAGAAAAATGTACCTGAATAATGAACACGGTAGTTCTGAAAAAATGAATTTCAAACATGCTTTTTCGTTGTTAAAAAGCCTCAAGATCTGTAATGAATGTCCTCATTTCCTTCAAGATATCTTTTATAGCTTCTTCCTTATTCTCTTGTTGGCTTTGCAAAGTCTTCAATGGATTTATTGGCTGCAAGTATACGTTCAGCGTCGATCCCCATCAAGATGTCGCAAGACAAAACTCCGGACTTGAAGCCCATTCTCTGCAAGACTTTATGCTCTCTGAGATTCCACCATTAAAAACAATAACTGCATCATAAACTGCAATTTTAACTACCTTGCATGAGAAAAATGTAGTTTTGGTCCAAAGTTTCTAGATGGGGGCCTTCAGAAACTCATTAGGATTCTGCATTTTGACATAAATACATTTCTTGTCATGTATGTTATTCCACAGCCTTATTGATGTAGTATAAAGACATTCCCCATTCTCTACATTCTGTCTGCACAAAACTGAAAAGAAAACTATTTGGTAAGTGAAATTTGAACAAGAAGTAGGAAATGACGAGCCATTAAAAAAATTTCACAATTTTGGTCATTTTCGTGTACTTCCCCCCTTAACGGTTGCTCGTGGAGGAAAACGAAGGTATGCTTTCCTGAATAGTTAAGCAAAATTTTGAAGGTTATTCAGCGATGCTTTTTGGGCATTTTGGTTCAAGTAAGTCGTCGTCTCCAATGTATCTAGCAACAGCAAGTGTGTTTCGTTTGATTTCCAAAACACTTACTACACAAATTGTAATAACTTTTAGCAAAATCTCTACCAAGTACAGCACTACTTTAACAGGTCTATCTAATATTCTTACAGGCACCTAAAAAGCTGTCTAATACTTTAAGCAATGCATTTCAAACCATCAAGGGTTATTCCTCTACCGGTTTCAAGTTATAAAACCACCACAAAAGGGATAGGTCGACATATGTTTGATCGGAGATATATATAAGAAAAATAGCAAATGGCTGTAAACAGTAACTTATAGCAGTAGGCAACAAATCTGTTATCGCAGTCACGTGACCAGATATTACTCCCCATTGTAGACTACAGTGGGAAATAAGATCTGGTCGCTTGAGTGATAATAGATTTGGTGTATACTGATATATATTACTGTGTAGTCTACAAACATGTGCTATTTCCTTTGTATATGTTTTTATGTACGAGGTTTTATAAAACGAAATTGGTAGACAAATAACATTGAATTTATACAGCTGATGTTTAGAAATGCATTACTTCAAGTAGTGATAAAACACTGTCATTGTTTGTAATGAAACTTTTCAATAAACTAGGTGACAAATGTTTTCAACATGCAATCTACAATTCCGAGCCTATAGCGTTTCAACAGTGTCATTTGATGTTTACACTATAAGTATATAGTCGCACCGAATCGGTTTTCCACGTTTCTTTCATGACATTAGTTGTCTGTTTCTGTCAAAATTTTCGCTACTAGTATTGGCAATTATTGCTATACTCCTCTTCCGGTGCTTAATGAAGAACAGAGCGTCTTTATAAATAGCAAGAAAGGAAGACAAACTGGCTTCAGTATCTCGATAGCTACGAAATGTGAGAATAGGCGTGGTACACCGACGTAATCACTCCCTTGAGCTCTATCATTTTAAAAAAAAATCTGATTTGATATCGTGAACCATTGTGAACACGGCATCAATATTTTTATTCCTTTTCTAACACTGTACTTTGACTTACGTCCTTGTTTTCATTTTTTTTAATTTTTATTTTTTTTTATTTATTTATTTATTTTATTTTTTTTAACGCTGTACGTTCACATTTTCCAGTGCCCTTCCCTGATAGTACTCAGTTTTCTCTGTTGGCAGAGAGAATTAAAATGTTTTCAGTTTTTACAATAACGTGTATTGATTTCTCTCTACAAGTAATACGTTGAAGGAATGAAAGGAACCTTAGGGTTTAGCGTTCCGTCGTCAGCGTGGTCATTAGAGACGGAGCTTAGGCTCGGAGTTTTGGGTAAGGATGGGGAAGAAAATCGACCGTGCCCTTTGAAAGGAACCATCCCGGCATTTGCCTGGAGTGATTTAGGGAAATCACGGAAAACGTAAATCTGGATGGCCGGAGGTGGATTTGAACCACCGCCCTCCCGAATACGAGTCCAGTGCGTTACCACTGCGCCACCTCGCTCGGTAAGTAATACATAATCTGTTTTCATCAGAGGTGCCCATTTCAGTTTCCATAATATGGCAACACAAAAGAGATTGGCGTATTGTGTTCCCACTACGTCATTTTTCTAATAAATGTTGGCAGTCTTGTTTTTTCTTCCTAACGAAATGGCAGCACTTTTGCACGCTGCAGCTGCTTTCCAGAATATTGCTGTGGCGGCCTGCAGACCGACCGGTAAATAGCTGATGGGGCCAACTAGTGTGTTTGGCGGGAACTATATATATACTCGGCAGCGGCCGGCTGTTCCCGCCTAATTGATTGTGGACGGACTTGCAGCCGATCGAAGTGCAGTGACGCAAATAGTTTCGCTCACTGAACTGCCGGTTCCTCAATATGCTTTCCAGTAGCTTGTCTGATGAACACAAGACGGAAGGCAGGAAGCGTAGGGCCTACCGTCCCGTCGACAACGTGCTCATTAGAGACGGAGCACCACCTCGGATTGCTTTTGGTTAAGGGTGGGCAGGAAGTCTGTGTTGCCCTCTAAAATGTACCATCCCGGAATGAACATGAGGGATGTCTTCTAAGAAGAGAAGAGTGCTTATATTCTTGGTCCTTATTGTGCAGAGAGATTTATGATGTCATTAATATTTTACCAGATGGATCACTATATTATCCGGAAAAAAAAGTTCTATTTTTTTACCTTCCGGGTTCAATGTGCTCGCTGCCGTAACAAACAGGTATCTGACTATTTTTCGAATAGTATAGTTACAGAAAACAAAAGATACGTATTTTACGGAGTTAGGATTACACACTTCTAAACTTCACGAAAGTCCAGTTTGGAGAAATGAAAGTAGTGTCCAGAAATCATGGTATAATACTTCGATATCATAGGAAACTGTCTAGTAATGATATGTACTTTGAACGTGTTAGACCATGAGTTCAGGAAATTACTTTTATTTCTCCAAACTGGAGTGTAATATTTTAAAAACGTGCCGTGGTGTTGAGAAAAGCTTTTTTTCCCATTTACTTCCCCCTCTAAAGGCTATAATCACAATTTGCCATATCTTCTAAACTCTGAATATTTTATCCTCTAAATTAGTCTTTGGCTCTGTAGGACAGTACACAAACGAGCCGTTGATGTTTAGTTTGAAGAGGATATACGTAGTACCTTATTACCTTCTAGTTTAACTTGTGTTCCATATCTAACGACTTGTGAGTGTAAACCACAAGTTACCTTTCTTTTTTATCCTAACATTTGGAACGAGATTGATTTTTGAGCTAATTACTCGTACTTAGTGCTTTCCTTTGGATAGTATCTAGAAACAACCCAGTTTCTCCTATATCATCTTCATCAGGAAACATACATAGGCTAACGTATACTTAAGACAGTGTCATGTAGTTTTGTTGTTACTGTTCGATTGTCCTTGAAAAACTAATCCTTGCTACAATAAGGACACGGTGGGAAGGGTACAGAGAATTCCCTGGCCTCGTCTTTCCTTTTTCTCTTTCTCTCTCTCTTTCTCTCTATCTCTTTAGCTGCCGTACCTATTCCTTATGGCGAGTGATGGAGTCTTTTTTAGATATATATGGTGTGCTGTCGAGGCACACTTTATTTTTATGAAATTTGTGATTTTTTTTATGTGGTATCTACCGAGTCTATGTACGATCCGACATATTACATATGACTGAGAGCTCCAATCCTAGCAAATCACATTTTGCCTTATAGCCCCAATCTTGCACGCTGTATTATTATTATTTCCACCAGTAAAGGAAAACTGTGGCATTTAATTCGGGAATTCAGAGGCACTTCTCAAGAAATGTGTGGTGATTCTCAAGGAACTGACAGAGGATGGATATTACCATGTCTTTGAGGACTAGTAGTGGCCTAAAACCGACGATAAGTTATCTTATGATTGTATCTTTTATTCTCCATTTTGATTTTTCTTATTTCTAATGACATTTACGTTTGATTTCTGCTTCATCTTTTGAACAGTGTAGTGATACTGGAAATTATGATTACTGTCGGTATAGGTATACAGAGTTGCATCATTAGTACGTGTTGTTGTCAGGCTTTCTTTCACCCACTTTTTGAATAGCAAGATGTTCAAATGTTTGTAAAGCAATGGTACAATATTGCAGTGGTCACCGGTTCCACTCAAATCTTTGTGGGTAGCTGCAATACCGTTTAAGGTTGAAAACGTGAAATTAGTTGCATATTACTATTGACTCATTCACATTTTATATACAACACTTGACTTTTAGTTATTTGCATACATTTCGTTTTGCTCTCACTGCACTATTCTGTATGGAGCGCTACATAGCCATCATTTAACGTGCTTTAATCTGCCTAAACTCCCATACGGCGAGCAGTGGGGACAGGGAAAATGTTGGCTGGACTGGGGCTGGAGGGGAAAGCCCACAGTGCTCAACCCTTGGCTGGGGAACCTGGGGGAGTGGAAAACGTCCCCAGTGCTCAAAATGTACCCACCCAATTCCCATCATATTGACCAGTTCAGCAATTGTGTAATACAATACTCTGAATTCTCAGAACGAACATGATTGAATGCACACTTGTGTACCCAAAATACTGACGTAAGGGCAATTCCCAGAATGCAATTGTGTCACTGGATTCCCAGAATTAACGTGATGGAATGCAGCAAAGGGCTGACTGTAGCATAATTCCTGATGTCAGAATTCTTGAATTTCTGAAATTACCTCTTCAGGGGCCAATGACCGGGTTCAAGGCTATCTCGTACCAGCCCTGCCCCTGTGCGAACTGAGAGAATGGTAATAACAGAAAGTTGCTGCAGAGTGGGTTGGGGTTGACTAGTGTTTGCTCTATCAAACGAATTACTTAAGCATATGGTTCAGATAGTGTAGTAAGCAGGTAGTGTAATGGAAAATTAACTTGACTAACATGAAGCCGTGGCATAACAAGCCACAGGTAGGTTGGAAGTGGGACACACAGAAATAGAGGTGACTGCAGCTGTTGGAGTGTCCCAAAGTGTAATATGCAGCTCTAGAAGCGATTTCAGACAATAGGCACCGTTAAAAGAAGGCAAGCCAAGGTCGTCCACAGGTAACATCAGCAAGAGATGCGCGTTATTTCAGGCTAACGACCCTTCCAGGCAGGAGGCTGAATGCAACTCAGCAGCAAAACACCTTCCAGGAAGCAACAGGATGCGCATTATGAACACAAACAGTCCCAAATCGCTTTTGGGAATGTTGCTTCTACGCACAGACGCCTGTGGTGTGTGTCTCATTAAAACCACGTCACAGTGTAGCCTGCAGAAACTGAGAAGAGGAAGATCAGGAATCGTGACATATAGAGCTGGGTTCTGTTCAGAGATGAGTCAAGATTTTGTTCTCAGCTGGACGGTAGTCGATCCCTCATCTGGAAAGAACGTGGAAGAATCCTGCTATGTGAAGGAAATATCACCAAATCATGGTGGTGGACGAATGGTGTGTACATTAGTAAGTATTGATGGACGTACTGATCTCTTTGTCGATCAGAGTGGCGATTTGAGTGCTCAGAGGCACAGAGACGAAATCCTTCGGACTCTTGTTGTGTATTACGCTGGTGCCATTGGAGATGGGTTCCTTCTGATGGACGATAACACTCGTTCTCACAGAGCTTCGCAGGTGGACAAAATGCTTGAAGCTGAAGGAAATGAATGAATGGAGTGGCCAGCTTGTTCATCGGACTTAAACCTGATTGAGCGTATCTGTGATGTACCTCGTAGCCGCATTGCAGCCGGAGCAGCACCTTCCACAACGGCTGCAGATTTGGATATTGCACTCATGGAAGAAAGGCCAAGTATCCTCAAGAGCCGATTGATAACCTCATACTGTCTATGCCACGCAGGTATGCAACTGTGCTAGCTGTCTGAGGTGATAAAACACCATATTAGAGGACAACTAGAATGTTTTTTCTCCATTATGTTAGCCCCTGAGTAAACACCATGTAAACCTCAGGAGTTAGAAAGTATCGTACTGCATCACACAAAAACACAATGTAACCAATATATGAATAAAATACGTGTATGATATCTCACCTGATCACCTAGCTGTTTTTATGTAAGTTAGCTAAGTGCGGTAGTAGCTTACCACTTATATAATATTGTTCACGTTTTTCCGAGCGAGTCGTAGGGTGCAGGAGTCTGTGACGAGACTATACATCGGCAATCAGAGGCGGAGCAATTAGGACTCGAGTACGTTCTGGTAGCCGGGCTGTGTCAAGGTGGGTGGAGTCCTATTCAGGGCAGCTACTGGCGCGAAGAGGGCGAACAGAAACGTCTGCAGCCACCTGTAGGGGAGCGGCGAGTTAAGTGGCTCAGCAGCGAACAGCAGGAGCTAAGGGCCTGCAGCACTTGACACCCAAGCAGGTGTTGTCCAGTACAGGAAAGGTCAGTAAGAACTAAAGTGCAGCTGTGCCCTGGTGCTTGAATAGATTATTAATTAAATCGTTATTTAGACTATTATGAGAAGATACTGTAGTAATTCGAGCCCGGCAATCAGATCATCCAGTTCATACACTGATACCCATCTAAAATGAAGCACCAAATTAATTTGCAAATTAACACGTAACTCGAATATCACATAATTGAAAATACAGCTCAATATGAAGTGGGCAAGAAGGTGAACTCAGTATTGAATGTTGCCGCCATTGCTCGTCATGACCACTGCTGCAATCCAAGGCATTGAATGACAGATACTCTGGATGTTTTGTTGGAATATAGCAGTCCACTCTGCTTGCACATATCACCACAGTTGATTTGGTGTAGCAGCGGGTGCTTCATCACGGATCATACGCTTCGCAGTCATCGACCAAATGGACAGGTTACAGATCGGGAGAACAGGGAGCCAAAGGCAGGAACGCTATCCGATGGGCGGCGAAGTTTTTGAGTGTCCCTTGTGTTCACGCACTGCCCCGTTACAATGTGGCCGTCAGCTAGCTCCCAGAATATGAGAGGGCAACAGGCTACAACACTTCAGTGATGTATGTCTGTCGGGTTAGAATGCCGGCATTAGCAGGACAAACACTGAAATGAGAACTTCCACAAAATGTCTGGGAGTAGATATTAGGAACGATTTGAATTGGACCGACAATATAAAATTAATCGTACGTAAGTCAGATGCCAGATTGATTTTCACTGAAAATGTCCCCAGGAAGTGGTCCCTGGGGAATGTTGTTGTTGTGGTCTTCAGTCCGCAGACTGGTTTGATGCAGTCCTGTACGAGTCTCTTCATCTGAGAATACGTACGGCAACCTACATCCTTTTGAATCTGCTTACTATATTCGTCCCTCGGTTTCCCTCTACGATTTTTATCCCATATGCTTCCTTCTAATGCTATGTTGACAATTCCTTGATGTCTTATAATGTGTCCAACCAATCCATCCCTTCTCTTAGTCAGGATTTGCCAGAAACTCCTTTTCTTCCCGGTTCGGTTAAGCACCTCATCATTAGTTACGTGATCTACCCATCTAATTCTCATCATTCGTCTGTAGCACCACATTTCAAAAGCTTCTATCATCTTTTTATCTGAACTCCTTATCGTCCACGTTTCACTCCCATACAATGCTACACTCCAGACAAATGCTTTCAGAAAGGACTTCCTAACATGTAAACTAATATTTGATATTAACAAGTTTCGCTTCTTTAGAAACGCTTTTCTTCCCCTAGCCATTCTGCATTTTATATCTTCTTTACTTCGGCCATCAGAAGTTATCTTGCTACCCAAATAACAAAATTCATCTACTACTTTTATTGTCTCATTACCTAATCTTATTCCTTCAGCATCGCCTGGGGAAATAGATTGCAAAACCACTCGTTTAGCTGACGCTCGAGTTTTGCTCATCCGTCCAAGACGGGATTGTTAGGAGACAAGATCCAACGGAGAGCAGCACGCTTCGTTACAGACTCGTGTAGAAAGCGCGAAAGCGTCACGGAGGTGATCGAGAAACGCTGTAGGAGAGACTTTCTGTGTCGCGGTACTCGCTTCTGTAAAAGTTCCGAGCGCACGTTTCTTAAACATCCAACCTAAATATTGCATCCTCCTACCTACACTCGCGAAATGACCACAAGGATATAATTAGAGAGCTGAGAGTCCACATGTATACATATTGGCCATCGTTTATGAAGCGAATTGGACAACAGTACACAAAGTACCCTCCGCCACTCTCCTTGAGGTGACTTGCGGGAGATGGATGTAGATGCAAAAATGTTTGTATAGCTTATAGGACTTAACTACGGGGTCATCAGTCCCTAAACTTACAAACTACTTACGAACTAGCTAATACTAAGGACGGCACAAATATCCATGCCCGAGGGGGGATTCGAACTCCCGACCGTAGTGGCCGTACAGACCGTGACTGGAGCGCCTCAGTCTTCTCGGCCACTGTGGCCGGCATGATGGATGTAGATGCAGGTGAGGCAAAACAAGCTTCTAATTTACGAATTTTCTGGCAGTGTGGCTTTGTATCGAAGATTGTTGATGCCCTCCACCATTATGACGCACTTAATAACAGTGTTGCTTAAATGGTAGCAAATTATTCTAATAACAGGAGTTCTGTTGCAGTTAGTTCGTATTTTTCTGAAGCAAGTAAAAAATTCAGAGAACTTGTAAAACTTCAAATAGAGCATCAGTTAAGACTTAAATTGTGGATTGTTTTCGATTTGACATACGATAACATTAAGTATAATTACTTTGTAACATCGTATATACATTAAAGTTGAAAGGCTGATCCCAGACTCGTATTGCCGTTTAGGTCTAGCATTTCTTCCCAAAAAGAGCGTTATATGTGCAATAACAACACGTGAGAGGGACATTACAAGCAACATGGATATTCCATGTAAAGCCAAAAATCAAATGTTTGTATAGTCTATGGGACTTAAATACGGGGTCATCAGTCCCTAAACTTACAAACTTCTTATGAACTAACTAAGACTAAGAACGGCACAAATATCCATGCCCGAGGGGGATTCGAACCCCCGACCGTAGTGGCCGTTCAGACCGTGACTGAAGCGCCTCAGTCCCCTTGGCCACGGCGGCCGGCAATCATCAATAAGTCATCAGTCCGAAGACTGGTTTAAACACGACTGTATTTTACTAGTCAGGGTCATAATGGAGATGGTATACCGTTGCCTTACTATGAGCTTTAAAAATGACTTAACCAACCAGTTGATAGGAGGGGGAGGGGACCTACAGTTTAACGTAGATTCATGCCTGAGGGGGGAGGGGAGATCGAAACTCCGGCGGGAGTGGCCGCTCAATCCGCGAAGTGGCGCCCCAAACCGTAAGAAACATGTAGAACATTCTGGAAATGATAATTACAAAGAAATAAATTTTTGCAGAATCGGAAGAGGTGCCGCTAACCGCTGCGCCACGCCAGCAGTCGGTTAACATGGGCTCTCGCGGCAATATTAATACCTTATCACATAAACTGAAGTACCGATTTTTAATCCTATCTTTCTCATACACAAAGAAGAGTGTCCCTTTGTGTATTTGTTTCTTTGTTTCTTTGCAATTCCAACAAGTCTACAGTCTTATTCCGACCTTGATGAAATTGTGCACATTGATCAAAACAATAGGATACCTTTCAGGACATTTTGATAACGTTTTACTAATGATTAGAAAGTTTGCACGTGTATGAATGTTTCCACGGAGACGTTCTTTACAAACCGCGAAGCAATGTATTGTGCATGGCAATGGTACCTTGCAATAGTGTTAGACAGTACTCCACTGATCACCACGAAAGTTGACAGATATATGTGAGTGTGAGATTTCATAGATAGTGGCAAAAGGAGATGAACATGTTGAATGAATAGAGAGAGGACGAGGTAATGGAGGGAGCGGAAGAGATGGCAGAGAAATGGTAGAGAAAAAGAGAGAGAGGATGAAACGCAGATGGAATTCGAGAGTATTAAATAAATAAATAAATTCCCAGGCAAAACCACGTTTTCAGCTAGTACTATATGAAAGCCATTAGAAATCACTTCTACGAGAATAGGAACTGATAACTCGATGCCAAGTTTATGTATTGCTGTAGACTTTCAGACCACGGACCCTTTATGTACGTCCGATCATCAAAAATGTTCAAATGTTTGTATAGCTATGGGTCTTAACTACGGGGTCATCAGTCCCTAAACTTACAAACTACTTATGAACTAACTAAGAGTAAGGACGGCACAAATGTCCATGCCCGAGGGGAGATTCGAACCCCCGACCGTAGTGGTCGTGCAGACTGTGACTGGAGCGCCTCAGTCCCCTCGGCCACCGCGGCCGGCAATCATCAATAAGTCATCAGTCCGAAGACTGGTTTAAACACGACTGTATTTTACTAGTCAGGTTCATAATGGAGATGGTATACCGTTGCCTTACTATGAGCTTTAAAAATGACTTAACCAACCAGTTGATAGGAGGGGGAGGGGACCTACAGTTTAACGTAGATTCCCAACCACGCTGCAACTCAGCGTCTTTCATAAGAACAGTATTGCCATAGGTGAATGAAGTGAAAAGTGACAAATAAAAAAAATTTAAGATTTACCGGAAATTCTAAACCGCGACCTTTGGATTCCTAGTTTGGCATTCTATAACGCTCGAAAAGAATTTCACGGTATTCTCTTTGTTCCGGGTACGAAGAGTCCGGCACTGACCATGAATTTGGTAACTACATGCATCATATTTTCTCGTGTAAAGTTGTTTATTGACTGACGGTTCATACAGTAAACAATAAACAGACAATGCCGCGCGGAATGGCCGCGAGCGCTAATGGCGTTATGCTACGGACTGGGCGGTCGTTCCCGCCGGAGGTTCGAGTTTTTCTCGGGCATGGTTCTGTGTAAGTCCAAGTCCAAGTCTAGGGACTGATGACCATATCAGTTTGGTCCAATAGGTTTTCGAACATTGGAAACAGACTGTCGCACAAACTACCCGAGTTGACTCATGGTGGTTAGTGAAACACTGTTTTCATTTTGTTCTCGTTATTCTCCTCTTGTTAACGAGAAGTGCTTCTTTTTTTCGCATCTGCCAGGAAAACACACGGAAAGGTCTCTTTGTTCAAAATGTTTGTTAAGCTTAAGGGACTTAACTGCGGGGTCATCAGTCCCTAAACTTACAAATTACCTATGAACTACCTTATACTAAAGACGACACAAACATCCACGTTGAGGGAGATTTGAACCCCCGACCGTAGCAGACTGTGAATGGCGCGCCGCAGACCGCTCGGCCACTGCGGCCCGCCCGGTCTCTTTGAAAACAACGTGGATGATTTGCCTCCCAGCCCCCACCATCCTTGTAGAGCCTACTTTACGCTCCTTTTGTAATGACCTCAACAGGTCCTTAAGCCAAAAGCTTCCGTCCTTTCGTTTGTTATTCTCTTCTTTTTCTCTCCTTTTTGTGGCTTCTGACCACTTAAATTTCCTGTTTTTGCTTCGTGCTTCTACAACGGGTGTTGTTATTCCTCCAGTTCCACAAAGCTACCACTGGCTTACTTCAGCTTCACTTAGAAAACAGAATCTGGAGTCCATTGAACTTGTGTGTTTATAGCTATGTTATTGCGTGTTAAATCATTGTTACTTCCCGAATGGAAATTTGAGTATATTCCTTTTTGATTCAGAGAAACGTGATCTTACACTTCCTGTTGCGTCATTGTTTCCCTGACGTTAGTATACGCAATTCCAACAGCGCCCTGTGACCGTACACATAACAGAGTGTATGGTCCACGGTTTTCGTGCGCACGCGGCCGTTTGCCGTCGGGGGTTCTAGTCCTCCGACGGGCAAGGTTGTTTGTGTTGTCCGTTGCATAAGTTACTTTAAATTAGTGTAAGTAGTTTGTAATTCTAGGGATTGTTGAACAACTTAGTTAAATCCCTTATATTTACAAACATTTGAACCATTTATATTTGGTTTTCGTGCATAAGAGTTTCAGTTCGACGTCTTACGGTATCTATAATTCTGTTGTTGTTCATGACGACGACGTAGATGGTGGGCTTTTATATGACTACATCGGCATCCCATACGAGCTACGAATGTTTGATTTGTAGGGAATCTGTGGCCATCAATAACATTATAGCGTTTTCTGCAAGATCGCGTGTCCATAGTGAGAGTAAAAGTAAACGCATTACTAAAAACAAAAAATGATCTGAATTATTACTCAACAAAGCTAAGTGGGGTACAGCTATTGCCCTTTTAAGTTTAGCCACGTAGGAATATGCAGTATCATTCAAACACAAATTGGTGTTCGCTGTTACTTCATACCATACGAATTATCCCACGGTCTTTCAGAGGTAACACATAACACAGAGCAAATTACATGTAATCCCTCCGTTTTTTAAAGAGGTCGTTATGCGCCCAAACCTACTTTCTCTATATAGGCTTTAGTTTCCGTGTATGAAGACCTAATACGGAAAAAGTGTCTCCGTCAACGTTGTGATACAGACAAAGAATTTGTGAATGTAATCGTATGCCTTTATTGTACACAACGGGGATAAAGGATTAATCAAATGTCACAAGTTTGTAAAGCTATGGGACCAAACTGCAATGGTCAACAGTCCCTAGACTTACAAACTACTTACACTAACTTATGGTACGGCTAATCCGCGCTGCAAAGGAGTCTCCACTATTCATTTGTTAAGTTCACAAATCGATATCAGTTGTCAGGACAAACATAATGCTCGCCGTAGTAGCAATTTAAATACTCATGCGACGTTCCGTTGTTGCAGTTGCTGACGCTGACCAAAGAAAACAGGTCTATACGCATTCCAAAACAGTGTTGAAAGATTTATGGGGGTCGACGAAATTAGTCAATTTAAATAATGTGTCATTTATTACAAATTTGAAGAGACTGGCTGTTCCACGAAGGACACATCGCAATATCATTACATTTTTTTTATGACGTCTAGCTTACAGAAAATGAAATAAGCAACAACTGAGTAACGTCATGCAAGCGTTGATGACGTAGCCACACTCCGGAAGGCCTGCGATTATTTCTCCTCTTTTGTGTTCCAAAATCACTTCAGGTGGAAAGCCTCTTTTTTCCCAACAGTTCCTTCAGAAACTGCTACTCTTACCAATTACTAATGACGTTGTTGCCGATGAAGTTAAGCAACAATAAATGTCGAAACATGTTTTACATTTCAAACAATATACAGACTGGTGGCAACACAGCATTATTTTACGAAAACGTAAGACGTTGGGTGCTTTGTTGTATAGAATCAAAAGCGCATTTACTACCACGCTAAAGATTTTCATTCAATACTAAATTGACAAGTACTGACAGTCAATGAAACTGATTTAATGTATTCGTATTCTGATTGCATACAGAACGTTTTCCGTCAAGACAGACAACTTCTTCTTCGAATATTAAGGCTAAAGTGAAACCGACGACTTACAATTTTATGAATTTATGAAACATAAAAACTTACAGGAATGCTCACAAAAAGTACCTTTATCGTTTATGGAAGTAAATATTTCGAACATAAACTAGCATCAAATCATTAATACTTACGGTTTTCACTATTCACGTAAAACACTTCACGCTCTTCTTTCCTTTACATCACCACGAACAATCCAAAAATGACAGCTTTGACATTCTTACAAAAAACACACAGAAACATTTCTCCGCAAAAAAAAAAAAAAAAAAAAAAAAAAAAAAAAAAAAATGGGGGGGGGGGGGGGTGGAAGGACGCTCGTTGCGAAGATCCGAAACTTCCCAGTTCGGTATCTGAACGTAGCCAACAGTGCTGCGCCATTTCACTTTACCATCTTAATGGCGTTGATCACTGAACTTATATGTTCTTTCCCAGTCTGGAGCCCACACCGTTGCTGCATTGTACAAAATTAAATACGGACAATGATTCCAAACCCCGATCACCACGAAATGATGCCGAAGTCAGTCCGATGTAGTTGGGGTTTCCAGATGTCAGTCTCAAACAAGGGAATAGTTTTAGATTCATATAAAAATTTTCAAAATTGTTAAAATTCTATTTTAAAATTATTAGAAGCCGAGTTATCTTGCATTGATGCATTCATAACTGTTACCCATGCTGCTCCTATTTCATGATAATTACCTGTCAGTTATTTCAGTTGTTCTGAAATCGTAACATAGAAATGAGAAAAGTCTAGATAAAACTCATATTGTTAGAAGGAAGGTTAAATTCTTTACAGTTTGCATTTGCTACATTTCAAAGAATTATGAATTCGCACTTTCCTGTTGAAGCAGTTAACCCTTTATAGAGTCAATAATAAAAATAACAATAATAAATGTTCAAATGTTTGTAAAGTCTATGGGACTTAACTACGGGGTCATCAGTCCCTAAACTTACAAACTACTTATGAACTAGGATGGCACAAATATCCATGCCCGAGGGGGGATTCGAACCCCCGACCGTAGTGGCCGTGCAGACCGTGACTGGAGCGCCTCAGTCTCTTCGGCCACCGCGGCCGGCTAACAATAATAAAAAGAGCATAGATCATATGTCGGAATAAAAGAGGACGTCTGGTAAACCTAAGATTATTGAGGAAGTCGCTAGCGTCACATCGTATTGAATGCAGAGGGAATGCA
This sequence comes from Locusta migratoria, assembly GCA_026315105.1. Classification (NCBI taxonomy): domain Eukaryota; kingdom Metazoa; phylum Arthropoda; class Insecta; order Orthoptera; family Acrididae; genus Locusta; species Locusta migratoria. The sequence goes on from CM048744.1 coordinate 362,921,470, forward strand.
CTAACTTCATTTACGTCTAACAAGGTTTCTGTACTAATTCCAATAAACCGCATTACCTCCTACAGCGGGGGTTTTGACGCTGTGGACAGTTCACGATAGCAGCTGCTGTGATAGTAAACAGGAATCCAGTCGCTAAGAGCACTCCCCGAAACTCGAAAATGACACAATCTGTTACAACAGAATAGCTACAGTTGTGACCAAGTTTATCTCACTGCAACTCTGTTAGTGTAGCATCAGCTACTTAGCAGCGTTCTATGGTCCGTACAGTGAAATAAGTAGACTCAAAAATATCAGTTGTCAAAGAATTACAACAGAAAATTAGCTTCGAATATTTATCGCCGAGGCGGATTAGCCGCGCGTACTGGAGCGCCGTGTTGCGGTGCGCGCGACCGTCCGCCGTCGGGGGTTCAAATCCCCCCTCGGGCATGGCTGTTTGTGACGTCTTTAGTATAAGGTAGTTCATAAGAAGTTTGTAAGTTTACGGACTGATGACCCCGTAGTTATGTCTCTTAAGCTTTACAAACATTTGATTATTTTGAATATTTATTTCCTAGACGGGTGCACCTCTGTTGCTTCAATAATGAAAGAAACGGCAGAACAAAACTAAGTTTTGTTCGGGCACAGGAGAAGGATAAACATTGCCCTTAACTAAATTAGTTTTCTCACATTAATTTTAGAAAACTTTGGACATTGTTAATGAAGATTCCTGTTCCAGAAGATATTTAGCACATTCACTTTAAACACTTCATTCAACCACGTAAACTGTGTGTTTAATACGTATGGTTGCCAGCTTTATCAACTTGCAGCTACGTGAATAGAGTATCGGTCCAGACAGTCACCGTTAACGGTAACGATAGTCATCCACATGCAGTTTTTGAAATTAAATATTGTTCTTTATTTGCCCTTGCAGTGTTCACAAATGAAACAAGGCGAGATGTTAGATAAATGTAGAATTAAATATCAGAAGACAGACAAATCCGTGGTGGTATGAGATTTGGAAAATAGTCTATTCGCTAATCAGTTTTCTCTTCCTCTCATAAGGGTTGCGAGGAAATGAGGTTTCTAAAGCATCGCGGATTATCCTCTCATTATAACTTTTAATGACCAAGATTTTTTAAATTAATTAATCATACACTTAGACAGTAATTATTTCACCGCAAAGTGTGCTCATTGAATTCTGCGGATAGCGCTCCGAAACCAAGCCCTCCTCGTCACAGTTTCAATAATTAATTCGTCTCTTAAGTAACTTGACGCCTCGCTCGCTTCCTTTCCCTCTCGCCTCATTCAGAAGGCTCTCTCTCTCTCTCTCTCTCTCTCTCTCTCTCTCTCTCTCTGCAGGCGTGGAGTCAGGAGGTATGTTGGAAGAGCAATAACACGAAGCTCTTATCCGAGGGCTGGTAACTGAGGGTTACATCGCGCTAAGCCTTGTGTTAACGGGCTGCTGCTTACAGTTCCTTACGTACCTACGGCGATCTTATAAATTCAGCTTGCACTTAGGCTAAACTCATGTAATATTCATAAGAAGGTAACGACAGAACGGTTCCTAGAAAAATATCGGAAACAATTGATGTAACTCCGTAATCTTCGTTTGCGAGAAATGCCACCACACAAACACTTGGCAGTTTGCCAAATTCCGCAGTCTCCTCCCCCCCCCCCTTCCCACCGGCATCTGTATTGTCGACTTATCCAGATTCAGTTAACGACCAGAGGAATGCCAAATAAAAGAAGAGGCAAAATTTTGTATTACTAACCGATTCTCGTATCAGTATCACATGCATATTTATAAAGTATTCTTTCCATGCAGTATTTCCTGCGGATCTGACCTGATATTAACCACATCATCTCTAATTTCGTTGCCGGTCACACTTATACTAACACCTATTGTCAGATTTACGAGTACTCTCTATCCATATCATCTGCGTTATTCATTCTGAGAATTGCCCATACATCAAATATCATTATCTTCTTATAACAAGCTTTGACCACAAAGGTCGTTAATATCTTATATCAGTAACTATCCTCATATAATAAAACACGTAATTAATTTCGATGTATGATGAGTAGCCTCAAAACCGCAGAAGAAACATATAACACATCCAACATACGCTGGCAAGGTAGTCAGGAATAAATAATCCACAAAAGCTTGTCGTTTCGTGTTCAACGTATACCACATTCTAATATCAATAAACTATTTAAAGAGAAATTACGCTCATGTAGCCCTAGCAGTGGTGCACGTGTGGTTGGCAAGACACCTCATCGCAGGAAAGAACCGTCAGACGAAGTGGAAGTACACCCGGTTACCGACGTCATCGTCTAAGAGCGAAATTTCATAGCGAGAGATCGAATGGTGCAGAATAACTAGCCTCCAGGAAATGGTTTCGTCACTTGTGGCATTCCGAGTGCTGCCATTTTGGTGTACATTTGGAGCCATTCGATAAAAGAGGGTCGTATGCAATAACTGTCAATGATATGTGGCGTAAAATTCCAGATGAATTTCGCGTCAGCAGGTCAGACTTACTTGTGAGAAGTCTCGTATGAAGCCTGTAGTTTTTAACGGCATGGCGGATATACTTGGAGAACCAGTGGATGAATCATGTGACCTCGATTTCAATGTTTTCAGGCTACATTAAACAACTGCTACTTGAAAGAGGCATTTGAGCCAAGTACTGCGTCTACTTCATAGCGAGAGATGGCATTCTACTTCAAGCAAGTTCTCGTCACCTTTATCAACAGGATACCGCCGCTATCCTGGCCTCCAAGTTCAGCTGATACTTCGCTTGTAGGACAACCTGCAACTTAATTCGACGGCAACATATTTTTCGATGTTATATAACACCAATTCTCCACATCCAGAGCCTGTGTCGGTTCGAGACAGTATCTTAATGATTTTTTACTGCATCATATTAATGATTAACATTGTTTTGTATTCTTAAGATAGATGTCATATTCAGTTCTGTGATTGCAATCACTAAAAGAAGAACCATTAAATACTTTGCAGAATATAAATGACAAGAATAGTATTCAACTAAATGCATGGTGTCCATTCGGACCTATTGGCAGACTCAGCAGCCATAGGTAAACAACTGGGCAAGAGGTTACGTAATAAGGGCTAAAGGTACAAATACTTCTTTTAAAATATGAAATAAAGTGATAACAAATGTTGGTAGTGAAAATCAGTAGGTATATACACTGCTCAAAACAATTAGGGGATCAATTGAGATATCTAGGCTCTGAAGTATTGTCGTCGACAGAATGAACTAAAATGGTTCGACGTCTTTCTCTCGGTTCTACGGAATGGAGACCACGTTATGGCAACCGAGAAAGCTGCTGCATACTGGGTTGGTCTGACTACACAAGCGGTTGGGTTCAGATAGTATAGTGAGAAGCTTGTGCGATATGCAACAACAACGTGACTTACCCGAAGTTATGGCATGAAGAGCCATAGGAAGGTTGGAAGCGGGACAGACACAGAGGGGGCTGGCTGCAGCTATTGGAGTGTCCCAGAGTGTAATTTCCTGGACCTGGACGCGATACCAGATGATAGGAACCGTTAAAACAAGGCAAGGCCTAGGTCGTCCATGGGTAACATCACCAAGAGCGTTAACAAGCGAGTGAAAATGCAACTCAGCTGCAATGTGCCCTCGAGGCAGCAACATGACTCGCTCATCAACACATAAGGTCCGAAATCGCCGTCGGCAAAGTGGCCTCTACGACCAAGACCATTTAGCTCGAAGAAACTGGGCGGAGGAACATCAGAATTGGAGTAGTAAGGAATGGCGTCGGGTCCTGCCGACAGATGAGTTCAAGATTTTGTGTTCAGCCAGACAATCATCGTTCCCTCATCTGGAGAGAACGCGGATCTCGGAACAGTCCTGCTTACGTGCAGCAAACATCACCATACCAAGGCGGTGAACGAATGGTGTGGACAGGAGTCCGTATTGGCGGCCGTACGGACCTCTTTGTCTTTCAGAATGCAGCTTTGATTGCTTAAATGTATAAAGAAGAGATTCTTCGACATTCTTTTGTGCCCTACGCTGGTGCCATAGGGAATGTGTTGCTTCTGGTGGTCGAAAACGTTCGTCGCCACAGAGTTACACTAGTAGACAACTTGCTTGAAGCTGAGGGAATTCGAACGAATGGCGTGACCAGCTTGTTCACTGGGCTTAGCCGGCCGCGGTGGCCGAGGTGACTGAGGCGCTCCAGTCACGGTCAGCACGGCCACTACGGTCGGGGGTTCGAATCCCCCCTCGGGCATGGATATTTGTGCCGTCCTAGTTCGTAAGTAGTTCGTAAGTAGTTTGTAAGTTTAGGGACTGATGACCCCGTAGTTAAGTCCCATAAGCTTAACAAACATTTGAACATTTTTTTTCACTGGGCTTAAACAATGCACTTGCCAGACGCATTGTAGCCACACCAACAGCTGCCACAACTGCTGCAGATCTGGACATTGCACTCATGGGATAATTGCCAAATATCCCTCAAGAGCTGATTGATGACCGCATACTGTGCATGCCAAGCAGGTGTGCAACTATACTGGTCATTCGAGGTGATCACACATCATATTAGAGGGCAACGAGAGTGACTGTTTCATTATTATGGTAACCCCATGGTGCCTCGCTGTAAGTAAACGCCGTGTAGAAATGTTCAAATGGTTGTTAAGCTTATGGGACTTAACTACGGGGTCATCAGTCCCTAAACTTACAAACTACTTACGCCGTGTAAACCTTAAGTAAAGAGTTGAGATAGTAAGACATCACAAACAATTCACAATTGTAACCAATATTATTTGCCGCGGTGGAGTAGCCGAGCGGTCTAAGACGCCTCGATGTGGAGCGCGCGGTTTCCCGCCGTCGGAGGTTCGAGTCCTCCCTGGGGCGTTGTTGTGTGTCTGTGTTATTCTTAGGTTAGTTTACCTTAGTTTAAGTAGTTTGTAAGCTACGGACTGATGACCACGCATTTTAGTCCGATAGATTTACAAACATTACAAATATTTGAATAAAATACGTTACCATTTGTATTCTGTGTATGATATCACACCTGATCTAATTGTTTTGAGCACTGTATAATGAGAGAACGAAAGTCATGGAATAGCGGTATACACAGATACAGATGGCATGATTGTCCCGTACACGAAGTTAAAAAAGGCGGTGCATTTGCACAGCTATAATTAGTTCTCCGGTGATTTATGTGAAAAGGTTTTAAACATGAGTAAGGCCACATGACTGGAATCGGCAGATTCTGAACGCACAGCTAGATGCTACAGGTAAAAATTCTTCTTCATCATAAGTTTTCTTGCTGACATAGTATACCATTTTCTCAGAATGTTCATATGTTTGTAAAACTATTGCCCGAAACTGCTATGGTCATCAGTACCTAGAGTTACAAACTACTTAAACTAACTTGCACTAAAGGCAACACACACACACCGATGCTTGCGAGAGGACTCGAACCTCCGCCGGTAACGGCCTCTTAGTCCGTAGAATGACGCCTTAGACCACGCGACCATTCCGTGTGGCTGCCCACTTTCTCCATGTACACAATAATATCCAGATGACGACCAGGTGTCGGTATATATTACCGTATGATCTCAGAATTCCTACGTAGCTTTACTGAAATGGGTAATAAAATAATGATATTAAAGCAATATCAGCTACCACAATTTTTTTCAGAATTCATACATTACTTATTTGTTTAGCGATATGAAGATATGTATTAGTTTATTACTGTTACTCGTGAAGTTTGTATCGACCCTCAGGTAAACGAAGAATTTCAAACATATCTTGTAAAAAAGAAAGCCATAAAGTTTTCTAGATCGAAACCGTGGGCGCTGAGTTTGTGGTATCTTACTGTCTCAACTCTTTACTTGAGGTTTTCATGGCGTTTACTTATAGCGAGGCACCATGGGGCTACCATAATAGTGAAAAGTCACTCTCGTTGCCCTATATTATGGTGTGTGATCAGCTCCAACAACCAGTACAGTTGCACACCTTCGTGGCATGTACTGTATGAGGTTATCATGAGCTCATAAGGGATATTTGGCGATTCTTCCATTGCAATATCCAGCCCTGCGACAGTAGCGGCAGTTGCTGGTCTGGCTGCAATGCTTCTGTCAAGTGCATACCAGACATGCTGAATCGGGTCTAAGTCTGATGAACAAGCTGGCCACTGCAATCGTTCAATTCCCTCAGCTTCAAGCAAGTTGTCCACCAGTGCAGCTCTGTGGCGACGAGCGTTATCGTCCACCAGAAGGTACCGATCAAATTCCTCTAAAAATAGCCAGAATGTAAGTTCTGAATCGGATGTGGACTGACTTTGATTCAGAAAATACGTTCCGGCGATTTGTGGAGGAATTTGTGACGGCGTTCCGCCTGGCGCCGCATCGGACAGTGGCTGCACGCGGACACTTTGCACATCGCTCGGAATGCGGCCTGAATGAGGAGGCGGGGTAAACGGGTGGCGCCCCTGCACAGCACGCGAGCACACACCACACCACCGCCCCGGCGCTAGACGAGTCCTTAGCAGCCCTGGCCAGCCGCTGCCATTATGGAAGCCAGTCACGTTCCTGGCCCAGGCCACGGGCACGGCAACACCACTGCCACATACAACTTAGAGAAATAGTGGCTGTTAGCGACTGCTGCCCTGTAATTTGCCTTAAAAGTACCACGGGACACACCACTGTTACTGTGAGTGTTGAAATAAGCTAAACTCTATCGTACAGACCTCGAAAAGCCCAACAGGCACCGATGTCAGCTGTGTCATTCTTCACATGAAGACATCGACGGATGCGGTATGGGCAGAGATGTGGCCAAGCCGCTGCTCCTCAGTTAAGTAGCTCCTCAGGCGGCCTCACAAGGGATGAGTGCCCCAAACTTGCCAACAGCCAGATGCCAGCGAACACCGACAGTGCTTACTTGCGGTGATGTAGAGGCAACCGGTGCACCGCCGCAGCACGACGGCTGGCCAACTGTGTCCTTTGGAAAGGGCTCATTCTGAGTGGTTCACACTGACAGTTATCGCGCTCTACGCTTACATCTCCTCTACCTCTCATAAATAAAATAATGCGCACTGGCTTGTTTACACCCCACTTTAGATTTGCCTGTAATTTTATGATTTTTTTGCCAATATTTCGGAGACAAACAATAAAAATATAAATAACCAAAAATGATAGACGATACGATTACGATACTACTATTATGATAATATATATGCACTCAACACGTAATATCCTTTCGGACCGTATTTTAATAGACAGTTAAAATTATTTCATATTTGAGTTTAGCTATGACAAATATACTCTACATTGAATTTTTATCGCTTTAAACTGTTATTTTAATATCTGCCCCGCATTTTCATTATAGCTTAATCTACTCATCTTAGGGAACGATGTTATTGTATAAAGAGGATAGATGCCAAGATCGCAATTTTTATTTTATATATTCAAGACGAAAGGTTTCGACACTCTGAGGTGTCATCATCTCGTCTAATTGACATTAAACTGTTTATTATAGTGTTCCACATAAAATCTGGTAAGTGCCCTGGATGATAGTTGTATAGAAAATCATGTCCTCTTGGATAGTCTGATCTAATATGGATCGCTGGTCGAGGTTAAAACAGTAAAATGTTGTAAATGTTCAAATGTTAATAGAGCTTATAGGACTTATTACAAACTACTTATAAACTAACTTATACTAAAGACAACACAAACATTCATGACCGAGGGAGGATTCGAATCCTCGACGCGTTGTGCGACACCCAGGCCAGCAATAGTCGTCGCTGTATTTGAACAGTTGTCAGGCAAGCTGATGGTGGGGCAGGTGGGGATAGATGGGAGCGGCTTACCAGTCCCAGCATATGCCTTTCGACCAACGAAAACCATCAGAAAACCTTTATGGAAACCTGGTCATTGGGATCATATCAATTTATGTTGGAGACACTGTCCTTCGTTAATGGCGCTGAGCACTGAATTTATACGTTTCTTCCCAATCTGGAGCCCACACCGTTTCTGCATCATGCGATATTAAATACGGACATTGATTCCACACTCCAATCACTAGTAAATGATGCCGAAGTCAGTCTGATGTAGTTAGGGTTCTCAGATGTCAGTCTCAAACAAGAGAATAGTTTAAAATTTTCTCCTCTACACATTCGTTTATTCAATTTTCATGTCAGATGTACTGTTAAGCCGTTATTTTCATTTAAATTTCCTGGTGGTCAGTCTAGTGCCTAGTGCACGATCTATCTCTTTGTCAGAATAGTCAATCTAAGGTCTGGCTGGTCTTTTTCTGGCTGTCTGCATCGCCCGTTGTTCAAAGTTCTTTATGAAAAAGCAACAGCGGGACTAAGAGGACTACCCTTGGCCACTCTGTCAATTTACATATATAAAAATGAATGTCTGTGTGTCCTCTATGTGTTCAAAAACCATTCATTCGATTGCAATGAAACTTTGGTGAACTGTTAACCATACGCCCACGAAGGTTTCTGAGCCGAAACAAAAGAGCACGACACATAGCTCAGGCGATATGACGTCACAAATAATGAAAGGCCACCGGGTGAGAATACCCAGATTTATGCGGAAATTATTGGAAAATTGGATTAGCTAGGAATCTGCAACAAAGTTTGCATGTAATTTCTGACCTTTATGAAGCGTTTTGTAACTGACACCCCCCCCCCCCCACACACACACACACACACTCACACACAAAATGATGAAAGGAAAAGAAGTCTACCGCTCACAACAGTTTCGCTGTAGATGCCGTAAAAATGTCGCATTAATCGTTCCGAACATTCGATTGCGATAAAACTTTGTCAACTCATTGTTTGCACTTGCGTAAAGGTTATAGGCATACTAACATTAACTTCATATGGTGCAATGCGGAAGGTGCTTTACAATTATTTAATTCGTTTCTCTCGCCTTCACGCTGAAGTAACTGGATGGATATGAATGAAATTTGTAACAGAGGTAGCCTTTACACTGATTAATAGATGGGCTACCTCTCGTAAGCCACCGTATGGTGCGTGGTGGAGGGTACCTTACAATGGGTTAATACGTTTGTTACTCTTCACGCTGAAACGGCTGGACGGAATTGAACGAAATGTGGCATGAATATGGCTTATACCCTGAATTAATATACGGGCCACCTTTCGCAAGTCTCCGTAGGTGCATGGCGGAGGGTACGATACATCAATGTCCAAATCGTTTTATTGGTCACCATGAAAGTCGGCACATAAATGTATGTTTTCATGAAGGAATTGCAAGCCAGTGAATTTAGCATGGGGGAGGGTCCTTGCGCCTTTGACACCGTTTGACCAGTCACCATCAAACTTGGCTCATATATATATATATATATATATATATATATATATATATATATATATATATATATATATATATATATGTGTGTGTGTGTGTGTGTGTGTGTGTGTGTGTGTGTGTGTGTGTTTTAATTTATAGGAGGGAGAGGAGTCGGTGGAGGAGCAGACGGGCAGAAAGAGGATAGAGCAGAGGAAGACAAAGATGGTAGAGGAGGAGATGGAAAGAGAGAGGGCAGAGGAAGAGAATGAGAGAGGGGAAATGTTGACAGACAGGTGAAAGGAGGTGAACAGAGGGAGGGGAGGGGGAAATGGACAGAGAAAGAGACAGGAGGAGACGGAGGGAGCAGCAGAGAGGAGCAGAGAGGAGGGAAAGGAGGAGGTGGACTAATATGTGTAGTTAAAATTCACTAAATGTACTTATTGTCTATATCTATAAATGTGAATGTCTGTTCGGTGTACGTTTATCACGTCCGAACGACAAGAAGCAGAGACTTAAATGTTTGTACAGTTATTAATTTATACCTGAGGAAGGTTTTAGGCACGGTTTTATAGCGATCTGATATTTATTAATTTGAAGAATATAACGCGAAATGCAGAACAATAATTACTCTTCGAAAATTATATTTACTCTTTGAAAATGGTTTTATTGGTTGCATTGTTGCTTGAGGGTTGATAATGATAAAAGGGTGGAGTATGTTGGGTTGGAAAGTTATCGGTGTATATAAAATTCTACGTGTGTGTGTGTTAATATTTCGCTCTGCAGCGAAAACTACAGAACGCAAACGGTCTGTGTGTAATTGTTGTCCGAAGTCTCCCGTTGTACACCTTAGCAGTTCCATGACGATAGCTATAAGGGGGTGTAAGATATGGTGGTTGAAAGTCGTCAAATTATAAAAAAAAAATTAAAAAAAAATTAGAATTGAAGGCCAGCGATGACGTTTGCGACTCTATATCAAGGAGGTTACATACAGCAAAATGTGATGCCACAGACCATATCTTTGGTCTATGCGTACCACAATGTCTTCAGTTCTTTCTATGTAAGGATAAGCATACGAATAAGGAAATAAGAATAAATAAAGCAGTAAAAAAGAAATTTCTTTTAATACATCTCTTAAAAAAATCGATTTGACGTTTCGCGCATTATCATAATCAACGAACACGCGAGCGGAGCCGTGGGTTTAAGCTAGTCGACTATAAAATCAATATTTCCTTCTATCCTTCGTAATTAATCGAGCTAACACTTTCAAATTTCACACCTTATTTTCACAATTATTTCTTCTGCAGCAGCAACGCGCCGGGTACCAGCTAGTCTGTTCATAAAAAAACATTATTGTATTGAAAACTAGCTAAAAACCCGGCGTTGCCCCGGTATTTATTTATTCCTGCCTTGAGGCAGTACTTATCCTACCCCTTCTCTCCGTCCATCTCCTTTTTTCTGAAAACATGTTATATTTATCGAAGAATATATAAGAAATAACGCTGTCTTGCATAATGTACAAAATTATACCTGCAGTATCCAAACAAAGAAAGATAGCAATCAAAATACAGATGGCATATAAAATTCGCACGATCTCATATTTATTGCGTTATGCGTTGTAAAATTGAATAATTTTCCAGGTATATATTTGTATAAGTGCTGTATATCCGTAAAATCTTTTGCGAATATATTTAGTAGTATATAAACAAGAATGATTGCAGGCACTAATAGATGGGAACAATGGCAGGAGGGTGTCCATAATGAGGAAATCAAGGAAAAACTGGGAATGAACACAATTGATGAAGCAGTTAGAGCGAACAGACTGAGATGGTGGGGTCATGTTACATCATGTCATGATGGTGCGGGAAGCAAGGTTACCTAAGAGACTGATGAGCTCGGCAATGGAGGGTAAGAGGAATCGAGGTAGACCAACAAGAAAGTACTTAGATTCGGTGCAGAATGATTTTGAAGTAAAAGGCATAACATCAGACGAGGCATCAATGTTAGCACTGAATAGGGGATCATGGAGGAATTTTATTAGAGGTACTTTGCTCCAGACTGAACGCTGAAAGGCATAACCAGTCTCTAATGATGATGATGAAGAAGTAATAGATTAAAACTTGGTGTGTGATAGGTCGGTTTTCTATGAACGTTACTGTTTATGTGCTCATATCTCATGAACTACGTGTCGTACTGTGATACAACTTCGAGCGTACATTCAACCATATGTATGTATACTGTATGTAAAATTTCCTGCGGTTACAATTATTAGTGTAGAAATTATAAATTGTAACGTCATACCGAATGCCGTTGTTTTAGTCCATGAACAACGGAAAAGCAGTAAACGAGAAACTTTTTTTTCCTTTCATAATTTTGCTATGGTTGTCAGCGAGAAAAAGTTCAATAAAGGTTTGAAATTATGTTTAAAGTTGGTTTCAAGTCGCTAAGTACTGTCATTTTCATACAGTGTGTGAATGAAGTATCGTCGCATTATGTCGCAGTTTCTTGCAACTATATTGTTTACAAGGACATGCCTGATGCTACAGTTTTACGGCATCTACAGCGAAACTGTTATGAGCGGTAGACTTCTTTTCGTTTCATAATTTTATGAGGGGGTCAATTACAAAACGCTTCATAAATGTCCGAAATTACATGCAAACTTTGTTGCAGGTCCCTCGCTGCTCCCATTTTCCAATAATTGACGCGTAAATCGGGGTATTCTCACGCGGTGGCCTCTCATTATTTATGACGTCATATCTCCTGAGCTATGTGACGTGCTCTTTTGTTTTTTAGGTCAGGAACCTACATGGGCGTACGGTGAAAGTTGACCAAAGTTTCCTTGTTATCGAATGAATGGTTTCTGAACACGTAGAGGACATACAGAGAAACATTAATTTATATATACCGGGTGATCAAAAAGTCAGTATAAATTTGAAATCTTAAAAAATCACGGAATAATGTAGATAGAGAGGTAAAAACTGACACACATGCTTGGAATGACATAGGGTTTTATTAGAACCACGGGCCTGTTTTCTTAGAGGAACTGCGTTATTCTGGTTTTGTAACTGCTTCCGTGATGGGTGAGAGCTACGCCGATATGTTGCAGAATCGCATCATCCCAGCCTGGCTGATAAACACCTGCTAGAACGTACGATTTTCATGCAGGATGGCGCTCCACCCCATATTGCTAGACACGTGAAAGATCTCTTGCGCGCGTCGTTTGGTGATGATCGTGTGCTCAGCCGCCACTTTCGTCACGCTTGGCCTCCCAGGTTCCCAGACCTCAGCCCGTACGATTATTTGCTTTGAGGTTACCTGAAGTAGCAAGTGTATCGTGATTGTCCGACATCTCTAGGATTGCTGAAAGACAACATCCGACGCCAATGCCTCACCATACCTCCGGGCATGCTTTACAGTGCTGTTCACACCATTATTCCTCGACTACAGCTATTGTTGAGGAATGATGGTGAAAATATTGAGCATTTCCTGTAAAGAACATTATCTTTGCTTTGTCTTAATTTGTTACGCTAATTATTGCTCTTCTGATCAGATGAAACGCCATCTGTCGGATATTTTTGATCTTTTTTTATCTTTTCTTTTTTTCATTTTTTTTCTAATAAAACCCCATGTCATTCCAAGCATATGTGTCAATTTTTACCTCTTTATCTACACTATTCCGTTATCTGACCTCATCAAATGTTCAAATGTTTGTATAGTCTATGGGACTTAACTACGGGGTCATCAGTCCCTAAACTTACAAACTACTTATGAACTACTTACGAACTAGGACGGCACAAATATCCATGCCCGAGGGGGAATTCGAACCCCCGACCGTAGTGGCCGTGCAGACCGTGATTGGAGCGCCTCAGTCTCCGCGGCCACCGCGGCCGGCTTGACCTCATCCCCTAATTGCTTTATGAGAATCTGTTTCATGTGTATATGGGGTCGTAAGAAATTTTTCCAGGAACATTGTGTGTGCTACTACAAACAGATTGGGCACCACTGTTTTAACTAGTTGTGCGCTGTTGCTTATTTGGTAGGGCAGTGTACGCCCCTCTCCCTGGGTGAAGGCACGAGAGGCCGGAGCCCTGGGCAGGCGTCCTTCGGGACAGTGGCAGTGGCAGTGGCAGTGTAGCCTCAGGGCCCTGGCAGTAAGTGCAGCCACAGCGAGCGAGAGCGCATATCGATCGCCTGGCAACCGCTGGCCGCTCGCAGCCGGCCGCATTGTCCCGCGGGCCGCTTCTCCGTGGTCACCGACGCCGCTCCTCGCAACTCCAGCGAAAGAGGCGGCTGCGGCCATCTCGTGTGACGTCACGCACAGTAGGCCGCGACCTTCTCTTTCGGTGGTGTTGGCTGAGGCTGGCCGCCTCCTTGCCAGGCGCGCGCCCTCCCCATCCACTCATACCTTGCTCTTGCTGCACACCAGCACTAATACGCATGGGACAACTGTATCACAAATTCAAATGTTCGTAAATCTATCGGACTCAACTGCTATGTTGTTAGTCCGTAGCTTGCAAACTACTTAAACTAAGGTAAAATAACCTAAGGACAACACATAAATTCATTCCCGAGGGAGGATTCGAACCTCCGACGTTTGGGGCCTCGCGATCCACAACGTGGCGCTCCAGACCGCTCGGCTACGCCTGCGCGGCTATCTGTATCCCCACACCAAAGTGGTGACCAAATCAAACGTTCTACTGCGACTTCCATGTTTGTTAGGTTTTCATCATTGGATGTGCAGACAGCAATGTTGTCCATAGGTATGGGCACGATCACCCATTAATATACTCGCACCTGGAAATACAAATGGCGAAAGGTATACGAAGGGTAGGTATGTAAGGACAGAAGGAGAAAAGTGCCGCCGGCCGCGGTGGCCGAGGGGCCTGAGGCGCTCCAGTCACGGTCTGCACGGCCGCTACGGTCGGGAGTTCGAATCCCCCCTCGGGCATGGATATTTGTGCCGTCCTAGTTCGTAAGTAGTTCATAAGTAGTTTGTAAGTTTAGGGACTGACGACCCCGTGGTTAAGTCCCATAAGCTATACAAACATTTGAACATTTATAGAAAAGTGCCAAGGAAGGAGCCAATGGGGAAAAACCTCGGTGACAGGAGGAGGTAGTAAGGAAGTAGCTGTTTGTTTGCTCTCTGTAACAGATCACGTGGTAAGTTTCTGTACCATCGTGATACCCAGGTACGTCATAAAGAGTCAGGGCGGTTTTAAGCGAGTCACTGTTGCAGCTAAGCATCTATGACGTGTCCTAGGTTTGCTGCGGCTGCGTACCTCTAACTTTGCCAAGTTGTCAGCGAAGCTATACAAAACTTGTCTGTGTTTTGTGTATTTTAATCAGCTTTCTTGCCTTGTCTGTTGGTCAGCAGTGTGTGCTCATCGACCGTTGCCAGGCAGTTTCCTCTTATACAAAATGTTCAAATGTTTTTTTTACTCTATGGAACTTAACAAAATACTTAAACTTACTTATGCTAATGGCAACCCATGCCCGAAGAAAGACTCGAACCTCCGACGGCGAGCAGCAGCGCGCTCCGCAGTTAGGCGCCTTGGAACGCTCGGCCACTCCACCGCGGCCCTATGATACCGGGGTCAGCCATATTCATTTTATTCATTTAGGCGGCTCTTAACCACAGGTGCTATATTTGCATTTATCGAAGAGAAGAATGCAATAAAGCGATGCTGATCACATATGACGTAGGGAAAGTCTTAGAAGACGAAGAAGAGAAAGAAGATCATTACATTTAAAAAGCTTCTCTCCCCGTGTACTCGTTATTTTCTTTTCAGTAAAAAACGTAGTCGGTCTAGCAGACCTACCACATTCAGCGCCTCAGTTACTAATATAATTTCAATTGCGTCACTGTATTTATTTCGAGTTCATACTACTACGCATGTTTTAAGTTTATTTATGTTCATATTGTAATCTGTTTCCTGCTTTTCCTTCAAATTTGTATCCTAATGGTATGTAATTAATTTGGAGATGCCGTTGGTTCCGGGTAAGCGGCTCATTTCAGGTTCTTTTAGCATACGCTTTTCCCATTAATGTTTTGTTTCTACTTAGTTCTAGTGGCTCATTTGTTGATCGGGATAGCATTTATGATCAATGCGGTTTTGAGTTTAGATTCACCCACATTGCTCGCTTCTTCGAATTGGGTAGAAACGGGGAAGTTATTTAATGACTGACGACCAGAGCTTATTGTGATAGTATTCTATCAGGGCCTCCTGAATGACTGACGCTGTCCTTCATAGAACATGTAATTATTATCTTGTCACTACTTATCGGTACACCCTTGATTATAATGACATTTTACAGTTCTTTCAAAAGGTTTTAAAAACTTTAATTAAAAAAAATTATAGAAATTTCTTATAAACGTACTTTTCTGTATTTGGATATCTGGTTAGTAGTTCAGTTTGCATTTTGTTGTTCACAGATGTACCCGTAGATGCACGTCAATTGATGTGCAACCGGTTTTGTTTAAATAAACACGTTTAGACAGCTTTGCGGTTGCATTTCAACACACCAGCACCCAAGACTTTTATATTACTTAAGTTAATTTTAGGTTTTTGGGAGTAGTGTGAGTTGTAATTCCATTCAGAATTAAAGAAACGATTCGAATATGATTTTTCTGTAACGTGTAGCCGCGCGGTAGTAGCCGAGCGGTCTGGAGCGCCACGTTACGGATCGCGTGGCCTCCCGCGTTGGAGGTTCGAATCCTCCCTGGGGCATGGCTGTGTGTGTGTTGTCCTTAGGTTAGTTTAAGTAGTTTTAAGACTAGGGACTGATGACCAACGTAGTTTGGTCCCATAGAATTACAAACATCTGAACATTTTTGTAACGTGTACATATCTTGTAAACAAAATTACTCCACAAGCGTTAAAAATTAAAGATAGGCACATTGAATTAAAAATGTCAGCGCTACATTTCTCAAAATGACTTACGCACGCTCTCTGTTACACACCCACAAGTTCATAAGCCGGGTCGTCAAGTTCAATAAATTCTCATCCTGCCTGGTCTTGCTGAGAAATGCCCTCACCGAAAAAGCGGGGGCCGCTACGTGGGCAGAATACCAGCAACTGGAAGCTGATACGCGCCTCTTCCGGCGCCGCAGATTCATTGTTTCGTATTCCGGAGCCGGAGCCGGCGACGTTCCCGGAGTCCTTTCCTCCCCCGCGGCAGTCCCCCAGGAGCGCTCCGCCTCTTCCGCTTTCGTCTCACGCTACTCCCTCCTCCTCTTCCTACCTCCCCCTCCCCCTCCTCGCAACCCCTTACCCCTACTCAGCACGCTCTCCGTTGAAACTTCCTGGCTCGCCGTGCCATTCTCCGCTTGGCTGCCGCTCCGAATAAGAGGCTGGATTAAAAGCCTAAGCCACAATGGCCCGCCTGCTTCCTTATACGTGCTTCCCTCAGGGGAAATACGGATTTATTAAAAATAATACTAAAAGATTTGTCGTACCACGCTGCAGGTTTACACTTTCGAACCGGTTAAGCCCTGTCATGTTCCGCAGTGGCCAGGTCTGATATGAAATTAATGTAAACACTCTTTCACTCAGTTTCCCAAATGTAGAAGTACCGAGAAAATACTCCAGTCAAATAAATACGATATCTTATTTTGCTGTGGCTCTGTGGAATGAAAGAAAAAAAAATTCTTAATGCACAAATTTTTTGTTAGACAGTGTATTTACTACATTTCCTGTTCATCTTTTTTGTGACTAACATAAAGACCAAATGATTGTCCGACTCTGGAGCATGCGAAGTATATTGCCCTTGACAAAGCATAATGTCCATTCACTTCCAATCCACCCTCTCTCTCACTCTCTCTCTCTCTCTCTCTCTCTCTCTCTCTCTCTCTCTCTCCTTCCTCTGTCTCCTCCTCCTTTCACACTCTGTCAATGTTCTGTTTTTCTCGTTGTAGTTCATCAAAAGTTGTGTTGTTGTTGTTGTGGTCTTCAGTCCGGAGACTGGTTTGATGCAGCTCTCCACAGTACCCTATCCTGAGCAAGCCTCTTCATCTCCACATAAGAACGGCAACCTACATCTGTCTGAATCTGCTTACTGTATCCCACACACTTCCCTCCAACGCTAAATTCACAATTCCTTCGTGTCTAAGAATGTGTCCTTCCAATCTATCCCTTCTTTTAGTCAAGGTATGCCAGAAATTTCTTTTCTCCCCAATTCTGGTACGTACCTCCTCATTAATTATGTGATCCACCTACCTAATCTTCAGCATTCTGCTATAGCACCAAATTTCAGAAGCGTTAATCCTCTTCCTGTCCGCACTATTTATCGTCCATGTTTCACTCCCATACAAGGCAACATTCCATACAAATGCCTTCAGAAAGGACTTCCTTAGGCTTAAATCAATATTCGATGTTAACGAATTTCTCTTTTTCAATAACGCTTTTCTACCCATTGCCATTCTGCATTTTATATTCTCTGTACTGCGACCATCATTTGTTATTTTACTGCCCAAGTAACAAAACTCATCTAAAGTAAGAACTTAAAAATTAGGAACAAACTTCTAATTTTGTGGGTGGCAAATGGCTAGAAAGTTACTCTCACAGAAAAGAAAGCGAAATACCGTAACCAATAAACAACTTTATATATGATATTAGTCTGATTTCCGCTAGTCGGAAAAAAAACTATAGGTAGTGGAATTGAATTTACTGGTATGTGTCTGTTACTGCAGATGGACCATTCAAATGCGAACGTTCTCAGAATGCGACTTGACGAAACGTTGTTACCTTCGTGTGATTTTCCTACCCCAGCACATTATGGGTACACAAGTCAGAAATTTGTACCACTTCACATTTTATGTCCTCTTATTATCCAAAAAATGAAAACACCATCCTTCAGGCCTCCAGTGACCGAATTGGTAGCGACCAGCTGCAGTATCACCCTCTGCCCGGATGCGTCACCAGTTGCGGTATGGAGGGGACGTGGTCAACACCCCGCACCAACAGCCGTTGTGTTGGTTTTCGTGACCAGAACCGCCACTTCTCAGTCAAGTAGCTCCTCAATTGGCCCCACAAGGGCTGAGTGCACCCCGCTTGCCAACAGCGCTGGGCAGGCCTGGACTGTTACCACAGAGTAACATACATATATATTCGTCTGTGCTGTTACCCACCCAAGTGCTATCTAAGCCCCACAGTCTTTTAACTTCAGTGATTTAGCGGGAACCCGTGGATCCACAGCGTTACGGTTATTGAAGACTTTAATGTGTGATAAACGTAACACCAGAGTCACCACTCTTAACGGCTGCGTAAACAGAATATTTATGTAAATCAAATGTCAAAATGCTTGTACAACTAAGAGACCAAACTGCTGAGATCATCGGTCCCCACTTACAAAATACTTACAGTAACATAAACAACGTTATGCTTAGGACAACACACACACACACACACACACACACACACACACACACACACACACACACACACACATATGCCCGGCGGGAGCGGCCACAAGTCCGTAGTATGACGCCTTAGACCACGCGGCTGCATCCGCGCGGCTATCCAGTTAGCATCCTTACATAATTAATATTATAACTCAATACTTCAACTTTCGTGTACACCAATTAATATTAGGATTTTGACATGGTGTGTAATATCTTACTACATTCTGTTCTGCTTCTTTTTATCGAAAACGATCTGCTGCTGTTCATTATCCTTATTTCGAATATTCTAAAGTGTCCTGAAGTGTCGGTTTGCCTCATAGTCGCTCTTAAATTCGCGTGTAGTGTCTACAAGAGCTTGAATATTCGGAACGTGGTTGTAACTGCCAATATACCTAATGGCGACGCACTAGCTTACCCTAACCACGTGGGCACGGTTTCGTGAAACGAAATGCCTTATATTCTTTACTGTGTTCTCTGTATCGTGATGCAAATTACTCGGTTGACTTTCCCGCTTCGCTGACAAGTTTCAATCCTCTGCTTCTACATAGCTTCTAACAGTAGCGTGTAACGCGGCTGCATGTGATTACGGTAACTAAGACGGTGTCTGAGAAACGTCTTGAAGACTGTAAGAATTAATTCGAATAATGCAGTGCACACTCACCTGCAAAGTGAAAATACCATTCTGGAGCAATTCTAATAATTTTTTCCGCATATGAAGCACCGTCTACTTCTGCGTGATAATGCCAGACCACACACTATGCGCTATAAGATCTACAACAGTCATCGATAATGCTCCTTACAGGCCCGAATTGGCCGAACCGTATTTTCCAGAACTTAACGAACAACTCTGAAGTCTACACTTTGATAGTAGTGAAGCTATGTGAGGTTATAGCTCGATCAAAGAAGTCAAACATTCTACCGTGACTGTATGAACAAACTGTTGTATAATTGGGAGAAATATTCCAGTATTCTGCATGTTGTGGCAAGCTGGCGACCACACTGAGACGCGACCTCAGTGTACAACTGACGTCGAAGTGTTGGTTGTTACCACAGACATACGTTACCAGACTGGCAAACTCGCCTCTGTGACTGAAGCCTGACGCCGCCATGTTGCCTCACCTAAATTCAAAAGATTTCCGTACGTTAGGTATGATCTTCTGACCCGATATGACGTTGTAAGCTTTACGAGTTCGTTTCAACATGAATTGCATTTGAGCCAATACTTCTGCAATAGTTGAATTTAACATATAGGCCTACATTGTCGTACTGTGGTATGAGAAAAATGTGTTCCGTAGGCTTAAATTTTACTTACCGTCCTGGAGGCCTCGCCTGATTGTGTTGTCAATCGTCTGACGTTGGCATTAGCCAATCAGCGATCGCGTGACAACACAAATGTTTTGTCAAGAAATTTTCGTTCTATGAGGGCAATTACTTTTGCTGAGTGAACGAGTGTACATACAAGAATCTGTCAACCATAGAGTAGGAACAGCATTATTTATTTACTACATCATCTGTACGAAACACTATTCACGTTACTCACACTGTGGTGATTTCTAAGAATATCAACATCTTGGTGAGATATTCCTACCGTTTTGTTGATGTTGCCAACATAATCAGACGAGGCCGTCGGGAAATAAAAATGTTCAAATATTTGTAGAGCTTATGGGACTTAACCACGGGGTCATCAGTCCCTAAACTTACAAACTACTTATGAACTAATTTAGACTAAAGACGGCACAAATATCCATGCCCGAGAGGGGATTCGAACCCCCGATGGGGAACGGCCTCACGCATCGTGGCATAGCGTCTCAATGCGCTAGGCCACTCCGCCGCGGCGGCGAGAGGAAAGTAAAATTTTACCGTTACATACCGGTACATTTAAAACAGACTGTATTTGTCGGGAAAACACTAAGAAGAATAACGATTATCTTATCCACGACAAACAGCACATTTACAACGGTCATACTATTACAAGAAAAACCTAAGTTGACCGAATCCTGTAAAAGATTTATAAAACAGAAAAAGCTACGCGACTCATTCGTGTATGTGTCATAGAAATTCGTCAAAAAACATTGAGCTATTTGCTACGAGTGTGCGACTATACTGTTATAAAAAATATTCATGTTATCGGAGATTTACATACCATTCGTCAGAAACGTTTATATTTTTCAACGAATATGTCGCGAATTCCGGCTAAAAACATTTACATGGACAACACAGTGTTGTTCCCAGAAACAAAATTGAGAGACGCATTTTCAGTGGCTCGCTCAACGACACTTCTGATTGGCTGCCTTTCGCCACGAATATCTGCACATCAACGAGAAGCTTGCGTCACCTAAACTGGCATTTAGCCGTACTTTCTTTATGTACCAGTGCTCTCATAAAGTTTGAAGCATGAATACTGCTCGTATTTTTAATTGAGCACATAGTTCATTGTCGCAGACAATTAGAGAGTAGACTAAAAGCCTGTGGCACTTATGCGTCGAATGCAAGGCAATTCAGTCATAAATAAACACCCTTCATTAATGTCGCCAGTTTACTCACATCTACAGATAATCTCGAAAAGGATACTGCAGAGGAAGATCAGTAGTAGTCTATGAAACAAGGGCATAGTAATGGGCCTTAATTACCCGAATAGACCTTCAGCGACTTTGAATAAGCGAGATAAACGTTGATGACTGAGCCGGCCGCGGTGGCCGAGGGGAATGAGGCGCTGCAGTCTCGGTCTGCACGGCCACTACGGTCGGGGGTTCAATCCCCCCTCGGGCATGGATATTTGTGGCGTTCTAGGTTATAAGTAGTTTGTAAGTTAGGGACTGATGACCCCGTAGTTAAGTCCCATAAGCTTAACAAACATTTGAACTTTTTAGTTGATGACTGAGGCGGAGACACAGGAGTTGCTAGCTGTCTAGGCGTACAGGATGCACTCGCAGGAAGTAACACTTGAGAGGTCTCTATTTAAATGAGGAAACCATCTGCCTCGTCAACAGAGACGAAGAGTCACTGCTGATAAAGTTACGACGCTCGGTAAGCAACAGGATGAAATGAACGCCCAGCAGTAGAGACTGTCGTCCTGAGATTAGTGCCGGCGGTGGCCCCACAGGCAGACTTGCGCTGTACTCGAACCGTCTCCAACGGCAACGCAACGATCTGAAAGTGGGATGTAACTTTTAATTGAAGGCCGTATTGAAATGAGTCGTGTTGCCAACGGTTGCGTAAATTTTTTACCCTCACGAGTTAGCGGCGGATTTCAAAATTGTTATACTTTTAGCGGACTTTAACTATCTGTGACTGGATCCCGTAAATTTCAGTCCCAAAATAAATAAAGCCTATTACATTTACTTAAAAACGTTAATAATTTAGAGGCTATTACTTTAATACAGTCTGGCCCATTTCGATGTTTATTTTAAAGTTATATCACGACCCATTCATGAAGATACGCTTATGCTGTGATGATGTCATTATGGCTATATTACATTAGCGAATGTAAAAACACGCATACTGTATAATATTTTAAACAGGTTTTATTTATTGTTGACTGTAATGCATTATTTATGTTTTATCAGGTAGTCTATTACTAAATGTGTTCTTCTGTTCCTGATTTGCTGTAGACTTCAAAATGGTCATCACTGACCGAAACCGGTCGTCAAAACGACGAGAAATTTTGTGATCATTGGCGTAAATAAAGATATTAAAACTAATTAGAAAAAGAATCACTGTTATAAATTCACGACCATGTCGCACCTTGTCAAAGCAACAACTACCCGGTACAAAGACATGTGCGCATCCACAAAAGAATAATTTTAGGTGTGATGTGAAGCAGCGACCGTGTGGTGTACTCGGAATGGCTGAATTGCTTCCCCGAAGTGTAACTATCAATGTTGACATTTATTATCACCAACTGAGTCACCTTGCAGACGCCACCCAAGAACAACGACAAAGAATACTGCGTAAAATGATGCCACTCAGCGATAAAGCCCTCCAGCATTCTGCTGAGCAGACAAAAGACCTCCCACAAAGAGCTGGGTTGTGGAGCCATTCCGCGCCACCTTATTCAGCTTATCTTGCGTCCTCAGATTGTCTTCATTTCCGCTCCGTATCTAATAACCTTCAAGGATCTTCCTTTCTGGATGAAAATACGCTTCAAACACGAATCGACGGGTTCTTCGTCTGAGAACTACGTGATTCTTTTAGTCGCTGAATCGAAAAGTTGCCCCAGCGTTAATAGACTTTTGTAAATAGCGAAGGAGAATATATCATTGAGGACTAAACTGTATGTTGTATAAATCTGTCGTGTTTATGAAACTTATAGAAAAATGCCATGAACGATCGAACAAGATACAGTATTTTATATAATATGGTTTAATCATAATGATTATACAACTACTAAAATATCTCAGGGTACATGATTAAATTACGTTGATTCTGTTAATGTTTTAATCTCATTAGTTCTTTAATCCTTAGTTTAGCACCTAAATTCGGAAAGTTGGCGTTACAAATCCGCCTCAAGCCATCCTGATTTAGGTTTTCTGTGCGTTGCTTAAATCACTCCAAGTAAATACCAGGATGGATTCCTTTCAAAGAACACGACCGATTTTCTTCCCATGCTTAAGAAAAATGAGTGTGAGTTTCGACTCTAATGACCACGCTGTCGACACGACGTTAAACCCTAATCTTGGTACCTTGGTACCCTTCTTGGTATATCTTTGTGACATTCCGTATTTTTTATTTATTTATTTATTTTTGCGTTTTACAGTGTTTTTATTTTAACGTGGTTTCATAGAGAAACCACTCGTTAAGCGTTCTTCGCTGTTTTCGTACGCTTCAAAATAGTACTTTATACGCATTCAGATTCCAACAATATAGGCCCGTTAAAACCCAGGAAAACTCGTCTATTAGTGTTCAAATAGGCAGACAGAACGATTTTACACTTTTGCTGTCAGTATAGGTTATATGAGCAGTAACAGTATTTGTACTAAAACAAAAACAAAAAAACAAAAAAAAAACAAAAAAAAAAAAAAAAAAAGGAAACACCTTACTTTGATGATGAATTTTTACAGCCAATAAAGCAGTGTTTCAAGTTGTCTCTGCATCTTTTTTATACACAATTTGCTGTCTTGCAGAAGACGGTGTTATTGACTTTCTTTCGTTTTCCAATCGCGTATTGAGCGACGGAAAAATTACTGCCTGTATGTCACTGTATGTACGCTAATTTCTGATATATTTTTCTCGTGGTCATAGGTGGCAGGATAAACATTGCGCAGTCTTCTTCGATTACAGGTTCTTTAAAATGATGCGACAGGATTTCGCGAAAAGAACGTCATCCCATGCGCATATGCGTTTCTGCGGAATTCTATTTTACTTTCGCATGACTTAAATACTTAAATCCACCTATTATGATTTTAGATTTACGTCTCTGTATTCACTGCTTTTTCAAATATTTTTTTTTATTTGTCTTGTATATTTGATAAGGACTCCAAACATTAGAACAATATAATTATTCGCACTTTTGATTCTCTTTACAAATGCGTTGCATTTGTCCAGAACCCTCTGTAACAAATCAAAGGGCTTGTTTTCTCTAATATTTATTTTATGTGATCATCTATACTAAAGGTAAGATGTGACGTATTCAAGACTTTCACCACTTTCCAATCACAAAGTATCGGCTTCTGTCACTTTGTTACAGGCACTAAGCCGGCCGCGGTGGCCGAGGTGACTGAGGCGCTCCAGTCACGGTCAGCACGGCCACTACGGTCGGGGGTTCGAATCCCCCCTCGGGCATGGATATTTGTGCCGTCCTAGTTCGTAAGTAGTTTGTAAGTTTAGGGACTGATGACCCCGTAGTTAAGTCCCATAAGCTTAACAAACATTTGAACATTTGAACAGGCACTAAATTTGGAGGTTCATTACCAGAAAAGAAAATTTTAATTGGCAGTCCTACTACGACGCCACTTCCCCGCACGTAACAGTACCGGCTTACAGTGCTGCTGGCGCAGTGACTTATGCGGTTGCTGGGTGTGAAGCGAAATCATAACAGGAAGCACGTAGGGAGGAGCGCTGGATAGGGAGATGGACTGTTTACGTAGGACAAAAATTTCCCAGCTGGTAAGAGAAACTGGGAGAAAACAAACAGCCCATCTGTGCTGACGATGACGGATGCTGGTCCGGACAGCAAAAACTAACACCGCGCGCCGCCGCTCACTGGCGATCTGCAACTGCCGCCGACCGCCTGGTGGCCGAGGGGCTCCCTATCCTCAAAACGGCAGTGCACACACACGGCGTGCAGGAAAACACCGTTAAGGTAGCTGCTGCCCTGCACACGATATGCTTCTACAGAAAGAAGGTTATAAAAAATATACTGGCTAAAGGGGGCAAGATTCTCTGTCTGATATGGAATGAACTAAAAAGTAAATAAAACATTTTTTGAAAACATAGAATTACAGAGAAACTGCATCAATGGATTCAGTAACATTATTGTTGTGACTTTGTTGAACGAAGGGGAATTTAGAAAGAAGATATGTTCGCAAAAAATTAAAGTCAGTGGACTGACTAAAATTTTCTATTTCTCCGTTTTCTGCATAAACACACAGATCAGACGGTTTACCGACTATGGAGATTGTTATGCATAATTGCCCCTGGGAAAAGTATAGGCTCTCCCTATTTTCTGTCTTTCTAGCTCCTACTCCTTCTTACTCTCACACTCCTTCAATCCGCACCTCGTCCCTGTCCATCTACCCCTCTCCTTTCTCTCCCTCTGCATAACTATTCAGTACGAGCAAAAATCAGGAACTCACTTCAAATTTTGTCATAACGACACAAATTGGTCACGAAATTACAGGAAAATAAACACAATAACGGCACTAACAAACAATTTAATTTACAGACTTAGTTACCACGATGTTATGATTTCCACTTGTAACAACACCGCCGCGGTGGAGTAGCCGAGCGGTCTAAAGCGTCTCGCTGCGGATCGCGCGGTTGCTCCCCGTGGAGGTTCGAGTCCTGCCTGGGGCATGGGTGTGTGTATTTGTCCGTAGGTTAGTTTACCTAAGTTTAAGTAGTTTGTAAGCTACGGACTGATGACCACGGAGTTTGATCCGATAGATTTACAAACATTTGAACAATCTTTCAAAAAATGTTCAAATGTTTGTATAGTCTATGGGACTTAACTACGGGGTCATCAGTCCCTAAACTTACAAACTACTTATGAACTACTTACGAACTAGGACGGCACAAATATCCATGCCCGAGGGGGGAATCGAACCCCCGACCGTAGTGGCCGTGAAGACCGTGACTGGAGCGCCTTAGTCCCCTCGGCCACCGCGGCCGGCCGAACAATCTTCATGTTGCCCATTATGCGTTTGTTAGTGAAAAGAGTAATTTAAACATGAACGTTCCTCGAACACGGTTTCACGAAACTCTGTTCCTTTCGTGTGGCTTTTTTATCACAGCACTTGATCGATGTGCAGGACAAAAGTTGGTAGCACTTCAGTTTTCAATGTTCACTCATTAAAGCAGTTAGAGAGTGTAATGGGTGACAGGAAAATAACACAAAGTTATTGATACGTAAAGATTAGCGTCCTTTTACTACTTCTGGCGACTAAGTTCACACAGACTATCAGGATTAAATTTCATTGGGCTCCTTGTATAATTAATATTGAAAATGGATGCTTCAATTCTCGTGTTCACGTATTAGTATTATGATCCGTCTGTCGATCTTTGGGTCGTAGGCGATACTTCGTTTCCCAGCACTGAGTCATCAATGCAGACGTTGAAAAGAATAGGAGACTGCCCACTGCTTCCTCAAACAGGAGGAAACCAAAAAAGCAGATTTCCATTCGTATAGTGTTGGATGTATTGTATTCGGTCCAGTTTACAGCTATGAAACAATGGCATTACTTAATCATGCTGAATTATTGGGATTAGGTGGACAAGAAGGCCATATATGTCTCTATGGAAGCGTTTCCAGGTGGCCGAGATGGCAAGGCACCGCTCCGTAAAGTGAAAATCCGGGTTCGAGTCCCGGTCAGGCACCAATTTTTAACTGACACCGTTGACGTATTTGAACGCTCTGTAGTAGCTAAGATCGGAAATTTAGTATTGTAATTGCAATTTGCCACTGCATCAGCAAAAGTGAACGGGAGATAATGGGTGACAACGTGATGCGAAGAGTAGCGGCGTGGGGAAAAGTGCTGTGCTGTGTGTGTATGAATAGCCCAAAATAAGTTCAGATTGGTACGGACTGATTTTTGTTTACGACTGCCGGCAACCTCAGCCGTCTAGTGGTGTCGCATTGCCCCTTTTTTTTAAATTCCAACGCATATTAATAAATACGTAAATACTCGTTTGTGCAAAACCGTAAATCTTCGCGATTTCTTCACAGATAGTGTTGAAAATTTGACACGATGTTGCTTTCAATTTCGCGTATGTATTTTACTAACCGCTGAAATATCATTTGGTATCACCAGCTAAGTACCCGGCGTTTACCGGGTATTGTTTATTTGTATCCTCTGTTACTCTACTCCCCTCCTCTTTCCGTCCATCATCTCCTCTCCCTGTCTTTGTTCATCTCCACCTACTCCGCTCTCAGTTCTATCTATAACAAAATATATGCATTCACGAATTTTCAATGCAATCTGTGAAACGGCGTCGAAAATTAGTGGAAGGTATCCTCCGCCATCCGAGATTATTTTTTTTTTTTTTTTTTTTTTTTTTGTAGACACTGATGTTCCTCTTGTTTGGAAACTATAGGGTGTAAAATTACATCAGTATCGGAATAAAAGTGTCAACTGGTATCGGCGTCTGTGTAAGGTACCTTCCGCCATGCACCTTACGAAATCTGACAGTGATGTTGCTCATGTTTTGAAGTTAGGGTGTGTGAAATTTCATCACAAACGAAATAAAATTGTAGACTTTGTCGAAGTCAGTTGTAAGCTACTATCCGCCACCCATCATAAGAAATTTAATTTAGACAGTGACCTTTCTCTTATTATGAAGGTCAAGTGTGCAAAATTCATCAAGATTGGAATAAAACTGTAGACTTGTATACATTATAAACAAACCTTTTGCTTTCGCTGAAATCTTACCAGTGATTTAGGAGGAGATGCGCAACACTGTCGCGCATTTCATTGTTCAAGACGTCGTATCTCCATACACTGACAGTTACCTTCCTCTTGGTTTGATGGTCAAATGTGCAAAATTCATCAAGACTGGAATAAAACTGTAGATTAGATTTGTATGAAATACAAACACATGGGCTATTCTGCTTTAAAATAGGTACATAAAAATACTTACGTATTCCAATTCAACGTTGAGTCAAAATTTCCAAGCATTTATTCAAGAACTTTCGTACATATAGGGTTTTGAACATAACACTAAACAAAGCTCTGAGAGATGTTTGAGAGGGGATAGAGGAGGGGGAGTAAACTGACATATTGTGGGGCAGGAGGAGATCGACAGGGAGAGGGTGGCTAGTTGGTGGACAGGGAGAGAGGGAAGGAGGAGCCGATGCTTGAAGAAAAGGGGAAAGAGATCGGGAGGGGAAGGGAGGAAACGGACAGAAAAACTCGGAGAGGGCAGCAGGAGGAGATGGAGAGGTGACAGAGAAAAGGAGAGTGGAGGTATTGGATGCATATCCAATTCCTGTTCACAAAGCATTACGAGGCTACACATATCGCAAATGTGTGTTTTATCTTTCTTCTCAATTTGACGTACAACTAGGAACGAGAACGCATGCGCGAGTACAGCTACGAGGGTTGAAACTTGAATAGTGGCAACACTGCTGTGGAGACACTATACGATGGAATCTGTTATTATCGTCCATAGCACACGTTGTTGACATACCTACCTTACCCCCAAGCAAATGGACTCGTCCTCCCACGTCACTAGCGTGCGCACAATCGAGGGAAACATAGTCACTTGTGAGCTAGTGGTCTAACGTAATGGCATCGCTATGTTTTCGCAACAGGAACAACAGAGTTGGATCAAGATTGAATGTTCTAGAGGTT
Source organism: Locusta migratoria (assembly GCA_026315105.1). Classification (NCBI taxonomy): domain Eukaryota; kingdom Metazoa; phylum Arthropoda; class Insecta; order Orthoptera; family Acrididae; genus Locusta; species Locusta migratoria. The sequence goes on from CM048744.1 coordinate 362,950,166, forward strand.
GCACAACACGACAGTGTCATAATGATCTTCAAGAGGCGTGCGGGGAATCGGCATTGCAGTACAAAAGAGTGGCACGCTGGATAAAAGCCTTCAACGAAGGTCGATAATCTGTGGCAGTCATGCATCGTGTGGGTCGTTCTAGCGTCGGTATTACTGTTCGTTTTTGGAGGATTACATGCGACGAGGTTTGCGAAAGAAGCGGCAATACTTTCTGTGCAACCAACCCATCATTTTGCACAACAATGCGCAGGTGCTACAGCGCAAGCTATGGCTGCTCTGTTCGGCCGATGGACTGGAAGGTACTGTACCATCCACCATAATCTCCGGACTTAAATCCTTGTGACTTTGATTTGATTGCTAACATGAAGGAACCACTTTGTGGCATTAGCTTCAGAACTGTTCTAGAAATTCGACAGGCAGTAGACCGCTCTATTCGCACCATCAGCAGATCAGGCTCTGCTAACGGTATACTTCGCCATCGCTGGCGACGAGTTCTACACAACGCTGGTGACTACTTTGAAGCACGGTAACAGGTGCAAATATGTAACGCTTTTGTATCGGTTGTGAATAAATAGTTCCACTGTTCAAGTTCCACCCCTCGTAGTAAGAGATAGCGTTTGATCATACGAAGTTGAAAGCATGATGTCACAAAGACAACCAACGATTTGAGCCGATATGTGTCGAGCAGAACCAGGGAGCAAAGGAATATTGCTAAAGGAACAGTCAGAAGCATGTGGTTGTTTATAATAAGTCGTTGTTGTTGTTATGGTCTTCAGTCCGGAGACTGGTTTGATGCAGCTCTCCACCCTCATATTTTCATACAGTAGAGCTGCATGTCCTCGGGAAAAGTAACGGCTGTAGTTTCCCCTTGCTTTCAGCCGTTGGCAGTAACTGTGTGGCAAAGCCACATTAGCTGATGTTACAAGGCCAGCTCAGTCAATCATCCAGACTGTTGCCCCTGTAACTACTGAAAAGGCTGCAGCCCCTCTTCAGGAACCGCACGTTTGTCTGGCCTCTCCATAAAATACCCCTCCGCTGTGGTTGAACCTACGGTGCGGCTATCTGCATCGTTGAGCGACGCAAGCCACCCCACCTCGGCAATGTCTGTGGTTCATGGGGGTGGATAATAAAACTGGAATTTCAGAGCAGTATTTTGTAAAAAAAAAAAAAAAAAAAAAAAAAAAAAAAAAAAAAAAAAAAATGATTTCTCATTGTAGGTGTCGTCACATACTTTCAAAAATTGAACCTTGTGATCTTTATGGCTGGAGGACGGACCAGTGAAGGGGAGCGGGCGTTTGTATATCGTGGTTGTAAAGGAGCGTTCCGACCCCTAACATTTTAGAAATGAAGCGCTACTGAGAGGGGGCAGATAATGCTGAAAACGCAGCCCGTTTAGGTGACGGGCGTGTCCCCGTGGCCTGGTGGCTGCTGCGGCGATCTTCTGCAAACACCCGTCAGCTGGTCTGGGAGTGACCCGCTGCACAGACGGTTCTTTGTGCGGTGCCGGGGGTCAAAAACAAAGCCGGCCACGCGAGGTGGTGCGTCACCCCCAATACGCGGGGAGGGAGGGGAGGGGCAGTTGCTGTGCGCTGCCCCCTCTGTCCCCGGCCTGCTAAGTGCATTAGGCGCACGCGCGGCCGCCAGATACCGCGGCTTAATCAGGCCTCGGCGCTGAGGAGTGTGTGTAATTCGTGCGCAAGTGCTCGAGACAATGGAGCTGTGACGAGCGAGACGGTCTCGAATGAGAGGTCCCTGGGTGTAAAATGTGAGCGGGCACACGCCGCGCCCACTGCATCCCCCGCGACTGCCGAGCCCTGGTCTCTTTTAACACGGTCGCTCTCCTACGGCTCTCAGATCGTAAGGGCCTCGTTGACCCTTCGCCTACGTCACGCCACGCTCTATCCACCCGTGGCTGAGCCAGAACTCGAACCAGCAACTTCATCGTGCACTATAAGTTTTGATCGTCCTCGCCATCTTTGTCACTTTCCGTAGCGTAATGTCCTCTTATTTGACATTACATTTCTGTTTCAGACTCAATGCAATCGACCTCTTTCGATGAAGTCCACTTTCAACTGGATGTGCAGACGACAAAGTTTGGAAACAAATTAAATTGCTAGCCTTCTCTTCTCCCCAATTCAGTCCCTTTTCATTACTTGAGCGATCCCTTATCTGCAGTATTCTTCCGTAGCACTACACCTGAAAAGTTCAAATTCCTTAAACAAAGAAAAGAGAGAGAGAGAATACCTACTTCACTACTTGCCTCTTCTCCTGATCTAATTAGTGTTTTCATATGTTGAAAAGTTATGGGACCTAACTGCAGTGGTCATTGGTCGCTAAACTTACACACTACTTCAGCTTATCCTAAGAACAAAGCGAACACCCATTCCCGAGAGAGAACTCGAACCTCCGACGACGAACAACGGCGCGCACCGAAGGGAGGCTCTTTAGTGCGCACGGCCATTCCGCCGCGCCAGTTTCCTATTTAATTCATTATATTCCTTGAGATATGGGCTGTATTTACATACAGTTGACTGGTTACTGTTATCTAAGTGAGGCGATCATTGACTGTAAATGGTAATGTTCGGCTATATAGAGACCCATTGCAGCTTCCGTGGATTTCAGGTTCCCAAAAAAGGATGGATTTCATTTTTTCTTTTTTTTTTTTTTTTTTTTTTTTTTTTTGCGGCCGCAATTTCTCGCGATTGGTTTGAAGAACATTTCTGGAGAATTCCATGTAAGGTTATAACAATCCAGATCGCCTCACATGAACTCCATATATTTATGGCACTTAATCTAGAGGACAGTTTCATAATTGTGTAAAATTAGCAAGAAATGTTCTGTTTTGCCCTGGGAATTTAATTTTCACGTCTTTATTACAAAATCGTGCTCACTATCGCTTGCTATAGTCTTTCTGAATGTAAATGAACAATAAACAAATTCGGGCGCCATCAAGACAGTAGCTTTTATGAAATGTGGTTGTTGCTATAAACTATTGTATTTTGGTTCCCTTTGCCACAAATATCATCCGGATTTCAGTTGTGCCATAGCAAGCGATGTAGGCGATAGTGCGCCGCGGCGGAGTAGCCAAGCAGATTGAGTTGCTATGATCCGGTGCGCGAGGTAGCTTCTCGTTAGGGGTTCGAATCCTCCCTCCGGCATGGATGTTAGTGTTGTCTTTAGTATAAGTTAGTTTCTAAGTAGTTTGTAAGTGTTGGGACTGATGACCCCATAGTTACGTCCTATAAGCTTAATAAAACAAAAAAGGCGTCAGTGAGTAAGATTTTGTAATAATGACGTGAAAATTTAATTTATACAGCTAAATTGAACATTTTTTACTAATTTTACACAATGTATTTTGTTTGCTTTTATTCTGTAAAATAAAATGGAAAAAATCGGATTGTTTGACTTATAAAAAAGCAAAAACATAGGACCCAAACACGGTACCTTCAGCGTGTTAGCTACAGGCCTCAACCGCTACGTCATACTCTCTTGGTTGAAAATGGCTAACGTTATGTGTCTTACATCGCGCAGTTAACTTCCAACATCATCCTTCTCGAAAACCAAGACCCGTCGCAAAAAGAACGGACAGCGTCATACTCTGGATATGTCCCACTACAACATATCCGAGACCCGTCGAAATCCGATATTTACACTTCTGATGGTCGCCTTGTCAGAGGAAGAATGAGTACATTAAGGAGGTTCAAACAGATGTGATCTGTAGTTGTTGTCTCACAAGGAGACCACATGGGTACCGGATTCTAGAATTTCTTTACGACACGTGAAGTTCAGAACACACATTAACATCCTCCCTGGGGCATGGGTGTGTGTTGTCCTTAGGTTAGTTTACCGTAGTTTAAGTAGTTTGTAACCTACGGACTGATGACCACGCAGTTTGGTACGATAGATTTACAAACATCTGATCTGAACACACATACCAACCAGCCAAAGCCATTTGACGCGTTGTTGTTGTGGTCTTCAGTCCGGAGTCTAGTTTGATGCAGCTCTCCACAATACCCTATCCTGAGCAAGCCTCTTCATCTCCACATAAGAACGGCAACCAACATCTGTCTGAATCTGCTTACTGTATCCATCTCTTGGTCTTCCTCTGCGGTTTTTACCCCACACACTTCCCTCCAACACTAAATTCACAATTCCTTGATGTCTGAGAATGTGTCCTACCAATCTATCCCTTCTTTTAGTCTAGGTATGCCAGAAATTCCTTTTCTCCCCAATTCTGTTCAGTACCTCCTCATTAGTTACGCGATCCACCCACCTAATCTTCAGCATTCTTCTGTAGCACCATATTTTAAAAGCCTCAATCCTCTTCCTGTCCGCACTGTTTATCGTCCATGTCTCACTCCCATACAAGGCAACACTCCATACAAATGCCTTCAGAAAGGACTTCCTTAGGCTTAAATCAATATTTGATGTTAACAAATTTCTCATTTTCAAGAACGCTTTTCTACCCATTGCCATTCTGCATTTTATATCCTCTGCACTGCGACCATCATTTGTTATTTTACTGCCCAAGTAACAAAACTCATCTACCTCCTTTATTGGTTCGTTACCTAATCTAATTCCTTCAGCATCACCTGATTTTTTTAGACTGCACTCCATTACCCTAGTTTTGCTCTTGTTAATGTTCATCTTATATGTACCTTTCAGCACACTGTCCATTCCGTACAATTGCTCTTCCAGGTCCTTTGCTGTATCTGACAGATTTACAATGTCATCGGCAAAACGCAATGTTTTTATTTCTTTACCCTGAACTTTAATTCCTTCTCCAAATTTCTCTTTGCTTTCCTTTATAGCTTGCTCAATGTACAAATTGAATAATAGTGGAGAAAGACTACAACCCTGTCTTACTCCCTTTCCAACCATTGCATCCCTTTCATCCCCTTCAACTGTGACAACCGCTGTCTGGTTTTTGTACAAGTTGTAAATAACCTTACGCTCCCTATATTTTACTCCTGCTTGCTTCAGAACTTGAAAGAGTTTATTCCAATCAACATTGTCAAAAGCCTTCTTCAAATCTACAAAAGCTAAAAATGTAGATTTGCCTTTTCTTAATCTATCTTCTAGGATAAGCCGTAAAGTGAGTATTGCCTCCCGTGTTCCTACATTTCTCCTGAACCCAAACTGATCTTCCCCGAGGTCGGCTTCTACCAGCTTTTCCATCCTCCTGTATATAATTCGTGTTAATATTTTGCAACCATGACTTATTAAACTGATGGTTCTGTAGTTTTCACACCTGTCTGCACCTGCTTTCTTTGGAATGGGGATTATAACATTTTTCTTAAAGTCTGAGGGTACTTCGCCTGTCTCATACAGCTTACACACCAGGTGAAACAGGTTTGTCATGGCTGGTTCTCCCAGAGACTTCAGTAGCTCTGAGGGAATATCATCTACTCCAGGGGCCTTGTTTCGACTTAGGTCTTTCAGGGCTCTGTCAAATTCTTGTCTTAGTACATTATCTCCTATTTCAACTTCATCTACAACCTCTTTCCTTCCTACAATATTGTCTCGAAGTTCATTTCCTTTGTAGAGCCCCTGTATATACTCTTTCCACCTTTCAGCTTTCCCTTCTTTGCTGAGAACTGGTTTTCCATCAGTGTCCTTGATATTCATAGAGCTGTTTTTCTTATCTCCAAATGTTTCTTTTATTTTCCTGTAGGGTGTATCTATTTTTCCCCTATTTATACATTCTTCTACAGCGTTGCATTTGTATTCTAGCCACTCCTGCTTAGCCATTTTGCACTTCCTTACTTACGTGTACTTGCAAAACTTCAAAGTCGATATTCTCGAGAACGGCTTTGGCTTATTGTTATTTGTGTTCTGAACTTCATGTACCATAAACATAAAAAATTTCTAAAACCTGATAGCCATGTGGTGTCCTTGTCAGATATAAAGCGGCTTGCACAGGACAGAGTAACGCGGAGATCTGCGTTAAACCATGTTGGGACTGAAGTACAGTATTTGTAAACAAGCAACTATTCCGTACACGTGTCTCCTCTTTAGCACGATATTGGTAGTGGAGACGCCTATTGGTGAAGTTTTGTGGGGGTGGTGACACAAGGCGGGTGTGGCCACGAGTGTATGCAGAGCGGCCACCTGGCAGGCGGGCAGGCGGCGATAGCGGGGGCTGAGGGCTGAGGGCGCGGCCGGCGAGTCGAGTCAGTGGAGATGAGGGCAGATCGATGGCGGCGCGTGCCGCACGCAGCGGCAGCAGCAGCAGCAGCCGCGAGACAAAGATGCGCGCGCTGCGAGCCGGCCACGCGCACGCCGCGCCGCCGCCGCCGCCCCCTGCTGCTGCCGCCGCTGTCGCTACCGCTCACGCGCCCCGAGGCGGCCGCGCCGGCTGCACGGCTACGCCTTCCTGGCCGCGGACGCACTCTATTATCGCGTCACTACCAGCTTTTACCCGCGGTTTCGCTCGCATCTATGTCCTCCCATACGTGCCAAACACCATCGAAAGTACAATTTCGCATCTACGTTTTTGTGTTACGGCCAGTCTCTTCAAGATAAAAGAACTGTTCCATTTTTCCGGTTACACGCCTCAAGCGTAACGCTGCTCAAAAATGCTCAAATGTTTGTATAGCCTATGGGACTTAACTACGGGGTCATCAGTCCCTAAACTTACAAACTACTTATGAACTACCTACGAACTAGGACGGCAGAAATATCCATGCCCGAGGGGGGATTCGAACCCCCGACCGTAGTGGCCGTGCAGACCGCGACTGATGCGCCTCAGTCCCCGCGGCCACCGCGGCCGGCGTAACGCTGCCTCCTACCTGACAGCACCTGTAGCGTGACACCTACCGCGCATGTCTCACCACTGCTGTAAATGCTGTATCTAATGACATAGTAGAAGACAACATTCTGAAAAAAAATTGCGTTAACACTTGAAAGTATAAGGAGGTAGAAAGTGTTTTAATCAAGCTATAAAAATTGTATTTTTTTCATAAATTAAACGACAAGATCGCGAATTAATAATTTATTTCCAGAATGAAACTTTCACTCTGCAGCGGAGTGTGCGCTGATATGAAACTTCCTGGCAGATTAAAATTTTGTGCCGGAACCGGGACTCGAACCTGGGATCTTTGCCTTCGCGGGCAAAGTCGGTAAAGCGCTTGCCCGCGAAAAGCAAAGGTCCCAGGTTCGAGTCCCGGTTCCGGCCCACAGTTTTAATCTGCCAGGAAGTTGAATAATTTATTTAATGACGACCGGTTTCGGAGGACTGTGCCACATTCATTTGGTCACAATATATTTCAAACGTTGGTCGTCTTATTTCTTAAAAAATGGATTTAAAATAGAAAGAGCAATATAGCACTTAGTCATCATATAAAAAAACGTAAGTTAAAATATGACAAAATATATTGAAAGCTGTCATCTTTTAACTTATGTTCGTTATATGACGACTAAGTGCTATATTGCACTTATTATTTTAAATACATTTTTAATAAAATAGCCAGCTTATAAAATATGTGGCACAGTCCTCCGAAACCGGTCGTCATTAAATAAATTATTTATTCGCGATCTTGGCGTTTCATTTTTGAAGAATATAAATCTGATCGCCTCCTAAACCTGCAATGTCAGGTAATGTTGCTGCAAAAATTAATTGCTTACTAGATATTTTTGGACATTGAGAATTCTCAAGGCATGGAAAAATACCCAATGCATCAGAAGACAATAAAACGTCGTCTTCCTTATTATAACCATCCATCAAAATGCACAGGCCTTCAACTTCAATCTGCCCAGTTATTGCGCACAGCTTTCGAAAATTGGCACGTTTACAAGAACCAAAACGTTCCTATAATTGTAGTCCACGCAAATAATTTAATGTAAACTCTGTCGACCCTGAAGCTTAGGAATATATCACACTACCATCTCGCGGCCGTCGTTCAAATTGCATCGTAGGACTGAAAAATATTTAAAAGCGCGAACGGCATATGCCGTCGCACTCGCTGAGCCGCTGGTCGACAGTAGACGGTATATGCCATCGCTCACGATCGATAGGTTAACTAGAAACCGTGCGTAGAGTGACGGTAAATACTCACCTCATTCATCGAGATAAAAATAAAGATATTCTTAAATACGGAAAAATGTTTGTTACATCGTGACTAAACTGCTGACTGAAGAAGCTGTACGTTACACTACGTGTAAATTATGCAGGATTCAAATGTCATCGAAACCAGTTCGGTCGTTTAAAGACGTTGAAGTATTGTGTAAGCATTGTATTCATTATGTTCAATCGTACTGTGTATAACATATTAACCATTAACAGCGTTTTAATAAAAGGTTACCTTGCATGTTACGCCAATGGAGAGCGGTCTGTTTCAATGTAAATAAAATTATAGCTTCTTTACATTGTTACGCCAAGATCACTTATAAAACATTTTTATTTTCCTTGATCGGTTTCAGTGATTTAAACCAGAATGGTTTACAAGGCCTTCACTGCAAAATTATACAAATTTGGTTGCCATCTCTAGCGTATTTTTGTATATAAATCACGATAGCAAATATCCTTCAATTTTCCCCACAGAAAGAAATCCGGTGAACGTGCTGGCCATGGTATGATGCTTTTATGACCAATCCACCTGTCATTAAATATTCCATTTAGGACCGCTTCAACTGCACACGAGCCATGTGCCGGACATCGATCATGGTGAAAGTACATCTCCATTCTGCAGTGAAACATCTTATAGTAAAATCGGTAGAACATTACGTAAGAAATCAGCATACATTGCACCATTTACAATGCCATCGATAATATAGAGGCCAATTATCCTTTGTCCCATAATGCCGCACCATACATTAACCCGCCAAGGTCGTTGATGGTCCATTTGTCGAAGCCATCGTGGATTTTCCGTTGCCCAATAGTGCATATTACGCCGGTTTACGTTACCTATGTTTGTGAATGACGCTTCGTCACTAAACAGAAGGCGTGAAAGAAAATCTGTTATCGTCGCGTAATTTATTTTGTGCCCAGTGGCAAAACTGTACACGACGTTCAAAATCCCCGCCATGCAAATCCTGGGGCATAGAAATATAGTACGGGTGAAATTTATGTTGATGTAGAATTCTCAACACCGACGTTTCTGAGATTCCCGATTCTCGCTCAATTTGTCCGTTACTGATGTGCGGATTAGCCACAACTGCAGCTGCCGGCCGCGGTGGCCGAGGTGACTGAGGCGCTCCAGTCACGGTCAGCACGGCCACTACGGTCGGGGGTTCGAATCCCCCCTCGGGCATGGATATTTGTGCCGTCCTAGTTCGTAAGTAGTTCATAAGTAGTTTGTAAGTTTAGGGACTGATGACCCCGTAGTTAAGTCCCATAAGCTTAACAAACATTTGAACATTTTTGAACAACTGCAGCGAACACACTTACTTGGCCATCATCATTTGTTGCAGGTCGTGGTTGACGTTTGTGACTGAACTCAACCCATACATAAATACGATATCGACCTTTTCTAAATTTGGTAAACGGTCCATTTAACACGAGTAATGTATCACTAAGTAAATACAGTCCGCATTGGCAAAATGTTACGCGACACCACGTACTTAAACGTTTGTGACTATTAAGGTAAAGGCACCTGTAGTTGACACAACACCAGTAGTTGACACTTCCAAATAAAAGTTCTTAAAATAAGAAAATCGCTTTATTCATAGATACAGTTTTGACTATTGTATGGTGGTGCCATCTAATTTGATAACTATTATATTTTTCTAGTAGCCATCTTGACCAGTGTTAACTACTGATGACTGAACTTAATACTTTTGTTATAATTTTTATTTACCATTTAATGTACTTCATCATAGTGAGTTATAATAAATATCAAATTACAAAAGATCAAAGAACCTGAAGATTAATTGTGTTTGTGCCCAACAGCCACTTGTATTCATAAATATCAAAGTAGTTTCATTTCTTAAGATGTCAACTACTGGTGCTTTTACCATACAGCCCGATCTATCACAAAGGGAAAAACCGTTCCAAATAAAACATTCATATTTATTTACGTACTAGACGAATATGTAATAAAAATGGGGGTTCCTATTTTTAAAAAAATGATATCCGTTTGTCCTATGGCAGCGCCATCTACCGGGCCAACTATAGCGCCATCTGTTTTCCCCATTCAAGCTAGAAAAGTTTTGTTAATTTTTTTCGTTTGATGCTTATTTCGTGAGATATTTTGCCCAGTCACTATCAATGGACCACCCTGTATATCAAGATCCAGAAAACGGTAAATAAGTGTCTGCAAGATGATCTTGTGTGGGCTCCAGAAATTATTCTAATTACACGCTTTTGTGCAATGATGTATTACCCCAAAATATGAGGCCATATGAAAGCAATGAATGAAAATAGGCATAGCAAGCTAATTTCCTGAAATGTTTGTCACGAAATTTTGCGATAACCTTAATAGCATAAGTTATTGAACTCAAACATTTCAGTAGATCGTCAATGTGTTGCTACAGTTCAATTTCGGATTAATACACACATCTGAAAACTTTGTATATTGTACCTTAGCTACAGACTTCTGTTCATAGACTATATTTATTAATGGTTTCATACCATTTATCGTATGGAACTGTATGTATTGTATTTTACCAACATTTAATAAGAGTCCATTTGCAGAGAACTACTTAATAATTTTCTGAAGGAGAATTATTTTACATCACTTTACTTTTGTTTGTCGGGAGTGATTACTCTACTTGTATCGTCTGCAAAAAGGCTTTGAATCATCGTGAATATGGAATGGTAATTATTAGTATATATGAGAACGAGAAAGGACCCATGATCGAACCCTTTGGAACCCCGAGAAAAACTAATTGGTCGCCGTCAACAAAACAATTTTGTTTTTTGGGCTATACCAACACCTCCTTGTATACATAATATATACTATAATAGACATGCATAGTATAACAATCATACATATCAGTCACAAATAGTGAAGTAAGAAGGAATAAATACAATTACTGAAAATGCTCAAAAATGCTAACTTGTGACACAGTGCCTGGCACTGGACTACCGCGGTGCATGAATGGCTGGAGCCGCTGCAGCTGGGACGGGGCTCAGGTCTGCCAGCGCGCTCATTAAGGGGACTTTTAGCAGGGCAGGCGGCGCCAAAAGCGGGATACGCCCCACGCAAACGCGCTGTCCACTCCTCTGCGTTTCCATTCCCTGTGTTTACAGGGCCATCGAAAGATAAAAGCAAAGCACTTAAGCGTAGGAAAACCTCCACCTCGGTAAAAACTCAAAGTGCTTTTCAGCAAATGGACGGCGTACCTCTGAAGAAATGTTAAGATGTGTATTCTTATAATTGCAGTGGTCTCCAAATGTAAAGCAACAGACCATTATTTCCCCGCCTTGTGTTTAATTCACGGTATAATACTACAAACTGACAACAGATGTCAGCACAACCGTATTCCGCACGGGAAAACGACATCCCGCTCTCCGTACAACCAGCCTAATGATGACGTCACAGCACCTCACAAACGCGATAGTGTTTGCTGGAAAAAATTCGGGATGGAAATCGGCGATGCCCTTTGAAAGGAACCATCCCGGCACTATATAATGTATAAACAAGTGAGTAGCTGCTACATTTTTAAAAATATAATCCTCAACCTAGAGTCCAATAACGATGGAAATACATAGATTCATGCACTTGTCAATGGAGTTTCAGTAGAGGAGTACGCCACTTTTGATGTGAAGTTAATTACTCTCTGGGAAAAACACTTTGGGAATTGCCTCTCTCGCTCTCTCTCCAACCTCCTCCCATCCCCCCCCCCCCTCGCCTTGCTCTCCCGGAGAAAATGGCGGGACAAATCGGTCATCGGGTTTCGAACCCTCAAACTCTCGCTTCCGGAGCACTTCCCATCACCCCTTGCAGAATACGAGTCCACTTTGGTGTAAGACCTGTGGTAAAATTTAGGAAGCATGATACCTTTGAGTTCTATGCAGGAAATCAAGTTCTGCCCTGCTGGCTGTATAGCTACCTTTTTCCCTCACAAAATTTTTGTTGTGATGCTTGGAAGAAAGCATCACACCAAACATTTTGTAAGGGAAAAAGGCAACTGACCAGCCAGACTGACAAGGGTACTCTCTTGTACATTATGTTGCTCTCCTTCCTGTCCCTACCTCTCTCTTCATGGGCTGGTAGAAGCTCTCTTTTATGCTTTGCAATTATATCGCTGACACGTCCTGTATTTTCCCATCATTTTAACTCTGTTGGACATGTAATCTGCAAGTGTGTGTGTGTGTGGGGGGGGGGGGTGATGGGAAAGGCTTCGGGTAGGGAAGTTGAGGATTCGACTCCCAAACAGAGGCGTTGGGTTATATTCCCCAGTGAGTATGGGGGAAGGTACGAAGGGCGCACCCGCTATAGGGTCTTGCAGAATCCCCGCCAAAATTTGAATTCCGTCCAAATTTTAATTTCTCAGCAGTTTGGGGGAGGTCGAATTTGTATTTTTTCGTCAGTAGGGGAAAGTGATGGGCTTTAATTAATTATTAATCAGTTTGATGCCAAATGTGGTGTATGCGGTACTTTGGCCCACTGTTGTTGTTGCATTCAGCAGTCTAAAAACTGGTTTGATGCAATTCTCCACACACCCCTATGTTGTGCACGCCTCTTAATCTCTGAATGAGAACAGCAACCCATTTGAACCTGCTTATTTATCCATCTCAGACATTTTTACCCTCTGCACTTAAATACTAAATCGACGATTCTTTCATGTCTTAGAATGTGTCCCACCAATCGATTCTTTCTTTTAGCCAGGATATGCCAAAAATTTCCTTTCTCTCCAATTCTCCTTATTAGTTAAGCGAAAACCGTCATTGGTCTGTAGCAACACGTTTCAAAAGCTTCTGTTATTTATGTGATAGGGAATACAAATTTATTCCAAGCCACAGTTGGTTGATAATTTTTTAAACTCTTTTAATACTTCATATGTAATGCACAACCAGTTTCGACGTACTATGCCGATATTCTCAAGTGCTCCAGAATAAGTAAAATTTATTAAAATACAAAGTTAAGACAAAATAAGATACAATGCAATTTTGGAAATGGTCTGAAAACATTATAAAATATGATCCTGTAGGTATCATTGTGGTCAGCAGTTGTTTTAGTACCAAGTTGTGGAGTAGCCGAGCGGTCTAAAGCGTCTTGCTGCTCACCGTGAAGGTTCGAGTCCTCCCTGGGGGATGGGTGTGTGTGTTTGTCCTTAGGTTAGTTTACCTAGGTTTAAGTACTTTGTAAGCTACGGACTGGTGACCACGCAGTTTGTTCCGATAGATTTACAAACATTTGAACATTTTGATTTAGTACCAAGTTGTACAACAGCGTGTGCTTTAGAGTGGTCAGTTCTATTCAACCTAGTAGTCACATTGTTCCAATCTAGGAAAATAGTCAAACTACTTTCGTAAATTTGACAGTGCTTCTGCTGTTAAAGAGCTTCATATGCCTGTCTATAATTTCTATCATTCTGTAATTTCTATCATTTCTATGATTTCTTTGTTTGAACTCCTTGTCGGCCAACTTTCACTCCCGTAAAATGCTACATTCTAGACGAATGCCCCTTTGTATAGTCCCTTAAAAAAACCAAAAACAACAACAACAACCAGACAAATGTTTTAAGAAAGGACGCCCTAACAATTAAATTAAAATTTTATGTCAGTAATTTTCAGTCCTTCAGAAATGTTTTCTTCTGCGTTTTTATGTTCTTTACTCCAGTTTTTAGAAGTTATTTTGCCAGCCAAATAACAAAACTGATCTACTACTTTTACTGTCTCATTACCTAATCTAATTCCTGATTCTTCTTACCCGATACCCCATTGCCCTTTTTACTCCTCTGAAATCCCCGAACATTACTCCCTACGGAAGAAGACATTTAGGGGGACAACGAAATGTTGGAGGTGCGGAATTTATGAGGGGTTTATTGCAGAGTGGCAGAGAGGATGACAGGCGGCAAAAATTGGAAACAGTATCCAGTGGTTCATGATCATCTGGGCTTGTTCGCGTGACATATGTTGGAATTAGACGCGCGTGCCCTGAGTCGTGGACGCTCACTGACGGAAAAGACGTCGGCTTATCGTTGTCAGGGGACGCTGTGGTGCACCGCTGCTCTGCGGCCGCTGCTCCTTTATCTGGCCATCTGCGCAGCGGCCGCGCCCACCACTGATTCACTTGTTTGCCGTCAGCTGGCGGCCGGTCTGTCGTTCCTGGAACACCGACGCCTTCAGCAGTAACGCCACGCTCCTGCTTTATCTCCGTCCTGCCCTGCGTTTCGCAGGTCCATGAAAAGGGAGGAAGGAAGCAACAGTAGGGTTCAACGTCTCGTCGATATCGTGAGCTTTAGAGACGGTTTTCGGGCTACACCATTTCAAATCGGACGTAAAATATCATCATCATCATTAGAAACTGATTATGCCTTTCAGCATTCAGTCTGGAGCAAAGTACCTCTAATAAAATTCCTCCATGATCCCCTATTCAATGCTAACATTGATGCCTCGTCTGATGTTAAGCCTTTCACTTAAAAATCATTCTGCACCGAATCTACGTACTTTCTTCTTGGTCTACCTCGACTCCTCTTACCCTCCGCTGCTGAGCTCATGAGACTCTTAGGTAACCTTGCTTCTCCCATGCGTGTAACATGACCCCACCATCTCAGTCTGTTCGCGCTAACTGCTTCACCTATGATGTTCATACCCAGTTTTTCTTTGATTTCCTCATTATGGACACGCTCTTTCCTTTGTTTCCATCTATTAGTACTTTGCTAATTTCATATCTGTAAACTCTACCTTATGAATAAGGTAACCTGTATTCACCCAAATTTCACTCCCATACAACAAAGACGGTCGAAAGATAGAGCGGTGCACTGCTAACTTAGTCTTGGTACTTAGTTCCTTCTTGCAGAAGAGAGTAGGTACTTGAAACTGGGATGTATTTTCTCATAGGATGGCAACATAGCGAAAGAACTGGAATCGAGGTGATGCAAAACTAATGCAGTGAGTGCTCAGCTAAGATCTACTCTCTTCTGCAAGAAGGAACTAAGTACCAAGACTAAGTAAGTGGTGCACCGCTCTATCTTTCGACCAACTTTGTTGTATGGGAGTGAAATTTGGGTGGATACATGTTACCTTATTCATAAGGTAGAGGTTATAGATATGAAAATAAGAAATAATAATTGATAATTTCTACATGTGCCGATTAATGAAGGAAAACAACTGTCATTAAGGTATCCCTTAAATGATTTCTATTTCCCGACTTAAAATTCTCTAAAGTTAACGTTATTTTCAGAACGCGATACGCTATGTAGCTACATCTACATCTACATGCGATACTCTGCAAATCACATTTAAGTGCCTGGCAGATGGTTCATCGAACCACCATTATATTATTTATCTCCCATTCCATTCTCGAATAGCGCGCGGGAAGAAAGAACACCTGAACCTCTCTGTTCAAGCTCTGATTTTTCGTATTTTATTCTGATGATCATTTTTACCTATGTAGGTGGGAGTCAACAATACATTTTCGCATTCGGAGGAGAATGTTGGCGATTGGAGTTTAGCAAGTAGCTCACGACGCAGCGATAAGCGCCGTTGTTGTAATGATTCCCATCCCAGATCCTGTATCATTTCCGTAACGCTCTCTCCCCTGTATCGTGACAATACGAAACGAGCTGCCCTTCTTTGGACTCTTTCGATGTCCTCCGTTAAACCCACCTGATAAGGATCCCACACTCGGCTTCAATACTCAAAAAATGGACGGACAAGTGTAGTGTATGCAGTTTCTTTTGTAGTTCTGTTGCATGTTTTAAGGGTTCTGCCAATAAAACGCAGTCTCTGGTTCGCCTTTCCCACGATATTATCTACGTGTTCTTTCCAATTCAAGTCTGAAATAGTAGTAATTCCTATGTAGTTTGTGGAGTTTATGGCCTTCACTTTTGATTGATTTATGTTGTAAAGAAAGTATAACAGATTTCTTTTCGTACTCATGTGGATGACTTCACACTTCTCATTATTTAGAGACAACTGCCAATTTTTACACCATACTGATATCTTATTCAGATCGTACTGCAGTTGGTTTTGATATTCAGATGATTTTACTAGACGGTAAATGACGGCGTCATCTGCAAACAACCTAAGAGAGCTACTTAGATTTTCCTCTAAATCGTTTATAAAAATAAGGAACAGCAGAGGACCAATAACACTACCTTGTGGAACGCCCGATATCACTTCTGTTTTAGCCGATGTCTTACCATCGATTACTATGTAACTCAAGAACCTTATACCGGATTGCAGTGAACTACGGTTCATTTTGATGCTGAATATCTGAAGTTCATGTAGGTATAAAACAATAACATGACAACAGTTATTGTAAAACTGTTGTTGTAAAACCTTTTTTTTTTATATCTATTAAAGATAAATGCAGCTGTAAAGATTAAACTTACATCGGCTTGAACTTCTTTTCATTACACTTTGATTTCGGTTTCAAGTATTATGGATTCCCTTACCTTCAAAGAGGAAAAATAAGTAATAAATACGTAAGCAAGCGCCGCGCGGGAGCAGCGACACGTTGCGGATCATACGGCCGCCCACGTCGGAGTTCCGAATCCTCCCTCGGGTATGGATGTTTGTATTGTCTTTAGTATAAGTTAGTTCATAAGTAGTTTGTAAGTTTAGGGACTCGTGATCCGTAGTTAACTCCCATAAGCTGTGCGAACATTTGAACATTTTTTTAATAAGCTAGCGCTACGGCGGGCTGCGGTCCGCCACTCAAACAGTGGAAGACGCCTCGCACCTGGACACGGTCAACTGGGGGCTCAAGGAACAATTGGTTGCATACAACACCGTCCAGCGCAGTCGGCAAACTTTGCGCAGATTCTGGATACATTATATTTTTCTTAAGCTCTCTTTTGAAGATACCATAAAACTGTCTATTGGTAATGATTTTATATCTAAACCTGAACAATATGGCATAATTTTATTCCATTTAAAATGCATTTTATACACAAACGATGAAAAGTACACGACATTTAAATTGTAAAAGTACCGCATGACTAACACATCAATCTATACAACAATGTCTCCATTTTGTAATTTATTTCAAAATTTTACTTTGAATATTTTCCGAGATATGGTTATCAGAATCACGTTATTTTCATGAAAATACGTTACTTTCTCTCCTAAAAAAAACAACAGGAAACGTTTGCTCATCACAGCTGCGAGCTTGACAAAGACATTAACGTCTACTTTCTATGACAAAAAGTAAAGCGCCACAAAATAAAAGGTTTCCTGCCATCCAATTTGAAAGAGAAGGGCCCTTGCCCGATATTGTCAGCGAAATCTTTAAATAGAGTCAGGAATATTCAAGATAACACACCCAGAGGTAAGAAAAGCGTGAAACTTTGCAGATGAGTTCAGTGAGATTCGATATGCAAATGTTCCAAGTTTGGTAGCAATGCGCATGCGCACAGACTCCGTAGTGGTGCTGCAGTCGGTCAGGAGACCTTATCTATACGGCGCGTAGTGGATGAGTCACGCGTGACTGACACATTCCGTCTCGAGGAGGGCGTAAGCAGGCGCAGAAAGCCAGGTAGACGTGCCATACGAAACTCCTCATAGTTAAGCGAACTGGACCTAATTCTCGGGAAGAAACCCGTAGGCTGGTCGACTCGCCGTGTGGCTCTCCATGTGTTCTAGCAGACGATGTTGGAAGCATTACGTGAGACAATTCTGGTCTGGAGCCACTAGGAAGACGTCGAGGAGAGGAGGCTGAAGATCATGTGACAAGCGATCAGGGATCTGACAGTAACTCCCGCTGATAAAAGGAGATGTGAATTCGCAATCCAGGCGTCCTTACTGTGTAATGCCGTTAATAGCAAGATATCGACGACTCCGATTACAGTGATACCAAAGCAGAGGGACGTGAACTGCCACATACTGTCAAAACATCTTGTTTAGTGACGAAGCCCTATTCGTTTTGTGGACTTGTCATATCCACATACGGGTGTGCAGGAAGCCTGGTGAAAGGTGCCGATGTCGCGCGTCACACCGTTAGAAAAAATACAGCCTGGTGTCCGGGGGGGCATTGAGCCTACGACAAGAACCCCATCTGTTTTCCGATACATTTCACAAATTAATATTACAAAAAACAGTCTTGATCGCAAAAATTTACAGTTTTTATTGACCGGTTTCGACCTGATATAGATCATCTTCGGAACAAAATGTAGCCCATGTGGCCAGTGCTGGACCCGGCTGTGCTGGGCTGTCCTGGCTTTCTCCTGCTGGCAGTCACTAACATTATTGTTGGAATGTCACAATACGAATAAAATGTCAAACACATCGTGCTTCACTATATGGTCACAGTTAAGGTAAAACAAAACCCTAAGTATGACATATTTTAAATAGTGATATCTTTCTTTTCGAAATATTGTTTTGAGGAAATAAGGTTAATATTTTGCGCGGGATACACTCACGTTAGTTGTGAAAATCCCATGAAAAGTGTTTCAGTAGTTTTGGAGATTAGCGTGTTCAAGCAGAAGAAAATGTGAACACGATGATTTAAGATTGCTTTTTTTCTTTATAAGTATCTTCTACAGCTCCTAACAAAATATTCTTTATTGGTGAGAGATGGAAGGTTACCTTAACATACAACCCCCGTGGGGGTGCGAAATACGGTTCAGAAATGTTGACGATAAGCACTCACACACTAAATTTACTTTTAGTATATGTATTGCTTACGATACGGTCACTGGTACATTCAAACGTGCATTGTCCCCTCAGTTTTGCATGTATAGTGCTACACATTGTTTGGCGACAGGAAAGGCATCTGGCCACCCCGTAACTATTAACACGCCAAATCGGGCAAACAAAGCTGATCCTGCTTGTGCGGGAAAGAAGAGTGTTATTCTTTTAAGAATACTGCGCAGTGGTGATGAATTTCAAGGTGATTAGAGGCGTTCAGCGCAGCTCGCGTTTCTCTCTTAAAAGTTCCGCTAGCAGCGCCGCTGGCCTGCTTGCCAACTGCTGGTGCAGCTAAAACAGTCTACTGCACACTTGCACCGCCGAGATTCTCAGGGTCGCCATGAACGAAAATAAGCGGGGAAAATATACGAACTGCGCGCCTGTGCTTGCCTTGGGCTTTATAAATGCTAATGTGGCAGCTATCCCCAGCGGCAGGCAGACATTTCACGCGGCGGTGTAGTAGCCGAGCGGTCTAAAGCGCCTCGCTGCGGAGCGCGCGGTTGCTCGCCTTGGAGGTTCGAGTCCTCCCTGTGGCATGGGTGTGTGTGCTGTCCTTAGGTTAGTTTACCTAGGTTTAAGTAGTTTGTAAGCTACGGGTTGATGACCATGCAGTTTGGTCCGACAGATTTACAGACATTTGAACATTTTGAAGACATCTCACGAGAATGTTGTGCGCGCGCTAAACCAGCACAAACCGTATCCCGAACTGTTAAAGAACGTACGATACCGAACTAGATTTTTCAGTGTTTTAAAAATTATATTTAGCACTAGAAAATCAAGATTGATCCTCTTCACTTTTAAGTCCAGTAAACGTGGAGAATTTTAGACATGTAAGCAATTTGCGTAGACACGTAAGTGAAACCAGGGCGCTCATAACTACTCTCATGTATCGTTAAGATACAAGTGTTATATACCAAAGGACGCAGTTCGGGGTGTGGAGTGTAGCTTGATTGTTAATCTTTCTGACAAGGGAACATCATCAACTCGACCTCATATTTTCTTGAGAAAAAATACATGAGCTAGATATCAACCCCAGAAATCAATATCACGTGAAAATTTGGGCCATTATTCAGATACTACGCAGTTACGGCTTTGTGAGACAGCACAATGTGAAGGTTAACGCAAATAATGAGGGAGACCTTGTCCTTTCCCACCTTTTATCTGTACTAGAAGAGGCGCAGACGTTAATAACTGGAGTGCCCTGCCTGTAGAATGCGAGTCCCCGTGCCGACGCAAGCACCTAACGTTGGCGACCGCTGCGCCATCTCGGACGAGTGCAGCCGTTGTTCTGCCTATCGTTTAACGGTAACTAAGCGGTGAATCCTTAGGGGACTTAAGAATGGAGGCAATTATTAACATTAATCCTATTATTTTCTATCTATATAAACGATCTGATGGACAGAGTAACTCGTAATTTGCGGCTGTTTGTTGCTGATGCTGTGCTGTATGGGAGGGTGTCGTCTTTAATTGACTGTAATAGCGTACAGGATGACTCAGACAAAATTTCTAGTTGGTATGGAGAATGGCAGTTAGCTCTCAATGTAGAAAAATGAGTAGGAAAAACAATCCCATAATGTTCGAATGCAGCAATAGTATGAGCTTCTATACAGTCATGTAGTTCAGATATCTAGGCGTAACACTGCAGAACGATATGAAATGGAACGAACATGTAAGGACAGTTGTGAGAAAGGCGGACTGCCGACTTCGGTTTATTGGAAAAATTTTGGAAAGATGTACTTCATATGTAAAAGAAACCACGTATAAAACGCTTGTACGACCACGTCTTGAGTATTGCTCAAGTGTTTGGGACCCACAGCAGATCAGTTTATAGGAAGAAATGGAAGCAGTTCAGAGGCGAGCAGCTAGGTTCGTTACTGGTAGATTCGACGAATGCGCGAGTGTTACGGAAATGGTTCGAGAACTCAAATGGGGATCGCTGCAGGAACTTTAGAGGCTAGAATTTCAATATGAATGTAGAATGATCTTCCTGCCGCATACTTACATTTCGCGTAAAGATCACAAAGAAAGGTTAGAGAAATTGGGGCTCTTACAGAGGCATATAGACATTCTTTTTTCCCTCGTTCTATTTGGGAGTGAAATAGGAAAGGAAATGCCTAGTAGTGGTTCCGTGGATTGCAGAGTAGAATCCACCTTGTCGCAGCTGGACGCTTTTTTCACTGCAGAGGCACACGAGTAAAAGACTCCTGCCGGCAATACATGTTCGGCTGCGAGCCATTCTGTCAAAATAGGAGCGTATATCGGATTTTGGGTCGGACGGGGTACTTATTTGAGTAGTCTGCGCAGGTGTCTGAAGCCCGTGTGTCTGGATGGTGCAACTGTTAGCACTACTGCCAGGTAAACGATAACCCGGATTCGAATCCCGATCCCGGTACAAATTTCCATATGTCATGTTGTTTGATTACACCATCTACCAGCAGGTGAGACATTATATATACGCGAATTCATACAAGTTTTCTAAGTTTTTCATTCGAACTTCGTTGCGTTAGCGCACGATCAATGTCAGCCATCCTGAGTATATCTCGCGGCAACTGAAGCTTTATGCATGTAACTAGTGACCCGCTTTGTACGTGTAGCACTAATTACTGCAGCGACGCTACTTCTGCGAATAGATGGAGAAGATAAAAGTAAGAAAAAAAAACACTTGTCTTAAATACAAATGGGAAATTATATTTCTTTTATTAATTCATATTAAAGCCAAGGAATAGAAAATAAAATATTCAAATGTTTGTGAACCTTATGGCCTTAACTGCGGTGTCATCGGTCCCTAAACTTACAAACTACTTATGAACTAACTTATACTAAAGACAGCACAAACATCCATGTCCGAGGGGGGATTCGAACCCCGCCGGGGAACGGTCTCGCGCATCGCAGCATAGCGTCTCAATGCCCTAGGCCACTCCGCCGCGGGAATAGAAAAATTTTCTGTTTTTATATTTGGAGTTAGAACATAAAATTTTGTTAGTCTGCAAACGTTGGAGAAAGCCAAATACAATTGGCCGCGTGAAAAGCATGAATGTTCCAAATGTAAGCCAGTAACAGTCAACGACAGGCCTAATGCTTTGTTCATGGTAATAACAAAGGCAAGACTCAAAGGGAACCAGAGCCGCTTGAATTCGATTTATACGTCGTTGGAAATCATCGGTATGCGTGGAAGCCGGGCGTCTTGGCCGATACCATTCTTGTGTTATTTCAGTGCTGCCGCTTGGAAAGCTAGCGTCGCTTCCGTTAGTGTTTGTTGATAGTGTCACTACCGTCGGCTCCTTCTCGTTTCAACTGCCGGATGTAATGTTTTACTTATACGTTTGATTGTGGTATAGTATGTAAATATAAATTAAATACGTTGTGGATTGTATAAGCATGGTGTTCATCGAATTGAATCACATTACGCAGAACATAGCAATCAATCAATGCATTTTCTGAAGAATGGTTAAGTTGAAATTTGAAAGAGAAAATAGCTTTCTCAAAGAGTAATTTTTGTTCCATTTTTCGCGTTATATTCTTCAAATCAATAAATATGTTGATCCGATCGCTACCAAACTTCACAGGATCACCCGCTGCGCTAATCTGAAGACTCCCTGAAGATTTCATCGAAATTGCTCCAGCCGTCTTGGAGTTCATAGGGAACAGACATACACACATAGATTTTTAAAGTTATGGGTAGATAATCATGTTCTGTAAGCTTGAGGCTGTGGACGTACTTGCAGCAGAACGACTACTCAAGCCGCCCTGCACCTCACTGAGCGTTCTGTCGGTCATGTGCCACCAATATAGCAGCTGTCTATGCGACCTCGACAGAAAACATCATCCACAACTGCCCCTGCTATCGGACAAGCGCTTAGTTTTTTCAAGACCTTCCCTTGCGTCCGCAGGACACGAATCTTCGTTCGTCGCATTGATCGGTAATCATCGGATTCACCCAGTAAGCGCGTAGCTGTATTCAGCCATGTGAAACAAGACGTCACAACACGCTACTGAGGGACTGATACATGACTCAGTGTGGCGGGAAGAGATCTCGGCGTCTTGCGACTGCCATGGTCTCATCGGGCGAGGCCTTCTTCCACTTGTTATGCGTCTTTGGAGATCTCTGTTTACACACAGTGAGTTTCTCTGTGAGACGACGGAATAGAATCTCGCCGATCACGTATAAAGGCGATCGTGAATACTACCATCTTATACATTTCCAACTTAGCATGGGCTTTCTCTTCAAGATTTTCGTGGGCTTGTGAAAGATCCTTGGGTTGTTCAGGCTCGTGGATCTGTCCTGAGTCCGTTCGAAGTGCCGCTACATATGTAAGAGGCCAGAGTGTCCGGGTGCTGGAAGGTTGCAGATCCGCTGGCTAGAGCTGCAAAAGCCGGCCGCGGTGGCCGAGAGGACTGCGGCGCGCCAGTCACGTTCTGCACGGCCACTACGATCGGGGGTTCGAATCCCCCCTCGGGCATGGATATTTGTGCCGTCCTTAGAATTAGCTAGTTCGTAAGTAGTTTGTAAGTTTAGGGACTGATGACCCCGTAGTTAAGTTATATAAGCTCTACAAACATTTGAACATTTTGAGAGCTGCAAACGGAACACGTCTTCGACTGTTATTCACATATAACAACTGCTCTACAACCTGCGATGTTGGCATTGGATGGAACATGTTCACTGATTTCGATTCGTACACGTCGCATTCCGTTAAGTACAGAGTGGTGGTAAATTGTATCCACTTCTCTGCAAAGTGTGTGTAAACAGTTCCAAAAGGCTAGAGGGCACCTACCACATCGTCTGCCGGCAGTTCGAACGGGATTTCGAATATGCGAATCGTCCAGGGACCGAGACCCTCGTGATCCAAATTCACTGGGCAAATCGTCATCTGTGTGTCGGGAATTACTTCCGTCTTTCTTCCTTTCGAAATCGATTGTAATGAAGCATCATTTAGTAATTTAACTTGAACCAAACTGCTCACAATGGTGAGGTGGATTGCAGAAACATCATTGAAAGGTATGTCTGCCTCCGTAGCTCCGTGGCAACGTCGCTGACTGCCATGCAAGGGGCCCAGGTTCGATTTCTAGCTTCCTGGGCATTGTTTGTTCTCGTCCCAATCTTCATCATCGACACGCAAGTTGTCGAAGTGGCGTCAATAATAATACTTGCAGAAGGCGGCCAAACCCAGATCCGGATATCCCGGTACGTAGAAGGTATACGATATTTCTGTGCATAGTTTCGAAGAAATCGTTCCACTTCTAGTGCTTTCGGACGTGCACATTTGAACGAGAAACTCAATTTCAGTGTCGATTTTAGGTTCGAACTGGCAGTCTATTTCTAAAATCACTCGCTCGCTGGACTTCTTGAGTTTTTTTGTAACGTTTTCCCTTTCTAAAATTTAACCAATTCAAATGTTTGTTAAGCTTATGGGACTTAACTACGGGGTCATCAGTCCCTAAACTTACAAACTACTTCTGAACTACTTACGAACTAGGACGGCACAAATATCCATGCCGAGGGGGGATTCGAACCCCCGACCGTAGTGGCCGTGCTGACCGTGACTGGAGCGCCTCAGTCACCTCGGCCACCGCGGCCGGCTTTAACCAATTCATATACGACACATGGTACATGAAAAATCAAGTACATGAAAAACGCACTTATACCACTGCGGCATTATGTCAAAATTTCGAAGTAGTCGGATAGGAATATATTGAACATAATACTAAATAAAGCTATGAGAGTTGTAAGAGGAGAAGAAAACTAAGAGGGGAGGGGGAAGAGAAAATGAACAGGGAGAACGTGAGGAAGACATAGGGAGGGAATATGTGGAGATGCACAGACGGGGAAGGAGGATCGGATGGGTAGAGAGAGAGGGGGGAGATGGGGAACGGGAGACGAAGAGTTGTAGGGCATGCAAAGAGAGATAAAGAGGAGGTGGAATTTGGTGAAGAGTGGGGAACCAAGAGACGGGCAGAGACATCGGGACATAGATAAAGGCAGCAGGAAGAGCAGGTGCATATCCATTCCCTATTCACAAAGCCCACTCCCATGAACCACAGACATTGCCGAGGTGGGGTGGCTTGCGTGCCTCAATGATACAGATAGCCGTACCGTAGGTGCAACCACAGCGGAGGGGTATCTGTGGAGAGGCCAAACAAACGTGTGGTTCCTGAAGAGGGGCAGCAGCCTTTTCAGTAGTTACAGGGGCAACAGTCTGGATGATTGACTGAGCTGGCCTTGTAACATCAGCTAATGTGGCTTTGCCACACAGCTACTGCGAACGGCTGAAAGCAAGGGGAAACTACAGCCGTTACTTTTCCCGAGGACATGCAGCTCTACTGTATGAACATATGATGATGGCATCCTCTCGGGTAAAATATTCCGGAGGTAAAATAGTCCCCCATTCGGATCTCCGGGCGGGGTCTACTCAGGAGGATGTGATCATCAGGATAGACAATACTGGCATTCTACGAGTCGGAGCGTGGAATGTTAGATCCCTTAATCGAGTAGGAAAATTAGAAAATTTAAAAAGGGAAATGGATAGGTTGAAGTTAGATATAGTGGGGATTAGTGAAGTTCGGTGGCAGGATGAACAGGATATCTGGTCAGGTGAGTACAGGATTATAAATACAAAATCAGTTGGGGGTATCACAGGAGTAGGATTGATAATGAATAAGAAAATAGGAATGCGGGTAAACTACTATGACCAGCACAGTGATCGCATTATCATTGTCAAGATAAATACGAAGCCAACACCGACAACAGTAGTACAGGTTTATATGCCAACTAGCTCTGCCGATGATGAGGAAATCGAAGAAATATATGAGGAGCTAAAGGAAATTATTCAGACAATTAAGGGAGAGGAAAACTTAATTATTATGGGAGACTGGAATTCGGTAGTAGGACAAGGAAGGGAAGGGAAGATAGTAGGTGCATATGGTCTGGGCAAAAGGAATGAAAGAGGAAGGCGCCTGGTAGAATTTTGCACAGAACATAATTTAGTTATAACAAACACCTGGTTCAAGAATCACAAAAGAAGGTTGTATACGTAGAAGAGACCAGGAGACACCGGGAGATACCAGATAGATTTTATAATGGTAAGACATAGATTTCGGAACCAGGTTTTAAATTGTACGACATACCCAGGGGCAGATATAGACTCTGACCATAACTTGTTGGTTATGAACTGTAGGCTGAAACTAAAGAAACTACAAAAAGGTAGGAAAATAAGGAGATGGGACCTGGATAAATTGAAGGAACCTGGGGTTCTTAAGAATTTCAGAGGGAGCTTTAGGCAACAATTGACAGAAACAAGGGAAAGTAAAACAGTAGAAGAGGAATGGGTAGCATTGAGAGATGAACTAGTGAAGGCAGCAGAGGACAAAATAGGTAGGAAGGCAAGACCTACAAAAAATCCTTGGATATCACAGGAGATACTAAATTTAATCGATGAAAGGAGAAAATATAAAAATGCAGTAAATGAAACAGGCAAAATGTACAGACGACTAAGAAATGAGATTGACAGGAAGTGCAAAATGGCTAAGCAGGAGTGGCTAGAAGGCAAATGCAAGGATGTAGAAGAATGTATAAATAGGGGAAAAATAGATACAGCCTATAGGAAAATAAAAAAAACATTTGGAGATAAGAAAAACAGCTCTATGAATATCAAGGACACTGATGGAAAACCAGTTCTCAGCAAAGAAGGGAAAGCTGAAAGGTGGAAAGAGTATATACAGGGGCTCTACAAAGGAAATGAAATTCGAGACAATATTGTAGGAAGGGAAGAGGATGTAGATGAAGATGAAATAGGTGATACTGTACTGAGAGAAGAATTTGACAGAGCCCTGAAAGACCTAAGTCGAAACAAGGCCCCTGGAGTAGATGATATTCGCTCAGAGCTACTGAAGTCTCTGGGAGAACCAGCCATGACAAACCTGTTTCACTTGGTCTGTAAGATGTATGAGACAGGCGAAGTACCCTCAGACTTAAAGAAAAATATTATAATCCCCATTCCAAAGAAAGCAAGTGCAGACAGGTGTGAAAACTACAGAACCATCAGTTTAATAAGTCATGGTTGCAAAATATTAACACGAATTATATACAGGAGGATGGAAAAGCTGGTAGAAGCCGACCTCGGGGAAGATCAGTTTGGGTTCAGGAGAAATGTAGGAACACGGGAGGCAATACTCACTTTACGGCTTATCCTAGAAGATAGATTAAGAAAAGGCAAACCTACATTACTAGCTTTTGTAGATTTGGAGAAGGCTTTTGACAATGTTGATTGGAATAAACTCTTTCAAGTTCTGAAGCAAGCAGGAGTAAAATATATGGAGCGTAAGGTTATTTACAACTTGTACAAAAACCAAACAGCGGTTGTCAGAGTTGAAGGGCATGAAAGGGATGCAGTGGTTGGAAAGGGAGTAAGACAGGGTTGTAGTCTTTCTCCATTGTTATTCAATTTGTACATTGAGCAAGCTATAAAGGAAAGCAAGGAGAAATTTGGAGAAGGAATTAAAGTTCAGGGGGAAGAATTAAAAACATTGCGTTTTGCCGACGACATAGTAATTCTTCAGATACAGCAAAGGACCTGGAAGAGCAATTGAACGGAATGGACAGTGTGCTGAAAGGTGCATATAAGATGAACATTAACAAGAGCAAAACTAGGGTAATGGAATGCAGTGTAAGAAAATCAGGTGATGCTGAAGGAATTAGATTGGGAAACGAAGCAATAAAGGAGGTAGATGAGTTTTGTTACTTGGGCAGTAAAATAACAAATGATGATCGCAGTACAGAGGATATAAAATGCAGAATAGCAATGGGTAGAAAAGCGTTCTAGAAATGAGAAATTGGTTAACATCGAATATTGATTTAAGTCTAAGGAAGTCCTTTCTGAAGGCATTTGTATGGAGTGTTGCCTTGTAATGGAGTGAGACATGGACGATAAACAGTGCGGACAGGAAGAGGATTGAGGCTTTTGGAATATGGTGCTATAGAAGAATGCTGAAGATTAGGTGTGTGGATCGCGTAACTAATGAGGAGGTACTGAACAGAATTGTGCAGAAAAGAAATTTCTGGCGTACCTTGACTAAAAGAAGGGATAGATTTCTAGGACACATTGTTAGACATCAAGGAATTGTGAATTTAGCGTTGGAGGGAAGTGTGTGGGGTAAAAATCGCAGAGGAAGACCAAGACGTGGATACAGTAAGCAGATTCAGTCAGATGTAGGTTGCCTTTCTTATGTGGAGATGAAGAGGCTTGCTCAGGATAGGGTATTGTGGAGAGCTGCATCAAACCAGTCTCCGGACTGAAGACCACAACAACAACAACATTCACAAAGCATTATTACATCACACGTATTAGAAATGTGTGCTTTCTCTTTTCTTTCTTTTTCATTTAATCTGAACCAAGCCACAACAACGCATGGCTGGATATTGTCAGTTTTTATTTTTATTATTTTATTTATTAATTTAAAAAATACAAGTTATAACCGGATGACAGAAGCACAAGCGTGTGGAAGCTGAAATGCAGCCGATAGACCTGATTTCTAGAGCCGATTTTGGAGTGTTTACCAACCACTAGCAGTATTGGGAAATCGGTTCACGATATCCGGTTCTGGGATCCCCATGTAAACATTACGATGGATTTAGATTGATAATTTGCAGCTGAGTGTGCGCTGATGTTGAACTTCCTGGCAGATTAAAACTGAGTGCCGAGCCGGAGTTGGAACGCCGCGGTGGAGTGGCCGAGCGTTCTTAAGCGTCTTGCTGTGGAGCGCGCGGTTGCTTGCCGTGGGAGGTTAGGGTCCTCCCTCAGACATATTGTGTCTGTCATCCAGTTTACATGGCCTCCCAAAACCGGATTTCGTAAACGGGTTTCCAAAATCCGCTTTTGGTAGTTCATGTAAACACTGCAAAATCGATTCTGGAAATTAACTTCTGTAAAGAGGTTTTCCAGTTCCACAATCGCTTTTCGTGCCCATGTAAACGCAGCAGCTGCTGTCACATGTGTGTATTAACACACGTTTATTCGGAAACTGAGATATTAAATAAACCGGTGCATAAGGCTATTTCAAGAGTTTTCTTGGATATCTATTATGACATAGAACCTGAAGATGGTATTATTATAATAACGAAACCGGTAGTATAATAAAACATCAAACGTTACGGCTGTTGGTAATAACATTTATTATTTGCATTGAAAATAAACCAGCCGAAGTCCCAAATCCAGAATAAAATGGAACTACATCGATAGAAATATAGCGATTGTGCTGACTAAATCGGGAACTGAATCAATTGTTTTTCAGCCGCCATATTGGCTGGGCTAGGAAATCCGATTCAGGCTATGCCATGTAAACACGACACCCGAAAACGGTTTACGAAATTCGGTTTTCGCCTTATGGAAGATGTGTTGCATGTAAACGTAGTGTGTGTGAGTGTGTGTGTGTGTGTGTGTGTGTGTGTGTGTGTGTGAGTGCGTGTGTGTATGTGTTGTCCTTATGTTAATTTAAGTAGTTTGTAAGCCTAGGGACTGATGACCAAATAAGTCCCATAGATCTACAAAAAATTGAACTCTTTGAATGGGAACCAGGGACCTTGGATTATCAGCGAGCACTCCGCTGCAATATCATTCTGAAAACATCCCCCTAGGCAGCGGCTAAGCCATGTCTTCAACATATCAATTTTTCCAGGAGTGCTAATCTGGAAGGTTTGCAGGAGTAGTTTTGTGAAGTTTGGAAGGTATAAGCCGAGCTATTGGTGAAACTATGGCTGTGGTAACGGATAGTGATACGTGCCATGGTAGCTCAGTCGGTGAGCGCTTACAAGAAAGGCAAAGTCACTGCCGAAACTGGTCCAGTGTAATAAATAAAAATATTGTACGGCTGTATGATATTTTTTTTCCAAAAGACAAAGGTCCCAGGCTCGAATACCCGTGTGGCACATTGTTTTTATTCTACCTATAAGTGTCATTGTGTGCGGCTCGGTTGTACAGTGGTAGAGTGCCAGACTATGAATCGAATGGTCGCGGGTTCGATCCCAACGAGTTCGTAGGAGTTTTAACTTTCATTTTCCACTTATTTGGCAGTGTTGCTGACGTGAAAAATATAGAATTGCACAGTGGTTCGGTATCCACGTTAAACTGTAGGTCCCCCTATAACTGGCTAGGAATGTCAGTTCGAACGTTGGAGGAAGGCAGCGGCATACCACCTCCAAACAGGTCCATGCCTAGTAAAGCACTGTGGTGTTCAAACTTATCTTCGGATTCTAGACTGTTTTACCTTTTTTTAAGTGTCATCATTATGGCAGGTACTGTGGGCCGGTTACAGTCTTTCCGGGGATTGGCAAAATGTTCAAATGTTTGTTAAGCTAAAGGGACTTAACTGCGAGGTCATCATCTTGTGTCTAGTTTCCGCCGGTTGTCCTAGGTGTCGGTGGCCGAGTAGAGAGAGACCGACACAGGGAAATAGGATGCACGACGCGTGTGCGGGTACAGACTCTGAGGTGACCAGCCAGTGGGACAGCAGAAACTAGAAACACTAAGCCAGATTAGAACAAGTTGTATATTTCGTAGAAATACGATAATACTTAACTTTTACAAAGTTCATGACTGCCAACTAAGCGTACTGCTGAAACATAGGTTAACTAAGTAGAGGCCTGCGTACTGACGAGTCCTAGTGCCTGTCCGAATCCCAAGTGAACGATGCAGTTCAGTGGTGGCCACGAGCGGGGTTGCAGCAGAGGGCGCTCGTGGCCGACGTCGTAAGAACGCCGCGGCGTCCTTGCATGGCGGCGCGCGGCGAAAGAACGTGGCGCGCAATTCAAGACTTGTGCGACACCACACATCAGTCCCTAAACTTACAAACTACTTATGAACTACCTTATACTAAAGACGATACAAACATTCATGCTAGATGGGAGATTCGAACCCACGACCGTAGCGGCCGTGTAAACTGCGACTGGCGCGCCGCAGACCACTCGGACACTGCGGCCGGCAGGGGATTAGCACCAGGCACATGAGTCAGTGGTAGAGATGACAAGCCATGTCAGCACATGCGAGTGACATGTGGGTGACACGTCGGCGACGCGCCAGTTTGAGCCGCGGTGCGACGCTGCCGCGGCCTGCAGAGCAGGTGCTCGCCAAAGCGCTCTATTTCGGTCGCGCCTCTTCAGCCGCCGCGGCGCGAGCCGGCGCGCTGACCCGGATAACAGCCAGCGTTCCGCACACCGTGCAGCTTATCTGCCAGCGATACCGACCGTTATCTGCCCGAGATAACGGCTCCGCGGGCGCGGCAGTCAGCCGGCCGCGTCGCCAGCGGCAGGTGCCATGAAGGCCGAGGCACAGCGAGAGCCACAGGTGAGCGGCACTGGCAGCCGGCGCCTCCACAACCAGACAGCCTCAGCTTGCGGACAGGGGAGGCTTCAAGCCGCGGTGCAATGGCCCAGCGCTCTATGGTGCCCTGCTGCGGAGCGCGCGCGGTGGCTCCTCGGCAGAGGTTCGAGTCCTCCCTCGGCGATGGTTTTCTGTGTGTTTATGTGTGTGAATGTGTGTATTTTAGTTTTAGACAGTTTAAATAGTTTGTAAACACAGGGAGTGATAACGTCAGTAGTTCAGTCCCCTAGATTTACGAACATTTCATTCTGTCGGATTTTAAAAGCCCTTTTATAAGCAAGTATTCGTTATAAGTAAACTAAAGAGCCCCCATTTTCATAGCCAGCTCTGAGCTGTTACCGAGGAAAAACTTCCTGAATAACGTCTCCCGACAAATCCGTCCTTTCATACAGAGTGACTTTTTTATCCATGCGACGACGCCGAACAAAAGAAGTCTAATCATCAGCTTCTTCTTTTCTTCTTCCTTAGCGTTTGTCCCGCTACTTTCGCTCGTTGTCGCCATTCCCTAAGATCGCGTTCCTGGCCACGGTGGAGACCTGAGATGTTGAGGGCTCCCATTTACATTTAAGTTAAAACCAATTTTTGCCACTGTCGTTTCATCTGCACTGAGGACATGTCCGTACCAACGTAGGCGGCTTTCCCTCATCTTATTTACTATAGATGTAACACGGTACAGCCTACGAACTTCATTGTTTGTGCCATGGTCGCGCAGCGTTAATCCTGGTGTGCACCACCTCATCATCTTTTTTTTATTACAGCTAGTCTCTGTTCCACTTCTTTTGTCGAAGTCCAGCGTTCAGTCCCATACATTGTAACTGGGCAAATTACCGATCGGAAAAATTTTGATTTTAGCTTGCTCGGAATTTTCCTGTCACGCCAGTACTCCAGTAGCAGAACGCCATTTAAGCCACTCATTCAAATGTTAAAATGTTTGTAGAGCTTATGGGACTTAACTACTGGGTCCTCAGTCCCTAAACTTACAAACTACTCATGAACTAGCGAATACTAACGACGGCACAAATATCCATGCCCGAGAGGGGCGATTCGAACCCCCGACAGTGGCCGTGCAGATCGTGACTGGCGCGCCTCAGTCCCCTCGACCACCGCGGCCGGCAAGCCACGCATTGCTCAGGCGGTTGGAAAATTCTGCACTGTGATTTCCGTCAGCTTCAGGTGTCAAGCCCCGCTACTTAAAGGTTCTTGTTGTTGGGAGATGAACACCATTGATTTCGATGCTAGCAACATCTTCTAAATGTGTGGAGAGATAACATGTCCGGCAATGCATGTTTACCAAGCTAGAGACGATTTATTCAATCATACTTTGCTACGGAGACTGTAGTCCAATAGGTGCTGTACCACGCACACACAGTTACAGTCCTCCAAGGTCTGCTCTATGATGGTGCTGAAGCCCACTTCACCGTCAACGTTCGGACGCATACGCATCTCAGTCGTGTCTTTAAATGTGTATAAATCTATAGGAACAAACTATCGCGTCTTCACTGGTCGATAAGGATGCATGGTACAGAGCGTTTTAGACCGCTGTCTCTGTAGCAAAGTATCACTGAAAAAATGGTGTAAATGCGACATGAAGTTGTCGAGGAAGCAGGCGACCGTGATGAAATGAACTGCTAACGCTTCAAAAAGCTGGTTAGTTCGCAGAATTTTTTATTGCAGGCCACACCTCTTGTACAGTGTGACTTCAGTGACGCATTTCGGTATTACCATCATCAGGTTTGTAACTACAAAAATAAAAACATTTGGCAAATAACAGTAGTAGGTGACTTACCGTAATATTGAAAAGTGATTATTTACATTATGTTACATATATTTAAGAAATATACACATATTTATAGACTAAAAACGTGATTACAGTAGGCACAGAAGAAGAAAACATTTTTTGCCAGCAGGTGGCATTTTACAGTGTATAGTAACGCCATGGCGCTCACGATAATGCATATACATAATATACAAGATGTCTTGTAATGATGTTTTTACTGTTGTAAGCTTACCACCCTCAGCTTTTCTATCAGTTGCCACCCTGTTCCGAGTATAAAAAGATGTTAGAGCAAATTTTAGTGCCCTAATTAAATAAATGACGCGCAACGAAATTCGCCTTACCACGGAAACTATGGCCACTAACTGGATAGCGGTGACAGTAGCTTATCTCAAGGGATGTGCCTAATATGATTTTCTATCTGAATATTATGCATACAGACAAGGATGGAGAATTAGTATAAAGAAAGCAGTTTCTCTTTTAACAAATTTACATTTATTCACAGAACTTGTCGTTACTCAATTAAGCAATAAATATTGTGGGATATTTCAGTTAAAACATTTAGAATACAATTAATATTTCGTGGAGGGATTAAGAAAGAGACCAAAAGCTTTCACATTCATTGTCTACCGGCTGGATTCCACAATCGTAGTACCATGATGTACTACCCACGTGGCGACACACACGTAAATTCAAAGTGGCACAAAGAAAATCTCCACATGAACTGAGCCTAATCCGCAAAGAACAGAACTCGTCCTAATTCCGTGAAAACGCTCCCAAAAATTTAGAAAATGGACTTCTCCTAACATTGTGTATGTACTGAACCACTTCCCTGCTAATCTGTTCCAAAATTGTCACGGAAATCAGACACACTTCCAAATACATTACCCTCGGAGACCTACATACTCACGTCCGTCCTCATCCAGCCTAAGAAACATTCTGCCGAAATATGGCTGCCCTCTAGCGTAACCGCCCTTCCCGTCCAACTTGGCCGGAGCCGTCTTGCAATTGGCCAGTCACCTAATGGGACCATCCTGCCAATTTCCGAATCGTGGAGGAATCGCAAATCACAAACAGCTATCTACCACGTCCCCCTAAGAGACCTCTCTGTTCAATACAGAAATAAAGTTGGCTAACCTAACTATGAGCATCTATGCCTTCCCAGCTGCAGCCTCGCACACACGAAGACACACACACACACACACACACACACACACACACTTGGTAGGATGGGGAGATGGGTGCTGTCGAGCAAAGTTCCTTATGTGAGGGGGGTTCACTTATTATGCCTGTAATTACAATAGTAATAATAATCATCATACATTCTTGTCTCCACTGATCCTAGCACTAGCACAGAAATGAATAATTAAGGTGGCACGAAAGGTCAAACACAAAAATAAAATTAGAAAGTAATGTGCACACAACACTGTGGCTTGCATGAAACAAGTATAAATTCAAGTAGGTCAAACGAAATGATACTACAGTATCGTTTCACTGTGACTGTTTCGTTCTTGAATATTATGTTTATAATTAACCACCAAATGTTCAACATCTGTCAAATTTACTGATCCCCAATTTTCTTAAATCCATGTATATCAGTAAGTGTGGCTGCGCCACATAGCAGGTATAACATAATGTAAATCATCACTTTTTAACATTATGATAAGTCACCTACTGCTGTTATTTGCCACATGTAAAATGTTTTTATTTTTTAGATACTAATCTGATGATGGTAACAAACGAAATGCGTCACTGAAGTCACACTGTATAAGAGGTCTGGCTTGCAATAAAAAAAAATTTGCGATCTAACCAGCTTTTCGCAGCACTACCAATTCAGGAATAAATGGTCTCTAGTATGAAAACCAAGCATTTCCGGACTTAAGCTCATTAGACCTTTATTCTTCCTTATCACCTCCTCCATCAATCCTTACAGTTTGTACTCGGTAGAAAAAAATCACCCTATATACCGCAATATTGTATAAGCAATTGTCAAGGCAGCGTGGCTCAAACAATTAGTAGCAGGTTACTAACCCGGCGCTCTCTGTAGGATTTCCGGTCCGAACGTTATTTTCATTTATTTTTCTTTCTTTTCTTTTACTATCTGACCGCTTATAATTCATTCTTCTACAATTTTGTCGACTAACTTCTGCATTGGCGTGCTATTAGTCCTCATTATTTATATTTCACTGATTTTGTCTAGAAATTAATTTAATTCTCGATTTATGTACATTTGTGACGTATGTTTTTAATTGACTGGAGAGACTTTTGCTGAAGTGCCTTCAATAGGTCCCAGTTTTAATAAGAGAGCAGAGGGAAATAGCATGGCGCAAAGATTCTGTCAAGATGCTTTTCTTGATTATGAATCAATTAAGAGTACTAATATTTCAAAATATGTTGAAATAAAAAAAATGTTCAAATGTTTGTACAGCTTATACGACTAAACTACGGGGTCATCAGTCCCTAAGCTTACAAACTACTTATGAACTACCTTATGCTAAGGACGGCACAAATATCCATGCCCGAGGGGGATTCGAACCCCCGGCCGTAGTGGCCGTGCAGACCGTGACTGGAGCGCCTCAGTCCCCTCGGCCACCGCGGACGGCTATGTTGAAATATTCTTTGTTTGCAACCAGTTGGTTACAACATTAGTAAATGTCAACGAAGTGACGACAATAAAAACAAGTTGCCAGTGCGAGGGATAGTATTTATGAAATGAGCATGGTGTAAACACAGTTTACGAAAAGTACCATCTGCATAAACCTACGTGAATTCCTTCCTTTGGGGACACATTAAAAGCCTCATGTGTGAGAGACGCGTCACATTTCAAGAAGATCCAGTTGTCCGAGTGCCTCTTGCTACTGAACATGGTCGACATGTCTGACGTCTTTTCTAATATACGCCGATCCATGCACCGTCGCTGTGAATATTGTATCTCTGTTGGTGGTCGCTCTTTCGAGCACCTCTTGCAATCTCAACAAACTTTTCGTCTTCAGACGACAATTGATTGTCGCTGACACCCATAAGGTAACATATAACTTACAAAGCTATTAAGACAGAGGATACTTTTTGTCAGTGGTATGTATTAGATTAAATACGTATGGAAATATTTTTATGAACCAAAAAGTGGAAATAAAACATATTAATTTAAGAGAGGGGAATATGTATACTGCATGTGATCATTTAATATTAAGCTGAAATTCTGTGTCATATGTTTGTTCTTTCTTGTAGGTGTTTCTTTACATCAAGTAGTACTTTACAATTTACATCATACGTATAGTTGAGTCATTCTTGTTTGGTCTCCAGGTTCTCTCGTGTTCTGTTAATCTGCCAAGCTCTACGTGACTGACCTATATATACTTTTCCACACTGTTTACATGTGATTCTGCATACATCACTTCGAACGAAAGGTTATTGTTTATCTCTACTGTTGAATGCATATTTTGATATTTGGTGTTGTAAAATGCGGTATTTGGCTCCGATATTTGTAAATAAACTATTGACATCAAAAATGTTCAAATGTTTATAAATTCTATGTGACTTAACTACGAGGTCATCAGTCCCTAAACTTACAAACTACTTACGAACTAGGACGGCACAAATATCCATGCCTGAGGGGGGATTCGAACCCCCGACCGTAGTGGCCGTGCTGACCGTGACTGGAGCGCCTCAGTCACCTCGGCCACCGCGGCCGGCCTTTTATTAGTAACAAAGTAACAAGGAACAGAAAGGATGACACTACTCGACGTAATGGAATTCCAGCTTTATGTAATTTAGGTAAGCCATATAATCTAACACAGAAGAAGAATCAGTTAGTAGTCATAAAAAAAGTGGGCGGTGCGCCATCCCATAAATGGATGAAATTAAAAAAAAAAAAAAAAAAAAAAAAAAAAAAAGTTAGCAAAAAGTTAAATCTCCGCACTATACACCTACATTTTACTACACGAACAACGAATTAAAATATTAATTCAAGAGTAAAGATAAATCGCAAACATTGCCTAATAGTCGTGTACATAAAATTACATGGAAATAAAGTGATAAAATATGCATAGGTAAATCAGTTAGAGCTGTGTCAGTTACACTAAGCCGGCCGCAATGGTCAAGTGGTCTGCGGCGCGTCAGTCACAGTCTGCACGAACGCTACGGTCGGGGGTTCGAATCCTCCTTCAGGCATGGATATTTGTGCCGTCTTTAGTATAAGGTAGTTCATAAGTAGTTTGTAAGTTTAGGGACTGATGACCTCGCAGTTAAGTCCCTTAAGCTTAACAAACATTTGAACATTTGAGTTACGCTATCAGACACGGGAGAATATGGAGATACACTTGGAAATAAACAAACATAAGACACAGGTAGATAGCTCATTAGTAAACGATCAAACCGATTTTCCACTTCCTTCTCTCTCAAATTAAGTTTCAGTAAAAAGTGATAAATTAATATATTGTATCCGTTGTTAGAAGTACATAGAGATTAACAATTTTTTTCCCATCTTACCACTAATAAAATATTTCTGTACGCATTTAATGCAATACATTCCACTGACGAAAAACTGTATCCTCTGTCATAATATCATTATAATCCTGTGTCTGCGACATTCAATTGTCACCTGAAGATGACCTAGGAAGCGGAAAAACACTTAGTGATCGACAAGATAAATATTAAACTTCCTGTCAGATTAAAATTGTATGCCGGAACCGGGACTCGAACCTGGGACCTTTGCCTTTCGCGGGCAAACGCTCTACCGACTGAGCTATCCTGACACGACTCACGACGCCGCTTCACAAGTTTACCTCCGCCAGTAACTCGCCTCCTACTTCCCAAACTTCACAGAATTCTCTTGCGAAACTTGCAAGACTAGCACTCCTGGAAGAAAGGATATGGTGGAGACATGGCTTAGCTACACCCTAAGGGATGTTTCCAGAATGAATCTTTCACTCTGCAGCGGAGTGTGCGCTGATATAGAACTTCCTGGCAGATTAAAATTGTGTGCCGGAACCGGGACTCGCAACTGGGACCTTTGCCTTTCGCGGGCAAGCGCTCTACCGACTGAACTATCTCGACACGACTCACGATGCCGCATCACAACTTTACGTCCGCCAATACCTCGCCTCCTACTTTCCAAACTTGAAGATAAATATGATTTGCAGAACATTTGAAAGTTTTTCTCCTTTGTTAATAGTATATTTGAAACCTATTTCATTTATCAAAGCACTTTCCTACAGTAAATAATAGAAATCCCCGATTCTAAAAAGTACGTGATCGAAGAAGTGGTTAGCACATTCTCTCGAAGTTTATTGAAATGTTACTAATGTTTAATGCGGCCTCAAAATTTCCGCTTCACACAAAACATTCACTCCGACCAAGTGGTAATAAACAACAATCATAGCTACGCGATGATCCTACTTACCAAGAACGTTGAATGAAAGCCGCGGCGGAGCGGTCGAGCGCATTCAGGCGCTATGCTGCGACGCGCGAGGCCATTCGCCGTCGGGGGTTCGAATCCCCCCTCAGGCATGGATGTTTGTGCAGTCTTTAGTATTAGGTAGTTCAAAAGTAGTTCATAAGTTTAGGGACTGATGATCCCGCAGTTAAGTCCCATGAGCTTCACAGAAATTTGAACATTTTGTTGAATGAAATGTTTGTTTCTTTCTGATTTGTTAGGTAGATTGTCGTGGATTCTCGCTATATTCGTTAACTACTTAGTGAACCAGTTTCTACAGATTTTTTTCCTTGATTTATCAGGCTAACACATTAAGATACTTCAGATGTGTGTGATTTAGGACCCACATGCTTACCAAACTGAGAGAACAAAAAGATAAAAAATCTACTTAAAAATATTTTCCTACAGTTGCATTACATTTTAGTAAAATTTGTCTAAGTATGATTTTATGAATACGCTAAGCTTAGCACCGTTGAGTTCCGAAGATTTATAATTAATTCATTATTATTCAGAAAGGGGAAAAAGCGTCAACGCTTTAATTTTACGAGAAGCATTCGACTGTCAAGTTCATCAGAAAAACTGAAAAGCAGGCTGATAGTCAGATCAAAACCAGAATTTTGCCATGATGAAATAAAAATAACCGTAAATTACATATTTATTATTTTCTAGTTATTGATAGTATTATTTCCAATTAAAAATAGTTTTAATTTATATTGTAGAACAAAAGATTTCTTAGTCTAAAATGAGAATTTAAATTTACTTCGAACCATTAACTAGACTAAGAGTTAGGTGGCAGAACTTTAGGACTTGGAAAGGTGGAGCTTTCATAAACCAGCCAGAGTGTACGTGTCAAATCACTCCTGCGTTTTGTTTACGTATCATTCACTGTTCACACGAACTTACGCCTTTTCCGTTAATAGAGATGTAGATGTGACGATACATTTTATTCTACTTGGTTATGGGTACGTAATTACTAGGGCAGGATAAAAATTAATGAGAACTATTACTTTCCCCTGAATGACTTTATTGACACAGGTACTTGTACACTGAAGAGCCAAAGAAACTGGTATAGACATGCGTATGAAAACACAGAAATATGTAAACACTCAGAGGAGGGCAGTGAGCCGGAAACGCCTATATAAGACAACAGGTGTCTGGCGCAGGCGTAAGATCGGCTACTGCTGCTACAGTGGCAGGTTGTCAGGATTTAAGTGAGTTTAGAGGTGGTGTTAGAGTCGGTGTATGAGAGCATCTGCAAGGTAGCGATGAGGAGTGCATTTTCAGGAGTGCACCGTGATAATTAGGTATCCGGTGAAACAGCAAATATCCGACATCGCCACGCCCGGAAAAAGATTCTGCAATAATAGGATTAACGACGACTGAAGAGATTCCTTCATTGTGACAGAAGTGCAACCCTTCCCCAAATTCCTAAGGATTTGAATGCAGAGCAAAGAACTAGGTGAGCGTGCGAACCCTTCAACGAAATATTACAGCTATACACAAATACGTGTCCACTTTCTGTCAGCAGAAGACAAAGATTTTCGTCTCCCCTGCATCCGTCAACATCAACGTTGAACTGTTGATAACTGGAAACGTGTTGCCTAGTCAGACGGGTCTCGTTTCCAATTTACGAGCGGATCGCCATTTACGAGTATGGAGGCAATCTCATGAATCCAAGAACTCGGCATGTCAGCACAGGACTGTTCAAGCTGATGGACGCTTCGTAACGGCGCGGGGCGTGTACAGTTGGAATGATACGACTCTGGCAGGTACAATGTAACGGACACGTCCTGGCTGATCGGCTGCATCCAATCATGTCCACTGTACATTCCGATTGACAGGCAATTTCAGCAGGACAATGCGCCATCCCATATGTCCAAAATAGCTACCGAGTGGCATCAGGAACACTCTTCTGAGCTTAAACACCCGATGGCCACCATACTCCCCAGCATAAACATTATTGAGCACGTCTGAGATGCCTAGCAACATGCTGTTCAGAGGACATTCCACCCGCTCGTAGTCTTCCGAGTTTACGGAGCCTATAGGATGAATGGTGACAGTTCCCTCCAACACTACTTCAAACATTAGTTGAATCAACGGCATGTCGAGCTACGGCACTTCTGCGTGGTCTGGGATGCCTACACGATATTAGGCAGTGCCTTTGGCTCTTCAGTGCAGTCACATGCCTTACTCTTTGATATCAGAGGTGATACTGTCATTCCATACTGCTACAATGTTAACAATGGAGAGCCCAAGTTGGAATTCACACATATAAGGAGGATGGGTTACAACTTGCCACAAAGAAGATCATCGACCTACAAACAAGCACGTTAAAAAGACAATCACATGCACAATCTAGCTAATAGCTACAGATTTCAGACCCACTAGATTTGGGGTACATTAATTCTTATAAAAATAAGTACATGCAAAAATATTTTATATCAACAAATTAAAGTCCTGATTGATAGAAGTCATATGCAGTGTGACATCAAACGGTCCCATGATTTTATTTCCTCTGCGTGGTCATTTTGTAAGAATTACATTCACAAAACTTGAACTGTTGATATGAACTAAAAGATATCCCAAAAACTGGTCGATACATTTTTGTCATAGTTTAGCCTGGGTTTTAGTGGAGAGAACACAAATTAACAAGCATAAAAAGTGTCTGAAAGTGAGGTGTAAGGTGCCCATTCATTGGCGACAATATCTCAAGAGCACGGATGGTAGCAAGGATAGTTGTGGAGCACATGCATATCACCTGTGATAAATTCAAAACTTCCAGTCAACAGCCGTACGGCTCTCTGAAATGGCCCTTTCGCTTGGGTGATCAGTGCAGGGGAGATGGTTCTATCTGATTGAGGAATCAGTCATGGCAGACACGTATATTCAACGTCGACATCGATGTTGAGCCAATAAACATGACACTGACTAATGCTTTATGTACATCATCCCTCACTGTGTTGCATGAAAAAACTAGAGAATGTGGGGCTGCAGATGATGTGGTATGTTTGCCGGGTACTCAGAGCCCTCTGTGGCCAATGTCAAGATGTTCTACAATTTGTTGAGCTGAGAGCTGCAGAGTGAAAGTTTCATTCTGGAAACGTCCCTTAGGCTGTGGCTAAGCCATGTATCCACCATATCCTTTCTTCCAGGAGTGCTAGTTCTGCAAGGTTCGCAGGAGAGCTTCTGTGGAGTTTGGAAAGTAGGAGACAAGGTACTGGCGAAAGTAAAGTTGTGAGGCGGCATCGTGAGTCGTGTCGGGATAGCTCAGTCGGTAGAGCGCTTGCCCGCGAAAGGCAAAGGTCCCAGGTTCGAGTCCCAGTTCCGGCACACAATTTTAATCTGCCAGGAAGTTTCATATCAGCGCACACTCCGCTGCAGAGTGAAAAGTTTCATTCTGGACATGGATAATGTCATACCTGTTGTTATACCGGTATTTTCTGTGTGTTCTTTCCAATTTAAGTTGTTCGTGATTGAAATTATAAGGTATTTAGTTTAATTTACAGCCTGTATATTTGATTGATTTATGACGTAAATAAAGTTCAGCGGATTTCTTTTAGTGCTGATATGGATGACTTCACACTTTTCTTTATTCTGGGTTAATTGCTAATTTTTACATCGTGCAGATATCATATCTAAATCATTTTTCAGCTGCTTTTGATCTTCGGGTGACATCAGTAACCCATAAACGACAGCATCAACCCTCAAACAGAAACGTATGTTCAGACTGTAAAGATAATTTTTCTGTCGTTTAATGGAATGTAATAAAACACCACTGATTGCTGAAACTTCAGCGAAACATGTATGGGTAACAAAAGAAGAAAAAATTGTCTTTTGATCAAGCCACATTCCACCCGAATAATACCATATCTTCAAGTTGTAAAGGTATCTTTTATTACTTTTCGCTGCAATGCATGTTCAAAACATAATACTGAAATAACTTACTGGCACGTGTAGATGCAGTTAAGTGGGCCTCCTCCCATTAATTTCCAGGAAAGCTTGGACGATATGCTAGATGCCTATACATGATGTCCCACAACTGTGATCCTATTAACATAAAGAATTTCCTATTCTCTCTTGGAGGATACTCTAGATGTTTCTACATGTTAACACAGGAGATATGGTCAATAGAGAGGGTTCTGACAGAAATGATCACTATCAGAATAGCTATTAAAGTTAATATCTATAAGAACTTGCTAATCTCTTCTCCTGCGATATCTATGTATTTCATAAGTTCAGCGGTGGTAGTTTGGTCTAAAATAAACAAACTTCCGTTGAACCTGGGCTCTAAAATGCATCAGTTAAGAACAATGAGACTTGTTCATCTTGGTTACTCTCAAACGCTTATCTTCTAATGAACAGTTTCTCACAGCCACTAAGATACGCATGTTTACTAGAAAAAATTTCTCCTTGGTTTTGTCCACTCTTTGTATGTCTTAAGATACGCGTTTTGGATTCCATGTTTTATAGTCATTTTTGTTTCGAATGATTGTTCCTGTTACCTCCCTGAACATTTACCATTCTCCTGAAACACCATATATAAGAGAAGTATTGAGTGAATGAAAGAACGCTTCAGACGCAGCACATTACAATACACATACTACTTGCGATTGGAAGGTTGTGACATCTCTTATCACCCGCTGCTCTTTGCAACATCTATCAGAAGAAGTAATTATCTATATTTTTAATATTTGTCGTTTTGTTGATTTGTTGCTGACATTTTACTGAGCTGTACATAAACAGTTTTAGAATTGACCGGAAGCTATTAATCAGCGAGCTGCGTATATTAATCATACTCATTGCAGAGACTGACACATTGGAGATTATTAGACTATCTCTTGTGTAAAAAATGTCCTGAAGCAGCTGCATGTACTTGACTGACATGTTTTTAGCTAGTACTGACAGGACAGATAGCTCCTAAGGCCTGCAATCATTTGAACCGACAAATAAATGACTACAAGACTGCATTCACTGGAATTTGCGTACACTGGAATCACCAGGGCCTACTATTATGTTCCACAGCACCAAATTGTGGAACAAGCAGCATGCCGGCCGCGGTGGCCGAGGGAACTGAGGCGCTTCAGTCACGGTCTGCACGGCCACTACTGTCAGGGGTTCGAATCCCCCCTCGGGCATGGATATTTGTGCCGTCCTTAGGATAAGCTAGTTGATAAGTAGTTTGCAAGTTTAGGGACTAATAACCCCGTATTAAGTCCCATAAGTTCTACAAACATTTGAACATTTTTGAACAAGCTGCATCGTCATGGAACCAACCAGTACATAAGATTGTAACAAAGAGTATAACAGATAAAGTGAAACGCATAGCAATCCTAATCATGAGTATAAAGAACCAATAACGTAACACAGAAATTACTTTGATTTGTCAATTTTGCAGGGATTCCTGGACAGAATAGGAAGAATGAGCCATGAGGAAACTTTTCAGTTAAGCCCTGAAAGTCCGAGGATTACTACTAAGCATTTTGAATTCTTGTATCAGTTTATTATAAATGGATACAGCAGAATACTGCACACCTTTCTGCACAAGATGAAGGAGGTATGATCCAAATGCAGATTCGCTTTCTGTCTAGTACTGACTGAGTGAAAGCTGCTAATTATTGGGAATACTAAATATTGTTAAACGACGTAAAAGGAAATATGTACTGAGACGCCAATGTCAGAATTCCCAGGCTACTAAACAGGGGATTCGAATCCCCCCTCGGGCATGGATGTTTGTGTCGTCTTTAGTATAAGGTAGTTCATAAATAGTTTGTAAGTTTAGGGACTGATGACCCCGCAGTTAAGTCCCTTAAGCGTAACAAACGTTTGAACATTTGAACTAAACGAGGGTCGACACGACGTACCCGAGCTACCGTTTTTAAACCAGAGGCGTTACCCCGAAAATAGCACCATATGCCATAAACTATGAAAATAAGCAAAGTAGACTACTTTTCGTGTTCAACTACCACTTATTTCAGAAACTGTTCTAACGATAAGAACACAGCATTTAGGTTTTGAACAAGATTCTGAACATGGGCTTTCCACGACAGCTTACTGTCTATTTCAATGCC
Organism: Locusta migratoria; assembly: GCA_026315105.1. Classification (NCBI taxonomy): domain Eukaryota; kingdom Metazoa; phylum Arthropoda; class Insecta; order Orthoptera; family Acrididae; genus Locusta; species Locusta migratoria. Next base: position 362,994,555 of record CM048744.1, read on the forward strand.
TAGTAATTTTAACTGTTTAGTCTCACTTATCAAGTACCCACTATTTTAAACTGTTAGTTTTGTTGAGTTGTGTGTTAGAAACGATAAAAACTGAGTCTTACTGTGATTTAGCATCAATTTATTTTCTACAAACCATGAATTTATCTCTTTAACTGCATTATTTGATACTGCGTCAGTATTGCCAAAAGCCGGCCGCAGTGCCCGAGCGGTCTGCGGCGTGTCAGTCACGGTCTTCACGGCCCTGCGGTCGGGGATTCGAATCCCCACTCGGGCATGGATGTTTGTGCCGTCTTTAGTGTAAGCTAGTTCAAAATGTTTATAGAGCTTATGGGACTTAACTACGGTGTCATCAGTCCCTAAACTTACAAACAACTTATGAACTAGCTAATACTAAGGACGACACAAATATCCATGCCCGAGGGGGGATTCGAACCCCCGACCGTAGTGGCCGTGCAGACTGTGACTGGCGCCGCATACGGCTCGGCCACCGCGGCCGGCTGTAAGTTAGTTCATAAGTAGTTTGTAACTTCAGGGACTGATGACGCTGTAGTTAAGTCTCATAAGTTCTACAACCATTTATTTTAGTATTGTCAACAGCATCCTTTATACCAGTGTCATCAGCAAACAGGCTCTCCACGGGATTCAGCCAGAACGTAGAATCGAAAATGAGCTACGATAACATGGAACCGCGAACTTTCAGACAACCAACAATGCTGAATCCTAGCTTCCATCAACCAAGGGAGGTGTGTTGGGTACAGTTGAATAGATACCGGACTGAAGAACGTATGTGCAGATACAGCTTGCACGAGTGGGGCTTTTCTAGTGACAGTATGCGTGGGAGTGGTGATATATAGACTCTGAGCCACACTGTAAATGGGTGTCCTATCAGATGTTTCCCTAGTGGCACTGACGGTTTCTGATATGTCAAGTCCGTATGTGGGCTGGGCAGTTTAATATTCATCTGTTGTTGTTGTAGTCTTCAGTTCACAGCCTGGTTTGACGCAGCTCTCCGCACTATCGTGTCATGTGCAAGCCTGTTCATCTGAGAATACATGCCAGCCGCGGTGGACGAGCGTTTTTGCGGCGCGTCAGTCACAGTCTGCACGGCCACTACGGTCGGGGGTATGAATCCCCCCTCGGGCATGCATATTTGTGCCGTTCTTAGTATTAGCTATATCATAAGTAGTTTGTAAGTTTAGGGACTGATGACCCCGTAGTTAAGTCCCATAAGCTCTACAAACATTTCAACATTTGAGAATACATACAGCAACTTACATCCTTTTGAATCTGCTTACTGTAGTCGTCCATCGGTCTCTCTCTACGATTTTTACCCCACATATATCTTTTTAATGATAAGTTGAAGATTCCTTAATGTCTCAGAATTAGTCCCACTTACCTATCCCTTTTCTTAGTCATAACATGCCAGAAACTCCTATTCTTTCCATTTTTGTTGATCACCTCCTCATTCGTTACGTGATCTACACATCTAATTTTCATCATTCGTCTGTAGTTTTATATGTCAAAAGCTTCTATCATCTTTTTGTATGAACTCCTTATTGTCCACGTTTCACTCACATGCAATGTTACACTCCAGACAAATGCTTTCAGAAATGACTTCCTAACATTTAAATTAATATTGGATGTTAACAAGATTCGCTTCTTCAGAAAAGCTTTTCTTCCCACAGTCATTCTGCTATTTATATCTTCTCTACTTCGCCCATCAGGAGTTATTTTGCTACGCAAATAACGAAACTCATCCAATACCTTTATTGTCTCATTGCCTAATCTAATTCCTTCAGCATCGCCTGATTTTCTTATACTGCGTTCCATTACCCTCGTTTTACTCTTTTTAATGTTCATCTTATACCTTCTTTTCAAGACACTGCCCATTCCGTTTAATTGCTCCACCAGGTTCTTTGCTGTCTCTTCCCTGGACTTTAATTCCTCCTCCAAATTTCTCCTTGCATTCCTTCACTGCTTGCTCAATGTAAAGATTGGACAACATTGGGGAAAGGCTCCAACCGTTTGTTACTCCCATCGCAACCACTGCGACCCTTTCATGACCTTAGACTCTAATAATTGCTGTCTGGTTTTTGTACAAGTCGAATATAACTCTTCGCTCCCTATATTTTACCCCTGCTACCTTCAGAATCATCTGTTGTAGATAATTCCATACGTTTATCTGTTCATGTCTTCGTCGTGTGTATTGGAGTTGTTGTAAGTGATCTATACACTGATAATAACAAGGATGGATGTTGGGCTTTGCTGGAGATACGCGGGACGCCGCAGCCTGCACCAGCGGCCACGACCACGGTGGGACCACGTGTGCTGTCGCCGCGGCAGCTCCGCTACCTGAGCTGTCAGAGCTGACCGCGCGATTGCCGGCCGCCACTTCCGCCCCGCTGCCTGCAGACTTGGCACGTGACCCACCCACCTGGCCAGTTGAGCTGCCACTCATTGCTCCTGCCAGTACCTCTTGCGATGCCGCTCTGCAACCGTCTCTGTTCGTTCCATTTCTCCGTCTCCACTAATGGACAAACTCAGTGCATCGTACTTGTCAACCGATTCATCACCAAATACGAGAGTTGTAGCTTAAATAGTGGTATTTGTCTCTGATGGCACACGTTCTTGACATACCGACCTTACCTCCGTCCTCGCCCGTCCCATGTTACCGACATGCGCTCAATCGAGGGAAACAGTCACTTGTGAGCGAGAGGTCAAAGGTAACGGTGTCACTGTTTTCGAAACAGACCGTCATTGCACAGTATTACTGTTCGTTTTTGGAGCATCACCTGCGACCATCTTCGCGAAAGAATATAAAAAATAAGTGTTCGAATATTTGTAAAGCTTATGGGACTTAACTGCAGGGTCATCAGTCACTACACTTACAAACTGTTTATAAACTAGCTTATCCTAAAGATGGAACAAACATCCATGCCCGAGGGACCTTGCGCATCGTAGCATAGCGCCTCGCATACACCGCAAGCTGTGGCTGCTCTGTTCGGTCGATGGGACTGGAAAGTACTGTGCCATCCACCACACACCCTGGACTTAAGTCCTTTTTTTTTTTTTAATTCCGAAGAGGAAGGAACCACTTCGAGGTATTCGCTTCAGAATTGTTCCGCAGATTCGACAGGCAGTAGACCGCTCATTTCGCACGATCAACAAGACAGGATCTGCTAACAGTATACTACGCCATCGCTGGCAACGGGTTCTACACTACACTGATGACGACTTCGAAGGACCGTAAGAGGTGCAAACATGTAACGCTTTTGTATCCGTTGCGAATAAATAATTCCCATTATTTAAGTTCAAACCCTCGTACAACGCACATGTCGAGCAAGTGTTTTACTTTACCCTGTACATATGTACAACAGGCTTCATTTCACAGAATTAAAAACAACCAGAGGACCCGTGTGAATACTTCGCACCGTTAGTGGAATGACAAAAAAGTTAGGAAAAATTGGATGCTGAATATTCACGCATAGATTTCTTCAAAATCATCAGTGCAAGTGTTTAAAAGCGTAAATGAAAGACCTTGATCCGCTGATTGTTGTTAGGCCAAAAAGAATTGCTTGCCTTAATTGGAACCGAAGATATCGTAAAACAAACCGATTAAAATATTCAATCCAAGAGCAGAAGACTACTGCGTTTGAGTAAAGAATGGAGAAAATTACCTTTATTATTATACTCGAAGACAAAACTGCTAATGAATATATTTCGGATAAAACAAAAATGAAGGAAATCGGTTGGATAGAACGACCTGCCCGACTGACTTTAGTTTACAGAACACCCCCATAAGAAATATAAAGAACAAAATCGCATTTGCGTATAGAAAAAGGAAGGCTAGAGTTATGTAAATTCTGATACTTGATGACTCTGGATGAATAGCTTTCATTTAAAACAAAAATGAAGGAATTCGGCTGGGTAATTTGGCCTGACCGACTAACTTTATTTTTCGTAGATTCTTTTAATATATAAGATTACCGACTCTGCATCCAAACAAGGTTCCTGGATGGTTGCCATCGGTTGTAAACTGCTACTGGAACTGCAAATCCCCTCACAAGTACAATGCCGGAAATAAAAATTAGTACAGCTTCTTATAAGTTTCCAATTTACCCAAGATTACTTTATGAAATAATACGTACCGGAGGATTACATTTACAGATCAATAGCTCAGGCGGTGCTGAGGTAATATGTGTCGATCCCTGCTGAAACACCCATATTAGTTTCCAGCATCCATTCGATCATAATTTGGAATACATTATTGATTAGCTACAAAAGAAAAGAAAAGCCAAGATCGCTGTTTGATTTATTTATTGATTGACGACCGGTTTCGATGTGCTGTGCGATCAGCTACTGGTCGCATCCTTATATATATCAATGTAGTCATGTTTTTTTGAAAAGAAGGACGATCAATAGAAAGTTCAACATTGCAATTAATCAAGATATAAAATTTACAGGTGCAAGAAAGTACTAGCAATTGTATTAATATTACTTATTCAATTATGGGACCTGTTTCGGTGTTATAATCACGCCATCTTCAGGACCCCATTGTGCAACTGTCAGTACTAGCACATTAGAAAAGGGCAGCCGTTAACACCGGTAGCCGTAAATTTGTTAAGGCCTTTCATGTCAGAAATACAACGACAACGACATTTCTGACATGAGTGGACTAATAAATTTACGGCTACCGGTGTTAACGGCTGCCCTTTTCTAATGTGCTAGTACTGACAGTTGCACAATGGGGTCCTGAAGATGGCGTGATTATAACACTGAAACAGGTCGCGTAATTGAATAAGTAATATTAATACAGCTGCTGGTACTTATTTCCACCTTCACATTTATCAGCTGTAGTTCCAACCCATTGATTATGGAGAGCATTAAAAATAAAATTTTCATGTTATACTATGGACTACTTTTAAGAGTCTCTCCGTTTTTCGTAATTTATCTCAGTACTTCATGTTTCGAAAATGAAACTTTTACTCTGCAGCGAAATGTGCGCTAAAATAAAACTTCCTAGCAGATTAAATTTGTGTGCCGGAACCGGGATTGGATCCTGGAACCTTTGTCTTTCCGTTCGCGAAAGGCAAAAGTCCCAGATACAATACCGGTTCCGGCACACAAATTTAATCTGCTAGTAAGTATCAACTTCATGTTAATTGCTGTTGACAGATTTGTTATTACTTCTTCTCATTTATACTTGGAATGGTGTATAAATTTTTTATATTGGGAGAATAGCTAAAGGCCGCAGTGGAGTAGCCGAGCGGTCTAAAGCGTCTCGCTGCGGAGCGCGCGGTTGCTCGTCGCGGAGGTTCGAGTCCTCCCTGGGGCATGGGTGTGTGTGTTGTCCTTAGATTAGTTTACCTTAGTTTAAGTAGTTTGTAAGCTACAGACTCATGACCACGCAGTTTGGTCCGATAGATTTACAAACATTTGAACATTTCAGTAGCTAAAGTAGGTCTTTCAACGCGTGCCTTCAACGTGGGATTGAAAATGGAGGATTGTTCTGCTTGTACTATACAGTGCTCTACCCTTCTCAGCCGAGGGGACTGCGGCGCGCTAGTCACGGTCTGCACGGCCACTACGATCGGGGGTTCGAATACTTCCTCGGGCATGGATATTTGTGCCGTCCTTAGTGTTAGCTAGTTCTTAAGTAGTTTGTAAGTTTACCAACATTTGAACATTTTCTACCCTTCTCGACATAGAAAAAGTATCTCAGAGAATAACCTATGAAAGAGCCAGTAAATGACTACAAACGAGCCCCTTCACACGGTCGCTGTCATTGAATGGACACAGGCTCGAGGCGCACGGCACGTGGTCGCCGTTGGCGGACTGACGGGCCACTCAGCGGCTGTTGTTTCTACGCGATCAACAGAGCAGGCGGACAGGCGGCAGAGAGGCGGCTTGTAGCGGCTCGCGGGCCAGCGCCCCGTGTTTACAGAAGCCCTCCAACTGGCCAGCCGCGGCCGGCCTTGGCGGCCCTCCAGGCGCGGCAATCCACGTGCGAACGCGCCGGCCACTCAGAAATAGGGCCAGATACCGCGGCCCGTCTGCCGCCGGAATAGCCCGCCAGAGCCGCCGACCAACCTCTCAGTGTCCGGCATGCCGCTCTTCACTGGAGACACGCGCCTCTACCGAACAGCCTGAGCAACTCACTGTAGAGCAGCACAGTTGCACATGTTTTCTTGTTACTTCTTCTTTGTTTTTATGAACTGCAGGCGGAATACATTAACTCAGTGGGTCCAAATGTTTTTGCAATGGGATCCACAATATTACTGGAAAAATTTTCGCGACCCATCATACACTGAATAGCCGTGGAAATTGGTATAGGCATGTGTATGGAAATACAAAAGGGATATGTAAACACTCATCACGACCAATGTAAGACAACACGTGTCCACTGCAAGACGTTATACCGGTTACTGCTTGTTACAAAGGCAAGTGATCACGATTTATAGCTCATAGTCGGCGTACGGGGGATGGGACAAAGCATCTCCAAGGAAGCGCTGAGGTGGGGATTTTCTCGTACGACCATGTCACGGCTGCTACGTGAATATCAAGTAGACGGTAAAACGTCAAATCTCCAACAACGCTGCGGCCAGAAAAAGATCGCCTAAGAACGAGAGCAACGACCACTGAAGAGGATCGTCAAACATGGCAGAACTCCAAACCTTTAGAAAATTGCTGCGAATTTCAATTCTACACCGTCAAGTGTAAATGTGCGGACCATTGGATGAAATATCATCGATATGGGCTGCTAGAGGCGCTCGTGTACCATTGCTGACTGCAAGACACTGCAAATGTTCAAATGTTTGTTAAGCTTATGGGACTTAACGACGGGGTCATCAGTCGCTAAACTTACAAACTACTTATGAAATACTTACGAACTAGGACGGCACAAATATCCATGCCCAAGGGGGGATTCGAACCCCCGACCGTAGTGGCCGTGCTGACCGTGACTGGAGCGCCTCTTCACTTCGGCCACCGCGGCCGGCTAGGTGCTAACCTGCATCTATTTATGTCCAATGTGCATTCAGACGGACAATTCCAGCAGGACAATGCGAACCCCCACACGTCCGGAATTGCTACAGAGCTGCTGCAGGAACACTCTTCTGAGTTCTCCGATGGCCACCAAACAGTCCAGTCGTGAACTTTATTGAGCATATCTGGGATGTCTTGCAACTCGCTATTGAGATCTCAACCCCCTCCTAGTCCTACGGATCTGTGGACAGCCCTGCGGAATACACGTCGTCAGTTTTTTTAGCACTACTCCTTGTCACGTGGTCTTGCGCACTTTGCGTCCTCCCAAGGGGAGGGGGGCGCCCACACGATATTTGGCAGGTGCACCAGTTTCGTTGGCTCTTCAATGTACATATAAAGGATAGAAAAAAAATTGAACTCTGTATAGCTGATGCCAGTAGAAACCAAAATTACTAATGTTGTGTAGCTCGAAAATGCACCAGTTTTAAACTACTGAAATTTGCCGCCACGCGCTCCGATTGAAAGCGAGATTGCCCTGCAGTCATTCGCCAGTTGACCAGCAGCGAAAGACATTGAGAAGGTTCAGAGAAGGGCAGCTCGTTTTGTTTTATCACGTTACGGGGGGGAAGCGTCACGGAAATGTTGCACGAGTTGAGATGAAAATCATTAAAAGAACGAGATTATTCGTTGCGACGAGATCTATTCTCAAATTTCAATCACCGACTTTAACTTCTGGATGTGAAAATATTTTGCTAGCACCCACCTACATAGCGAGACATGACCATCCCAATAAAATAATAGGAATCAGATCGAAAACGAAACGATTTAGGTGCTCTTTCTTCCAGCGCGCTGTTAGAGGATGGAACGGTAGAGAAAGGTTTTGGAAGTGGTTAATGAACCCTCTGCCAGGCACTTAAATGTGATTTGGAGAGTATTTATATAGATGTAGAACGATTCCCGACGGCGTGGAAGCGACGTAACGGCGCGTCATCATCTTGAAACATCTCATAACGGTCAGGTTGTTAGAAGGCCAAATATGGTTAGAGATTGTCTCCGAATAGCGCAAAATAGCTTGGGCCATTCAAATGCTCTCCCATAACAATTGTGAGGCCTATTCCACCGCCTTGGTCAATACCTGTCTGGCAGGCGGGTCCACCGAGTCGTGTATTTTGCGACTCACACAGTGATTACATTAGGTTAGGTTACATGCGTTGTTGCTTCCATAGGTCAATATTGAAGAGATCGTGGTGGATGTGAAACATGTCAGTATTTATTTACTTTTGTTTTACTTTTTTTACAAGCTGATGTATGGATACATACATCATTTGGTTCTATTAAAAAATTCGTCAGTTGTGTAGGAGTTGGTCACTAGTAGGTCTTTCAGGTTCTTCTTTAACTGATCTTTATTTGTAGCTTATTTTTTAGTGTTGCTGTTAAATTATTGAAAATGTGTGTTCCTTAGTAGTGGACCCCTTTTTGAGGTAAAGTAAGTGCTTGTGAGCTCTTGTGTAGATCGTATGTGTCGCTAGTATTGTAAGTATGAACTGAGCTGTTTGTTAGAAAAAGGGATACACTGCTTATGAAAATTTCATCAAGGAATAAATATACTGAGAGGCAGTAGTTAGTAGACCCAGTTATTTGTCGCGGTGGAGTAGCCAAGCGGTCTAACACGTCTCGCTGCGGAGCGCTCGGTTGCTCGCCGTGAGAGGTTCGAGTCCTCCCTGGGGCATGGGTGCGTGTGTTTGTCCTTAGGTTAGTTTACCTTAGGTTAAGTAGTTCGTAAGCTACGGATTGATGAGCACGCAGTTTGGTCTGATAGATTTACAAATATTTGAACATTTTTGAACCCGGTTCTTTGAAGAGACTTCTAACGATGTCCGAGAATTTTCTCCACAAACAATACGTATTACACGCTTTTGGACTATGAAAACCTTTTACTTCACTTGAAAAGTTGTCCCAAAATATTGTAGTATACCACATTATGGAACGATAGCACGCAAAGTATGTGAGCATTTTTATTTTTATGTCGTTTCTGCAGTTATGTGGTGTGCATCGCAACTTAAGTTGTAATCCCAAGAAAGTTTACCGGTTCAAGACAACGGAACATTGAAAATCTATCAAAAAGCACTGTTCTTGATAAGGTTTGTTGTAACAACATATCTGCCATTAATGTAATCAGATGATTGTAAGATGCAACTTAGGGCACAGGATTCATTTACGACTGCTGTATCGCAATAAGAGCCGTAGCTCACCACATTCAGTCGGATAGCAGACCTTTGTAATAAAGAAACCGAGAGAAAATGTTATCGATAAACATTCAGCAAACATGATCCCACGTCCGCAAAGAACGGACATACCCAAAGGGGAGACGGGAAGAAGGGGAGAGGAATTGTGGAGAGTCCCGGACAGACTAAAACTTGTGTTTTTAATTGATACCCCATATTATTTCTTATGTAGTCAATAGCATGAAAAATCACAAAGAGGAATGGGGTTGGTTGCATCGCAATAAGTCAAACCGGAGAAACCCCCTTGACGGCCAGATCAGCCTCTCTATTGCTGGAATCCCCACATGACTTAGTACCGAAAGGATGCTTCCTCCGCTGTTAGAGGTGGTACAGTTTCAGGAGAGGGACAGAGTCGGGGAATGGATGCAGAGGAGAAGGTAGATATAAGGCGAGAAAGAGGTGGACAGGAAAAGAGGGAAGAGGGTAGGCGGTGTATAGAGAGGGAGGCGGAGATGGTGAGAGAGAGAGAGAGAGAGAGAGAGAGAGAGAAGGCAGGAAGAGATGGTGGGCAGAAGGAAGGATAGGAGGAAAGGGGCAGAGACGGGGGATGGATAGAGAAGGAAGACGAGGAGTAGGAAGGGGGAGGAGGTAGATAGATGCGAGATGAAGCAGGACAGTGTGAGGAGATGGGGAATCAAGCTTTTTACATGCTCCAGAAAACCGACTAAATGTATTTTTATACAGAAAATATAGTGAATAATGATGTACTATTCCCCTGCAGGGCGTTTTCTCTGTGTTTTGGCACAGGTTCATACAGTTGCTGGAAGAACAGTGGTTGGCAGTGACTGCCAATAAGCTGCGGTTGGTAAAACCAACTGTCCGACAGTGGCGGTCCTCCTGGGGTCACCCAGGGGCGATGAAGTGATCCTGACACGTCCTCCCATCGGGCACTGCCTCCTTACACATGGCTTTTTGTCCGTTCCGTACGCCATATTTCAACCGAGTGTTTGTTGTGCTGAAAGGGCAGAGGGGACTTGGTAGGGATTTACCCTCTATTTTACAACCTTTGACAATAAAGTCCGATGAATAGTCCTGTAAAATTAAATTAGATGAACTACGAGCTACAGTTACCTTACTGTTCTTCGAAATATTCACTTCCCGTAACTATACACCGCTGAGTTCTGCGATATATGTCCTGGAAACTTTGCACGAAGTCTTCCTTTCGAGTGGTGTTTAAAATTCCTGTTACATTTCTTCGAATGTCACGAATATCGTGAAGTATCTTTCATGTCGAAGCGAGTTTGAATCGAGGGAATAGGAAAAAGTCTGAGGATTGAGATCCCGCGAGATGGTGACTGTTCAAGTTGAATGACAACTCTCGCCCACACACAGCCAATATCGTCAAACAGTTCCTGGCACAAAAGGGGCGGTGAAACTTTATCATCCACCATCTCACCGGATCTCGATCCTCCAGACTTTTCCTGTTCCCTCGACTCAAACTCGTTTTTAAGGGAAGGAGATTTGACGATATTTCCGACATCTAGCGAAACGTGACGAGATATTCGAACACCATCACAAAGGAAGACTTCGTGCAGAGTTTCCAGTACATATATCGCAGAGCTCAGCGGTACATTGGTGTGGGAGTTGACCAAGTCCAGTAAGGTAACTGTAGTTCATAGTTCATCTACGTTAATGTTACATGGCCATTCACCGAATCTTATTGTCAGAAGTTGTATTTAGCACTTCCATCTTTGAAGTCTTATGTTCCAATCATTCTCCTACTGAATAGAAACAGTAATCAAGTAAGGATAACCTTAAAGTTTTAATAAATAGCGACCATGGAGTAATAATGTTTATCTTATGTGTAGGCTACTGTAAATTTTTATCGCACTATTTCCAAAGGAACTTTTACAAGTCGATGTCCTTATTGAGTGTGCATGAAATATTCCTTTTAACCTTAAAACATTTTCGTGGATATTTACATTCTTACTTATGAATACCACAGACAGAACAACATGACTAGCAGATGCACCAGAGCGGAAATATGCATTTTCAAAAATGTTCTAATGTTTGTAACTCTATCGGACCAAACTGCGTGTAACTTACAAACTACTTAAACTAAGGTAAACAAACCTAAAGACAAACACACACACCCATGCCCCAGGGAGGACTCAAACCTCCGACGGCGAGCAACCGTCCGCCCCGCAGCGAGGCGCCTTAGACCGCTCGGCTACTCCATCGCGGTAATGTGCGTTTTAATAGAACTAAATAAGGAATTTCATCCCGTCCTATTCACAAATGGTGTGACTTGCGAACCTAATGCTGCCGACAGCGGCCGGTGGAGATTGACGATCGCGTATGTTACCTTAACGCACACGCCCATAATGCACCGCTTGTATCGTTCCTGAGCGTGCAGCAGCGCGAGGGACTCGGCACGCTGAACGTTGATGTTCGAACGCACGGTCCGTGTGCCGACGGCTTAAAGGGCCATGGACTATTAAAGCATGGTAAACCGATTAAACGTGCCAAAGAAAACGCCGATTCTAATCTCCGACGAATTCTGAAGCCGTTAACAGCTCTGGAGCAAACGGATACCTTAGAACAATTTGTAGAACAATCAGTGAGAGATAAGATTTCACCCCACAGAAGCAAGGTCTGTCTGGGCAACTGAACTCGCTCTTTGTTTGGTCTCTCAAGTCGGGAAAAACTGTAACAGCCGAGTGACACATTGTAGCTAACGTGTCTCTGCCAGGTGCAAACAACCGAATAATGACCGACGGGCAGCCGCAGGAGGACGTTATGCTTAGCACTCGACGTGGCACTCGTCCTTAACGCTGTCACTTGTGGCCAGGGAGGAAAGCAGGCGAAGACGGAAAGGAGGGAGATTACGGTTTAAAGCTCAGTCGACGACAACGGCATAATATTATTGGAGACAACACAAGTTCGGTATGGAGAAGGGTGGAATGTTTTGTTTTGACATGATTACAAAACCGATCGAGAACCTGAGCCTCGACGGTCGCACCGAGATTTCAGTCCCGCTCCTTCGAACAGTTTTGACTCTCTCCCGTGCTCTACAAATGATTTCTGGCGTGCAATCACCAACATTTGGTAGATCGTACAAAATGTGTTTAGAATTTTACATCATCCGCAATGTTCCACTTCTCATTTTCACATTCTTTTTAATTACAGGTTGTTAACAATGATAATTAATCAAGCAAAAAAATGTTGAACAATTTGGAAGTCCACATCTGGCCTAAGAACGAAGACTTGAGTACTGTTGGCTATTCCTATAAATCGTAGTTCAGAAACCGATTTAGAAACTCAAGAATACAAATATTGAAAGTTCCTGACAGATTAAAATTGTGTGCCGGAAACGGGACACGAACTTGGGACCTTTGCCTTTCGCGGGCAAGCGCTCTATCACTGAGCTACCCCGATACGACTCAGGGTGCCTCCCCACAACTTCAATTCTGCCTGTACCTCGCCTCCTACTTTCTAAACTTCACAGAAGTTCTCCTGTGAAACTTGCAAAACTAGCACTCCTGGAAGAAATGATATGGTGGAGACATGGCTTAGCCCCAGCTTGCGGGATGTTTACAGAATGAAACTTTCATTCTTCAACGGAGTGTGCGCTGATATCAAACTTCCTGGCAGATTAAAACTGTATGCCGGAACCCGGACTCGAACCTCGAGTCAATTTTAATCTGTCAGGAACTTTCATATCAGCGCACACTCCATTGCAGAGTGAAAGTTTCATTCTGAATACAAATTCTTGACACATTAATTTTCTGCGAAGTAATGTGTATGTATTCTCTCCTTCACTAAGATCATCCACTAGACTATGACATTAAATCAATATAATGTGCTTATTTTCAAATTGTTGCCAACACAATTCTTATTGCTACTGTACGCCCAAAATCTTGGGCTGTAAATCATTTTTTTAGTACACAACTAATTGCAAAAGTGATAACCAAGAAAAGATTTCCATAGTTTTTCAGGCTCCTAAATCAAATTCCCAGCAGCATTGAAACCGTCATACCGGCTAACGGTGGACGCTCCCTATCTCAGTGTCCACAAATAGGTTGGTGATATATCCTCGTAGTCTTTCCCGGCAGGATATTTCAATAACAGCTCCTCGGTCATACTGTGTACTTGTGCCCCTCTTAGGCGCATCTGACGACTAGTTCCTAACACACGTTTTTCTGCCCAGCAGTATGGCCGCTCTGTAAATGTCATGAAAAATTTACGACCAAAACTTGCAGAAGTCTTCAGCGTATATGGGGGTGTTAGCGTCAGCGCAAGAAGTAGGTTCTCTAATGGACTGCTGGTGCCAGAGTGTTCGCAGATGTGGCGTGCGTCATCAACCAGGAAAACTGCAGAAGCGCCGATAGGACTGCACGAAGCGACGACGTTGTCCCACTGCAGCCTCCGAAAACGGCAGGCAAGAGATTCGTCTATTCATTTGGCAGACTGTTTGATGCCTCTTATGCCTTCCTTCTCATCTCGTACAGCAACGTTCTTTCTTGCTTTCTCTTCAGCTTAGCTGACTCGTAATACATTCTTGTTTCTTAAAGCGGAGACTTGATGTGCCTTTGAGTACATTTTGCAGACAGCGAATATTTGTAGCTTGTGAATTGAGAAGGAGATGCTGCGTGGTAGTTCGTACATAGATATCATTAATAAGGACCCCCCCCCCCCTGTCACTCGCGAACTATCGACGAACTAAGGTGTGAACTAGTGAACTACGACCTATGGACTAGGAATTGACAGGGTGCGGCCTCTAATTATAATCGTGCCGCTGGGCGACGCTGCCAGCGCCGAGACATGTGGGCGTTGTTCAGGAGACGGCTTACGGTTTGCAGACACGATCGAGACTGACAGCTTCTTGCGGAGGGTGGAGAAGTTGCTACTGGTTGTTTGTTTGTTTCGGACAGGGGGACCAAACTGCTGAGGTCGTCAGTCCCCCGATAGGGAAGGGAAGGATAGGAAAGGAGGGGAAGGGAAAGGAAATGCAGTCCAGGAAGGAAAGAAGACTGCATTAGTTAAGGGCCCCATGCTCGCCTCCCTGTAGCGGATTTATTTCATATTTTCGACTATAAGGGGCCTGTATCACAATGTTCACCATTTCATTCTCAACAAACTCTTGGAACATCCTCCATGCATTCCTGTTCTTACTTCGTGTAGCACTCACAAGGACACCACATGGCTATTGGATTTTAGAATTTCTTGATATTTCAGGACTTAAATAACAATGAGCCAAAGCTATTCGACGCAAATCTCAAAAATTCTCGAGAAAACTACCAATAAAACACTCCCATCGCTTGGCGGTTGTAACTGCCCTAACTCTCCTGTCAAATTATACCTCCTGTACACATCTTACTGCGAATATTTATTTTTTTTTAATCAGAAAATACCAAGCCCCGTAGACTAATTCTACTGTACCAGAATTCCAATCACTGCAGACAGGTTCTTTTGTTTTGTTGCTGTTGCATGCATCTGACGTGCTTACTAAACAAAGATAAATAGCGAGTTGCCTTCTGTTGTGAAAAGTATGAATGTTACTTTCACACCGGTAGCTGTTCCAACTATGGCAATATAGGATCTCTGGTATTTGAAAACTTCATCGTAATTACTGGCAGCATTTGCATAGAAATTCCTTTTAGATAAAATACAAGTGGCCAATATGTCAAGTTCGTGCTAGAACAAATCCACCTTTTTATCTAGATAAATACTTCAGCACGTAGAAAAATTTTAAAGAAATTATAAATATCGATTGCAAGGACTTTTATTTACTGGACAAAGCCCGAACGACTGATATTAGTTTCTACGAAATAAGTACACCAGTTCTAAACCAATGAACTATTTTATTATTTATGATATATAAATATATTCCCATCAGGATAATTTATGACTGGTTTGTATACAACATTCATTCTTTCTTCTTTATTTTTTTAAACTTTAGCGTGCATCAACTAATGAGGTTGTGTAAAGAACAGTAATAGGAAGAATTATGAAAGAAAAAGAATTTCTTAACAATTTTGGTAGCTCTACCAACGGCATGGCTACTTCAATACAAACATAATCATTTTTACATCAAGCAGGTTTAACATCAATATTTGAGAAGAAAGAAAAGAGGAAGCATTGGTTGTAATTGCTCAAGTATAGTATTTATTATTTAATAGCCCTGATTATGAGCAGTTAAAATCATCCTTCACCTACGCAGCATCCTATGTCCGTGAATTCAGTTAAATGGAACTATCTTTCAAATTAGGTCTCATTTAATTTTAAGATTCAACTACAAGCCATCAGTCCAATAAAATTAATCTGTCCTAAACACACATCACAGTTGAGTTACCTAATCATTTTGTCCAAACTTTCAATATCAGTCTCTGTCCCTATCGAAGTTTACCAAAATCCAAGGGTGCTGTGGACATACTCCAGCACCACTCGAATAAACAGTAATGTTTAGGTACCTTTATAAATATATCTCAGCCTGAAACTTTGTCAGTAACCGACGGTATTGTGGATCCTTTCCACCAATACCCCACTTTATATGAACCACAAGCGTACCAATAACAACTGCAACTCTCACAAAAACTCTACACATCAAAAGCAAATTACGATATGATGCACACAGGAACCCTTGAATATTTTATTTTACCTCTTTTCTAGAATATTACCGCAACATGGACAGTTTAACTTCTCTCGACTCTCGATCAGATCTCAATAGGACAATCAGCATTTTTAAAAATAAAATAACATATCTCCAACTCATTACCGAATTTTCTCCAGGTGTGTATCATCTCGGTACGAACGCACTGCGGCGCAGTACGCTGAAATCCAGGCCCAAATGCTGGGTTACTTCCACAACCAGATGATGTGTAACTTGGATGACATACTCTCTTTGTTTTAGCCAAATGGATGCAAGTATTCCCCAACAGATACACTACGTAGCCTCGGACAGACTTCAACTACTCATAATTAACAATCAATATAATTTTCCGTTTTTTCTTCGATCTCCGTGACCGATAAAGTTTCAAATCCGTAAACAAATCAGGCGATAAACTTCGACCGAGTTAGCAGCGAAAAATCGACTGTAACATAACGTTACAGAAATATTCTGTACCGCTGCAGGGTTAGTTATCCCTGACCATCTAAAATTATTTTCACTTTCCTACCCAGAGTACCGCCGTATCGTGATGTAGAAGTCATTTTCCGGTTCCAGGAATTAATTATTATTAAAAATTCGAAATATAGCGAACAGGCACATGGGATGTTGGCACCGTTGATTTGAATCTTGTTGCAGGGCTTCCTCTCGGCGGAGTAACACTCCAGTTCTGCAGCATCAGAATGTACAGACCGCTTCTTGTGGGCCGGAACAAATCCTAAGGCTACGTCTCTTGTGGTTGGCGACAACTTACTATTTCTGTCGGCGGAAGCGTACAGCTGTGACAAAGATGCGGTTACTGAAGCGACGAGAGTGTCCCTCTCGCTCTTGGTTACTTGCTTTTCTTAGAACGTGTAGGTCAGTGAACATCTGTTGTGCAGAAGTTGCCTCCATATCGAGGTCTATGTGAACACTTTCTGTTCTAACTAACAGCCATGGAGTTCACTATTAAGACTAGAGCCGCTTCGTGGTAAAGCATCCGTGTTATCTCTGTCGCAATGTAATCGACATTCAACGGTTTGAATTTCGATCGCTAGGCGCGATGATATTAGTTATGCTTTGCCGCGGTGGAGTAGCAGAGTGGTCTAAAGCGCCTAGCTGCGGAGCGCCCGTTGCTCGCCGTGGAGGTTCGAGTCCTCCCTGGGGCACGGGTGTGCGTGTTCGTCCGTACGTTAGTTTACCTAGATTTAAGTAGTTTGTAAGCTACGGACTGATGACCACGCAGTTTGGTCCGATAGACTTACAGACATTTGAACATTTTTGAGTTATGCTTTCGCTGCAGTGCTTTGTGCTGCCTCTGCCTGGACCCAATTGTTGATTCTCTGGCTGAAGATAATTTCATTTAACTCTCTACACAGAGCGCTGGACGAGATGACAGAACTCTTAGATTAAGTGAACATTTGTTCTTCACTTTCAGTTTGTCCTGCTGAAAAACACGTACCAGAGCCACAGCGTGTTTTATTGTTAGAAGAGAAGAGGTATGATGCTGGCCAGGGTTACAGCTGCAAAATATTAACAGGTTAATCAGGAAGCGGAGGGTACATCTACATCTACATGGGATACTCTGCAAATCACATTTAAGTGCCTGGCAGAGGGTTCATTGAACCACCTTTATGTTATTTATCTGTCATTCCACTCTCCAATAGCGCTCGGGAAGAAAGAACACCTGAATCTCTCCATTGGAGTTCTGATTTTTCGTATTTTATTCTGATGATCATTTATACCTTTGTAAGCGGGTGTCAATATATTTTCCCATTCGGAGGAGAATGTTGGCTATAGGAGTTTCGTAAGTATACCACGCCGCAGCGATAAGCGCCTTTGTAATGATTCCCATCCCAGATCATGTATCATTTCCGTAACGCTGTCTCCCCTGTATGGTGACAATACAAAAAAAGAGCTGCCCTCCTTTGGACTCTTTCGATGTCCTCCCTCAAACCCTCCTGATAAGGATCCCACACTGGGTGGCAATACTCCAAATGAGAGGACGGACAAGCGTACTATATGCAGTCTCTTTAGTAGTTCTGTTGCATCTTTTTAGCGTTCTGCCAATAAAACGCAGTCTCTGGTTCGCCTTTCCTACGACATTAGGTATTCTTTCCAGTAAGTCGGAAGTAACAGTAATTCCTAGGTATTTTGTGGAGTTTACGTCCTTTACTTTTGATTTATATATCTTGTAAAAAAGTTTAACGGATTTCTTTCCGTTGTGGACGACTTAACACTTGTCATTATTTAGAGTCAATTGCCAATTTTTACACCATACTGATATTTATATCGTACTGCAGTTGGTTTTGCTCTACAGATGACTTCACTAGACGATAAATGACAGCTTCATCTGCAAAAAAACTGCTCATATTTTCTCCCAAATCGTTTGTGTAGATAAGGAACAGCAGAGGACCAATAACAATACCCTGTGTAACGCCGGATATCACCTCTTTTTTGGGCGATGCTTTACCATCGATTACTACAAACTGTGTCCTCTCTGGCAGGAAATCCACTATCCAGTCGCAAATTCGGGGCGATATACCATAACCACGCAATTTGAAAGCCGTTTGTGAGGTACGGGGTCAAAAGGCATCTGGAAATCTAGAAACACGGCATCAATTTGAGAACCGTTGTCGATAGCACTCATCACTTCTTGTGAGTAAAGAGCTAGTTGTGTTTCTACGGCTGATCTATTGAGTTCTCTGAGCTATTTCTTTTTATTGCACTTATTTTATGTGGTCGTCTGTTTGGTTACTCCTATACACTTTTCGGTTTTCCTATTTGAAGTGATTTCTCGTCAGTAGTTTAATCGAGCTCTTTAATCTTTCCTCCAATTTCTATTCAAGCCTTACACCGATTCCAAGTTGCCTGTTAGTATCTTACGACTAATATATATCACCACCGATATTTACTAGTTTGTTGTGGCTACGTATTGGAATAAAATGAAGCGTGATATCGTGGCTATCGATACGCATTACGGTAGGATTTCACCAAGTGATCACTTCGTTGGCTCTCTAACGAGTTACGAAAGTGGCGACAGATACACATACAAATCGAAATCGTGAGCTTCGGAGGTCGCTTTCATCGCTGGTAGTCCCGTCACGTCCACGCGGAATGCGAAACCATTAGCCGATATGAGCGGCGGTAGAAAGTGTTGTGGCTCGACGTTTGCAGAGCGAAAGCAGCGGCTTGCGCTGGCGCGCTCGTCTCGCCAGCGGTGACGTCAGCCGTGGGCGGCCGGCGCGGCGCTCTGGGGCAGCAGCAGCAGCAGCAGTGACTGACTGCCCACTAGCACTGGCCAACTGCCACCAGCCCACTGACGCTGCCACTGCTCCGTATTTATAGCCGCGCTCCACAGACACTCTGCAGCACCGCTCCCTGTCTGACCACTCAATGTCTCACCAAGCGTTCAGCCATCAAGTTAAAAATGGCTAAAATGTACAAGGCATAACACGTATGAGTGTACATAGTTCCAGAGGTGACTCACGATAGTCTACCGAATAAAACTAAACACACTGGGAAGATGGTGACGATTCTGATCTTGGGGGTTGGGTTGGGTTGTTTGGTTGGGATAGGGGGACTAAACTATTGAGGTTATCAGTCCCCCGGTTGGGAGGGGAAGGAGTGAGGATAGGAAAAGAGGGGAGGGGGAAAGTAAATGCAGTCCGGGAAGTAAAGAAGGAAGGAAGACTGCATTAGCTCGAGGCCCCGTGCTCGCCACGCACGTACTCACGAAAGAACCGTGAGCTCCCTGGATGGATTCTGATCCTATGACTGAAGATGTCACGTGGAGGATAGTAGATGCACTGATAATGGTTTCAATGTCGTCCGTCAACAGATACTGTAGTGACATAGAGGCTAGACTACAGTACGCTTGTACCCTGCAATAGGGAATATTTACAGCACCGTGTGATATAAACGTGCGAAGCAAAGAGACGCCAACCCATGAAGACGCACTCATGCTTCCTACAGCCGATCGCGGTGGCCACGCGGTCTGCGGCGCGCCAGTCACGTTCTGCACGGTCACTAAGGTTGGGGGTTTGAATTCCCCCCTCGGGCATGGATATTTCTGCCGACCTTAGTATTAGCTAGTTCATAAGTAGTTTGTAAGTTTAGGGACTGTTGACCCCGTAGTTATGTACCATAAGCTCTACAACATTTGAACATTTGATGCTTCCTATAGCCAAATGAGTGAATTTGAAAGGGGTCAAACTGAGGCCTTCCGAGTGGTGGGAATCGCCACACTGGTTGGACGTGCTACGTCAGTTATGGAACAATGGTGGTTGCAGTGGTCACGTGAACATCCTCACACGCGTTGACGAGGTTCTGGACTTCCACGCAGCTTCCGCCAAGATCGTCGTGCTATAAGCGCGACAGTGGCACATCATACAGCTGACACACCACAGATTGTCAGCCGACGAGTGACAAAACTAACTGTTGGCAACAGGTTCCCAGCTGTGGAACTGTGGGCACGTACATCTCTAGCCCGTTCTTCACTCACGCCACAGCGTGCACACCTCGATTTGGAACATCGCATGACGGGCCCTGATCTTCCACAATGAAAGCAGATTCAGTCTGCACGCAAGTGATATTAATTTATATCTAAGACGTAAGCGCTGTCTCGTAGAATGCCGTCGTCCAATACACACTGCTCCCACCCCAAGCCATATAGCGTGGTAACGTATAGCTCTCGTTTACCTTTGGCGTATATAGAGAGATCACTGAACAGCGCTCGGTTAGTGCACAACGTCTTAAGACCCGCTTGTTTACCATTCTTGCAACACGGATGGACGCGGCGGATTAGCCGTGCGCACTGAGGCGAAGTGCTGCGGTGTGCGCGGCCGTTCACCGTAGGGGTTAGAGTCCTCCCTCGGGCATGGGTGTGTGTGTGTGTTGTCCTTAAGTTAGTTTACCTTAGTTTAAGTAGTTTGTAAGCTATGGACTAAAAACCCATAGAATTACAAACATTTGAACATTTTTTTGGAAGTTGATGTCCCAACTAGACAACGATTTCTCTGTAAGACATACAGCAACTTTTCTGGCCAACATGATCTCCGGATTTGTCTCCAATCGAGTACGTGAGGCATATAATGGGTAGACAACTAAAACGTTAACTCGCAACTCTTGCAGAACTTCGTGAACTGGCCCAACACGCCTGCAATAATGTATCCCAAGTTAGAGCAGACGTGCGAGAATTACTGCCTGCATTGCCGCACGTGTAAGCGACACCACGTATTAATATGGGTGTTTCAAAATGTTATATGCTTCTAAAGCAATGGGACCAAACTGCATTTATGATCAGTCCATATACAAACTACTTATCCTAACCACAACACACACACCCATGCCCGAGGGAGGACTCGTACCACGAACGGGGAGCAGCCGCGTAATCCGCAGCAAAGCGCCTTAGAGCGCACAGCCATTCCCGCGCGTCTTTGTGTGTTTCAGTATGGATCGACACGATGAGCCATTGGTCTGTAAATGTAGTGGTTTCATATATTTCATATGAACTTTTTCAACAACAAATCTACAGTGAGCTGTAAAACTTGAGAAATTGACTAATTTTTAATTCCGACAGTGCATAAGAGTATTTTGTCATTTGGAGATTTCTAAATACAGCTTTTAAACATTATGTTTTCAGGTTAGTACCCCTCATAAAATGCTCACATTGATGCCTCGTTTGATGTTAAACCTGTTACTTCAAAATCATCCCTGACCAAATCCTTGGTCTACCTCGACTCCTCCTACCCTCTACCGGCGAACCCATGAGGTTCTTAGGTAATCTTGCTTCTCCCATGTGTGGTGATCATTCCCAGTTTTTCTTAAATTTATTCATTGTGGACACCCTCCTGCCATTGTTCCCATCTATTAGGTCCTGCAATGATTCTCAACCTTATAATAATGTACTCTGTATCCACCAAGCTTACACTCCCATACAACAAAGTTGTTCAAAAGATTGAAGTGTGCACTGGTTAGAATTGCTACTGACGTCCTGCAGATTGCAGAAGAAAGTAGCTCGTAGCTGAGTGCTTATTGCATTAACTTTGCTACACACTGATTCTTTCACTATGTTGCCATACTGTGAGAAAATACATCCGAAGTACGTGAAACAGTCCACCTCTTCTTTGTTGCTCCATATACAACTAAAGAGAATATGTTCAATTTAAATATAGCTGATTCAATTAAATACCTTGGAATTACAATAACGAACAACGTAAATTAAAATCATTTCTGTACATAAAAAAGTTTGTAGGAAAAGTGAACCAAAGACTGCGCTTTCTGATAGACCACTCAGAAGATGCAGTAAATACACTAAAGATACTGCCTATACTAAGCTTGTTAGTCCTCTTGTGGAGTATTGCTGCACGCGGAGGGAATCTTACTACAGAGAATTTATAGAGAACACGAGAAAAGGTCCAACGAGGTAAGAATACCTAATACCACCGCTAAACATTGAAGAGTGACGGACGAAATAATGAATTTGAATGACAATTATTGACAGACTAATCAGAGTCTTTCGACGAAGCACTTGACTTCCAGAGTAGCTGCGTACAAATAGACGTAGATACCTCTCTACCCTGTTGTCCATCCAAATGTAACACCACGAAGGATCGGAGATATCACTGCTAAATTTATTTGGCATATAACACGTTGTACAAAGATCACAAAAAGTCCCATGTGAACTGAGGAAGACGATGAAATCCGTATTGTTGCCACCATTTCTGGCTATAATCGCAGCTACACGCTTTGACATTGAATCAAAGACATTACGGACTAGTTGTTGGGTATAACAGTCCATTATGCTAACACTTAGTGCAAAGCTGATCTCTTGTAGCAGCGGATGGGCACTCCCGGGCCAGTCAGTCCGCATCTGATCAGAAGAGTAGTAAGGCCAAGGGAACAATGCAGTCGATGGACGACGAAAAAACCTCAACATCGCGCACTCATTACCGTAACATTCATGTAGGAAAGGAATGATTGCTTGAATCTCTCCATGTGCCATTCAATTAGTCATATCTTGTGTTAGAGGTTCCTAGTATTCCTGAGTCTGCCTTTGAAAAGCAGCAGTTGCAAAGAGAGTTTAGTTGAGCTCTTGTCATATGAGGGATTCAGACACAACCCTTGTAATACGACTAGTTCCTCTGAGTTTCGAGGGAAATCTATTTTATCGATAACTTAGTTACGGTAGTGGCTGAAAATTTTGCATTTTTTCACCGCAAAAAAAGAAAAAAAGCTTGGCCGAGACAATGGTGTTTACGTTATTTTTAATATAATTGAAACTTATTGGTTTGTAGATTCGTTCAAAAATGTTCAAATGTTTGTAGAGTCTATGGGACTTAACTACGGGGTCATCAGTCCCTAAACTTACAAACTACTTATGAACTACTTACAACTAAGGACGGCACAAATATCCATGCCCGAGGGGGCATTCGAACCCCCGACCGTAGTGGCCGTGCAGACCGTGACTGGAGTGCCTCAGTCCCCTCGGCCACCGCGGCTGGCTGTAGATTCGTACTTACAATCTGAACCCTGAATTTCTATGTAGTAAGGGGCGTAGGAAGTCGTAGCTATTAAAAAACAAGTAACTGAAAATGAGGATCTTCTTGAAATCTGTAATAGCAGCAGCAGATGACGACAAATTTATTCTTTTGAGGCAGTAATATAATAAATAGGAAGAAACAAGTTAATATTAAGACTTATGTCCAATTCAAAATTTGGAAATAACTTTTTGCACAGTATGTTTCTCTCACTTATGGGCTCCAACTCAGAGATCCGTCACATGCGATATCGTTTCAAACAGTCGCTTACCTCAACCTCAGCCAGTGTCACAAACGGTACAGCATCGAGACGCTCTGCAGTGTAAAATGGACCACTGTGTTCAGTAGCAGTTGTGTTATCTTCCTAAGTCCAGGAATAATTGCAAAAATTTAATAATAATTTTGGGAACTATAACTTACTGAAAATATTACTGCTTCACTGACGAAAGTAGGTTGTGAAGGCCGTACATCTTTCTTGGGTTTAGCACGTTCGTTTGTAGTTTATTATTCCATTTTTTTCGCAAGGCGCTGCCATAACCTACCGTTCATCCTATTGCGATGAAGGTTTGCACACTTGATCTTCAAAGCAAGACAAAAGTCACTGCCTAAGTAAAATTACGTATCGTGCGTGACCAACAAAACCTACGGTTTCATTCAGATCTTGTTGAAATTCTTCACACTTAACCTTCAAAACAAGAGAAACATCAGCTTCTACCTAAGATTTCCTACGATACCAATTCACTGATCACCGCCGCGGTGCAGAGACCGAGCACATTGAGGCGCTATGCTGCGATGCGCGAGATCGTTCCCCGTCGGGGGTTCGAATCCTTCCTCGGCCATAGATGTCTGTGTTGTCTTTAGTGTAAGTTTATAAGTGGTTTGTAAGTTTAGGGACTGATGATCCCGCAGTTAAGTCCCATAAGCTTAAGAAACATTTGAACACTGATCACCATAAAAGTTAACAGGAATTCGAAAGAAAGAGATATGAGGTGGTTGGCAGAAAAGGGGAAAGTTGGAGATGGGCAGGGAGGCGGGAAGGAGGAGATGAAGGAAGAGAGATGAAATGAACAGAGAGAGGGGGGAAAGAGGGAGGAGATGCACAGAGAAAGAAGGGAGAAGAAGATGTAAGAGAAGGAAAAAGAAGGGCGGGATGGATGGACTAACATAGACTGTAATAGTTTATTAATGGAAATGTCGGTATATAACCAAGCTCTCAGAGCAGTTTCTGCTCTCTGCATGCGCCAGTTGTTTCTTTTTAATCCTGATGAAGAATCCATATCTTAAGTTTCGTAGTTATAGCTTGAAATTTGAGTTAACAGCAACATCTTTTTAAAAACCAATTTTTGCATCTCGTATTTTACCCCCTTATTGGTCGAATTTTCAAAAATACCAAGATATGTGTCTTTTAAATTTGAACCCCGAATGCAAATCCGAAAATTTGTAGTTCGAACTTCACAATTGCCAAAATAGCAACATATTTCCGAAAAACACCCCCTCTCTAATTTAACCCCGTTGATGGTTGAATTTCCAAAAATACCGAAACACGTATTTTTTAACGTCTAACGAACTATACAAATATCAGTTTTTGCAGCTCTAGCTTCAAAATTGTACCAATAGCAACGTGTTCTCAAAAAGAATTTGTGATCCTCTATTTAACCCTCTTACTTGTTGAATTTCCAACCTGACCAAGATTCCATATCCGAATTTTCGTAGTTGTAGCTTAAAATTTGAGTTAACAGCAACATATTTTTGAAAATCAAATTTTTGCGTCACCTATTTTACCCCCTTATTTGTCGAATTTCAAAAAAATGGCGAAACACGTGTCTTTTAAATTCCCTGAATTAAAATCAAAAATTTTGTAGTTTTAGCTTCAAAACTGTCTAAACAGCTACGTATTTTCAAAAAACGATTCATCTCCTTTTTCACCCCCTTACGGACGGACTATCGAAAAATCGCTTCTTAAATTTCAGTCAGTCAGTCAGTCAGTCAGTCAATCGGGACACTTCCTTTTATATATAGAGATTGCTTAACCACGCTCAATAAGAAGAGAAACTAGTCGCAGCCATATTGTCACGCATTGCTGCTAACCTGCCAGGCAACCATATCGCAAGCAAAAATCGATCCATCAGATTGCTTGGGATTTCTATGCGATGAGCTATCAGCGATTAGCGTCCGGTTGATGTGATTTTTCCCAGAGATGTGCGATTTACGACGCGATTGGTCGGCCATGCGAGATATTACTGTGACCTGTCGGTCGTGTCTAGAACGCATTAAAGACAGTAGTCAACACGGATTCAGAATGTATCGCTCTTGCGAAACACAGCTTGCCCTTTATTCACATGAAGTGTTAAGTGCCACCGACAAGGGATCTCAAATCGATTCCATATTTCTGGATTTCAGGAAGGCTTTTGGCACTGTACCCCACAAGCGGCTTCTTATGAAAATGCGTGCTTATGGAATATCTCCCCAATTGTGCGATTGGATTCACGATTTCCTATCAGAAAGAACACAGTTCGTTGTAATTGACGGTAAGTCATCGAGTAAAACAGAAGTGATATCTGGCGTTCCCCAGGGAAGCGTTATAGGTCCCCTACTCTTCCTCGTGTTTATAAACGATTTAGGAGACAATCTGAATAGCTCCCTCAGACTGTTCGCGGATGATGCTGTCGTTTATCGGTTAGTGAAGTCAACAGAGGATCAAATTGCAACTGCAAAGCGATGTAGACAAAATTTCTGCATGGTGCGAAAATTGGCAATTGACACTAAATAAAGAAAAGTGTGAAGTAATACACATGACCACTTAAAGAAATTCGCTGAACTTCAATTACGCGATAAATCAGTCAATCCTTAAGGTCGTAGATTCTACCAAATACCTAGCAGTTAATGTTATGAACAACTTTGACTGGAGAGATCACACAGAAAATATTGTGGGGAAGGCGAATCAAAGGTTACGTTTCATCGGCAGAACGCTTCGAAGATGCACCAGCTCCACCAAAGAGATTGCCTGCATCACACTTGTGCGTCCTCTCCTGGAGTACTGTTGCCCCTTGTGGGACCCTCACCAGGTGGGACTGACGGAAGATATTGAGAAGGTTGAGAGAAGGGCAGCTCGTTTTGTTTTATCACGTTACGGGGGGGGGGGGGGGAAAGCGTCACGGAAATGTTGCACGAATTGGGGAGGAAATCATTAAAACAAAGACGTTATTCATTGCGGCGTGATCTGTTTGCGAAGTTTCAATCACCGACTTTTAGTTCTGAATGTGAAAATATTTTGCTAGCACCCACCTACTTAGGGAGATATGACCATCGCAATAAAATAAGAGAAATCAAATCGAAAACGGTGTTCTTTCTCCCGCGCGCTATTAGAGAATGGAACGGTAGAGAAAATTTATGAAAGTGGTTAATGAACCCTCTGCCAGGCACTTGAATGTGATTTGCAGAGTATCAATGTAGATGTAGATAAGGTAATATAACGAACCGTTTACACGGGTGAAAAACGTGAAACAGCTCTTCTGTAAGAGTGAGCGCAAAGTGGCTCGCGTGTAAACGATTGTGGAGCTGGCGCCGCGAGCGAATTGGGCTTGAGGAAGGCGGCGCGAGGCGAGAGCGGTTTCGCAAGCGGGCGCCGCGGCCTTAACACCTGAGCGGGCACGCGCTGCCCTCTCCCCTCCTCCCCCTACCCGCTGCCCCGGTGACGTCACGGCGAGTGGCAGGCCTCCGCAGAGCCCGCGCTCCTCACTGAGCACTCGGCCGCCAGCGAGCGCCCCCGCCGGGCCGGCAGCCCTCCCGCGCCTTGTTTACTTCTACGTGGAACGCGGCCCACTCGGCCGACACACTGTAGCCGGTGTCGAGTCCCGTCCCGTCTGTCGTCTACTGCCATTCTGTATTTAGTGCCGCTATACCGGATGTACAGTGACTTATTAGTTGCTCAAATGACGTTGTCGGTATCGCGCCGTCTATGACACGTCTCCCGGCGTGTGCTTTTGCGCTTCCGCTGTCGTGAAACTGGACGTAGCACATTGACGCAGCTGGTGTAGCAAAACTGCAGCTGACGACAGCGGCCGCGTGTCCGCTGACACGAAGGAAACGGAGCTCGCGTTACAGACGAGTGCAGCGGCGTAGCGCGGCCGCCACAGTTGCAGGGCGATGCCGCCCAGCCAGACGGCGGTCGGCAATGGACTGAGCGCCCCCGCTGGTGTTGTTGTGCAGGCGGAGGCGGCGGTGCCCAGCGGCGGCGGCGGCGGCGTCGTCGGCGTGATGGAGGCGTCGGCCGCGGAGGCGCTGCTGGTGGCGGAGGCGGGGGCGGCGGCGGCGGCAGGAGACCCCGAGCTGCAGGCGCTGGCGCCCGACGCCCCCGCGCCGCCGGCCCGCCGGCCACACCCCCGCCACGGGCCGGCGCAGCCGCAGGGCGGCCACGGCTGGCGCTGGAGGCCGCCCTGGTTCACCATCGCCGTCAGCATCGTTGAGGTCAGTCACCCCGGCTGCTCGGCGGCGCGCTTTCGCCCGTCGTCCGCACTGCAACAGCTTACGCTTCACCCCCTAGTACCAGGTGGTTGTCAAGAGCACCAAAGACCAATTGGGGTCCACACCTACGTATTTACTATTTAATTGCTTGCCAGAGGGTTTACCGATCCGTAAATGAGACATTAAGTCGTGAAAGAGACAGTGATGATGCTGAAAATTTGCAAAAGAGAGAAAAAAAATAGATCACATTTGAAATACAATGTAATGTCGAGTTTCGGACATGGCCATCATAAGTTTTACATCTGTTTTAATGACGACAGCCAAACGTATACAGATGCAGGTACTACACACATATGCAGACTACCTGGTAGTCTCCATGTGTGTGTATAACTGACTTCTTAGTAGTCTGCACCGGCCGCGGTGGCCGAGGGGACTGTGGCACGCCGGGTGGAGTAGCCGAGTGGTCTAAGGCGTCTCGCTGCGCAGCGCGCGGTTGCTCGCCGTGAAGGTTCGAGTCCTCCCTGGGGCATGAGTGTGTGTGTTGTTCTTAGGTTAGTTTACCTAGGTTTAAGTAGTTTGTAAGCTACGGACTGATGTCCACGCAGTATGGTCCGATAGATTTACAGACATTTGAACATTTGAATTTGACCGTGGCGCGCCAGTCACGGTCTGCACGGCCACTACGGTCGGGGGTTCGAATGCCCCCTCTGGCATGGATATTTGTGCCGTCCTTACTATTACCTAGTTCATAAGTAGTTTGTACGTTTAGGGACTGATGACCCCGTAGTTAAGTCTCATAAGCTCTACAAACATTTGAACATTTTTAGTACTCTGCTGGTAGTCTCCATATGTCTGTCTAACGGACTTCTTAGCAATCTGCATTTGTGTGTAGTATAACGGACAACTTTTTCAAAATCTATGTACCTGCAACTCTACACGTGTGTCTGTCGTCACAGAACGCATATAAAAATTGTGATGGACATGTCCAAATCAAATGTTTGTAAATATATCGGACCAAGCAGCGTGGTCATCAGTCCGTAGCTTACAAACTACTTCAAATAACCTAAGGACAAATACACATACCCACTCCCCAAGGAGGACTCGAACCTCCGACGGCGAACAAACGCGCTCTCCGCAGCGAGGCACCTTAGACCGCTCGGCTACTCCACCGCGGTGATGCACAAGTCACAAACGCGATATTAAAGTTATACCCAACTTCAAGTGTGGCCTGTCAAAAAATGTTGTGACCTAGCCAGATTTTCTGCAGCACTGTGATTTAATTTAGCGCACCACTTTCATAAAATTTATCTACAGTTACATTCTCTAATAGTGCACCGAAAAAAGGAACATATAAATCTTTCCGTTTTAGATCTGATTTATTTTATTATGATTATCATGTATGTAGGTGCCTCCTAACAGGAATTTTCGCATTTGGAGAAGAAATATGGTGAAAGAAATTCCGGAAACAAATCTCGTCGCAAGGAATAACGCTTTTCTTTTAATGATTTCTTTTCTTTTCATGATTTTAGTGATTTCATTTCTTTTAACGATTACTAGCCCAACTCGTGCATCATTTCCGTGCCCATCCCCCCACTGTCTCGGGACAATATGAAATGAGCTCCTCTTCTCTGAATCCTTCGTTAGCTCCACTTGGTATGGATCCCACAATGCGCAGTATTACTCCAAAATAGGACGAACAGGTGTAGTGGAGCCAGTTTCTTCAGTAGAACTGTTGGAATCTGCTAAGTGTTGTCCCAATGAAACGTAGCACCTGGTTCATCTTTCCCACGATACATTCTGTGTGTTATTTCCAACTAAGCCCCACAGGACTGGCCCTTGTTTTCTAGAGTGTTACGTAATGGTTCCCGTGATCGCTTACTTTGGAGGTTCGAGTCCTCCATCGGGCATGATGTGTGTGTGTGTGTGTGTGTGTGTGTGTGTGTGTGTGTGTGTGTTGCCCTTAAAATCGCTGTCTTTGAATTCACATAAGTAGTTTGTAAGTCTAGGGACCGATGACCACATAATTTGGTCCCTTAGGATTGCAAAAATTAGAACTTTTTTTTCAGTTGAAGTTGTTCATTGTATTTTCTTACGTATTTAGTTGAATTTACGGTCCTTAGACTCGATTGATTTATCGTGTAAATAAAGTTTAACGGAATTCTGTTAGCGCTCATATGGATAACTTCACACTTTTCGTTATTTAGGGTCAATTGGCAATTGGCAATTTTCGCACCAAGCAGATATCCAAATCGTTTTGCAGTCGGTTTTGATCGTCTGGTGAATTTACTGGCGGATAAACGACAGCATCATCCGCGAACAGTGTAAGAGTGCTGCTCAGCTTGTCTCCTCAAGCGTTTGTACAGACAAGGAACAGTAGGGGTCTTACTTCTCTTCCCTGGGAACGCCAAATATATCACGACTGTTTTACTCGCTGCCCTTCTGTCAATTATCACATGCTTCATACTTTCTGACACAAAATCACGAAGCAAATCACACAACTGAGACGATATTGACCCCTTTCTCTATCGTCATGTTCTCGCTGGAAATTGCACTGGAAGACAATCCACTAGCGGAGAAGCAGTGTCGCAACGGGTCACGCCGGCTCCTCCTGGTACTAGCAGGGTGTAGACTCTTTAACCCTTTCGTCCAACTTAATGTAAGAGGATTAACTATAAATATATGCTGATCATCAAAACTAGAAAAGTGAAGCCGCGAGCAAACCATTGGGCCTACACTTGCAGCACTCAGATATTGTGCTAATTACCTACGAAGAGCACGCGAGGGCCCGCGGTGGAATGGCTGAGCGTACTGAGGCGCCTTGCTGCGGAGCGAGGGGTTGCTCTCCATCGGAGATTCGAATCCTCTCTCTGGTATGCGTGTGTGTGTGTGTGTGTGTGTGTGTGTGTGTGTGTGTGTGTGTGTTGTCCTTAGGTTAGTTTAAGTATTTTGTAAGCCGAGGGACTGATACTCATAGATTTACAAACATTTGGACATTTCAGCACATGAAGTCGTTATAACAAAGTGTCTGATGATGAATTCGGACGTTATGCAAAACTACGGATCGTTTGATATGTCAGAGAAAAGTACACTACTATCAATAAAAGTGATACACCAAGAAGAAATGCAGATGATAAACGGGTATTCGTTGGACAAATATACTAGAAATGATATGTGATTACACTTTCACACAATTTGAGTCCATAAATCCTGAGAAATCAGTACCCAGAAAAACAACCTCTGGCAGTAATAACAGCCTTGATACGCCTGGGCATTGAGTCAAAAAGAGCTTGGATGGCGTGTACAGGTACAGATCCCATGCAGCTTCAACACAATACCACAGTTTATCAAGAATAGTAACTGGCGTATTGTGGCAAGCCAGTTGCTCGGCCACCATTGACCAGACGTTTTCAATTGGTGAGAGATCTGGAGAATGTGCTGGGCAGGGCAGCAGTCGAACATTTTCCGTATTCAGAAAGACCCGTACAGGACCTGCAACATGCGGTCGTGCATTATCCTGCTGAAATGTAGGGTTTTGCAGGGATCGCATGAAAGGTAGAGCCACGGGTCGTAACACATCTGAAATGTGACTGCCACTGTTCAAAGTGCCGTCGATGCGAACAAGACGGGTAACCAAAGGTAGCCCATAACATCGCCAGTATGGCGATGACGAATACACGCTTCCATTGTGCGTTCACCGCAATGTCGCCAAACACGGATGCGACCATCATGACGCTGTAAACAGAACCTGGATTCATCCGAAAAAATAACGTTTTGCCATTCGTGCACCCAGCTTAGCCGTTGCGTACACTATCGCAGGCGCTCCTGTCTCTGTTGCAGCGTCAAGGGTAACCGCAGCCATGGTCTCCGATCTGATAGTCCATGCTCCTGCAAACGTCGTCGAACTGTTCGTGCAGATGGTTTTTGTCTTGCAAACGTTCCCATCAGTTGACTCAGGAATCGAGACGTGGCTGCACGATCCGTTACAGCCATGCGGATAAGATGCCTGTCATATCTCGACTGCTAGTGATACTAGGCTGTCGGTATCCAGCACGGCGTTCCCTATTGCTCTCTTGAACCCACCGATTCCATATTCTGCTAACCAACGCAAGCAGCAATGTCGCGATACGATAAACTGAAATCGTGGTAGACTACAATCCGACATTTATCAAAGTCGGAAACGTGATAGTACGCATTTCTCCTCCGTACACCAGGCATCACAACAACGTTTCACCAGGCAACGCCGGTAAACTGCTGTTTGTGTATGAGAAATTGGTTGGAAACTTTCCTCATGTCAGCACGTTGTAGGTTTCGCCACCGGCGCCAACCTTGTGTGAATGCTCTGAAAGGCTAATCAATTGCAGCATCTTCTTCCTGTCGGTTAAATTTCGCGCCCGTAACACGTCATCTTCGTGGTGTAGCAATTGTAATGGCCAGGAGTGTAGATCAATCATTTCAGACTGATTTTTGCCTTTCAGCATTCAGTCTGAAGCAGAGTCTCCCTTATAAAACATCGTTTGATGTTAAGCCTGTTACTTCAAAATCGTTCTTCTCGGAATCGAAGTACCATCGACTTCGTCTGCCTTGATTAAAGCGCCGTCTCGTGGGGTCGGAGTAATTTTTCGTTTCAAGGACTTAATTACAAATTCACAATATGGTGAACAGCCACAAGGGCTATTGGAGCCGTTAATTAGAATCTTGCGACAGGGCTGCTGCTTGGCGGAGAAACACCAGCGCGTCCCTCCTAATCTGCCTCTCCAGGTCTCCCAACCTCAGCACGGAGAGACCGGTTCTTGCGGACCGGAACAAATCCAACGCTACCTCTGCTCAGGTTGGCGACAAGTTTCTATTTCTGCCGGCAGAAGCACTCAGCTGTGCAAGACACGCGGCTACTGAACCGACGACAGTGTATCTCGCTTTCAGTTACTTTCATCGCTTGTGCAGAATCAGCTATCCTATCGAGCTCTGTGTGCACACTTGCTACTCTGAGTAACAACCATGGACTGCGCGATTCGGACTAGAGCCATTTCGTGGTAAATGATCACGAATATCTCGTGAGTTAATCGAAATACAACTGTTTGCATTTCTGCACTAGTTTGGATGATATTAACTTTTTCTGGATCGTTAAGTATTCGTGGCTTCTTTGGAATTCCGAATGCTTCAGTGATGTCATTTGGCATCAAGGAATACTTAACGATGCCATTTGGAATCAGGCGCAGAAAACGTTAAGTGTGCTTTCGCTGTAGTGCTTTCTGCTGTCTCTGTCTGGACTCAGTTGTTCATTCTCTAGCTGAAGATAAGAAACCTCAGATTCTCTGAACGTTTATCCCCCCCTTTCGCCTTGTCCTACAGCAAAACGCCTTTTCCGAGTGTTCTGACTTGTGTGTTTCATCGGTATTCTAAAATGTAGCATGCTAGCTTACCTTTGCAGTAAATTCCAGAATACACTTATCATTTTTAACTGAACGGTTCGAATTCTGGTTTTTCATCTTCCCTTGTTCCTACCATTTGTTAATTGATATAAAAAATGAAAGAATAAATGTACATTCTCCTGCCAGAGCAGAAACTGGCTATGGACGTGGCAGCAGAAGGCTCTCGCGTAAAACTACCTGTTAATCTGGAAGCGGATTCCAGACAGAGTTACTAATTTTTTTAAGAAAGCGAAACACCCGCACATTGATTCTAAATGGAACGTCTGAACTGCACCGAAGCCCCTGCGTGGATGACGCTGCACGCATTAGAAGTTGAAAAGTCATTCTACAATTAAGGTGATAAACGTCAACACCACAACAAACTGATTTCCAAGTTTCGACCACTATGCCGCGGTCATGTTGAATAATTCTGAACATCTGTCAACGTAAATTGACTGCACATAGGTGCAGACGTTCAGCAGTATCTAAAAGTTGACAGCCCTGAACACAACGGCTGCACAATACACGCACAGTGCCCACCACCCAAAATTATTTTATTCAAAATGACGCTGTCCGCGAAGTCTAGGAACTTGTAAACTTTCCTCTGTTGATAACGTACCAGAGAAAATAGAAACTGCGCATACATTCTCATCAGGAGAAAGGAAAACAGTGCGCATTTAGTTTCAGACACAAATAAAAAGTGGACAGAATTTCCACATTGCACAATTACCGAACGGAATATGAGTAATAAATCTAATAAAGATTTTTAATATCTTAGCTGACATTTTATAACAGAAGCTACATCTACACAACGCAATCGAAACTTCGACAGCACAAAATGACCATTTGATTTCCAGTAGCTCGTAAACTCACCAGTTTACCGCAGCGGCAAATGAAACGAGACATTTCTCACCCTGGGCATAGATCCAAGCAAATATATTGAGAGTAATGAAAAAACCTTCCCCTTCTAGGAATAGACAGTATTGTTGAGCTGCTGTTTTCTTTAGTTTTTAGCCATATATTCCATTAGGCTGCAAATATTGGGAAATAGATTTAGGTTACAGAACATCCTAAAAATCTAAATTAAATGGTTAAACGTCTTGAGACATATTAATGCTTTATATAGTGTTGTTGCCTACGAGATCCTCTGTGTTACTTGAGTATCCAAGGCCAATAACGTCATCCTAATTGGCATATTTACTGTGAAACACATCAGCCTTCCCGCGCCAGCCGAGAACTGATTACATTTTCCGTACCATCGTCGTGAATATGCACTACTACTTCTGCCGTTGCGACAAGCGTTTCTGCGTCGCTTGGCTCCCAGCTCACATGGTGCTGTGTCTGAATCAACGTCCGAGCACTGATACTGATTACTAATTATCATCATCATTAACATTGTCTGGCAAGCAGAACTGCCCTGTTACTTGCGGATCTTAGTTAAGCCTTCGAAATATTTTCTTGACCATTTCATTCTGCTTTCCCTTGTTCTACAGCCATACCCCTGGATATCGAATTACTGTAAGTAATGCCATTTTATCCTCTCTCCCTTGTGAACGCCAGTCCATTCTCTGGTGTTGTGATTACATGATATCCGTGACGCGCCACTCTTCTCTCGACGTTTACTGCAGAGCCGTCTGTACCCCGAATGGATGGCTTAGACAAGGCCAGAGAAAGGCTTTAGCCTTTGTCTAGTAACCATCTTTATATTCACTTAAAGTGAGCGAGGTGGCGCAGTGGGTATCACACTGGACTCGCATTCGTGAGGATATTGGTTCTAATCCACCTTCGGTCATCCCAATATAAGTCTCCCGTCATTTTCTTAAATCAGGACAGTGCTGTGATCCATCCCTACACTAAGAATCGAGCTGATCGAAGTGTTCAAATGTCTGTAAATCTATCGGTCCAAATTGCGTGGTCATCAGTCCGTACCTTACAAACTACTGAAACTAAGGTAAACTAACCTAAGGACAACACACACACACACACACACACACACACACACACCCATGCCCCAGGGAGGACTCGAACCTCCGACGGCGAGCAACCGCGCTCTCCGCAGCGAGGCGCCTTAGACCGCTCGGCTACTCCACCGCGGCGACCAAGCTGTTGACGGGACTTCAAACACCAAGCTTCCTTTCTTCTTCCTTTAGATATCCCGCAGAAAGGACCACTTAATTAACCAACTGCTAACTCGAATGGTTGTCTACATTCTCGATACAGCTAGCTGTATACATGCGATGGCAACAAAAACACTCGAGAGCTATCGTCTTGAGTCTACTTTTGACAGAAAATGCTATTTTTATACCCTACGGAAGTTATCTAAAATTATTCATTAATTAAATAAAATGTGCTTTTAATGGTTGCATTTAGGTTTGTCATGTTGAGCAAATCAACTACTTTTTTTGGCAACTTTTATACGATAATAGTGACTGTTATGTTTCAGAACATGTAAATTGTTCTTATCGGGATAAAGTGCAGTGAATAGTGGAACGGAGCGATCTGACGCATAGGCGTTAGGTCACCTTCGAGGAATCTCGCTGTCCATTGTTCGCGCCAGTTGCAGCTGGTGGCGCTTACGAAATCTCGCTGAGTACGCAGATGATCGGCACTGGACTTGTGTTTTGCGGAGAGGAGAACAGTCTCTTCCCCTCACCCCTACCACTACCCACCTTCCCCTGGACAGACACCAACGTTCAAAATGTGAGGGTTAAGCGAGAAATATTGTCTTAGTCCACTAAGGTTACTTCATAATTATAACCCATTCGATTTTCTTCATACTTGGTTCGGAACATTCTCT
The DNA here is from genome assembly GCA_026315105.1 of Locusta migratoria. Lineage (NCBI taxonomy): Eukaryota > Metazoa > Arthropoda > Insecta > Orthoptera > Acrididae > Locusta > Locusta migratoria. The sequence continues at coordinate 363,030,620 of CM048744.1, forward strand.
AGAAACTTAAAGCTTTATCCACTGCCCGTTCATGCTATTCCTTCATAACATACTGGCGGATTACTCAAGTCAAAAATATTAATAAAAACGAAGCGCTATGATGACAAAGAAACAACGTGGAAAATACTAAAGGACATTTTATGGATGTTGCATTTGGAATCGTCTTTCAGCATCTGCTTCAAGCTGGATTATGTATGTCTGTCAATGGCTGGATTTCTCTGGGTCTTTTCTTAACGAATGTAACTGTTAATAGTAACAAATGTTCAAATGTTTGTAGAGCTTACAAACTACAAACTTACAAACTACTTATGAACTAGCTAATACTAAGGACGGCACAAATATCCATGCCCGAGGGGGGATTCGAACCCCCAACCGTAGTGGCCGTGCAGACCGCTCGGCCACTGCGGCCAGCAACTACCGCTATAAACACAATCTGGTCATAAATAAGGATCGAAGAAATATTAAAGTTCAGTATCCGGTCTATTACGATGCGATCAGGGCCGGAGCGCAATCTTGTAATAATCCACCCCAGCATTTGATACCTGGTTTGACTCGGCCCGCCACGAATCCATTTCTTGCGCCAGCCTCTTCATTTCACAGTAGCACTTGCACCGGACGTCCTCAGTTGCTGGCTGCATGAATTTCAATCTTTGTCTCTCCCTACAGTTTTTATCCTCTACAGCTGCCTGTAGCACTGTTGAGGTTATTTCTTGATGCCTTAATTCACATCCTACAAACCCGTCTCTTCTTCTTGCCAGTTTTTTTTTTCATGTGTTTCTTTCTTGGTCGATTCTACGGAGAACCTCCTCCTTGGTCCACCTAATTTTCAGCATTCTTTTGTAGCATTACATTTCAAATGTTTTGATTCTCTTCTGTTTCGGGGTTAGCAGTGTCCATATTTCAGTTCCATACAAAGGTGTCCTCCTAACGAACATTCTCATAAACTTCCTCCTCACCATAAGGCTAATGTTTGATATCAGTAGACTTCTCTTGGCCACGAATGCCATCTTTGCCTGTACTAGTCTCATTGCTTCGTCCGACACGCATTATTTTGCTCCCATTCCTTAACTTCATCTACTTAGTGATTTCTAAATTTGATGTTTAGTCTCTCGCAGCTTTATGTTAATGTTATTTCTCACTACTTTATTATTTTTGCGGTTCACTCTCAATCAACTTTCTGAGCTCAAAATGCTAATTATTCCATTCAACAGTTGATGTAATTCTTCTTTACTTTCACTGAAGATAAAAATGAAATCAGCGAATCTTTTCATGGACTACCTTTTACTCGGAATTTTATACCACTCTCGAACATTACTTTTATTTCCGTCATTGCTTTTTCGATGTATATACTAAACAGCAGGAGCGAAAGACTGCATTCCTGTTTCGCAACCTTTTTAATCAGAGCACTTCTTTCTAGTTTCTTATAACATCGCCCTGAATGTTAGTCTGACCTCTGCTCCACATCTGGGACTGTCAGAAAGAAGTACTTACATGCATTGTTTTTTTTATTATTATTCTTTTATAAGACTAGCAATGTTTACGAAAGATATCTGGAGAAATAAGTACCTGCATGCCAGGCTCTTGGCATAATCAAACAGATAACATATATATATATATATATATATATATATATATATATATATATATATATATATTACTCACTCCCAACAAGCATCATACTTCTACCTCATAACTCCGTTTCCAGGCTTGATAATGGTTTCGTCAAGGATCGACACTTTCAACTGCCCCTTAGCACTCAGCGAGAGAGAGAGAGAGAGAGAGAGAGAGAGAGAGAGAGAGAGAGAGAGAGAGAGAGAGAGAGAGAGGGGGGAGTGAGGGAGAGAGGGAGGGAGAGGGGGGGGGGAGATCGATGGGAGGGAGAAAGACAGAGACAGGAAGAGACGCATTATTGTCTGAATACACGGCTGCAGAAAAGTCATTGTAAGCAGTCACACCCTTAAAATAGCCGCGAGAATGAGTACAGAGCCACTTTAAAGTAGCAGATGACGGACTACGTTTCATTGACAGAATCCTCAGGAAATGATCTTACAAAAGAGGTAGTTCGTGAAACCGTTTAATAGACTAAATGCTTGATTACTACGATTGGTCTGAGATCCAAAATCTATAAGACTGATAAAAAAAACGAATTTTGTTTCAGGTTCATCTAGTTAACACATAATCACCGTTAACAAGCCTATCCAACTCCAGTAGCAAACGTTATATGAAAGATGTTCTTCAACACGATGTGTAAGTTCCGAGATTTATGTGACATGGCACACTCCTGCAGACATGAATTAACATGCATTTCTTGCAGGTTGGAGAAAGTAATATAACGAAACAACTATGATAAGGGCGATTCGACCAGTCAGAAATGAAAGTATACAAAGTACAATAAAATATTTAACCTGTCATGATCGACGTTACAGTGATTTAGAAAGAGAAAACGTCACGGAAAATCTTAATCGGTGAGGGGGCTCTCTTTTCGCAATGTCATAAAATGGCTTAATTTTTTTCGTGACAGAAAGTGGTGCCACCGTAAGCACATGATTGTTTGCTGCAATAGGTCATCGGCGATGAAAAATTTCAATGTACTTAGTAGTTGCAGAACCAGAGAGGGTGGGAGGTTAAGGGACTTAAGCCCCCCCTCCTCCCCCCTCCCACCAGCGTCTGGTGTTTAGGTTTAGATCAGGTGGTCATGCGTCTTGATCCGCCACTGGAACTTAGAGGTTAAAATCACATGAGGTTGCGGTAACAGATCCTGCGCTAATTCGCTATACTTCCTTTCAATGTTAGATTCTCTGAGCTAAACTCGCGCCATGTGCGTTGTTTGTGAACGCACTATTGGCACCACTGAATGACACTATTTACTCGTGTAATGACAAATATCAATACAATTTAGAAAACTTTTTTGTGGTTTTAGCTACATTTCATTTGTACAAAATGATTTCTACAAAATCAACTGAGAAGTACTCTTCCACTAAATGAACAATTTTCTCAAGGGAAGTGAAATACGTTCATAAAACTATGTGACGTAGACTTATACGCCTTTGAGTCTCTTTTTTTTAAGTATGAAAAGTGGAGAAGAAGATTTAGCTCCTTTCTCAGATTGGACGGTTGAACATTTCGAGCATGGCATGTTTTAAACAGCACGAAGAAAATCGAATGCATTTGGGCTCATAACATGCCAAGCGAGTACATTGAATCTAAGGGACTGTCACGGAACTACGTGCATATTAAGGTTCGAACGAGCATAGGCGCCACATGCAGACCTCTGATCTAATGGCACGCTGTAACGATCATGAGTAAAATCCAATACATTGCTCACAGCTTGCTAAGCGACTACCCTTACATGCATAGTGTAGCTGATAGCTACAATCTGATCAACATTTTGCTACATGTTACATATGCTAGTAGCTCGTCCCAGATATTATAAATGGCAGAATGCCACTGAATTATTTCGACAGTTAGTTTCGTTGAGTTATTTCTAACATGCGCCTTTGTTTACATTAGTATTCCTCCGCCGGCCGCCGTGGCCGAGGGGACTGAGGCGCGCCAGTCGCTGTTGCACGGCCACTACGGTCGGGGGTTCGAATCCCCACTCGGGCAAGGATATTTGTGCCGTCATTAGTGTTAGCTAGTTCATAAGTAGTTTGTAAGTTTAGGGACTGATGACCCCGTAGTTAAGTCCCATAAGCTATACAAACATTTGAACATTTTTCAGTATTCCTCCTTTTCCTTGTAAAAGTAGTCAGTCACATACTACTGTTGCATTATGAGTTACGTTCCGGAAAGATGAGAGGCACAATAGTGATGTTTACTGCATCGGGTACATCGTGGAAGCACTATATAGCTGACCAGCTTTAAACTTCTGTTGCTAGTAGTGGATAATAATTTTAAGGATTTTTTCAATACTTTTCTCAGTATATACGCACTATACATTAATCATGGTAGTTTTTATAGCTTCAAATAATAAGTTGAAAGTAGCCTGTTATTAAAATAAGCAAAATCTCGGACAGGTGAGATCTACAAATGTAAGTTAAAACGCTCACTGCCTTTCTAGACTACTTCATGAGTGGGCACAGTACATGCGCAACAGAAATTTATCCAAGTGCTCACTCCTTAAGGGAGCAGCCAACATTTTAACAAACACAAAATCAATGTTAAAAAAATAAATGAATAGATAATTAAATATGGGACGGGGAGCATGATATCATAAAGCAGAGGTTTGATGCTTTAAAATCATAATCTATTCAGAAAAATGAACAAGCAACTAAATGTGGTGAGACCAAATTAAGCACACACCTTGTATAAAGGTGAATTAAATCATGAAATTATTGCCTGTAATAAAATTGTTTCTGCCCTTTACGAATATGGAAGGAACGTGGGAAGCAATTTTCAAATACACAATGGGTAGCTGAAGTACCATGTGGTGTGAAACCACGCCGAATTTCATAGCATTTACAAACAGAAATTAATTTAGAATAAGCGAGTAAAGCACGCGAGAATTCGTATAGAAGAAAGCTAGTATTAACAAAAGCATGGCTGAAGGGCGGAAGTCACGACCGTTACGAAAGCACGTGGTGCAATCTGTCATACAAGACAGGAAAGAAGAACTCAAGCTAGAAAATCTGAGAAATATTTAGCATACTCGCAGATACAGACATGACGTGAAAACATTAGTTAAAAACAAAAAGGAAATTCAAGCACATAAAATGTACACAAAGGCTGAAGGCCACACACGTGTATTCTAACTTGAGCAAAACCGGACACATAATGATCACTGGAATGAAAATGCAAATAATAAATTTACACTGAATTTACTCGAGTTCTGCAAATTAAAAAATACTTCGCCTCGCATAGCGAAAGAATTATTCAAGAAAACTATCACTGAAAAACCAAGGCCGGCCGCAGTGGCCTAGCGGTCTGCGGCGCACCAGTCACGTTCCCCACGGCCACTACGGTTGGGCGTTCGAATCCCCCCTCGGGCATGGATATTTGTGCCATCTTTAGTACTAGCTAGCTCATAAGTAGTTTGTAAGTTTAAGGACTGATGACTCCGTAGTTAAGTCCCATAGCTCTACAAACATTTGAACATTTTTATGAAAAATCAAGACTGTCTTATCACAAAAAAAAAGGTTGTAACCATGCCTACCCCTCAGCACGATTCGGCGGAGTACTTACTCCACAGTCGTCGGAGCCAGAATGAAGAGTGAAGAGTGTAGCTCTAAGGCCAAGGAAAATACACCGGATATAGAGCGCGTTAAAAGCGACGCCGAGTGCATTCAGAGACTAGTGTTTACCATCCCTTGCTACCTGGTCAAAACAATTCCCTCTACATCCGCTCCCAGAGAGGCCTCCAGTCACTTCTTTCGTTCAAGATTAGATTGGTCCGACACTAAAGAACGCGACCACCTCGCCATCTTGCCAAGTAAGCTTGTCTCTGGCCACCCAGCAGATGCTAGCGCAGACGAAAAACGAAGCCATGCATTCTTAATTACAGCAAAACGAGGCCTAAAGCGCGAGGCGGCGACTGTAAGCCATTGCGCGGCTGTCAGTCAATATTAAGAGCACACATTCACGTGAACACACAAGTTCAATCACACGGGTGGAAACATATATAAATGTGGGGAAAACATACAGGGTGTCCCAGCTATCTTGTCCACCCAAAATATCTCTGGAACAATAACAGCTATTGGAAAACGAGTTTCACCGGTATCAATGTACGGCTGGGGCCCATGAATGTACATATTTGGAAACTAAAACGAAAGCAAATGTGTTTTTTAACACAAACTTGTGCTTTTTTTTAATGGACACCCTACATTTTTTTTCTTCAGCAATCCATAGCATGACAAATCACATAAACAATGACGTTGATTGCATCGCAATATTCCAATTATATCTCGAGATATTGCGACGCGAAGTTGACGCTTGAAATACGCGAAACGCGCGGCTAGCGCACGTCCTGAGACTCAGGCGAGAACCCCATGCTGCTCAGGACGTGCGCTAGCCGCGCGTTTCGCGTATTTCAAGCGTCAACTTCGCGTCGCAATATCTCGAGATATAATTGGAATATTCCGATGCAGTCAACGCCTTGTTTATGTGTTTGTCATGCTATGGATTGCTGAAGAAAAATTATAGGGTGTCCATTTAAAAAAAAAAAAAACTATGTTTGAGTTATAAAACACATTTGCTTTCGTTTTAGAATGTTTCCAAATATGTAAATTCATGGGCCCCAGCCGTACATTGATACCGGTGAAAGTCGTTTTCCAATAGCTGTTATTGTTCCAGAGATATTTTGAGTGGACGGGATAGTTGGGACACCCTGTATACAAACATGGGGCATTGATCATTAATAAAAAGAATAAAATAATTAACACACAAATAGATAGCATTAATGTTGCAGAAACACTTTAGGTTAATGAATCAATCAAAATGGAACACGACCACAAATCCAGTGGGCGTGTTTCAAAGTGATGCAATAAAGGACTAGCAAAATCCTGGCGAGCACGTTCGGCGGACGCGGCCCTCTCTCCCGGTGGCCTCCCCTGCGACAGCAATACGTCAGCGCTGTTTGTTTTGCGCGGCGCGGCGCGCTTCCTTGTAGCCGGCTGCAACTTTTTGTCCGTGGCGCGTGGCTGCCTCGCGATGCATAAATAACTGGACTCGGCGTTGCGCTGACAAAGCGCCGGAGCGCGGCTGGCTAGCTGCGACGCCGGAAACCCACAGCCGCCGCCGCCGTCGTCGCCTCAATTGTGCTCACCTCAGCTCGCCCGCTTTTGTGAGCGCCCTCCTTCTTTCTCCTGTATGTCGACGGCAAATTCCGCAGCTCAAGGGCGCTGTTATCGATTCCTGACGGTCGTTTTATCAGCGCTTAAAACTTACGCCTGCGAACCAATTGCGGTATAAATCCGCCCCGCTTTATCTCCACCACTATATGCAGAAAAGGCGCATGTTTAAGGGTGTTACCAAACTTATCTAAAACTATTATTCCGCTTATCATTAAATTTTTATACGATATCCTAGGGAACATTTAAAAAAAAAAAAAAAAAAAAAAAAAAAAAAAAAAAAAAAAAAAAAAAAAAAAAACATAAATTATTCTTTTCATTCTCCTCTCCGAGGACTGGAGTGGGCTGTTTGAGATCCGGCCCATGAAGAGTCGCGGTTCTGTTCAGCCAATTATCAGACAAGCTGATAGTGGGGCAAAGGGGGAATCCCAATTGGGAATAAGTGGGAGGGGCTTACCAGTTCCGGCATACGCCTTACTACCAAGGAAAACCCCCGAAAACCTAGGTCGGAACCGGGGGATTGGGACCAATTTAATTTAACTCTGGGACTTTGCCCCAGACTAAAAATGGATTATCGGGAGAGCACGACTGCACTCACGACAATCAAGGCTCGGACGGCCGAGTTACTCTCGTAAATTCGTAGAGATCAGCTCGACCAACAGTGGACAAGCATCCCCCTAAAGGAACCGCGCCCGTGAGCACGGTATCCTCTGCGTCGTGCGAAAAGAGAGAGACAGAGAGAGAGAGAGAGACAGAGAGACAGAGAGTCCGTGTGTTGGTGTTCTTCTGTCGTATACAAATCTACAATTTTTTCCCAATTTTGAAGAATTCTTACACATCTTGTAGGAGGTCAGTGTAAGTGTAAGGATCAACGACAACACATACCTCAGAAGGTATGACGTCATAAATAATGAGATGAATGACATTCGCCGACTGACACAAACGATTTTAGTTTGTAAATTCTTCACTCTCATCTATTCTATCCCCATAATATTTCGTTTGAAGTTTTCCTAAATATTCAGTTCTACGCCCCGGCAACAATACATTATTGTGTGACACATCTTGCAGAAGACGTCATAAGGAATGAGCTACGTGAAAGAAAGCATGACAGGAGAAAGAGATTGACTTAATAAATATCCGGGCAGCACAGGTTTCCAGCTAGTTATACATAGTATGTCAAAGTGTTTTTGTGTTTGTACTGCATACAAATCAATAGTTTAGTGTAAATGCGAAACAAGTCACTGACTACATAAGATTTCATGCGGTGCATGGTGGCGGATACCTTAGTATAAACGTGCAGACCGTTGCACTGATCATCATGAAAGTTTTTTAAAGTAGTAATTTTTCATAGGCAGTGAGCGAAAAAACATAGACTGAGACAAAGAAGGAGGAAATGAAGAGAGAGAGAGGGGGGAGAGGGAGGAGGAGCAGGAAGAGATGGACAAAGGAGGTCACGACGGAGAGGCAAAGGGGAGACGAAAACATGACCAGAAAGAACTTGACAAATAGACAAAAAGAAAGAAGAAATGGATTAAACTGCACTGCTCATAACATTTACGGGATCAGGTGAGATATCAAACTCAATATACATGTAAATGCTTTTCAGATATTGGTTACAATTGTAATTTGTGTGCAATACACTACGAGATATACACGGCTTTTACTTCGAGGCACCATGAGGCTACCATAATAGTGAAAAAGTCATTCTCGTTCCCCTCTATATGGTGTCTAATAACCTCTCACAGCCAATACAGTTGCACACCTCGGTGGCATTGGACAGTATGAGGTTATCAATGAGTGCTCTCCAACCGTTGTGGGAGTTTCTGGAATGGCTCCAAAGAGCCTGCCAAGTATATTCCAGACATTCTTCGAAGTCTCTGCGGGTTTTCTGCCGGATAATAAAATCAAACTGATTCAATATTTCGACGGTACAGCTGTCCGCCATCTTCAGGAAACTGCTGCTGCTGAGTCCCGCTGAATACTGGTGCAAGATCGAAATACGGCGTCCTATATAGGCATCGGTCGCGTGCAAGGCGCAATTTCTACCTCCTAGACAAGGCTGGTGGCGCCGCCCCTAGTAGATCAGGGCACAACGATATATCGCACCTAACATTAATCAGTCCCAGGTGCTGGAATCCGGGTGGAACATTGCAATTTGATATTATTTAATAATGGATTCCATGTTCTACTAAGAGGAAACCCCATGTGTCTATTTATTAGATTGTCCGTCACCCTGATTTTAATGGCTTCTCTGTAAACACTGTTCCAGAAACCGGAGGTATTGGTTACTATGCGGGTTTCATCATATATCATCTTGTGTCCTTGCGTTAAACAGTGTTCTGCTACCGCCGATTTATCCGGCTGCAGTAGTCTCGTGTGGCGGCAATGTTCCACGCATCTATCATGTACAGTTCGAAGTGTACGGCCAATGTATGCCTTGCCACACTCACACGGTATTTTATAAACACCGGGTTTCCTGAGTCCGAGGTCATCTTTGACGGAGCCAAGCAATGACCTAATCTTGGACGGCGAACGGAAAACAGTCTTTATGTCTTCCAATTTTAAAAGAAACGCCCCCAGCGTAAGGAATGTAGGCTAGAGCCCTATACTCCTCTTCAGGCACTTTTGGAGATGGTCCAAACTGCATAGCACGGCAAATCTGTTGCTCAGAGTAGCCATTTTCCTTAAAAACAGTCGTCAGATGTCCCAGTCCCGATGGTAAACTGTCTGAATCTGAAATGGCATATGCTCTGCGTACCAGAGTTCTAAGGACGCCATTACGTTGGTATGGTGGATGGCAACTACTGGCATGCAAATACCTGTCAATATGTGTCGGCTTGCGGTGAACACTATATCCAAGAGTGCCATCATCTTTTTTGTAATCATTACATCCAAAAATGGAAGTTTACTACCACTTTCGACCTCCATAGTAAACTTGATGTTTGGGTGCAGGCAGTTAAAATGGTCCAAAAATCGATTGAGCTTATCACGTCCATGAGGCCAGATGAAAAAGGTGTCGTCAACGTATCTCCAAAGACACCTTGGTTGCAACGCTGAAGTTCTCAGTGCCCTGTCCTCGAAGTCCTCCATAAATAAATTGGCGACTATGGGTGATAAAGGGCTGTCCATAGCCACTCCGCCCTTTTGCTCAAAGAAGTTGCCACCAAAAGAAAAATACGTGGACGTCAGTACATGACGACAGAGCTTCAGCACCTCTTCATCCAGTATATCACTAATTAGACTCAAGGACTCTTCCAGTGGTACCCGTGTAAAGAGGGATACTACGTCAAAGCTTACGAGTAAATCCGAAGGATCCAGCTTCAAGGATTTCAAACGTCTAATAAAATCCATAGAATTGGAGATGTGGTGTTCACACTTGCCCACGTATTGGCCGAGAATAGACGCCAATCGGCGGTAGCAGAACACTGTTTAACGCAAGGACACAAGATGATATATGATGAAACCCGCATAGTAACCAATACCTCCGGTTTCTGGAACAGTGTTTACAGAGAAGCCATTGAAATCAGGGTGACGGACAATCTAATAAATAGACACATGGGGTTTCCTCTTAGTAGAACATGGAATCCATTATTAAATAATATCAAATTGCAATGTTCGACCCGGATTCCAGCACCTGGGACTGATTGATGTTAGGTGCGATATATCGTTGTGCCCTGTTTCCACTAGGGGCGGCGCCACCAGCCCTGTCTAGGAGGTAGCAATTGTGACGGCTGGCGCATGCGCCGTGCACGCGACCGACGCCTATATAGGACGCCGTATTTCGATCTTGCACCAGTATTCAGCGGGACTCAGCAGCAGCAGTTTCCTGAAGATGGCGGACAACTGTACCGTCGAAATATTGAATCAGTTTGATTTTATTATCCGACAGAAAACTCGCAGAGACTTCGAAGATTTGACACGCTGGCAAAGCCTACGAAGTATATTCCAAACATGCTAATCGGATTTAATCCGGTTAACAAGTTGGCCACTCCACTCGTCAGCTTCAAGCCTGTTGTCCACCAGTGCAGCTCTGTGAGGACGAGCCTTATCGTCCACCAGAAGGAACCCATCTCCTATAGCACCAGCGTAGGGCACGACAAGAAGTCTCCCATCACATAAGCAGGCTTGTTCCATATTCTCACGATATGAGAGAACAGTTGTTCTGATGTTCCACTGCCCAGTTTCTGCGGGCCAAGCAGTATCGTGGTTTTAATGGTGCACACGTCATAGGCCTGCGTGCGTAGAGGCCACATTCCCTAAGACTATTTCGGCCTGTTTGTATTTATATTACGTTTCTTGTTGCTGCCTGGAGGGTGTGTTGCTGCTGAGTTGCATTCAGCCCCCTGTCTCAACGGGCTGTTAACCGGACATAACGGTCATCTATCGCTAATGTTACCCGTGGATGACCCTCGCCTTGCCTTCTTTTAACGATTCCCGTTGTCTGGAATCGCGTCCAGGTCCTGGAAATTACACTTTGGGACACTGCAATAGCTGCAGCCACCTCCCTCTGTGTGTGTTCCGCTTCGTACCTTCCTATCGCTCTCCATGCCATAGCTTCGGGTTCAGCGACGATGTTGTTGCATTGCACTACCTGCTCACTACACTGACCTAACCGAACCTCTTGTGTAATTAGTTTGGTAAAGTAAGCACAAATCTACACCAACCCCCTCGGCAGCAAATTTCTGTTATTACCACTATCTCGGTTGCCATAACGTAGCTTCCTTTGCTGATTCTGCGGATGGGAATACTTCAGAACCTAGATAACTCAACTGATCCCATAATTGTTTTGACCAGTGTAATATTGGATTAATAAATACCCCGGCAACGGCGGGTTTTCTGCTAGTATAAATCTTGATATATGAAGTAGAGTGTTTGTGTGTCTGTTTGTATTGCATACAAATCTACAACATGAGGACGGCCACTGTCTACAATGTATTTCCTACGATGCACGGCGGAGGGTACTTTTCTTACAGACTTCGACGGCAATGTATAGCGTTTCTCCGATACTGATGAACTTTAGTTACTTTATAACATCGCACCGTAAACCGTGTGCGGCAAGAGAATAACGTTCAAGTGTTAGCAGCGTGCCGGCCGCGGTGGCCGAGGAGACTGAGGCGCTCCAGTCACGGTCTGCACGGCCACTACGGTCAGGATTTCGAATCCCCCCTCGGGCATGGATATTTGTGCCGTCCTAGATCGTAAGTAGTTCATAAGTAGTTTGTAAGTTTAGGGACTGATGACCCCGTAGTTAAGTCCCATAAACTATACAAACATTTGAACTTTTGTTAGCAGCGTCATCTGCCGAGAAGTGATTGGTTGTCTGTGTAGTATTAGTGAGCCGTTCGTGTACCGAACGACAAAGGAGCACAATCTATCTGAGATCGACCGAGGGCTGACTATGACGTCACGGAGGCTCGATACGACCACTCAGGAAACTGCACGACTTGTGGGGTGTTGTACAAGTGGTGTGATGAGTGTCTTCAGCAAGTGGCGAAATCGAGGCAAAGTCACGTCCAAACGATGAGGGGCTGGGCGGCCACCCCTCATTAGAGTTGTCGGACGTCGTACGCTGGGCATACTGGTAAAACAGCACCGGCTGCGATCCGTGGTGCATCCGACATTTGCTGGGCGGGGTACAAGTGTATCCGAGCATACAGTGCACCGAACACTGCCTCCACACTACGACATTGGTAGCTAAGACTGAAATGGGCACATGACCATCTTCACTGGGCGCTGGTCCATTGGCATACCTTTGCATGGTCTGATGAATCCCTATAGCTTGTTCAACGTGTTAATGGGCAAATCAGTCTTCTTCCAGCGGAACAGCTGCTTAATACCTCTCAGTTAGGCACTGTGGGGAATATTCACGTGGGCTGCCATCGGTGCAAGGGAGTTCGTTCAAGGTACCATGATGTATCGTACACTGGTTGAAGACACGTACAGGCTTCATAACATTCATTTTTCCCAGCGGCAATGGAATTTTTGAACAAGGTAATGTACTTTGTCAGTGTTACAAGTACCGTGGAGTAATTCAAGGTACAAAGTGGCGAGCTGCAACTACATCTACATAATACTCTGCAAGTCACATTGAAGTGCTTGACGGAGGGTTCCTCGAACCGCTTTTATAATATTTTTCTACAATTCCATTCTCTTATAGCTAGCGGGAAAAAGGATCGTCTAAATCTTTTTGTTTTCGTTCTGATTTCTCTTATTTTATTTTGATGATAATGTTTTCCTATGTAGGAGGGTGCTGACAAAATATGTTCACATTCGAAAGAGAAAGTTGGTGAAAGAAATTTCGCAAATAGATCTCATAGAAACGAGTAACGCCTTTCTTTTAATGACTTCCATCCCAACTCGAGTATCCTTTCCGTGACACTCTCTCTTCTATATTGCGATAATAAAAAAAGGAGCTGCCCTTCTGTATTTTCTCTAAATCGTCTGTCGGTCCCATTTGGTGTTCATTTCACAATACGCAGCGATATTCCAAAATAGGTCGCACAAGTGCGGTGTAAATAGTTTCTTTAGTAGAGCTGATGCATCTTTTAAGTGTTCTGCCAACGAAACGTAGTCTTTGGTTCGCTTTCCCTACAATATTTTCTGTGTATTCTTTCCAATTAAAGTTGTTTGTAATTGTTACTCCTAGCTATTTAGTTGAATTTAAGGCATGTAGTTTTGACTGATTTATCGTATAAATGAAGTTTAACATGCTTCTTTTAGTGGTCATATGGATGACTTTACACTTCTCATTATTAAGGCTCATTTGCGATGTTTTGCACCATACTGATATGTAAATCATTTTGCTGTTGGTTTTAATCTTACGGTAAGTTTACTAAAAGATACGAGACAGCATTATCCGCGAACAGTCTAAGGTAACTACTCAGATTGTCTCCTAAATGGTTTATTAAAAAAAGGAACAGCAGGAGCCCTATAACACTTCCCTGGGGAACGCCAGATATCACTTCTGTTCTACTCGATGACTTTCCGTCAGTTACAACGTACTGTATCCTTTCTGACAAGAAATCACGAATCAAGTCGCACAAATATGGCGATATTCAATAAGCACGCATTTTGATCAGATGCCGCTTGTGAGGTACAGTGTCGAAAGCTTTCCGGAAATCTAGAAATACGGAATCTATTTAACATCCCTTGTCGATAGCACTCATCACGTCATGTGAGTGCTGATGTGTTGGCTGCTCCAAATCGTCACATCTGAATCCGTTCGAACACACGTGTGATTTGATTGAACGTGACGTCAGAGGTCGTCGCCCCCCCTCCCCGTAATTTTCGGGAATCAGGTGACTCGTGTGTGCCTAAGTGGTGTCAGTTTTCCCTAGCCACCTGCCAAGGCCCCACTTCTTCCATGCTGCTGTAACCCGCGCAAAACATAATCATGTGGGTGGTCATAATGTTTTGGCTGATCGGTGTACGCCCTCAAGCACTCGACGCCTGTAGAGAGCGGAATCGGACCGAAAAAGCCTGGCGGGGGAACATCCTTGGAACGTTTCCAGCCGATCTCTCACTCGATGCCACAATGTGTAACAGCTCTTACTGCAGCCAGTGTTGGCTGCCGAATGGGTCATCTATTCTGGCGCAGTAACGTGGTTTATCGAGCTGAAACCTGACTCGCAGACACACACACACACACACACACACACACACACACACACACACAACAAACAATGACTACATCATAAACTCTAGTTTTTAAAGTGATGCCTCCTTTGGAGTAAGTAAGTGGAATAAGAAATAGAAGGAAGAACCAGGAACTGGCTGGAGAGACATTAACTTAGAGCGATGGACTGAGTGGATTTTCGACTGTTGCCTCATCTTAAATGTAAATAAAACAACGAATTGAACTGCGTTTTCTATTTCAGCTTTTGCGTGTCGTTATAAAGTTACAAGAGATTTTCTGCATTCAGAGAAACATCGAGACAGTTTGTGTTGTCGAGGAACACGTACTTACGTATTCCATTCAGACATGTTATCCTCCGTGAGACGGTTTCTGAATGGATAAAGCAACTGACTAGTAAATAGAAGATCTGATTTCGAATCCCAACCGTAGCAAAAATTTTAATTCAGGGTCTCGCTTTATTATGGTTATGGTATAATTAACATCATTAACGAAGAGACTTCAGAGGCTAGCTGTACTCCGATCTTGACGACATTTTGCTAATTTCGCCTTCAAAATAAGAGAAACGTCGCTGTCTACATTTAATTCCTTATGGTGCTTGGTGGAGGGTACTTAATTTACGCACTTGAACAATATCTATTGTTTTATTCCGATCTTGATGAAATTTTGCATCACTTAAAAACAATTCGTGGAGGTGTATTTCCGTCTATTGCAACTATATTGAAAGGTGTTTTTGTTCCAAACAATAGAAATATCACTTTCAGCATAATATTTCAAACAGTGAATCGCTGAGGGTACCTTCGACACCTCTTCCCCGATCACAATAAAAGTAATATATGATTTTTCTTGGGCAGGGGATAGTAGGCAATGCACTGAGGAGGCGAAGGAGAACACAGGGGCCACGGCGGAGTGGCCGAGGTCATTGAGGCGCTATGCTACGATGCGCGATAACTTCCCCCGTCGGGGGTTCGAATCCCCCCTCGGGCATAGATGTTTGTGTCGTCTTTAGTATACGGTAGTTTGTAAGTTTAGGGAGTGATGACCTCGCAGTTAAGTCCCTTAAGCTTGACAAACATTTGATTTGGAGGTCACAGGGACGGGAGACAGGCAGAGTGAGAGAGAGAGAAATGTTCAAATGTTTGTATAGTCTATGGGACTTAACTACGGGGTCATCAGTCCCTAAACTTACAAACTACTTATGAACTAACTAAGATTAAAGACTGCACAAATATCCATGCCCGAGGGGGGATTCGAACCCCCGACCGTAGTGGCCGTGCAGACCGTGACTGAAGCGCCTCAGTCCCCTCGGCCACCGCGGCCGGCAGAGAGAGAGGGGGGGGGGGTGGAGGGAGGAAGAGACGGCATGCTCTGGGGGGAAGAGGAGATGGACAGAGAGAAAGAAAGATAAGTACTAACTCAGGACTGGAATAAATACCCAGGCAACGCAGGAATTTCAGCTAATAATCTATAAAAATGGGACTATATACTTCAAATTTTTACGTGATGCTCTAATGAATATTTGGATAGACAAATTTTTATCCCGATCTCTATACGAGACAAAGTAGGCAATATTTTTTAAATAAGTTTGTTACCGGCAGTGTTTGAAATCCGATATTTTATAGAATGCCTACGTAATGTATAGAAAGCCTAAAACGGAACGTGAAAGAATGAAATGATTGATATTTCGTACTTTGCTTAGACATTTGTACACTTTGTCACGTTGTATGTCGGCAAAGTATATACGTTGTGCGCTTGGATGCAAGATGAAAAAACTAGTTGGTGGACTGAGGGACTATTGTTCGTTCATTCTGAGATTAGCAGGTCACCATACGAAGTTCTGTTCGGCTGCAAAGCAGCGGTGGTGTGGCTGAACGCTACACAATGCCTTGCTGCGGAGCGCGCGGTTGCTCGAGTCTGTGTGTTGCCCGTAACATAAATTAAGTAATCTGTAAGCCTAGGAACTGATAACCGCAGCAGTTGAGTTCCTTAGAGTTGCAAACGTTTGAATATTCTGCTGCAAAGCTAGAGGTCGTCTCTCTACGTCGTCTGTGCATCGAGGTTTTACGAGACGTATAGACTGAGGAAGAGCTGGAAGAATTAATAGAGAGCGCCCAAGCAATACAACAGCTGAAAGAAACACGAGGTGACTCAAAGCAAGAGGCATAGCTCTCTGCAGAAGACATAGATCAAAATATAATCCATGACGGAGGAAACCAAAACAGTGCAGAAGTCATGGTTATCAAAGAGCTATCAATACCTTTTGTTTATCGAAATTTTTTAATCTTTTTTTTCACATTTTGTGATGGTTCATGCTCATGTATGTCAAAAGTGTGGCCGAAACGTTCATGCCAACTATGGACATATGGACATTGTCTTAAAGATGATAACGGCAACGAAGTAGAACGTTAAGGTGTTAACATTTTTTGCAATGTTTACTTCAATATTAAGAAAGTTATAAAATATAAAATGTAATCATAATTGAAAAACTAGATTCTGACCAAAAAAAGTCCTCTTCTCTCTCTAGGTGCTACTGTTAGAGACCAAATTTAAAAAATGTAAAGTGGTTTTTTGTTAAGAATAAAAGTGAGTAGTTACTGTAACAAATACTTCAATTTCAGATCAGGTTCCATTGTTTTCCATTGAGAAAATCGTGTACTTTATTTCGTAGTTTTCTTATTTCAGTTTCATATTCTTGTTACTGAATAAAGGCCTCTTACCTTATGTCCCATCAACACTTGGTATGAATGGTACTGCTAAGACTGTTATAGATCACAATGCGCCATATGAGTGAACCACAGTTGTTCGTGTTTGATTTGAAGGACTGGAGAGTTCGCGCGAATTATTTTTGCCTTCCAGATCGCCAGTCATGAATTCTATAGAACATTTAAGGGAAATGATCGAGAAGTCAATTCGTGCACAAAATACTGTACTGAGGACACTTTCACGAACATGAACGCCCGCTGAGGCAGCATGGCACAAGGACTTGTTGATTCCGTGGCTCGTCGAGTTGCCGTTCTTCGCCCAGCGAAGCCGATGTATGTGGTTACATTCACAAAATATTAGTAACTAGCTGAAAACCGGTCGTCGCCCAGGTACTTATTCGTTCCGGTCTTAACTTGGTCCACGTCTACTCTCCTGTCTACCTTTTTTTTTTTTTTTTTTTTTTTTTTTTTTTTTTTTTTTTTTTTCTCCTTCCCCCTCTGTCCATTTCTCCTCTTTCCTATTTGTGCCTCTGTTCATCTCCTCCTACCGCTCTCTGTCCACCTCCACTTTCACCTTTGTCTGCCAATCACGTCTCCCTGTCGAACTGCTCCACCTCCACAGTCCGTTGCCACCTCCATCAGTGAAAAATAATGTATGTAAACTTTCATGGTGATCAGCAAGTGATGTCTAAATTTATTGCAATTTATTGCGTGCGGCAGTTTTCCACGCGCCTCATTGTTTATGATTTCATATCACTTTTTTTCCGTCCTCATGGTCAGGAAAATTTTACTACCAAAAAAGAAAAATTAAGGGGCCTACGTGCCTCCGCTACTTTTGCCGTAAGAACAAAAAAAAGTAACTGTACCTCTTCCGGCGTCGGCCCCTATCTGTACCTATCCCAAATCAAACTAACGTAGATACACTAAGTGAGAGGAGGAAAATATAGGGAACTGTAAGAAGTTATTTGCATTTCTTATTTATTTATTTTAATTTAGTTTTATTTCTTTATTGAAGTTTTCTATGTCTTGTTTTCTTTGCACAGTTCTTCACACGCCTTCAGTGGGGAACATGCAAACTCGTCTTCTCGATAATTTTTGTAGAGGTTCCGTTTTTAGTTCGTTCAGGACTCGTATCAACAAGAACATTAACTTCTCATAGTTTGAGCGTTCCATCTGGGAGGCGGACAGTTAAAGACGCTCCATACAAAATTTGAAAAGATCTGTTGAACGATTAGTCGTACAATAAAATAATTTTATAGGTACATTCATTCGCACGAATAGATACGGTTTACAAAATGTATTGCGAATTCATTTAGTAAGAAAAAAATAACAAATTTGAACGTCATTGATAATTCGGTAGGTTTCCTCGAATCTCAACGTTTACGACGTTATAACTCCTGAACCTTATGTCGCATAGTGACATAATAATGGCTGTAACCATTGCGAAAGTGCAATCATTATGTTTTAGTTTCATCACAATCGGACGAGCAGTGTGGCAGCGCATAAAATAAATGTTTTTATAGCTTATGGGACTTAACTACGGGGTCATCAGTCCCTAAACTTACAAACTACTTATGAACTAACTAATACTAAGGACGACACAATTATCCATTCCCGAAGGATGATTCGAACCCGCGACCGTAGTTGCCGTGCAGACCGTGACTGGAGCGCCTCAGTCCCCTCGGCCACCGCGGCAGGCCATAAAATACTCACTCAAGCAGTTTATTGCCGTTAGTAAGAGGTCTAAACTGCGGAAACACTTGCCGCCATCTTCGGGCATCCAACCAGCGTGGCCACCAATCTCGCGGACAGGTCGGTTCCGCTGCGTGGACACGGATATTGCGGCGCCTGTGATTCAACAGCTCGTGCCACGGATGGGCTGCGGAGCGTCACTGATCCGCGGCCGCAGACAGCGTAACCGGAGACGCGGCAGACCGGTTGGGTCCAGGATGCGGGCGCCGTCTGCGGCCGAGCGAGCTGGGGCGGGGCGACCGCCCGCATCAGCACCGATGCTCAAAGCAGGCCAGGCGCGACACATGGGTGGCACGCACGGGTCAGCGAGCATCGCGCCGCCGCCAGCCGCCGCCGATACCATCGCAACGGCGCGGCGTCCGCGAGGATACGGGAGCGAGGGGGAGAGGGCACGGCGCATCTACCGACTCCCTTCTATAATGTTCCAGCCTGGCTATTAAGTTTTGAGATTAACAAATTTACAGAAGGAAGAGGTCTGAAGTTAGAAGCTATGAAAGATCCCAATCACAAAATTACGGGGAAAAAAATTGGAAAAATTATTACATGCATTTAAATGAAATGGCAAGTTAATTAACGGTGGAGTGTTGTGCAGGCAGAATATTACAAAAAGAATCGACGAGCAGTTACATTTAACAAGGGATCCATCGGTGGTTGAAATTTGGCTGTAATTTCCATAATATGGTAACCACTCGCCGAACAATGGGTGGCAGTTCGTCAATATCAAACTACTACTCGTGTAGCAGACCGTAAAGTAAGATAAGTGACATGATAAAAATCTGATAGGAATATTACGTAAGTCAAACACATCGGACTTCTAAAAATGTACAAGAAAATCGACTGCAGATTCTATTGCCGGTAAATGACGATATTATGGAATTAATTTTGAAACAAGAGTGGCAGGGTACACTAAATATCAACATTCAGTATTAACTAAAAACAGTGCCATCCATTGTTGCGGCAATGCAACAAGGCTGAAAGAAAGCATTATGGGCGCAGGGAGGAAAAGGCAAAATTGATAATAAAAATTCATAAGTGCGAATTTAAGTGAGAGGTGGGGTTAAAAAAAAATAAAAAAATTGAAAGTGATATTCTTAAATTATTTCTCTGACATTCATAAATAATTATTTTTACATGCCGAAATAATATAAGAATAAAAATTTTCTTTTCATAATAGCGGGGAAAAGGGAACCGTGTCATTATACTTCCTGTCCTGCATCTACTGTGCAAGATGATTCTATAAAGCTACAGCAAAACGTTTCTCTCTTAAGCTATCCTCACCACGCCATACGTGCTGTCTGTCTAGCTACTGCTGAATCTAAAACGACCTGCTACAAGAATTATTCCTCCCCCCCCCCCCCCCCAAAAAAAAAAAAAAAGGAACCTTGACTCTGCTAACCAGTTCTTCGAAATAAATTATGATTTTTCATATTTATAAAATGCTACTTTAATTCCCCCTGCTTCGCACGCGTAGACTGGATGGTCTGCATTGGTTGTTTCTACTTCTAAATATAAATTTTCATAGGTTTAACTTTAAAAATGCTTTCCTCATCAAGTATTTTGATATAATTTGCCACTCTCTATTGAACTTTTGATAGCAGAATTCAAAACAACCCGAAACACATTTTTTTTAATTCTAACCATGGGTCCAAATCCAAAATTTCGCATTTCTAGCATGAAATAAGTCTTAGTAGCACCCTTGAAAGATCTTCCCTTATTTCACACGCTTAATGGTTGAACTTCCAAAAATACCAAAACACATATTTTTAAAATTCCAATCAAAAATCTAAATCCGAAGGTTTGTATTTCTTGCTTAAAAATTACCTTAAAAGCAACGTACTTCCAAAAAACTGTTCATCCCCTATTTTACTCCCTTAGGCATGAGAATATCGAAAAATCGCTGATGCCTGCAGTGTAAAATAAACAACGTGTACTAATTTCAAGTGCCTGTCGTCTGTAGATTCACTTTTCAGCGCCGTTTTCTTTCTTTTAGAAACGGATCGAGAACGCGAAATTTCTTTCTTACGCTTTGGCATCTTTCTTGGTAGTTATACTTTTCAAACGGCAATATGCACTTATTTTTCGTTATTCTTACGCTTCTTGAATAAAAACAAGAATCAGCATCATGTTTCGCTGTATATAACCTGACTGAAAAACGTTAATCAAAATTCTGAACGCAGATAAAAATAAAATACAGAATACAAATTTAAGGAAGACAACAAAAAGCACACAATTATTGGATGCATCGAAAGGGTCAAACACTTTAAGCATTTGGGAGAAACAATAACGGATACTGGCGTATAAAAAGTAGCTAAACTCAGGAGGACGCAAATTTTAACAATGAAGCTGTCCAAAAAAAAATGCTTATCTCGAAATGCGAAGTTATTACACTACAACACAGGGGCAAGAACGGAAGTACAATATACACTCTCCCTCGAGAACAAAGGACTAGTAGATGAGCTCGAGAGAATGGAAAGTGTAATTCTGAGGGTGTTTCTTGGTGGGCACAAAAAAATGGCGAAGCATGGGTAAAGATGGGCAATGACAAGGTCTATAAATTTAGTAAACCAGTTACAACGGAAATGAGAAAGAGTAGGCTTATGTTCTTCAGTTATCTGGTGAGAATGGATGACAGCAGATTAACGAAGAAAATCTTCAATGTAATTTAACAGAGGAAAACACCTAACTGTTGGTTGCAAGAAATAAAGAAAGACCTCTTGGAACTTCGACTCACAGAAATGGACGCGATGAATATGGACAAGTACAGAAAGGCAGTAACTGAAGTCAAGGTTTTTCAGAAGGTTCCAATAACGAAGACCGACAGGAAACTGACAGCTGAACATCTGGCAAAAATGGAAGCAGGCAGAAAAGCAGCCCTAAAGAAGAGAAAGAAGAAACTGAACATGAAAAAAATTTCTTACGCGATCCTTAGTTGGCCAATTCGTGTAAATAAATAAATAAAATGCAGATAATAAGAGATTATGCACAACTTTAACAGAAAGTATGAAGAAAATGCAGCGTGACAAAGGGACTGAGACAGTGGCCAATAAAGGTAAACGAAATTAGAACTACAGTGGAGGAAGAGGAAAAAAGCATTGAGAAACACGACGGCATTGTAGTTCTTTTAGAGATGACAAAGGACTTAGAATCGATAGTGTTTAGAAAAATAAATCGGAATAAAAACGAACAAGAGTAACAAAGTATAATCAAATGAAATCCAACACTTCTCAAGGAAGTAGAAACACTTAAATGACCGGAGTAGTAACGATATTACAAGCAAACTAGCAATAACAAGAAAAGAAATTATCAAAAACACACAATTTTTCATTAAAAAATAATTTTATGTGTTAGGTAGCGGTGCTGAACGAAACTGGTGAGAAAAAAATTTATAGCACAAGTTGATTAAAATAAGGGACAGAATGGCGACAACTACATCTAGTTAACCTTTTCCAGCCCAATGATGCCCTTGGCGTCATTATCTTTATCAGTTACTCTCGGCCCAAAGATTTGACCAAAAATTATATAGAACACTGCAGAACTTTCCAAAATTCATTGCGAGTAACTTGGCTACCATTACTTTGCGGAAACGGAGCATTAGGCCATAGCGCTTAGATTAGGCTATTACGCATTGACAAAATATGTATTGATGCTTAATGTCTATGCTCGAGTACAAACAGCAAGTGTTTAAAACTATTACATTAAGATAAAGGAAACAAAAAGACTTGAAAATTCATTAATAAATTATTGTAAAATGTCTAAATTAGTAGTAAACAGTTTGAAACATGTGTCAGGTACGGTAAAGAAAAGACATTCTGCCCAATGACGCCATATGATATCTTCCAAATTTCCCTCAAAAAACTAAAACGTCTAAAAACTTTTAAAAAAAATACATTATTCCAATCATTATGAATAGAAATATGCAAATAAATACTTTTGTTCGCAAATGAATAAAATTTGGGCTGGAAAGGGTTAATTCGATAACAAAGATCAATATCGTTTTGTATATACGTGACAAAATTGTGGTGCTTACGCTTTGCTACGAGTGGAAAGTGTTTTCGCTTTGTTGCTGATGTGTATTCATTTTAAATTTTCGTAGATCTGATGACAGTAAGTTTATGTCAAAACCATTCATCGTGAAATAATATTTAGCCACCTTGGCATCAGAAAAAAATTTCATACGATGCTGATGGACTATTGCATGCCACATCTATCTGTTGCTGCATTCTGCAGGAAAGAAGACAGGAAGGATATCGTTTGACGTCCTATCGACAACGTTGTCATTAAGGACGGGGCACACAGAGCGCAAGTGAAATCGGCCGTGCCTTTCACATCTGCTTTCTATAGTCAAGCTTCGGTCTCTTTATATAATCTTTTCTCTCTCTTTTCATGTTACAACAGCAGAACTTGCTGCTCCTTCATCGGAAATCACTACCTGTATCAATGCAGTCGTCCTACAGAGAGACAGAATGTTGTTATTTTAGGAGTGTCATCAGGGTGCGATATGCGTTGAGGTGCCAAAAGTCATGGGACGGATACAGGTGGCGGTAGCACGAGCAATAGAAGGCGGTCCATGTGAAAAGGTCTCCGACGTTATTATGACCGCACGATGGGAATTAAGAATTTGAATGCGGAATGATAGTTGCAGGCAGACGTACAGGACATTCTACATTAGATATAGTTACGGAATTCAAGAATGCTAACTCCACGGAGTCAGCAGGATGGCGAGAATACCATATTTCAAGCATTACCCCTCACCACGGACGAGGCAGTGTACGACGGTCTGTTTTTAATGAGCGCGAGCAGCGGCGTTTGCGTAGAGTTCCAGTGCAAAAATAAATAAATATATAAAAAATAAAACAAGCAACACTGTAAAATAACAGCAAAAGGCAGTGTGGGACGTACGACGAAAGTAGCCGTTAGAACAGTGGGGCGCAATGTGGGGATAATGGTTTATGACAGCAGACGATCGAATCGAGTGCCTTTGCTAACAGCATGACAACGCGTGCAGCGGCTGTTCGAGGACGTGACCACATCGGTTGGGCCGAAAATGACTGGAGAATCGTAGTTTGCTCATAAGAGTTCCGATTTCGGCTGGTAAGAGCTGACGGTAGGGTCCGATTGTCGTACTTCTAGTCAATCTGAGCCGATCTTTGACGGGAATTCGTTAGGTTAGACTATTTGGATACATTCATGGATTTCTTATTCTCGAAGAAAAATGATTTTTTTTATATTTTATTTATTTATATTTTTTGGATGAGACTGTATCATGTCATTGGATCATAATGTTTGTGACCGGCTTCAAGAACATTCTACGGAATTGCAGCGAATGATATGGCAACCCAGATCACCCGAAATAAATCCCAATCGGAAAATCAGTTCGTGCAGAAAATCCTGCACCGGTAATACTTTCGGTATTACATGGCTATAATATGCCTCAATATACCTGCAAGGAAATGCCAACCACTTGTTGAATCCATGCTACTTCGAGTCGCTACACTTCGCCGGGCAGAAGTGACATGACATTTGCCACATTTTTTACGTATACATAAATTAAAAAGTCGTCAATACGTCGATGAAACTTTACCTCAGATTCATGAAAGCTGTGGTGCGAAACGGAGAAAATAACGACAGTAGTACCAGCAGATCTTTTACATGGCGAGTGTTTCACGACATTTATCAGAGATTTCCAATCCCCCCCCCCCCCCTCGGGCATGGATGTTTGTGCCGTCTTTAGTATAAGCTAGTTCATTTTTAGTTTGTAAGTTTAGGGACTGATGACCCCGTAGTTAAGTCCCATGACCTTTACAAATATTTGAACATTTTTTTATTACGCTATAGTCTAGTATAACAATATAGAGCATTTACATTCACTTACTGTATTGTCTAGGTGGCCTGACATACATATGACAGTCTATACATATAGACTGTCAGATTCAATTTTGATTTCGTATTTTGAAAGTTAATAGGCACGATGTCGTATGTTTACAAAGCATGTAAACGTCATAATTGCATTATTAGCATTTGACGCTTACATGCTTTGTAAACATAAGACATCGTGGCTGTTACCTGTCAAAATACGAAATCAAAATTGAATTTGACACTCTACATACAGACGGCAACATGTCATATGTATGTCAGGCCATCTAGACAATATAGAAAGTGAATGTCAATGCTCTATATTGTTATACTAGAGTACTGCGTAATAATTTATTCCACCTAAATAACAACGTATTTATACCGCAGGTCACTTCAAAATGGCAATGTAAGCCGAAACGGGACCGTCGTGTTGAAATAAATATTAGCATATAGCAACGTTTTGGTAAAATTTTATTATTTATCAGAGATATTCGTTTGCGTTGGTGATACGGGTGTGTCTTCTGGAAGGCAGAAACCCGTGTAACACTGTTTTCTAATCACCATACTATGCACATAAACGAAATGGTGAAGTTTCATTATACCGTCCACTCGGTTACAGAGTAGAAAGTTCTGTTCAGCCATGTAATTGACAAAATATTTTTCCCGATTAGGCGAATGAGTGAAAGTGATTAGCAAATGCCGTTGTTATAATACGGCAACTCTGCATCAGCGTTATTGCTACATAATGTAACGCTCCCTCATTGGAAACTAGAAACTACAAATTAGTGTGTTGTGTTTCGTTGGTGTTCGTCGTCCAAAGGAAACGTTCCTTACAAGGTAAGTACTTGGGCTGTAACAAACGGAAATGCACTAGAAAGATAATGTAAAGGTCCCTTGTTGCACTAGTGGTACTCCCGCACCTGCAGAGCTCTGCAGTCGTCCATTAGAGGCCTCTGCGTGTGCTACGCCGAACTGCACTTTGACCTGCCGGTACGACAGTCGGGACCAGTAGGGACGTGCAGTGTGCCTCTGAGGTAGCGTTTTGTGTAGCGAAGCGTCAGGTGGATCAGCGATTGATAATCAGTCCTGGTAATGTACTGCGATTGCTTGAGATGAAGTTACGAAGAGCCCTTCCTCGTGAAGATAGTATTGAAGACGACTCCTTCGCTTGTTTTCTGGTATCTATTGTAGTGCAGAAATATAAATTAAAACAGATACTGCTGTAACACATAGCGGCAATGGCGGGGATGATAATGACGAGCAACTCACTGCAAGCGGTAGTACTGCCGTTCATTCTTCGCATTTACGCCATTGGGTATTGAGCGTAGCCAGAAATCTCGGGTGTACGAACTTTACAGCTTAGCTAGGATTTATTAGTAATTGAAAAAGGACTTTAGGATTACATCACTATGCCCCAAACACGAAAAGATAAGGATGACGAAGAACAGTTGATTGAAAGGAAACATTTTTTGCTATCGTCAATGACCATATCACGACAGAAAAAATTGATATTAGTACTGTATGGAACTGTGATCAGAGTCCAATTATAAACTTTCTTAAGACAGGACACTGACCATGAAAGGGAAGAGAAACACTGTCACGATTTTGCAATCAGTTAACTGTGCAATACACAGTCGATGTTGCTGTATAAATTTTCGGAGGATTGGCAGAGAAAAACTCTATATTTGCTTCCAAGAACCTATTGGAAAGTTTGGACCCCATGTGTCAAGGGAAGTAGAAACGCAGTGCCTTCCAAATGTCTTCTTCGATGCAAATGTTTTGAATCCACATTTGTCGGCCGGCCGCGGTGGCCGAGGTGACTGAGGCGCTCCAGTCACGGTCAGCACGGCCACTACGGTCGGAGGTTCGAATCCCCCCTCGGGCATGGATATTTGTGCCGTCTTTAGTCTTAGCTAGTTCATAAGTAGTTTGTTAGCTTAGGGACTGATGACCCCGTAGTTAAGTACCATAAGTTGTACAAACATTTGAACATTTGAACATCACATTTGTCGAGGAAGTTCAATTCAATTGTTTGTAACTCTAAGGGACTTAACATCTGTCTTTATTTGTCCCTAGGGTTTGAAACTACTTAAACCAAGCTAAACTAGCTTAAGGACGACGCACACATCCATGCCCCAGCGAATACTCGAACCTTCGACAGCGAGCAATGTGCGCTCCTCAGCGAGGCGTCTTAGAACGCTCGCCCACTAGTCCACCGCGGCTGTCGAAGAAGTCATTAGTACTTTATGACTCCTGGTATGAACGATTACTACTGGAAGCATCTGGTAGAAAACTTCTCGATCTGAAAATCATTCCGCCTAAAACTACAAAATGTGCACAGCCTCTGGATGTGTATATCTTCAGGCAATATAAAATACGAGGCGCGTCCAGAAAGTAAGTTCCGTTTGGTTATATGAAACGAACGGGTACAGATACAGAAAAAATATTGATTGTACAAAAATCTACAACTATTAAACTACTTTTCTACATAGCTTCCGAAATTTTGTAGGCAATTGTCATAGCATGGCACAAAGTTTTGTGTGCCTCTTTCATAGAATGTTGCCGCCTGTGTATTCAACCATATGGTAACGTCCTTTCAGCTCGTCATCATCGTTGAAGTGTTGTCCACCAAGGACAGATAATAGGTGTAAGAAGAGAATTACTGTCAAAAGATTTTTTTTTCACGATAATGCCTGACCTCAGACACCGAATGTGACCAAACAATTCTTACGGGAATTTCAATGGGACCTATTTGATCATCCTCCATACAGCTCGGACCTCTCTCCTAGCGACTTTCATCTCTTCTTACACCTAAAATCTGTCCTTCGTGGTCAACACTTCAACGATGATAAAGAGCTGTTACCACATGGTTGAATACACAGGCGGCAACCTTCTGTGAATGATGCATGCAAAACCTTGTGGCACTCTATGACAAGTGCCTGCAAAATTTCGGCAGTTAGTGGAAAAGTAGTTTAAGAGTTGTAGAATTTTGTGCAATAAAAATTTCTTCTGTATCTGTGTACAATTTCATTTTATTACCAAACGGAACTTACTTTCTGGACGCGCCTCGTATATGCAAAGAGAATAACAGACGTTATTAAACTACGTCTCAGTAATATGCAGCCAAAATTCCACGACAGATTCTTTATCATGAATGTGCATTCTGTCATTTACAATCAGTTATCTGCTGGAGTATATAGATTAGTGCTTCACTACGGATGGCAGAACGCTGGCTGCGATATTGGTGACAACTTCCAAAGCATCATTGACGTGCCGTTCAACACTGACGTTACACAATGTGTAAATATGCCATGCGATCAGCTTGCGTTGCATCACTATGCGTCCTGTTCTCATTCATATTGCTCGAACATTCCTCATTTAGCTTTGTTCAAAATGTTGTTCAAATGTTTGTTAAGCTTATGGGACTTAACTACTGGGTCATCAGTCCCTAAACTTACAAACTACTTATTAACTACCTACGAACTAGGACGGCACAAATATCCATGCCCGAGGGGGGATTCGAACCCCCGACCGTAGTGGCCGTGCCGACCGTGACTGAAGCGCCTCAGTCCCCTCGGCCACCGCGGCCGGCCATTTAGCTTTATAATTAGGATTTCTGCATTGCATATGGCATATATAGATATAGCGAAAGGTCACTCACTCACTGACTAAACACAAAATCTCTGAAACTACTGCACCTATGAAGCAGAAATTTGGCCGGTATATAGTTTAAAGGTAGATTTTAACTAAGAAAGTATTTTGTGATAGGACGGTATGAAGCTGCATGGCGGGGGATACTTTTCCTACAGACTGACGAAATCTACAGTTTCATTCCGATCTTCACATAACTTTGTACGCTTGACCTTCAAAAGGAAAGTCACTGTCTACCTAAAGTTTCATGCGGTGCATGGGGGAGGGTATATTGCAACATAAAAATGGATCCCTAAGTACTTTTGGTCGCGCCGTAACTTGAAAACGGCTTATCGATTTCACAGACTTTTTTTCCGTTATTCTCAGAAATGAAAGTGGAAAATTTGTGAACAACAATGTGCGATTTTCAATGTGACCCTGTGTTTCTATTGCATACAAATCTATAGTTTTTTTTTATGTTTATGAAATTTTGCACACTTCACCATAAAAACAAGAGGAATGTCTGTGTAAAATTTCGTTCGGTGCACCTTGGAGGGTACTTAACATACGGTCTTTGACAAAGTGCATAGGTTTGCTCTGATGATGAATTTTTGTACACACGACACTTTAACCAAGAGGGAGGTCACGATTCATATATGTTCGTATGGTACATGACAGAGGGTACCTTGCAAAAAACATTGCCGAGAGAGGGAGAGATAGACACGAAGACAGAGATGGGAAAGAAAGAGATGAATGCAGGTAGAAAAGGGAAGGGGATATGGACAACGAGAGTGTAGAATAAATAAATACCCGGGCAACGCCGAGTTGTTTACAGCTAGTTACACACATTTTTAAATGTTTGTAAATCTATCGGACCAAACTGCGTGGTCATCAGTCCGTAGCTTACAAACTACTTAAACCTAGATAAACTAACCTATGGACAACACACACACACCCATGCCCCAGGGAGTACTCGAACCTCCACGGCTAGCAACCGCGCGCCCCGCAGCGAGACGCCTTAGACCGCTCGGCTACTCCACCGCGGCCAGCTGGTTACATCTACACTGCTATCTGGAGCGTGATTGCAGAGTTTTGCAGAAATACGACACCCACCAGCGCATTGGGGGGTACGTAGTGGTCCCGCAACCAGACGTTCAGGCAGTTATGTTTGTTTGAGCTACAGGTGGCTCACGCTGTCATTAGACCTCAACAAGACCGACTACAATAGCCAGAGAGGGAGGCCGATGGATACAGGTGCACGTGCGCGGGGGGAGGGGGGGTGTCGGCCTGTCAGCCAGTAATGGGCGGAAGCAGCCGTAGCCAGATACCATCAGACACCGGCCGGAGCGCTCTGAAGGCGCCGTGGGTGTGATCAACACAAGGCCGCCGCGCTCTCGTCTGACGTCACGCAGAGTACGCGCAGCTCCTAAGTGTGTAATGCTCCCCCCGCAAGGCTTTCAGCCACAGCCAACGTAAACTCTTTCCGACGGCACGTGCAGTATCGTGCTTAGTATGGAAGACCACAGAACTGATATCGTCTTTCGTTAGTGTTCAGTATGGACCCCGCTCAAATACGAGGGTAAGTCAATTATTATCCGCAAAGTAGTTATAAAATTTTATTGTAATAAAATACAAGAACACCATTTTTCAACATAGTCTCCTTGCTTTTCAAAGCACTTCGTCCATTGCTCTACAAGCTTCCTTATACCCTCATAAAAGAAAGTTTTCGGTTGAGCTGCGAGCCAGGAATGCATCGCTTCCTTCACTGCTTCGTCCGAGTCAAATCGAAGGCCCCTTAATGCCTGTTTGAGTGGACCAAACAAGTGATAGTCAGAAGGGGCAAGATCGGGACTATATGATGAGGATGATCCAGTACTTCGAATTTGAGTTTCTGGAGCGTTTCAGCAGTGTGGACAGCAGTATGCGGACGGGCATTGTCGTGCAACAACACAACACCTTCTGACAGCAATCCTCGGCGTTTGCTTCGAATTGCAGGCTTTAGCCTGTCACTAAGCGTCTCACTGTAACGTACACTGTTTATTGTTGTGCCCCTTTCACCATAATGTTCCAGTACAGGACCTCGTGCATCCCAGAAAACCGTAAGCATCAGTTTCCTGCGGACGGTTGGGTCTTCAACTTTTTCTTGCACGGCGAATTTGGATGTATCCATTCCATACTCTGCCGTTTACTCTCCGGCTCGTAATGATGAATCCATGTTTCGTCACAAGTAATGATTCTGTCTAAGAAGTTGTCCCCTTCGTACCATGGCGATCCAAATGTTTTTTGCAGATGTCGAGGCGCGTTTGCTTATGCAACTGTGTGAGTTGTATTGGGACCCATCTTGCACAAACTTTACGAAACCCATGTCTGTTGTGAATAATATCGTAGGCAGAACCATGACTAATTTGAAGACGATCAGCCACTTCATCAATAGTTAATCGTCTGTCTAAGAGAATCATTTCACATTATCGCTCAATGGTTTCTTCATTTGTGGCGGTAAACGGTCGTCCGGCTCCTTCATCGTGCTTAACACTCGTGCGACCATTTCGGAATTTTTCAATCCACTCGTACACACTTCGTTGTGGCAAAACACTGCTACCATACTGTACTGAAAGTCTTCTATGAATTTCGGCCCCTGATACACCTTCCACCCACAAAAAACGTATCATTGAACGTTGCTCTTCTTTGGTGCAAATAGCGGAGCAGCCATGATTAACAGCACTGCAACAACAACGAAACTAACGTAGCAGCTTAAAAATTGCAAAGATATAACAACAAATAAACAAAGTATGCGTCACTAACGTAAAACGACAGTACTACCAACATAAACAAAAATATAACTAAATTGCGGATAATACTTGACTTACCCTCGTAATAGTAGGAATTAGAGCAGTAGCTCATTTAAGTTATAATCCACGAATAAATGTTTCAAACCACCAGTACATTGATGTTCCCTCAAAACCGCATGTGTATTAATTCAATTTGGTGAAGTAAAATGGCACAAATGTGGTTGAAGGACACTACAATTGAAGACCCTTTTCTTTGTAGATATGTCCCAAAAGAACTAACGGTTTCTCGTAAATTTTCTGCAGACAGCCTAAGTTAGGCTTTTAATTCTTTTCTCAAAAGTATCAGTCTTCTCCGAGCTGTTTATTCGGAGTTATATTTTTTTAACCAGATTATTAACAAATTTTGAATATTTACTCGCATTTGCATGTTTCATACTTAATTTTTAAATTATTGGCAGAGGTTACTGTACCTGAAAGAGTACCATTCTATCTACCTAACGTAATGTACAGTTTCCGGTATTACAGAACACACTTATGTAGCATTAATAAGAAAGTCACACAATTTATTATTATTATTATTACATTGGAAGGCAAAGAATCGGAGATTAGACAGAGAAACTGGAAGTGCCAGGAGAAAAACCGTAAATTTGATTTCACACTTCGTATGTTATTTCTTGTACAAAAACCAGACAGCGGTTGTCAGAGTTGAAGAGCATGAAAGGGATGCAGTGGTTGGGAAGGGTATTGTAGAGAGCTGCATCAAACCAGTATCCGGACAGAAGACCACAGCAACAACAACATGTAATTTCTTCTCAAAACTTCCTTAATACCACGATAAATTTGAGGAACTATAGACTAAGTACGCAGGCGTAATCGTCCGCCATGACTTCACTCCGATATCCGTTGCGCTGCGCTAACAGAAAATGTTCAAATGTTTGTAAATATATGAGACTACCAGTGGCGGACTAAGGCTGTCGGAGGCAAAACAAAATGAGGTCCCCCGTCCACTTGTAAATACATGTATCACTATAAGAAAAAAAAAAATAAAAATAAAACTTTTGAGGTCTAGAGGCCCCCAAAGGACGAGAGGCACTGGACAGTCGAGAAATAAAAAAAGCTTTGGAGATTTGGAGGCCCCCAGAGTGAGAGGCCATGGGTAGGCTAAAAACAAAAGAAAATAAAAAAACACCTCCTTTCGAGGTATTTGGTTTCCTTCCCCCTCCCCCTCCCCAAACGAGAGGCCCAGTGTGGACCGCCCCACCCACCCCCTCCCGCCGTTGGGAACTACTACTGCGGTTATCAGTCCCAAGGCTTGCGAACTACGCAAACTTAAACTAACACACACACGCACGCGCGCGCCCATTCCCGGGGAGGATTCGAACCTCCGATGGGGGCCTGCGCTAACATCATCAAGGTTCAAGCCTTTGCAGTTTTTCTCAAAAGATTCCACAGAAACCATTTTGTCATTGCTTATATCTTTATATGTCATAGTGCACATAATTTCGTTGGCATTCGCTGTGATTGCATGGTGCACATAATTTCGTTGGTATTCGATGTAATTTCATGGTGCACATAATTTCGTTAGTATTCGCTGTAATTTGTAATGATTAATGAATGCGCTGAATTTTGAAAAGTTGCCACGGTAAAATGGGGTTGCTATGATTATACGTCTGGTGCATATTACACTATAGTCTTGGGAAGAGTTCTATGTCACCCATATCACAAAATTTTATTTTAATGCAGCAAATTAATTTCTGAGTGAGTGCACCTGGTATGAAGTCAGAATGATGTATCTAACCTCATAAACCGTTAGAGATATTTTTTCTGCAAAAGTTCACACTTTGCTGTATAATTAATACCTACAACTTCACTATTCATCACGTTATTCAAAGAAGTATAGACTTTACAGTGGGATTTATTCATATATAGATATTCTGTCATCAGCAACAAATGTGTATTTGTTGTCCAGATCAATTTCCAAAGACTAATAGATGTTACATTTCCTTCAGTTTCTTACTTAGCACTAACAAAACGAAGGAGCTACTGGATTTAACAACATGAATTATATTTCAGGCGGAATTTACGCGAGAATACTAGGAAATGGGAGACACCGAAGATGCCCTTTTCTCGCTAGCTGTTGAACTGACTACGTTCGTCATTTAATAAAGCACTGTTTCATGGTTCTTTCGAAATCGCGTCTGCACAAGCATATTAATGGCGCCATATTGTGTAAAAATCCGCTACGTTTTGGCGAAAAAAAATTAATATGTCAATAATGACTCTACAATTTTGACTTCCCATTTCATATAACAGAATAATTTAAATTTAATAACATGCAGCTGTAGAAATGTAAATACGGAACTTGCTTGATAGTTAACTATTAAATGTCATGAGTTAAGATGTAGGGCCCAATGTCTTCAAGCATGGGTGTAACGCAGTAACAACATGTGCCCCATTAATGCGGGCGAACGAATCAGAGTGTTTCATATTTAAACGAAATCAACTCACGATGTATTGTTTTCACATAGTTTCGGTTTGGAATTAATGAAACTGTGATGTATTTTTAAAATTCACTGACAAAAAAGTTCGCCACATGTCTAAAATTCTGTTCAAAAATGTTCAAATGTTTGTTAAGCTTAAGGGACTTAACTACGGGGTCATTAGTCCCTAAACTTACAAACTACTTATGAACTACCTACAACTAAGGACGGCACAAATATCCATGCCCGAGGGGGGATTCGAACCCCCGACCGCAGTGGCCGCGCAGACCGTGACTGAATCGCCTCAGTCCCCTCGGCCACCGCGGCCGGCTAAAATTCTGTGATGTCGTCAGAAAATGCATCTTTATAATCTGTCAATGCATCGCCTTTATAAATAATTGCCGCAAATAAAGCCAACTACTATAGTTTAGGCAAAATGATGGTGGACAGCTCATCCCGGGCTACAGGAGTGTTCGATAGTAGGCCGTGGTCGCCTGGCTGAGTGCTAGCCGCGAGGACAAACTGGGCTGCACGTGAGCGAAAGTCATACATGGACTTCCGCTAACACGACCTTGGTTCGCCTCGCCCTCACTTGGAGCGCTGCTAGATTGTATCAGCTCAGGCCCTGCATATACAAAGTAGCGACAACCTTTTGTATGTGCACTGCCTACAATGGCGTCTTACCATTGCAGAATGGTACTAATTTATGATTTACTAGCTGAAAACCCGGCGTTGCCCGGGTACTTGTTTATTTATTCCTGCCATATTTCAGGTATATATTCAATTGTATAAGGGCTATATGTCTGTAAAATCCATTGGGAATACAATTAGTAGTAAAGAAGTAATAGATAAAAAGCTCATGCCTGATGAGGCGGTTTTCCATGAAAGTTACTGTTTATGTGGTCATATCTCATGAACTATGTGTCGTACTGTGATACAATTTAGGAGGTACACTCAACTATATGCATGTATACTGTCTGTAACATTTCCTGCGGGCTACAATTTATAGTGTACAAATTATAAATTGTAACGTCATACCAAATGCCGCAGTTTTACTCCATAAACAACGGAAAAGTAGTAAGCGAGGAAGTTTTTCCTTTCATCATTTTACTACGGTTGACAGCGAGAATAAGTTTAGTAAAGATTTGAAATTATGTTTAAAGTTTGTTGAAAGTCGCTAAGTACTGTCATTCTCATACAGTGTATTTCGAAAGTCTCACCGCATTATATGCCATTTTTTGCGATTTCTATTGGCTATGATGTAATATCTTTTGAACCATGTGCCGTATGTGATTCTTAACCCTGCAGCAATTGTTACCTCACGGTAAGGAATGTGTGTACCAAATTTGGTTGAAATCGGTCCAATTTACACTTACGGCGACCGTCCTCGTGGATTGAAGCTTACGTGTACATTATTTCATAATGATTGGAACAAAACTGTAGATTTGTATACAACACGTACAAACATACGGACACTCTGCTTTATACATTAGAAGATTTCTATGTACAAAGGTTGTTCGTCTTACAAGATCGGTTTCTTTTACCTGTTTTATGGGAGAGAATTCAAGCGTACATACGGCACCTTCGTGTTTAAATTACTGTGGCGCATTGAGCTATATCGTTCGTATATCTGAGTCTGAGGAAAACCCTGGTTAATTCGCGTCTACATGATACAGTACCAATATGATGTCTTTTGAATGATAAATAACTGTGAAATTATATCGTCTTATTAAATGACTTTTACAAAGCAGAGGTTACGAAGCAATACTGTGTGTGTGTTGCACAGTCCCGCTGTTGGTATAGCGTCATTGATACCGTTCTTGCTTATTAAAAATGTAAACACGGATAAAGCTGTGGTTGGTCAGATTCAACAGTCAAATCCATGAAACATATAAATAAAAAGGCCTCTCCAGTGCATGTTACAGGTTTAAAATGGACAAGAAACTTGTAACAAGGACTGGAAAGGACTTTTTATTTATATGTTTCATGTATTTGACTGTTAAATGTTTTATGCAGCGTACTTAGTCCTGAGGACTCGAATCTGCACTGACGATGTTCAGTGATGTGAACGAAATCGATATGTGATATTTTTAAATAAACATTTTATGTCACATACCAAGCTGGACATTTTTTATTTGTATTGTAATATTGTGGTAGTTTGGCACACTATCCACTATGGAATCTACATACAAGAAGATTTCTTTCTTCTTTGCGTCCGAACAAAAAGTTGATTAGCTTGGTCAACATAAATAGGACACCCTGCATATCGACACTGGTTTAATGTTCACCAACACGCAGTTCCAAGTCGCGAAAGTGAGCAGCTAGTGATGACGATGGGAGGCCCCAACAGCTACTACAGTGCGGATGTGTTGTATGGGCTACAGCGCAAACGGACCGGCTGGATTAGGGCTACCTCAGGACCCAGAGAAACATATCCTCTTCAGTCCTGAGCGCATATTGGAATTGTAAATGAACTACTTTTAGGCTTTTTGTTTTATTTTAATGCTAACTAACAATAAATTACAGTCCAAAAAGATTTTTCAAGCATACTGATTTTTTTATAGTTGGTATCATATACGATACCTCGCGATTTGAGCAGGACAGCTTTACACATAACTATGTAGTTTCATGTTACTTTATTAGGAAAATAAATCGTCACAAACATTACACTTATTAATAATATTTCAAAATATAAACATGGTAACAAAACATTTCATAATGGTAAGTAAACAATTCAAAATTTTCAAACAAAATTACCAATACAAAATTTTTAATTTGTGTTGTCTTTTACATTTTACCTCATGTACCAGAAAAATCCTAATTAATTTTATGTTTTGTGGAATTTGTTGAAACAATTTCCGCCAGTAGTGAATCATACCGTACAAATGTGAGGCCTTTGCAGCCTTCTTCCCTGTATTTTGACCTATTCTTCCGAACATGGTTCATCATTTCAGGCAAATGATGCTTACTTGCTTGTCTTACCACCATTGGTGGTAATGGAACAGGACATCGTGGCCTCCTTCTTTCTTGGGAACAATCTTCATCGGAGTCTGGTTCTTGCTCCAGAGGTTCCATCTCCAAACTTGAACTTTTGTGGAAATTATCCGTCTAGTTTTCTTCTCCCAGCACATTCTTAGTAGTGGTATACCTAAAAAAAAAAAAAAAATGTTCAAATGTTTGTAAAGCTTATGGGACTTAACTACGGGGTTATCAGTCCCTAAACTTACAAACTACTTATGAACTACTTACGAACTAGGACTGCACAAATATCCATGCCCGAGGGGGGATTCGAACCCCCGACCGTAGTGGCCGTGCTGACCGTGACTGGAGCGTCTCAGTCACCTCGGCCACCGCGGCCGGCTATACCTAAAAGTGCTGCAACAATACTCACACCCTAAAACTTGTGCATTTCGTCTACAGTAATATTAAGTGATTTTCTTGTTTTTGACATTCCTAATATTTGTAATGTGAGACATGTCCTCAAAGTATTTGGA
The DNA here is from genome assembly GCA_026315105.1 of Locusta migratoria. Classification (NCBI taxonomy): domain Eukaryota; kingdom Metazoa; phylum Arthropoda; class Insecta; order Orthoptera; family Acrididae; genus Locusta; species Locusta migratoria. Next base: position 363,067,738 of record CM048744.1, read on the forward strand.
AAAATAATGAAATGGCTTTTTCATTTCATCTGTGGCGGTTGAGATGCTGGCAATGGTGTCAGACTGCAGGTTACTAGAAGTGCCATCATCCTGAAAACTCAAAAAGCCAAATAATTTTTATAAATAAACTACCTAGTGTGAATAATTACTTCTTTTAATAAAGACTTATTCTTACACATTTTTATGTCTCCAGAATGCGTTTCTTTCTCGAATTTGAGCAGGAGGAACATTTTCCTCTTCTGATGAACTTTGTTCAGTTTCATTTCTTTGAATTAAAACGTCATCCTCATCATCGGACTCATCAATTTCTTTGTCAGAATCATCTAGATTAATTCTGTTCACCAACTCAAAGATCTCATCATAAGTCAACCCTGGGAATTAAGCGAGAAAAGAAATATAACCTCACTTCCACTGATGTGAAGAAGGTCGGCATTGAATCCCGAGGTATCGTATGTGATACTCGAAAGTTTAAAGTTTTATAATTTGTTATTACGTCTATTTACAGTTAGGTATTAATTGAGAGATGTCTGTACACTTTCGAAAAACTATTTAGGCATGTAAAACACATTTAATTAGGAAAAAATATCTCTTTACCTTTATTTCATCAAGACATCTTGTGGAGCTGCGGAATCCGAAGTTTTCAGATGGTGCTGCCACCTGTTAGAATTTAGGAGAATGACGAACAAATGAGCTGCAGAAAGCACGAAGTCTATAGTACATGATACCACAGACCATAAAACGTTCAGCTGGGTGGGTGCCCAAGAAAAAAAAATGAAATCTAGAGGCATCATATATATCGGGAGACTGAAGAAGATATAGAGAGGAAGTCGCCCCCACCTCCCAAGCCACGGTCCCTCGACTTTAATCCTATTTACGTAAGACATCAGTTGTCAGGTTCGCCTCCTTAGTTCCGACAGAATGCAGTACAGGCGCACTGTAAATGCCTGGTGATAGCGTGGTGCAGATGCTAAGGGAGGAATATTATCTGGTGTCACATGTTCTACACCGGCGTTTGAGGGGAAGCGGTGGGGGTGATATCCGCTACCTACTGCCTTCATACGAGGCCAAGATTCTCGCACAAGGCCTACGAGAAAATGTTCAAATGTTTGTTAAGCTTATGGGACTAAACTACGGGGTCATCAGTCCCTAAACTTACAAACTAATTACGAACTACCTTATACTAAGAACGGCACAAATATCCATGCCCGAGAGGGATTCGAAGCCCCGACCGTAGTGGCCGTGCAGACCGTGACTGGAGCGCCTCAGTCCCCCTACAAGAAACACAGGCCCTAGTGCATTCATCAAGTCACGTAAGCAAGGTAGTTCTGAGCCGGAGCGATCGCTAGTTCAGTGGCTGCACGCTATGACGCAGTGGGCAGTGTCCCAGCGGCCGGCCAATCGGCTAGCGATCGCGCCGGCTCCCAACTACCTTGCTGACGTGGCATGACGACTGCGCTGGGGCCTGTCTTTCTCGTAGGCCTCGTTCTCGCGCCAGTGCCGTCATAGCAATCACCACTCTGGCGTCATTGGGCCCTTACGGACGCCCCCCGCCTGCGTATGCTCGCGGCCGCCGTGTGTGCTCAGTCGCCTTTCAGCCGCCGCAAGCAGCCGGCAAACAGCGCTGTGGCCGGTCGTAAAGCGGCAGAAGCCCGCCAGTAGTGCCCATTGTTAGCGAAGACTGTGTAAACACTACGGCGCCGCGCCGCGCCCTCGCCACGCGGCCCGCCTGTGGTGGCGCCGTCCGGTCGCGTGGCTGGGCGCCTCGTTGTTCAACGGAAGTGGAGCGACGTTCCGCTCACCGACGAATCCCGATTTTGCCTCTACTACCACGATGGTCTCAATGGAGACATCATAGCAAAAACGTTGAACCACAGTGTAACGCAAACAGTCGCGAAAATCTCTAACAGAAAAAGTGGCAACTGAACCGATGCTAGCGCTCCAAGCGGCCGCTAGGGAGTAGAGGTAGAATGGCACGATACAAAATGAGTAGCTGCTGTTTTTTAATGCTGTTATTTTCATATTTACTAAACACTAATCGTCGATGTCAATAGGGCTCAGGTTAATGGTGCTCGATACTTGCTGTAGTACTGCTGGTAGTGTCAGTGAAGTTGCCTGCCCTCGCGCATTAGATGAAGAATCATGTACCACTAAGCTAAATGGTTGTCGGAGTCAGAGAACAGCTATATATTGAGACTGTTCATAAAAGGTACACAGAACTATAGTTGAGTCGCTGTAAGTTGATCCCTGACAGCTGCAGTATTTCTGTTATGACAGTTTTATGCGTCTACTGTCATTAGCTGTGTTATGCAATTTTCTAAATAGCTGAATCGGTAAAGCGCTTGTCCGCGAAAAGCAAAGGTCCCAGGTTCGAGACCCGGTTCCGGCACACAATTTTAATCTACCAGGAAGTTTCATATCAGCGCACACTCCGCTGCAGAGTGAAAAGTTTCATTCTGGAACTCTTAACTCCACGGAATATCTTTCGTCATTCTTTGCTGACAGCTTTTAACAGCACTTGAAGTTATCACGGATCAACTTACGTCGACCCAACTATAAGTGTGTACGAAGTCTTAGAGGAATCCTTCAGATCCCTCTCCTTTTTATGCTTTTCTGTACCAGGGTTGCACAACACTTGAAAAGTATCAGTTCTTGTTCATTGTGCTTATAGCACCACAATGTTCTCAGAAGAGAATTCGATTGTCCAAAAGGTGTGAGTAGTTTCGAACGGCCGCGACGAATTAGTCGTGCGCGCTGGGACGCCGTGCTGCGGTACGCGCGGCCGTTCGCTATCGGAGGTTCGATTCTATCCTCGGGTATGGGTGTTTGTGTTGCCCTTAGGTTAGTTTACCTTAGTTTAATTAGTTTGTAAGCTACGGACTAATAACTCCGCAGCTGAGTCCGATAGGCAAACAAACATTTGAACATTTCAGTTTCGAACGTGTCAACAAAGATATTCTGTTGCTCGCTGCTCCGTAGACCAGTGGCGCAGCCATGATTTGGTTCTGGTTCTGGGGGGTGCGGGGGAATTGTTTTAAAATAAAGCCTATTGAATAAGTCGAAGAATTAGTGTTACACTTTTTTTAATTTAATTAATTATACTACAAAAACAATTGCACAAGGAATAAAATAAGTATGCTGGCATTATTTTGAAAGTGGAAGAGAAGCAATGTGGTGGATATGGAGTGTATATAATGAGCTCGTAAAATAATTAAGCAGCTTCTATGTTACTAGCCAAAGAGAGAGGTCTTTCAGTTTAATTAACATGAGACTCTATGTGTAAAAACTGAACGAAGATAACGCTATTGTTAATCATAAGATTCCACTCGGTGGCGCTGTATATGAACAATAGGCACGTAACTTCAGCATAGCAGTAACGATAGCGGCAGAATCAAAGCTGGTCGCGGCGGCATTAAAACCGCTCACAGTAATAAGAGCACAAGTTCTCACAAGGGGAGGCCGCCAATTGTGAAATTCAGATTCGATTCAAACTGCCCATAATAAAAGCTCATGGTCAGACGTGTAATTTGGCAAAGCACCAAGATGCACTTCTCAACCGTAGTCGAGAAAATAGACAATTAAAAAAACCGTTGCGGTGAAATACTCTCAACGATTAATAATTCTGTACAGCGGCGTGGCGCAGCATTATGCGCTCGGATTGGTAATCCGAACCCGAGTGCTTACCGCTACGCCACGCCTCTGTACAATATTACTAATCGTAGAGAGTATTTCACCGCAGCGGCTTTTTTTAATTGTCGATTTTCTCGACAACGGCTGAGAAGTGCATTTTGGTACTTTGCCAAATTACACCTCTGACCATGAGCTTTCATTATGCGCAGTATGAATCGAATCTGAATTTCAAAATTGGCGGCTTCCCCTTGTCAGTGGCGGCATCGCGTTGGCGACTCATTATCACGTTCACTTGTGCTTGGTAAATTATAGTTACGTTGTTATTTATTACATATGACCTATTTCAAATTTCCGGTGCTGACCAGTTTAAAAAGTAAAAAATGAAAACAAACAAAAAATGTTTAAATGTTTGTCAAGCTTAAGGGACTTAACTACGGAGTCATCAGTCTCTAATCTTAAAATCTACTTATGAACTACCTTATATTAAAGACGACACAAACATCCATGCCCGAGGGGGCATTCGAACCCTCGACAGGGAACGGCCTGGGCATCGTAGCATAGCGCCTCAATGCGCTCGGCCGATCCGCCGCGGCGTAAAAAACATTAAAAAATATTTGGGAGTTGTTGGAGGAGGGGAGGTTACTCCAGCCCCATTAGACCCATCCATTGGCTGTGCCACTGCTGTGGGACTGTAGCTTTCGAATGGCCAATGTGTGGGAGTAAAAGTACACACAAAGTATTAATACTTTTTTTTAACATTAGAATGTCCACTTCATTTTTGCGACAACAATAATTTATCAAACGATTCATAACGGAGTCATCGTTCTCGTACCTTGTTGTTTAGATCTAAGATGTGATATCCATTATTTGCCAGCTAGCGTTGCAAGTTAGCTAAGTTAGTGCAGATACGTAAAAACTTCGCAATTTTAGCATGTTTTTCAGTGAACTCTCCGTGATGTTATGAACTGTGCGACAGAAGTGCACAATATACAAACTTTTTTTAGATTCCTTCCATTTTATGAAATCACAGAATCCGTGAAACCAGTGACGGCTACAGATTCTTTCAAAATAATTAACCTCGCAGCTAATAAACTGGGCAGTGTTTGTCACACGGCAACCGCTAGACGTTCCGAAAGTACATAGAATTCCCCATAATAAAATTAAAATAAAATGATGGTAATACTGCTTGCTGATTACTGAGTGCAAGTATACAGCGAAAATCACAGTGACTAGAGGGCTCCAACAACCTTTTTTTTTTCCCCTTTATGTGAAATGAGATTCGTAAAGCAACCGCTGTAAAATCATATGGCCGGCCGCGGTGACCGAAGGGACTGAGGCGCTCCAGTCACGGTCTGCATGGTCACTACGGTCGGGGGTTCGAATCCCCCCTCGGGGATGGATATTTGTGCCGTCCTTAGTATTAGCTAGTTCATAAGTAGTCTGTAAGTTTAGGGACTATGACCCCGTAGTTAAGACCCATAAGTTCTACAAACATTTGAACATTTTGAAAATCAAATGTTTGTAGAGGTTATGGCACTTAACTACGGGGTTCAATTCAAATGTTCATCAGTCCCTAAGCTTACAAACTACTTATGAACTAACTTATACTAAAGACAGTACAAACATCCATGCACGAGGGCGGATTCGAATCCCCGACGGTGAACGGCCTCGTGCATCGTAGCATAGCGCCTCAATGTGCTCGGCCGCTCCGACGCGGTTCCCGCTGTAGACTATAGTTTTCTTAGAATCCTGGAATGCGATTATCTGTTTTTTCTTTCCAAAGCTATATCACCCTACTGCATCCTCTTCAGTAGTTTTGGCAAATAAGCTGGCTGCATCACTTCTTAACGAACCTCCTCCACTATCAATTCCTGGATCATCCGCCAAGTCTTCTTCTGCGTATTGTGCTTATTCTGTTGTTTTTTCGTAATTTATACCAATGACCCTTGTTCCCATTGTTCCATTTATCACATTGTCAAGCTCTGTAGTCCAATGGACAGCGTGATGGGTTGCGATGCAGGGCCCGCGTTCGATTTCCGGTCCGGTTGGGAATACTCTCAGATCGAAGACTGTTGTGCTGTCATTATGATCATTCCATCATCATCGAAGTGGCGTAAAATGTGTTGCACCGAGCCGCCCAAAAATGTCATACGATCAGTTTCATGTATCACATTAATCATTATTGCAGCTGCCTTTTTCTCCTTTGCTGTAATCTTTTTGCATCTTCTTTTTTGTTTGTAATGGATAACAATCATACTCAGCGTATTGGCAGGATTCATTATTATTGAATTAAATTGAACCGCAACGAAATCCGTATCACCTCAAATGGACGGATTAGTTGCCAGTCTGATGCAACACAAAATGTGGTAACTATTATACTGTTGGCCTTGCTCTTGTACGGAATGTTTTGTTTGGTTCCCCTAGATGTTGCACCGGATACTTGGTCAGGAGACCTTCGGTGTAGTGCACCATGTTCAAAATGTTCAAATGTTTGTAAATCTATGGGATTTAACTGCTGTCGTCATCAGTCCCTAGGCTTACAAACTACTTAAACTAATTTATTCTAATAAAAAACACCCATGCCCAATGGAGGACTCGAACCTCCGACGGTGAACAGCGGTGCACTCCGCAGCTAGTCGAGTGCGCCATGTGTCGACCATATACATTAAATACTTACATTTAACTAGAGAAAGTCTAATTACGATGGATAGTGGTACTGAAGTCATGATGTTAGGTATGTTTCACACTGAGGACTATTTCATCTTAGTAGCTTACAGTTTAATTATATTGATTGATTCTACTGTCGGTTCTTGTTGAAACATTTCAAATTAAATAAATATCGATAAACAAAGACCTGTATTATCATAATGGTTTACCTTCACTGGTGTAACAACTTTGGAATCAGTAAAATACTTGAAAATGGACTCATAACCCGAAACCTGGGTCGTAACAATAAAGTTTTGTGAAATAAGGCAATAACAAGTGTTCAGTTATTTAATTACAGTTTATTTGGCAAAGGCACTTACTTTATACATTTCTACAATCATCAACGCAAACATATTCATTCAAACAACAACTAAACTGCCATTTGAGCTTACTTCCTTGTGAGATTTAATTACTGTGATATTCCGAAGACGTTGCAAGAAATTGAGACCGCGCTTGGTGTACTGTTTCCGCCCCACTGGTCAGATTAGGAATCTGGGCGCTCTCAAATTACCTGTATTACAGGATGATAATCAGCGATTATGTAACCAAGTCACAGTATTAAATGAAACTATTGATCCTATTAAATCTGTTCCACAAACGTAGGAGTATAAGAATTTTATCCGATTACTATCTTCTTCTACGACAATTGCAGAATAACGTCGCACAGCCGTATCTGTTGGACATGAACGGCAAGAAACAACGGTGAGGAGAGGATGAAAAATGAAGGTGGCTCTCGCTTGTACGAGATCTAACTTAGAGATAGTAAACTGAACATTTTTTTTTTCTAACGGGAGCTCACTCTGTTTCTTAGAGCTCATCCCTTCGCACGCAATTTCACTTTCTCTATTAGGTAAGTTTATTTTGTTTACATTTTGTGCCCGGGTGCCACTCTCTGTGCATTGCCTGTATCTTAGTTTGTGCGTTATCAGTTTTTAACTGTTTCTGTATCCTATATTCCTAGTCGAGAGCGTATGAAATCGCACACAGACTGGTAATCTACCACACCAGCAGTACTGCCTACATAATATTTCGTAGCGTGCGTGGTAGGGGTTACCTTCTTCCAGACTTCGTATTACCGGTTGGGAGTTTCAAAAGATGGCGGAAGGTGACGATTGGTTGAGTAACGTGTTGTGGACCGACGAAGCTCATTTCACGCTCCGATGGTCTGTCAACGCCCATATCTGCAGAATTTGAGATACCAAAAATCCTAGAACTGTCGTGGAAACTCCATGCACGACGAGAAAGTTACTCTATGGGTTAGATTTACCACATCTACCGTTATCGGGTATTTTTCTTAGAGGAACTGCGTGATTCTGGTTTTGTAACTGCTACTGCGACGGGTGAGAGGTACGCCGATATGTTACAGAATCGCATCATCCCCAGCCTGGCTGATAAACACCTGCTGATTTTTATGCAGGATGGCGCTCCAGCCCATATTGCTAGACGCGTGAAAGATCTCTTGCGCGCTTCGTTTTGTGATGATCGTGTGCTCAGCCGCTACTTTCGTCATGCTTGGCCTCCCAGGTCCCCAGACCTCAGTCCGTGCGATTATTGGGTTTGGGCTTACCTGAAGTCGCAAGTGTAACGTGATCGATCGACACCTCTAGGGATGCTGAAAGGCACCATCCGACGCCAATGCCTCACCATAACTCCGGACATGCTTTACAGTGCTGTTCACAACTTTATTACTCGACTACAGCTATCGTTGAGGAATGATGGTGAACATATTGAGCATTTACTGTAAAGGACATCATCTTTACTTTGTCTTGATTTGTTATGCTAATTATTGCTGCCGGCCGCGGTGGCCGAGAAGACTAAGGCGCTCCAGTCACGGTCTGCACGGCCACTACGGTCGGGGGTTCAAATCCCCCCTCGGGCATGGATATTTGTGCCGTCCTAGTTAGTAAGTAGTTCATAAGTAGTTTGTAAGTTTCGGGACTGATGATCCCGTAGTTAAGTCCCATAGACTATACAAACATTTGAACATTTAGTTATTGCTTTTCTGATCAGATGCACGGGGAAGTCAGCGCTCGTGCAGTCGCACGTCGCACTGGCATTCCATACACCATTGTTTGGTTGGCACTTAGGCGTACCCTCCGATGTTATCCTTACAAAATCCATCGGCATCATGAACTGTTACCTGGCGATTTAGTGAAGCGAAGGGCATTTGCGGGTTTTTTTTTTTTTTTTTTTTTTTTTTTTTTTTTTTTTTTTTTTTTTTTTGTCTCTATGTCACTGCAAGCATGTGTTCAATTTTTACCTCTCTATCTACATTATTCCGCGATTTATTAAGTTTTCATATACTGACTTTCGACAACTGGTTTTATAGATACAATTGATTGTATCTACACCAAAATTAACATACTTGCTGACATATAAACTCGCTCAACACCACCTAGAATAATTTTCCCATCAATACTTACAATCATAAGTTAGAAAATAGTAAAGGTTCATAGTAACACAAATATTGAGTACCTGTATTTATGTTGTTTCTAAAAAATGCAGTCTTCCTTCCTACTTTACTTCCCGGTTTGCGTTTCCTTTCCCCCTCCCCTCCTTTCCTATCCTCACTCCTTCCCCTCCCCACCGGGAGACTGATAACTTCAGTAGTTTAGTCCCCATATCCCAACCAAACAACCCAACCCCAACCCAAGTATATTTCTTCGACAAATGTTTGTAAACATATTGGACCTAACTGCTACGGTCATCAGCCCCTAGACTTACAAACTAGTTAAAAATAACTTGAGCCCAATATAAACACCTATCCCTGAGGGACGACGCGAACCTCCGTTGGGAATGGCGGAGTTCGTCAACAAAGATAGTAGCTCACAAAACACTCGTTGGACAGTTCGACAGTGCTCATCAGTGTGGGATCCGTTATAGGTGTGAATGACGGAGAAGATGCAGCGAAGGCCACTAGACTCCGTTATAGGTTTACTTTTCAAACAAAAAATCGTCACGGAGATATCAGCCTAATTACAATGGCAGAAGTTGCAAGGGATGTTTTCTGTAGTGCGGTATGGTCTACTGTCAAAGTTAAGATGTATAGACCAGTATCTTTCTTCCTTCTTCCTTGCTCGCGAAACGACCATGATAATAAAATCAGAGTTTTGAGGTCACATTGAGGTTTAGCGGCCGTCTTTTATCAAGCGAACCAAACGGTACTGCAACCAGAAAGGATGAAATAGCAGTGGTACACGAAAGATCCTTCGATAGGCACCAGAGAAGACACCGGACGAAAAGTTTTGTAAATAAATTTCTTATTTATTGAATGAAGAATCCTTCGTGCCCTTGCATTAACATAGTGGAGCTCCGCATTTGTATACGGCGTACGAGCTACAGCGAGCGTTCATTCTGGCGCTGTTCCTCCGGACACGAATGTTCAAATATTTGTAAAGTTATGGGACCTAACTACAGTGGTTAAAAATTGTTCAAATGTTTTTTAAGCTTACAAACTCACAAACTACATTATAGTAAAGACGGCACAAACAACCATGCTCGAGGGGGGATTCGACCCCATGACCGCAGCGGCCGTGCAGACCGTGACTGACACGCCGCAGACAGCTGGGCCACTGCGGCCGGCAACTGCAGTGGTCATCAAACCCTAAACTTACAAGCTATTTAAACTAAGTTATCCTAAGAACAATACACACACACACCTATCCCCGAGAGAGGAATCGAACCCCCGTCGTGGAACTGACGCGCGCACCGCAGCACGGCGGCTTAGTGCGCACGGCTACTCCGCCGCGGCCTCCGGCCCTGCCTCATGTTTCCCGGCTGTGGTGTAGGAGTAGCGCGCGATGAGTAACGGCTCTCCTTGACATTTGCTCCGGCTCGTGCAGCACTCGCCTCGGCCTTGTGGCTGTAGTGCGAGTATTCAGCGGCAAGACGCTGCAGCCTGGCTAGCGCCTGCATACACTTGTAGCGCGGCTGGGTGGAGGGGAGCGCATACACGCATACGGCTGCCTGCGGTGCGTCTTGTGGCTCTGCTTCCTGTTGACAAACACAGCGGCGCTCTGGCCGGCCGCCACACGTGTCCACACACACTGGCCCTCTGTGCGCGGCCAGTTCACTTCCGGCCGTTAAAACAAGCCCATCTACTGGCTGCGATTCCTGCAGTACCACATCCAGCCCAACCAACTCCTCAAGTGTCCGTCAGGCACTAACTAGAAAAATCGTCTTCCTTCTTTACTTTTAATGTACCCGGTAGATGTAATTAAAATTTCCCTATAAAGAACGCTATAAACACGCTCGGTTAGCCGTGTGGTCTAACGCACCGATTTCCGAGACGGCGGATTACCGAAGGGGGTCGGAGTGCCGGCCAGCCGGGATGTGGTTTTTAGGCAGTTTTCCACATCCTGCTAGGTAGATACCGGGCTGGTCCCCGTTCCGCCTCAGTTACACGATTCGCAAACATTTCATAACACTTTACACTTTAACACATATAACACTATACGCAGACATTTGGGGTACACATTTCCTCCCGGGGGGCAGAGGGTGGCGGCAGGAAGGGCATCCGGCCACCCCGTCAATATTAACATGCCAAATCTGCAATAAAACAAAGACGACCCTGCATGTGCGACAAAGCCGGCCGCGGTGGCTGAGGGGACTGAGGCGCTCCAGTCACGGTCTGCACGGCCACTACGGTCGGGGGTTCGAATCCCCCCTCGGGCATGGATATTTGTGCCGTCCTTAGTCTTAGCTAGTTCATAAGTAGTTGTAAGCTTAGGGACTGATGACCCCGTAGTTAAGTCCCATAAGTTCTACAAACATTTGAACATTTTATAAACACGCTCGGTTAGCCGTGTGGTCTAACCAGTGAGCTGAAGGATAATTAGGAGTTAGTACTGTGTATTATCAAGTCGTGACGCTCGACGCCGTATTGGTGAATGTATAGCTGTCACACTATACCTAGTTTTCAGTATTGTGTTCTTGCAAAAAATTTAATAGTTCTATTAGTTGATTTCGTAGAAACTAACTCATATACAACAGGCACTACCTGTTATGAAAATTTGAACACTATTTACAAAATATTCGAGCCATGCAATTAAACGCACACCTGCCACGAAACAGTAGAAAAAGACACGATTTGTGTAAAACGTACAATTAAGTTATATTTTGATTCAGAACTAGTGTTTTTCCAACATTGAATTTAATGAATAAATTACGCTGTTGTAGACAAATAAATAAAGATTAATAACGATAGATTCGAGGCGTATGATATACGCATTATTTTCCACACACCGTGCATATCTAGTCTGTGAGCTCAAACAAAAAAGAACATAAACAAGAGGCCAATATAAAACTGAACACGAGAAATACCGTCTATACAAGTGTTATTAATTCATTAAACGAAATAAGATAGCAACACTACTTCTCAATAAAAATAAAACTCTCATATGGATCTAAACTCTACATCATTTCCGCTGACTTCTCTAAAACCATAAGCGACAAGAAGTTGACCATTATGTATTTATTAAAGTAATCAGTCGTACATCAATTATTTTCAGAGGGCACAAGGGTCATAAGAACAACACGACCTATACCTACGGAGTTGCCAACATAATAGACCGTCAAGATTCAGACGTTTGTATAGCTTATGGGACTTAGCTACGGGGTCATCAGTCCCTAACTTACAACAACTTTGAACTAACTAATACTAAGGACGGCACAAATATCCATGCCCGAGGGGGGATTCGAACCCCCGACCGTAGTGGTCGTGCGGACCGTGACTGGAGCGCCTCAGTCCCCTCGGCCACCGCGGCCGGCACCGTCACGATTTTTACATATCGTAACCACTGCAGTTGTGTATCCAGTGATAATATTTGAGATCACTGGGTCTAACGCACCGCTTTCCGAGACGGCCCCGGTTCGAATCCGCCCGGCGGATTACCGAAGGGGGTCGGTGTATCGGCCAGCCTGAATGTGGTTTTTAGGCGTTTTTCCTCATCCCCCTAGGTGAATACCGGGCTGGTCTCCAAGTCCCGGCTCAGTTACACTATTCGCAAACATTTCATAACAGTTTACACTTTCGCACATATAACGCTATACACAGACATTTGGGGTACACATTTCCTCACGGGGGGCAGGGGGTGGCGGCAGGCAGGGTATCCAGCCACCCCGTCAATATTAACACGCCAAATACCAATAAAACAAAGCCGACCCTGCATGTGCGGGAAAAGGGCTGAAGATAAAGAAGAAGAAAGAAGAGGCATGCTATAACACGGAAACTAATAACCATATGAGTACTGAACCTGGTAGCATCAAATACGTTATAAAGACAATAGCGAAAACTCCGTGGCATTTACATACATTTGTCAGGCGACACCGATAGCTTAAACTTACACCATTCGTCGGCTTACTTTATAGAAGCAGAAATGGTTGGAAGAGGGAGTGTATGTGCTACATGCGGCTGTACTAGCTAACTACGATAAGCGATGCACTCCGAAATCTTTCTTCACGTTCCACAAAAATAGAGAATTCTAAGTATGATAGTTTAAGGAGGCTACTATTAGGTCTACTGAAATCTCTTACTTTTGATAATCTGTTGGTTCGAGTTGTAGGCTATGGCTGCCTCCACATCTGTGATTCCGTATTTTATTTCACTGCGTACCAAAATTACTCTGCAAGGTTTACATTTGTTACGCCGTTTAAGATATTATGTTACATGATTTTTTTTTTTTTTTTTTTTTTTTAAGTTTAGGGCATAAGAAACTGAAGAAATCGTCTCTGCCATGAACTGTGCAACACGACGGCGCACATGTCAAGCAAAAATATCAAAAAATTCAGCAAGTAAAAACAAAATCAATATTTCACAAATTTTAACGAACTGTATCATTTCAGACCACTGAAGATGTTTTAAATTCAGTGAAACGAAACACATGAGGTGAAAAACGATCGCACTTATTGTAGTTGCGTAGACTGACAAAAGTGCACAATTTATTTGGATAGAATTCGAACTGAAAATAATACAGTACGTAAGTTTTAACCATATACATGAAGGCAGTTTCCACGAGCAGTTAGGCAGCAGAACAGAAGGCAGTGCATCACGCCATATACTGGAAATGACAACGAAAATATAAGACCTTATTTTAAATTTCTGTTTATCCATGCATCTGATAAAATATCATTTTTTTCCTTAAATATAAACAGCTGACAGTGAAGCTACTGTGCTGATCTTTCTAAGGCCTCGTCTACGAATTAAATGAAGGGATTGAAATAAAACTTGTTATACATTGTTTATACATCAGTTACCATTTTTAAACAACACGCCATGAACAAATTACATGTACCTTGGCTTTACAAAATCTTATTTCTGAAATCTTTCTCCGTAAAGTAGTCTGGGCATAATAAACATTTTTTATTCCTATGCTCTAACTCCATCTTTCTCAAACTTTTATACAAGTCAGCTCTTCACTTAGGAATAACTAACTCACTAACTGTATCTATATATGTATGTAAAAGTAAACGATGTCAGTACTAATAGCAGGCTCTTTAAACTATCATATTTAGAATTCTCTATTTTTCGGGAACCTGAAGAAAGATTTCGGAGTGTATCGCTGTTAGCTATTACAGCGGTATGTAGCACACACACTCCCTCTTCCAACTATTTGCTACTTCTATAAAGTACGCCGACAAATGATGTACGTCTACTGAGTCTCACAGTTTTAATCGGTCGTTCACTCCCAGTGTACTGTCTAGTGTACAACTCAAGCCGCTAGGGAGCGCTGTCTCACAATTCAGCGAAGAGTTTCCGCTATTATCTTTATAAGCTATTTGGTAGCATTAATGTCAAGGTCACGGGGAAGAGAAATAATGCAAAATCAATTGATCTGAAACATTTTTAATGTGGCGCTGTACCATTACATACCGGTGCCAGTACTGCTACAAAAGGGGATCAGTATGGTGCCTGTCAGTGTCCGGAAGAGTCTGAAAGCGCAGGATTGCATTCTGCACAGCTGAACGGAACGTGTCTGTACGTACGCTGTCTACCTCTCTTGATACACTGCGCTTCAGAACAGTAAAGCAAATGTTTAGATGTTTCCCTAGTAAACCCTGCCCTTTACGTAGCCCCATCACAGAGATTAAGGTAAGCGTGCCTGCCAAGCATTTGGAAACGATCAGCTTTTAATTCGATAATTTCGTAATGTGTTTCGGAGAAGCAGTTCAACTCCACACGCGTTATCTGGTGGGGCCCGATCTTGCACGAAAACAGTAAATCTAAAATAATAATGATAATAATAAATTCAAATGTTTGTAAATCTATCGGACCAAACTGCGTGGTCATCAGTCCGTAGCTTACAAGCTACTTAAACCTGGGTAAACTAACCTAAACACACACACACCCATGCCCCAGGGAGGACTCGAACCTCCACGGCGAGCAACCGCGCGCTCCGCAGCGAGACGCTTTAGACCGCTCGGCTACTCCACCACGGCTGATAATAATAACATATTTGTGTCATATAATATTTTGTGTAATGTAATATCTTGTACTGACACCTTTTATTGACCTGACACATTCCACATCATTACGAAGTGTCGAATTCATGATCGATGGAACACGTATTAATCTAATCTAATCTCTCTCCTGTGGGGCGAGTATGACACGCTGGCGGAGCATATCGCAGAAACGCTGGCCAGTCACACAGAGCGCCAAACTGTTCAAAAAAGATTGGACCAACGATGAAAGTAGACGTGAAGCCTCTCCAAAAGGTAACACGTTTAGCACACAGAGGAAATTCATGAACAGTGAATGGAGGTGAATATCCCCAAACTCGGCAGTTCCGTGTGTTCAGGTCACCCTTAAGAGAAAATGAGCTTCGTACGTCCACAGGATGGTCCAGGGCCAGCCCTCGTCAACTTCAGTGGAGAGGGAAGTCAATGGGTTGTTCTGGGGCCTTTGCTGCAGACTGCCGTACCATATGGCTGGTGGTTCGGAGCTCCTTCCGTGCAGTGGGCCACGGGAAGTTCAGCTGCCGTGTCAGCCCGCGCGCTGCTTGACGATTGGGACTCGCGCGCAGCGCTGTCTGTCGTAGCAGCGACGATTTTATCAGCCAGCTATGGTGCAAAACAACTGAATATTGCACTTTAAGAAATGCATGTTGTCAACCATCAGCTGTATATTATAGTTATAACTTTACCGGTTTCAGTTCTAAACCATCTTCAGAAAAGTAAACTAAACAGATATTAAGTTGATACATATCCGCTATCTTATTCATGACAATCCATAAAAAATTCGTAACATGTCACGTGGAATCAAGTTTTGATTTGTTACGAAGAGCGTGTTTGCCGGTACCGCGCTTCAAACCTCACTTTGTCTTATTATCACACAATAGACTGCGCATACATCCGTTACTATCACGTACACTCTATAAAAACTAATATGACTCACATATCCAAAAAGAAGGGGGTCAACGTCTATGGAGGGCAACTACTTCTGACAGGTTGGTGAACCCAGCCTCTGCAACATCGCAGCGAACAATGCCATGCGAATTTTATATCTAGTACTATATTTACCGATTTGTCTCAGCACCCAGTTGAGACAAATCGGTCCGATGATGGTCTTATGTAACATTGAAACAGATCACCTTTAATAATAACGTGTATAATTTCGGAGAACTGGACTGATTTTTATATAAAACATTTTAACAGTTCGCTGTGTTTTCAAAAGAAAAAAAAAGTTTCCCAAACTCATTAATTTGTCTGTACCATTTATGCAAGTCCCCAGTTCTTCATCCCGAACGTATTGCCTGCTCACTAGGCAGTTGTGAGAACCCTGGCACTGTCGGTAATGCAGCTCCACGTTACCCCAGTTCGTCCGCCTCCATAACACAAACTTCATTTCCGTCTCAGCCCTCAAACTGTTCAGATGTTTGTTAAGCTTATGGGACTTAAGTGCGGGGGTCATCAGTCCCTAAACTTACAAAATACTTATAAACTACCTTATACTAAAGACAATACAAACATCCATGACCGAGGGGGAATTCCAACACCCGACGGTGAACGGTATCGTTCATCGGAGCATAGCGCCTCAATGCGCTCGGCCACTCCGCCGCGCCCTCTCAGCTCATTGTTGTTGTAACAGACTATAGACTCCGGTAGATTCCCATGCCGTGTCAGATTTCTTATTCACTATCTCCTTCCGTAGGGCGTATGACATTTCTCCAAATCCTTCTGTCCGTCCAGGTCACTGGAATGTCTCTTTGAGAAGGACGCTGAAACCACAATTTGGCGCTATAGTCTTCAACGACCACTCCTGAGGCTACAGTAGCCTGAGGCACGTCTTGTGACAGAGTGCAACGTTGGAGCAGGCACAAGGGTCTCACTGTCAGACCACACCATTCAGCATATCCAATTGAATACTGGTCTCAGCAACAGAGGACTTAATTCACTGAAATCCTCAATTATATTTTAGTAGGCAGATGTTCTTGGAGACCGTACCAGGATCACTGCAGAGGATAGGATAAATTATGTTTCTTGTAACGGAAAGTCGCACCCGGATACGCTGTCACCTAGGTGAAAAACTTACCCAAAGATACACAGCGCCAGGTCCGGGGGTCGTGGAGACCAACCTATGCTATTGGAGATGTTCACCTGGGCATGACACCTGTGTCTGTGACAGCTGTAGACTGTGGGATCATCATTGAAGATCATCTGCTTTGCTTGATGTCTTCCCCTGTCGACGATCGCATCTTCTAGCAGGATAACCGTCTTTGTCACAAAGCCAGGATCGTGTAACAGCAGTTTGAGACTCTAAATCAATAAGTGATTGGACCTGAGATACATTTAGAGTCAACATGATTACAGGACGAAGAATTGAAAAATTTGTGCAAAGCCGGGATTTGAACGCAGGTCTCCTGCTCACTAGGCAGTTGAAGGCAGCCCTGGTACTATGGATAATGCAGCTCCACGTTGCCCCTGTTCGTCTCCCTCCGTAACACAAACTTAAATTCCGTCTCAGCCCGTCTTACTATTGTTTTCTTACTTGGTGTCAGTATTGCGAAGACTCTCTAACATTGGAACAGCACCTCAGCATTCAATGGAATGGGTACAATGCTGCCTGCACATCAGGCATAGGTGATAATTAAATCAGTAAACTACTGGATCCAGAAACATATTAAGTACAGCATTATGGACTGATTACAGGCCGAAGCATACAATTAACATTTGTGACAACGTTGGAAACCTAACAACTGGGCAGTTTTTTAACAGCTGAGCCACCCTGAATCTGTGGCAGATATTGCGACATGGATTACTGAAGCAATTCTACCTTCATGATCAGCCACAGACGAGGGTGACTAAACTAACTGGCTGTGGAGCAGCAGACTGGGTTCGCATATCGCCCTTGGCATACATTTTAAAAAAATGTTCAAATGTTTGTATAGTCTATGGGACTTAACTACTGGGTCATCAGTCCCTAAACTTACAAACTACTTATGAACTACTTACGAACTAGCATGGCACAAATATTCATGCCCGAGGGGGGATTAGAACCCTCGACCGTAGTGGCCGTGCAGACCGTGACTGGAGCGCCTTAGTCTCTTCGGCCACCGCGGCCGGCCATACATTTTAATTCAATGCTTCGGCCTGTAATTATTATCAAAGTTTCAGTGTCATTACAGTCAATAGTGAGCTAGTGTTCGTGTCTTGGTCCCCCAAATTCTCCTGGTCTGAACCCGGTGGAACCCATCTGAGATGATATCGAACGCCAGTTCCCACCCACAAACCACCTGGCTGTAATTTATCTGTTGCGGCACTACCCACCTCGGCTTATACGTGTTAGTCACGAAAGAGATTAATTTAACTAGACTCTGGTTACGTGAGCACTAGTTGTAACTAAAACAATATCGTATCTTTATTTTAAACGTTTCTGGCTTTTTCGACGGGGGTGCGCTGCTCTAAAATTACAATTTAACCCGTGTAAAGTTTATTAATTGTCTTAATGGAAGTTTGTGAAAGATCATAAAGTTAAACATCTTTCTATCCAAAGCAAGTTCTATTTTTAAGGCTAGGACCTTGAGAATAGCCTTTACAAGCGACGAATCTGGTCTAATAACTAGGGCATTAATTATATTGCTTAGAAATTTCATTGAAATTTTCTCAAAATAGGAGCAATTCCTTTTCCCTATCAGTTTAGGTAAGAAATCTTTCAATGCTGCATTATGTTTCTACTACGTTTTAACCAGCATATCGTCTACGTATCAAATTAATTGCTGAAATAGGTTTTACCCTAGAGCAAAAACAGATAATTATATATTTAAACCAAAAGGTAGCATATTAAAATGGTATGATCTACCTTCAAATAAGAAAACTGTATGCTCTTTCTATTGTGGTTGTACCAAAATATGTCACTATCCAGAGGTCACAGACATCGTAGAAATATACTTTGTCTCAAATAGTTTTTTTTTTCTTCCAAAGAGTGGGACGACCCCTTTCCGTTTGAGTAATACAGTTAAATTCTCTAGCATCAATAACGAATCGTATTACACCTCCAGCCTCCTTTAATGTGCCTTCGGGAAGGAAAAGCTCGAACGAAGAAACGTAGATTTCAGCTGACCAAACGATTAGGCAATATCAGCGTTAATAGTTACGGACGAAATTAACAAAAATAATGAGATATTACAAAAAGAGAGACTATTTAAAAGTTTTGGCAGCAGAGAATTGTAATACTTACGATGATTTTCGCCAGAAAACGAACACTCTCTATTATTATTATTATTATTATTATTATCTGCAATTCTGAGCGTCAGGAGATAAGCTTAAGGGGAATCTTACAGCCCTGTCTCGACAATGTTAAATTGGTTATATAAACTGTGGAATATATAAATATAGTGTTTTACCACATGTTCTCGCATATTTCGTAACTGTTTCTTCTACAGTCACTTTAAAATAATAGCGGGAAAAAAGTTATTTTTTTCCCTAAACATGCAATTCTTTTGTGTTAATTTTCATAATTTTAATTTCTTTAATTTTCACTACTACAGTAAACAATACTAGAGTAGAGTCACATCATGGTACTATGTATGTTATGTGCTAAATAATTCATTGATGTAGATTCGGAAGTTTCTGAGGAAAAGGGGCATTTGCACTGAAAAATGTCATTTTGAGAAAATTGCGCTTAAGGAAAAACATTTTATATACCCCCATATGATACGTAATAAATATGTTCTCCTGGCTGGTTGCCACGTCTCCTCCTCCATTCTCTTCACTCAGGGCTGCCCCCCCTCCCCTTTTGTTGTAACTGGCTTCTTTTGATAAATTGTTCGTTCAAATCTTTGCATTCATGATTCGCATTTGATTCAAGTCCATCACACTTTTATTGGTGTTGTGTGCTCCACAACCTCTAGTCTTCCAGAATAGACATCACTAAAAGTATGAACAAAGTCAAAAATACCCAGTTCAAAGACTGATTTTCCAGCAAACACATAAACTAAAACACGGCTAATGGATAACGTGTTGTCAAACCCAAACAGATTTGCAGTTCAAAGAGTTTACTGTGAAGTAGCGCTAGTATGGGAAACTTATGAAACGGACAGTTCTCTACAAAAACAAAAGAAACCACTGCCTTAAAGACTATACAGTTCCAGAGAAAAATGTCAATATGTGAAATGATGGAAAACAAAATTCTTAGAAATGTCAATGCATGATTATTATCAAATTTTATTTAAAATAGTGAATAATGTTATGTTTCAATAAAACGAACACCTAATTAAACATAAACATCCATTTTTTTCATAATTTGCATGAAGGTAAATTTGGTGTCGCACAAGTCCAAAGTGCGCGCCACCTACTTTCGCCGCGCGCCGCCATGCACGCACGGCGCGGCGTTCTTACGACGTCAGCCACGAGCGCCGTCTGTTACAACTCCGCTCGTGGCCACCACTGAACGACATCGTTCACTTGGGACTGAGATAGGAACCAGATAAGACCTTCGGGATCAGATAGGCACTAGGCAGACCCCTAGCTCAACTATATTAGCATTCTGCAGTACTGATCTATGTAAAAGTTAAGTATTGTATACATTCTGTGCAATATATATCTCGTTCTAATTTACTCTAGTGTTTCAAGTTTCTGCTGTCCCACTGGCTGCTCACCTCCGTACCTGCACAAGCGTGCTACCTTTATTCCTATGTCGGTCTTCCTAATCGGCCACCGACAACTACGACGGAAACGAGACCAAAAGCGGCGACGAGGCTGGGACACAAAAGTAAATATGTCAAATTTTGTCATTTAGGACAGTATGACCCCCTTTAATTAACTATACATTTTCGGCACCGAGTACACCACTGTACTGAAAAATGTACTGATGTCTGGAGCCACACACCTCCGGTAACGTACTAAGTTCTTATCGAATCATTGCCATGCAGAATCGTGCTATATTGCGATCCAGAGACAGTCCAATATGTTATTAAGCAGGTGGTCATAATGTTTGGCTCGTTCATCGTACATTGTGCGTCTGAAAAGTTAGGTATATAGTCTCGGGATATATAGAAAACAACAGTTCTAAACAAAACAACTTTACTGGCCTTCAAAGTAATCGCTATCGGCTACAATACATTCTGACAACGGTTGTACAGCTGTTGGAACAGTCAGCAAACGCTTCTTGTGCAATTGCTCGAAGAACTGATGTCACGCTTTGTTGGATCTCCGCAACCGTTGCGAATCGTAAGCCTTTCAGGGTTAATTGAAGGCGAGGAAACAGCAAGAAGTCTGCCGGCGCCAAATCTGGAGAATAAGGATCGTACTGGTAGCACCAACTCTCATCTCCTGTAATGGTGGTTTCCAGAAATTGCGGATTCCGGTTAGACACGTCGATGAAATATGCAGACGCTTCCATCCGAGTTTGCTTGTGTTCGTCTGTCAGCATGTGCGGTGCCAACCGGCTACAAATCTTCCGCTTTCCCAAATGTTCGTGAACAATAGTGCTTACATTTTTAAACTCACATATAAAGCTAATCAAATCAAAATGAAATAAACTTATGTTATTTATCTCGTCATAATTGTTGTCTCAATTTAAGTTCAGGTTTAGTTCGAGATTTAATATTTGAGGGTTAACTACGAGGTATGTCCACAAAGTAAGTTACGTTTGGTTATATAAAACAAACGAGTACAGATACAGAAAAGATATTTATTGTACAAAAATAGACAACTATCAAAATACTTTTCTACATAGCTTCCGAAATTTTGTAGGCATTTGTCATAGCATGGCACAAGGTTTTGTATGCCTTCTTCGTAGAAGGTTGCCGCCTGTGTATTCAACCATGTGGTAACATAATGAAACTTCACTCTGCAGCCGAGTGTGCGCTGATATGAAACTTCGTGGCAGATTAAAATTGTGTGCCGGCACCGGGACTCGAACCTGGGACCTTTGCCTTTCGCGGGCAAGCGCACTACCGACTGTGCTATCCCGATACAACTCACTATGCCGCCTCACAACTTTACTTCCGCCAGTACCTCGTCTCCTACATTCCAAACTTCACAGAAGCTCTCCTGCAAACACGCAAGACTAGCACTCCTGGAAGTAAGGATATGGTGGAGACATGGCTTAGCCACAGCCTAAGGGATGTTTCCAGAATGAAACTTCACTCTGCAGCGGAGTGTGCGCTGATATGAAACTTCCTGGCAGTCTTGCGTGTTTGCAGGAGAGCTTCTGTGAAGTTTGGAAAGTAGGAGACGAGGTACTGGCGGAAGTAAAGTTGTGAGGCGGCATCGTGAGTCGTGTCGGGATAGCACAGTCGGTAGTGCGCTTGCCCGCGAAAGGCAGAGGTCTTAGGTTCGAGTCCCGGTTCCGGCACACAATTTTAATCTGCCAGGAAGTTTCATGTGGTAACATATTCTTTCAGCTCGTCATCATTGTTGAAGTGTTGACCACCATGAACAGGTTTTAGGCGTAAGGAGAGAGTCGCTAGGAGCGAGGCTGTACGGAGGATGATCAAACACGTCCCAGTGAAATTTCCGTAAGAGTTGTTTGGTCACATTCCCCTTGTGAGGTCGGGCGTTAACGTGAAGGAAAAGAAAATCTCTTTTTATCTCTTCTTACGCCTAAAATCTGTCCTTGGTGGTTCCACTTCCACTTCCACGATGATGAGCTAAAAGAACATGTTGCCACATGGTTGAATACACAGGCGGCAACCTTCTATATAGAAGTTATGTAGGAAAGTAGTTGAACAGTTGCAGACTTTTATACAATAAATATTTTTTCTGTATCTGTTCACGTTTGGTTTATATGACCAAACGGAACTTACTTTTTGGACATACCTCGTATACTGTGGAAGTTACTAATGTCATGTCGGTGAATTGATCAAATATTATCTGGAAACGACGTCTGTTGAGAAGTGCTGGCTCCGTTGCTGCAGCAACTGCAAACAGCTCGGCATCTTACATTCGGCGATCGTCGCCCCTAGAAATGTTAATCTAATCTGGTTTTCTCCATGGTCAGAGAACAATGTTGTAATGACTGGTGCTTTTCTTGATGACACAAGCAAAGTTTTACCTTCAGTGGTATACACAGCAGTGGTGGATTTATCACAAAAGTTCACTCTCATTAACCTCTTGATCGTATAGGAGCAGGTTCGCGTATTATCCACTAAAGTTCCCAAGATGTTTTCTGACACACACACTGATCCCTCAAAATGACTGATAGGTACAAAGTACTAAAGAGAAATGCATACCTTTTCAATAGATGAATTTATTCCAGAACTGCTCAAATCTCGAATACATAATCTTCCTTTATATAAATAATCTGAATTACTTAGCAATCCTTTAAGATAATTCAGAAGAAGCAAGTTAGCTATGTATCAGCTCAAGATGTAGTATATGATCGATTTCTAGCACAGAAGTTTTCATACGTTTTTCGTTTTATAACCAAACTAAGCATGGGAAAGCATCCAAAGAATAGACAGACTCGATGGCATTCTCCTATAAAATGTTTTCGGTGTACAAGCCGCGACATTGTGGATAAAATTTTCGAGTTCCAGAATTTTTTCCGAAATGACGCGGCTTGTACACCGACAACATTTGCTAGAATAGACAGATTGACAGTATTCTTTGATGGAGTGCAAAGCATATATATATAAATGCAAAGCATATGTATAAATGCAGAGTGGTTGACAATGAAAATAATTAGTGATGTTATACACTGTCTGTGCTGATCTTTAACAAGTCTGCTACCATTCTCAAAGACAGCCTCTGACCATCCGGAAGCATCCCTCGCACTTGTTCAAAGATGTTCAAATGTTTGTATAGTCTGTGGGACTTAACTACGGGGTCATCAGTCCCTAAACTTTACAAACTACTTATGAACTACCTGACACTAAGGTCGGCAGAAATATCCATGGCCGCGTTGGAGTAGCGGAGCGGTCTAAAGCACCTCGTTGCGGAGCGCGCGGTTGCTCTCCGTGGAGGTTCGAGTCCTTCCTGGGGCATGGGTGTGTGTGTTTGTCCGTAGGTTAGTTTACCTAGGTTTAAGTAGTTTGTAAGCTACGGACTGATGACCACGCAGTTTGGTCCGATAGATTTACAGACATTTGAACATTAAAAAAATTTTTAAAAAATTTAAAAAATCGATGCCCGAGGGGTGATTCGAGCCCCCGACCGTAGTGGCCGTGCAGACTGTGACTGGCGCGCCGCAGAATGCTGGGCCATGACGGCCGGCCGCATTTCTGCGATGTTGTCTGCGACTAAGATTGTGGTCGATCGATCCGAACTTGGCACATTTTCGACACCTTCCTTTCCGTTTCTAAAGCGCTTAAACCACTCAAACATACACTTCAACAGCATACATTTACACTGACATACCATGGGCCTCCGTCTCGCCCAATTTGAAAAAAACTTGATGTTAACGTGTTGCTCCAATTTGCGCTCTATGTTGCAACGACACGAGTGCTCACACTAAATGGGAGGGGAGGGGGGTTCTTGACATGTTCCTCAATGTGTATGCACGGACACCTCATCCTCGCCAGTGCGGTTCGTACAATATGCGACCAATCACCGGTAAAACGTAAAGCCGTCAACAATCCGAAGATTGGTTTGAACACCACAGGCATGGTCCTGTTCGGAGGTGGTATGCCGTTGCCTTCCTCCGACCTTCGAACTGACTTACCCAGCCAGTTATAGGGGGCCTTACAGTTAAACGTGGGTTCCGAACCACGGTGCTACTCGGTATTTTTCACATGAGCAATACTGCCAGAGGTGAAAGAAGTGGAAAGTGACAGATAAAAATCCTAGGACCTGGCGGGGATCGAACCCGCAACCTTTGGATTTGTAGTCTGGCACTCTACCACTGTGCAACCGAGGCGCAACCAATTACCGAACGTTGTATATTCGCGCGAGCACACATGAAAGATTACCCGGGTGCCGCAGTAGAACGTGTGTCGTGAATCATCAGGACGCAGAGAGGCACCTGCTGCAGGGCTGTGAGCAGTGTCGGCGCGGCTTGGCGCCGCGGCGGTCAGCTGAAACGCGGGCGCGGCGCGGCTTGGCGGCCGGAACCGCAGGAAATTGAGTGGCCCGCCCACTCGTGGTGCAGCCGGCGCTAGCGGCGCCTCCCGCTCTCCACGCCTCACACTCTTCCTGTCCAGATGTGAGCGGAGGGCGGCTCTCTGTTAGGTACCGAGTCCATTAAACCCCTGGTGAGAACGCGTTTGCATCAATGTGGCAGTCACTGTATATGTTCGATATTCCGTCTGTCGTCTTCCATATATTTTCTTATAAAATTGTAATTTATTTGATGTCGCTAGATTAGCATTTTGTTAAAACTAGAACCCCGCTCTTCTCATGGCATGAGGAATAGCATTTTTATTTCATGGTTTGAAATATTAGTTTCTGAAATGTAAGTTAATATTGCTAGGATTTTGTTATTTTAATAATTTATTATTGTCCCTGTGAGAATGTGTACTTGTTTTACTTTTAAGTGGATGTGCGAGAATCTAATAGCTGGCCGGCCGCGGTGGCTGATGGGACTAAGGCGCTTCAGTCATGGTCTGCACGGCCACTTCGGTCGGGGGTTCGAATCCCCCCTCGGGCATAGATATTTGTGCCGTCCTTAGTCTTAGTTAGTTCATAAGTAGTTAGTAAGTTTAGGGACTGATAACCCCGTAGTTAAGTCCCATAGACTTTACAAACATTTGAACATTCATCTCCAATGGCTGTCTAAATGTGGGTGGTAATAGCTCGCTTTGCATGGTTCTCTCTGACTCAGAGTCGATAGTTAGTCGTAACTCCTGCTCCTGATGCGACCAAAGAGGTTTCTACACCATTTGGTTACAAGCTAGTCGACGAGCCTTCTCCACGTCGAGTCTCACGATCTTCTCTCTCCACCACTGCTCGGTTTCCAGTTTCCAGTAGCTTTACCGCCTCGTGGTCGCTCGGGCTTCACTTTGTGCTGCGATCGTGCTGAGGTAAGGTTGGTTCTTTTCTTGTGCTTGCAGAGATGGTGGGGATTCGTTGTCTAGCATCTTTAACTTAGACTCTTGAACTTAGCTTTATTTTTTATTTATTTGATATCTCTTCCGATCGTTTTCGGAAATGTGTTCTAGTTTTTCAATCTAGTGATTTTCAACAGATAAACACGGTGTATGTGTTACTAGTTGCAGTTTGATAATGGCCTGGTATATTCAAACCTTTTGTGATTATGTGGCGGTGTACGAACTCCGTGTAAATTCTTTCTAGCTTTGTGGGGCCCAATTTCTAATAGACGATATGTTCATTTTTGTACAGTGCATATAAAAGTTTTTCTTATCGTTTTCCTTCCGTGAGTGATATGTGTCCCACATGGTCGGTTCTTAAAACAAAGCCTTCAGCTTCCATAATTGTTTGTTCCCTGCCCATCAGGCAAGCAACTATGCGTGTATCCTTCTCATTTCCACCAACATTTCGCGATCTTCTCTCCCCGCCTATTTTAATTTTGCTGTTTCTTCTCCGAACTTGTAGTATGCACTCAGTCTTGTCACTAATTCTCTTCGAGTCTTGTACAACCTCTTTCAATAGCTTGATTATGAAATTCTAAACATTTTAAGGGTTGCATGTCGTAATTTTTATTTTTATTTTTCCGACTTTTGTAATTATTTCACTTTTTCCGGTTTGGAGACCGGACTTTTTCCGTCTCTGTGAACGCTCCCAATCGCATGTTGCTGCATAGCAGTAGCTTCCTTACGAAATTCTACGCAGTTCTAGGTGTTGCATGCCGTAGTTAATTTTCTTCATTTTTCATTTATACATTTTTATCGGTTTTCGGAACCACGTGGGTCCGAACTTAGACTTCAGGGGTTTGCAGCTAGGCACATGAATTCACGACACTGATCATAAAACCAGTGCCTAGGTAGTTTACTCTCAGATTGTAACTTAAGAATCCGCCGTGATTTTGTGTAATGAATCCGATTTTTATGAACAGACTAGCTGGTACCCGGCGCGTTGCTGACGCAGAAGAAATAATTGTGAAAATAACGTGTGAAATTTGAAAGTGTTAGTTCGATTAATTACGAAGGATAGAAGGAAATATTGATTTTATAGTCGACTAGCATAAACCCACGGCTCCGCTCGCGTGTTCGTTGATTATGATAATGCGCGAAACGTCAAATCGATTTTTTAAGAGATGTATTAAAAGAAATTTCTTTTTTACTGCTTTATTTATTCTTATTTCCTTATTCGTATGCTTATCCTTACATAGAAAGAACTGAAGACATTGTGGTACGCATAGACCAAAGATATGGTCTGTGGCATCACATTTTGCTGTATGTAACCTCCTTGACCACTCCCATGAACCACAGACATTGCCGAGGTGGGGTGGCTTGCGTGCCTCAACGATACAGATAGCCGTACCGTAGGTGCAACTACAGCGGAGGGGTATCTGTGGAGAGGCCAGACAAACGTGTGGTTCCTGAAGAGGGGCAGCAGCCTTTTCAGTAGTTACAGGGGCAACAGTCTGGATGATTAACTGAGCTGGCCTTGTAACATCAGCTAATGTGGCTTTGCCACACAGCTACTGCGAACGGCTGAAAGCAAGGGGAAACTACAGCCGTTACCTTTCCCGAGGACATGCAGCTCTACTGTATGAACATATGATGATGGCATCCTCTCGGGTAAAATATTCCGGAGGTAAAATAGTCCCCCATTCGGATCTCCGGGCGGGGACTACTCAGGAGGATGTTGTCATCAGGAAAGACAATACTGACATTCTACGGGTCGGAGCGTGGAATGTTATATCCCTTAATCGAGTAGGAAAATTAGAAAATTTAAAAAGGGAAATGGATAGGTTGAAGTTAGTTATAGTGGGGATTAGTGAAGTTCGGTGGCAGGATGAACAGGATTATACAGGATTATAAATACAAAATCAGTTGGGGGTATCACAGGAGTAGGATTGATAATGAATAAGAAAATAGGAATGCGGGTAAACTACTATGACCAGCACAGCGATCGCAATATCATTGTCAAGATAGATACGAAGCCAACACCGACAACAGTAGTACAGGTTTATATGCCAACTACCTCTGCCGCTGATGAGGAAATCGAAGAAATATATGAGGAGCTAAAGGAAATTATTCAGACAATTAAGGGAGAGGAAAACTTAATTGTTATGGGAGACTGGAATTCGGTAGTAGGACAAGGAAGGGAAGGGAAGATAGTAGGTGAATATGGTCTGGGCAAAAGGAATGAAAGAGGAAGCCGCCTGGTAGAATTTTGCACGGAACATAATTTAGTTATAACAAACACCTGGTTTAAGAATCACAAAAGAAGGTTGTATACGTGGAAGAGACCAGGAGACACCGGGAGATACCAGATAGATTTTATAATGGTAAGACATAGATTTCGGAACCAGGTTTGGAAGTGTAGGACATACCCAGGGGCAGACATAGACTCTGACCATAACTTGTTGGTTATGAACTGTAGGCTGAAACTGAAGAAACTACAGAAAGGTAGGAAAATAAGGAGATGGGACCTGGATAAATTGAAGGAACCTGAAGTTCTTAAGAATTTCAGAGGGAGCTTCAGGCAACAATTGACAGAAACAGGGGAAAATAAAAGAGTTGAGGAGGAATGGGTAAAATTGAGAGATGAAATAGTGAAGGCAGCAGAGGACAAAATAGGTAGGAAGGCAAGACCTACAAAAAATCCTTGGATATCACAGGAGATACTAAATTTAATCGATGAAAGGAGAAAGCATAAAAATGCAGTAAATGAAACAGGCAAAATGGAGTACAGACGACTAAGAAATGAGATTGACAGGAAGTGCAAAATGGCTAAGCAGGAATGGCTAGATGGCAAGGATGTAGAAGAATGTATAAATAGGGGAAAAATAGATACGGCCTACCGGAAAATAAAAGAAACATTTGGCGATAAGAAAAACAGCTCTATGAATATCAAGGACACTGATGGAAAACCAGTTCTCAGCAAAGAAGGGAAAGCTGAAAGGTGGAAAGAGTATAAAGAGGGGCTCTACAAAGGAAATGAACTTCGAGACACTATTGTAGGAAGGGAAGAGGATGTAGATGATGATGAAATAGGAGATATTATACTGAGAGATGAATTTGACAGAGCACTGAAAGATCTAAGTCGAAACAAGGCCCCTGGAGTAGATGATATCCCGTCAGAGCTACTGAAGTCTCTGGGAGAACCAGCCATGACAAAATTGTTTCACATTGTGTGTAAGATGTAGTACAGGTGAAGTACCCCCAGGTGTGAAAACTACAAAACCATCAGTTTAATAAGTCATGGTTGCAAAATATTAACACGAATTATATACAGAAGGATGGAAAAGCTGGTAGAAGCCGACCTCGGGGAAGATCAGTTTGGGTTCAGGAGAAATGTAGGAACACGGGAGGCAATACTCACTTTACGGCTTATCCTAGAAGATAGATTAAGAAAAGGAAAACCAACATTTCTAGCTTTTGTAGATTTGGAGAAGGCTTTTGACAATGTTGATTGTAACAAACTGTTTCAAGTTCTGAAGCAAGCAGGAGTAAAATATAGGGAGCGTAAGGTTATTTACAACTTGTACAAAAACCAGACAGCGGTTGTCAGAGTTGAAGGGCATGAAAGGGATGCAGTGGTTGGAAAGGGAGTAAGACAGGGTTGTAGCCTTTCCCCAATGTTGTTCAATTTGTACATTGAGCAAGCTATAAAGGAAAGCAAGGAGAAATTTGGAGAAGGAATTAAAGTTCAGGGTGAAGAATTGAAAACATTGCGTTTTGCCGACGACATAGTAATTCTGTCAGAGACAGCAAATGACCTGCAAGAGAAATTGAACGGAATGGACAGTGTGCTGAAAGGTGCATATAAGATGAACATTAACAAGAGTAAAACTAGGGTAATGGAGTGCAGTGTAAGAAAATCAGGTGATGCTGAAGGAATTAGATTAGGTAACGAAACAATAAAGGAGGTAGATGAGTTTTGTTACTTGGGCAGTAAAATAACAAATGATGGTCGCAGTACAGAGGATATAAAATGCTGAATGGCAATGGGTAGAAAGGCGTTTTTGAAAAAGAGAAATTTGTTAACATCTAATATTGATTTAAGCCTAAGGAAGTCCTTTCTGAAGGCATTTGTATGGAGTGTTGCCTTGTATGGGAGTGAAACATGGACGATAAGCAGTGTGGATAGAAAGAGGATAGAGGCTTTTGAAATGTGGTGCTACAGAAGAATGCTGAAGATTAGGTGGGTGGATCGCGTAACTAATGAGGAGGTACTGAACCGAATTGGGGAGAAAAGAAATTTCTGGCATACCTTGACTAAAAGAAGGGATAGATTGGTAGGACACATTCTTAGACATCAAGGAATTGTGAATTTAGCATTGGAGGGAAGTGTGTGGGGTAAAAATCGCAGAGGGAGACCAAGAGACGCGTATAATAAACAGATTCAAGTGGATGTGGGTTGTCGTTCTTATGAGGAGATGAAAAGGCTTGCTCAGGATAGAGTAGGGTGGAGAGCTGCATCAAACCAGTCTCTGGACTGAAGACCACAACAACGCTATGTATATTGGCTACTGTACAAGGCTTTTCAGCAGGGAGTAGCAGGTAGTTTACACGGATCTCTAGCTAATTTTACTGCTAAAATTAAGCTTTTTTATAACAATAAATTCTTATCTGGATTCCTCCTCCCAGAATTAAGCTTTTGTTACGAACAGTGGTCTACTTTTAAAAGTATTCAGACACCGATATATAACGGTGAATTGATGAATGGCAGTCAACAGAAGCAGACTTGCCGGTATACGCTACGCTAAGTCATGGAACTCGTGATAATAGCTGCGGTGGAGTGTTTTGTGTCCCAACTTCGTCGCCGCTTTTGTGTCCCAGCCTCGTCGTAGGTGTCGGTGGCCGAGTGGAATGAGACCGACACGCTGGTGCAGGTACGGAGGGGAGCAGCCAGAAACTATAAACACGCGAGTAAATTAGAAAGAGATATATATTGCACAGAATGAAACAATACTTAAGTTTTACATAGTACTGCAGAATGTTGATACATAGTTATTAGAGGCCTGCCTAGTGCCTGTACAATAGCAAAGTCTTCACTGGTGCCTATCTGATTACGAAGGTCCTAACTCGTTGCTATCTCAGTCCGAAGTGCCGACTGGTTCCTCTCTCAGTCCGAAGTGCTATATATTTCCGTGGTGGCCACGAGCGGGGTTCCAGCAGAGGGCGCTCGTGGCTGTCGTCGGAAGAACGCCGCGCCGTGCATGCATGGCGGCGCGCGGCGAAAGTAGGTGGCGCGCACTTTGTACTTGTGCGACACCACAGAGTGGCCGAGTGCTCTAAGGCGCCT
Source organism: Locusta migratoria (assembly GCA_026315105.1). Classification (NCBI taxonomy): domain Eukaryota; kingdom Metazoa; phylum Arthropoda; class Insecta; order Orthoptera; family Acrididae; genus Locusta; species Locusta migratoria. Next base: position 363,098,824 of record CM048744.1, read on the forward strand.
AGCTGCGGAGCGCGCGATTGCTCGACGTCGGAGGTTCAAGTCCTCCCTCGGGCATGACTGTGTGTGTTGTCCTTATCGTAAGTTAGTTTAAGTAGTTTGTAAGCCTGGGGACTGATAACCGCCGCAGTTAATTTCCTTAGATTTACACATTAGTTAATCCCATGCTACTAAGTCGACTTGGCATCGACTAAACAAGTTGTAGGAAGTCCCCTACAGCAATACTGTACCATGTTGCCTCTAAAACGCGTCATCAACCATAAATATTCCATCGTTGTTTGCGAATTTGATGTTCAAAATTGTTTGAATGTTTGTAAATCTACGTGACCAAACTATTGTGGTCATCAGTCACCAGGCTTACAAACTACTTAAACTTACTTAACCTAACCTAAGCTCGTAGATTCTGGATTCATAGTCTGGAACTGTGTGAATCTGTAAAGGTTGAATTCGTTTTTTGCATAGGAGAGAGAGTCTGGGGAATGCAATTGCCAGAAGTTTTGTTTCTCATGGTCAATTTTAAGATCAATTTTAGATAATGTCCGGTGTGTATAATCTGCAGGTAGCATGCGTAGGCTACCTTTGTACTCAACAGAAATTACATGTCCAATAGATTAAATAACTGCAGACGAATGAAGAACTTTCTTTTGAGTTGAAACATACATTGAGCGTTTGTGATACATCCTAATAACATTCCATAAAGAAGCCAATCGTAATCACCATATCCAGAATACTTCAACCTACGACAGCAAAGAACAACCACTACCTCTTCCTATCAACTACATAGAAATTTTATGTTCGCAAAAAAAAAAACTTTACGATAGATTTGTGATTAATGATCGTGCTTTTGATATTATGGAATACTACAAACATTTTAATTAGTCTTGAAATTAATTTACACCGTGAAAAAATCTTTTATGGATAATTACATGGGTAACAAATGTAACTATGTGACGCATAGTACTGACAGGTATCTAATACATTTCAAGGCTTTTCGAATTTTCCTTCCGATAACCATTTTCTACATATACTATTTTCAGGTTCTTGGGTTCTTCCTGCAGATGGTCTTAATTGGAAATTGTGTGTGCCCTGTGTATAAACGTATTAAAGACACTATTAGTCTGCGCAGGATGATGACAGTTATCTTCTCGCAGATACAGATCCGTATGTGTTCGTTTACGAAAGACACTATGTCCCAGTGTACCGTCAATTTTATGTTGAACTAAGGCATTCAAGAAAGGAAGGCAACCGTCCTTTCCAACCTTCATCGTAAATTGGATGTTGGTTGATTGATGGGTAGATGGGACCAAACAGCTAGGTCATCAGTCCCGTAAATTGGATGTTCCCATCAGTAGAATTTAGATGGTTTACAACGAGGCCATACCATGAATGTGTCATCCATATATCTTCAAAAATGGTTGTTTTGAAACTTGCAGAGTTTAAGGCTTTCTGTTCAAATTCTTCCAATTACGAAAATTATCCACAGAGCTCCTCTATTCTTCGTCGCTGTACATAATACCTAAACGCTATTTACAACATGTACAAAGAGAGCGTGATTGCATTCGTCAACGGATTACCTATGATACAGTAACATCAATGACAAACGGATCATTTTAAATGCATAGTGGAACTGAATTAGCAAGTTCCCTGTTTGGTTGATTGCTGTACAATTGCGGTATCTCCAATGGTTAAGGCGTTCACCGTTGACTATTTCTGTAACCAGCACAACATCCTCACCTACCAGGAAGCAGCATCCAATTTCTGACAGTTGGCTATATCGCGAAACTTTGGCGCTATTTTAAATACAGGCCGCTAAAACAGAGAATGGAGGGAAAGTTCAGTGAGACAGTGGAAAGTATTATCAAAAATAGTATTGCCTGTGGTCGAAAATCGACCAATTGTGTTTACAATGGTCACTGGGGGTAAAATGTCACGTATCATGTCGGCGGCCTCGAGTGATAATGTTGGCAACATCAACAACACGATAGAAAATCTTTGCCCATTTGTTCGAACCACCTAGAATGACTCTATTAGTGTATCGTACAGACCATGAAGTAAACAAATAATACTGTTCCTGCTTTATGGTTGACAGGTTCTTGTATGTAGTCTCGTCCGCTCAGTAAAAATAATTGCCATCGTAAAGCGAAGATTTCATGAGAAAACATCAGTGTTGTGAAGCGATTGGCTAAAATGAAGACTCACAGGATTCTCACTATTGAGCATCTGTTGCCAACATTATCATAGGAGGCCACTGGTATATTTGGTAAAATTTAACCGGCACTGGGAGGTATGAAACGGTATCTTTTACGTGTTAAGGGAAATGCCTGACACAATAACAACAAATAAAAAAGGAAGTATATACTCCTGATGCCATTTTCGAATTATATAACTTTCATTAGCCTAATATTTGAATTGGAACTACAATTTCGGTGTTCGTATATTTATACAACGCCAAGAAATAATATTATTTCGATACTGTGATATTCAGAATTTCGAGAGCTGACAATACGTCGACTTCGTAGTTCCACACATGCACCGCTACATGCCTCTCCCGGCGCATTATCATTTATATCGGCATTCTCGATTTCGTAGTTCCACCCGAGCACCGCTAGATGCCTCTCCTGGAGCATCATCCTTTATATCGGCATTCATATGGAAACATCCATTTCCTTTAACCACTCTTAATCACTGCGAAAATAAAGCATTTGAACGGCACAAGAAAGTGAGTTGGGAGCACTCAATGTTTCGATATTCAGTTATTTTAATACTGCAGATGCGCTGCATTACAGCGTCTTTGGTCGAAGCGAATAGCCAATCGGTGAGCTGATAGTTGGAGAATGTAGAACTTGATCCAAGCTGTGGATATGAAAATTTCTACTAACTTTTACCACTTTTAATGGCTAAATGCATACATAATATTTATATTCGTTAAATCTACGACAAACAATCTTTCTAATTATGTAACTTTCATTGGCCTTCTTGTACGAATGAACTAGTAATCTGTACCACAATTTTCGTGTTAGCGTCTTTATATAATGATGAGCATCGACGCCGCGTTCGGCAGTGAGTGATTCGCGTTGCTGGCCGAGAGCGTGGCTAGACGGCGCGGCGTTGTCGGCAGGTCGCAGAAGCGGCGTCCGCGGCCGCGGCTATTTTTACGGCATCCGCGGCCAGCCGCCGTGTTCCGGGAAGCCTGCGATTTGTAGACCGCTGCCCGCAGCCCACACACCGCGTGTTTCTGACGTCACAAGCCATAAAGTTTTATCTAAACACGCCATCACTGGAGCGACGACCCTGCCCTTTTCTAAAAATGCATTTAAAATGTTTGTAAACCTACTGGACCGAACTGTTGTGGTCATCAGTTCCTAGAATTACATACTACTTAAACTAACTTACATTAATGACAACACAAACACTCATTTCCGAGGAAGGACTCGAACCTCTAGTGGAGGCGGTCGCTCAGTCCGCAGCATGATGCCTTAGACCACACCGCGACTCCCGTGCGGCAAAAAATCCCTTTCGCAATCATGGGTGCCTATATGGCGTTTTCTGTGAGAGAGAGGGAGAGCGAGAGACCTGGCGATATGCACTATTTTTAATATCTCGGTAGACGAATGCCGAATTGTAAGGAGCCATTTAAAGGTCCCACTAATGGCCCTGCTGTAAACTTAGTCCGGACACTAAAATAGTATCTTTTAAATCAATTTCACGAAAGAATTCACCTAGCTATATTGTATCCTTTCCCATCGACCTATGGGTAGGACGTAGGGACGGTATGTGCATCCATATCACCAAAACTGCTGAAAGATGATTCGTAGTTGGTAAGATTATTTAATACTTCTATCTTCACAAATAATACACAGTCATCGTAAATGCTCTCAACATAATTAAACGAACATTACATGAGCAAAATGAAAATTGGCATTTGTGGAATGTACACAACTGGCCATTAAAATTGGTACACCAAGAAGAAATCCAGATGATAAACGGGTATACATTGGTAAAATATATTATACTAGAATTGACAAGTGATTAAATTTTACGCAGTTTGGGTGCAGAAATGCTGAGAAATAATTATCGAGAACAACCACCTCTGGCCGTAATAAAACCTGGGAATTGAGTCAAACAGAGCTTGGATGGCGTGTACAGGTACAGATGTCCATGCAGCTTCAACACGATACCACAGTTCATCAGGAGTAGTGACTGGCGTATTCTGAGAAGCCATTTGCTCTGCCACCATTGACCAGACATTTTCAGTTGGTGAGAGAACTAGAGAATGTGCTGGCCAGGGTAGCAGTAGAACACTTTCCGTATCCAGAAAGGCCCGTATAGGACCTGCAAAATGCGGTCGTGCGTTATCCTGCTGAAATGTAGGATTTCGCAGGTATCAAATGAAGGATAGAGCCACGGGTTGTAACAAACCTGAGATGCCACTGTTCAAAGTGCCGTTGATGCGAACAAGAGGTGACCGAGACGTGTAACCAGGCACCCCATACCATCACGCCGAGTGATACGCCAGTATGGTAATAACGAATATACGCTTCCAATGTGCGTTCACCGCGATGTCGCCAAACACGGATGCCACCATCATGATGCTGTAAACAGAACATGGATTCATCCGTAAAAATGACGTTTTGCAAATCGTGAATCGAGGTTCGTCGTTGCATACACCATCGCAGGCGCTCCTTTGTGTGATGCAGCGTCAAGGGTAACCGCAGCCATGATCTTCGAGCTGATAGTCCATGCTGCTGCAAACGTCGTCAAACTGTTCGTGCAGATGGTTGTCTTCCAAATGTCATCTATTGACTCAGGGATCGAGACGTGGCTACACGATCCGTTACAGCCATGCGGATAAGATGCCTGTTATCTCGACTGCTAGTGATAAGAGGCCGTTTTTGATCCAGCACGGCGTTCCGCATTGCCCTCCTGAACACACCGATTCCATATGCTGCTAACAGTCATTGGATCGCGATCAACGCGAGTAGCAATGTCGTGATACGATAAACCGCAATTGCAACGTTTATCAAAGTCGGAAACGTGATATTAATTTACCCATTTCTCCTCCTTACACGAGGCATCACAACAACGTTTCACCGGGAAACACCGGTCAACTGCTGCTTATGTATGAGAAATCGGTTGGAAACTTTCCTCAAATCAGGACGTTGTAGGTGTCGTCACCGGTGCCAACCTTGTGTGAATGGTCTGAAAAGCTAATCATTTTTATATCACAGCATCTTCTTCGCGTTTGTAGTACGTCATCTTCGTGGTGTAGCAATTTTAATTGCCAGGAGTGTACTTAAAAGTGAGGTCTACTAGTGGTTAAGATAAGGAAATGGTAGTAAGTGATCTCCTACAACTGAGGAAATTCCGTGTTCTGGTCCTCAGCGGGCCAAACAGGTTCGACTCTCCGCCGTATTATGCTCTGCGAATACTTTATGGAATGGCATCAGTTCACCGCTCTCCCGTCGTCGGGTTTTCTTTAGCTTTATAAATAAGAGAGCGATCTTTTAACCACAGCTGAATAGATTTTTCTGTGGTCGCACGACACCTACTTTGTAAGCAACAAATAGTAATAAAGTATCCAAGTAGGCAGTCCGTTGTCAGCCAGCTTGTCAGAGGTTACGTGCTGACTTGGTGTCTTGGTGCAGTTTCAGTAAGACTGCAGTTGGCGAGTATCTGGCGGCAGTGGTTCAGTGGTTCAGTGGCCGGCCGCCCGCCACGTCGCGTGACTGCGCCCGGGGGCGGAAATGAGATGAGCGCCGCGCCGCGCCAGGCGAGGCCGCAGCCACGCCACGCCGTGCTGGCCAATGCGCCACCACTGCTCTCCCGTAGCGTTAGCGTGTCCGTACGGCAGGGAGTGGGAAGTATGGCAGATTCACAGTCAGGCTGGAAACAGCATGAGGACTGGCGGCAGGCTGACAATCGGATAGTTCTGGTGGTAATCTGAAATTCAGCGCAACGTTCCTATTGATTGGAAAAAAGCACAGGAGACTCTCTTTTAAAAGAAAGGTAAAAGAATGACCCGCATAATTACAGGTTAATATCGTTGACATAAGTTCCCTGTAGAATTTTGCAGCGTATTCCCATCTCGAATATAGTAAATTTCCCTGAGACGGAAAAGCTTCTATGAATCAGCGCGGTTTTAGGAAACATCGTTTGTGTGAAACTAAGCTTGCCGTTATATCACATGACATCTTGCGAGCCATGGATGAAGGACAGGAAGATTGTGTTTTTCTCCATTTCAAAAAGGCGTTTGACGGAGTGCCACACTGCATACTGCTAACGAAGATATGAGCGTATGGAATAGGTTCACACATTTCTGACTGGCTGGAAGACTTCCTAAGTAAGATAACGCAGTACGTTGTTCTAGGCGGCGAGTGCTCATCAGAAACGAGTGAATCATCAGGTGTGCCCCACGGGATTGTCATAGGACCGCTATTATTTTCTATATATGCAGTATAAATTATCTGAAGGACAGAATAACTTGTAATTTGCGGCTGTTTCCCGATGATGCTGTGGTATATGGGATGGTATCGTCTTTGACTGTAATAGCAAACAGGACTGACTTGTACCAAACTTCTAGTTGGTGTGAAGAATGGCAGCTAGCTTTGAATGTAGAAAAATGAATAGGAAATACAAACCCATAATGTTCGAATACAGCATTAGTAGTGAGCTTCTTGATGCTGTCGTGTCGTTCAAATATATAGGCGTAACATTGCAGAACGATATAAAAAGGAACGAACATGTAAGGACAGATGTGAGTAAGGCGGACAGTCGATATCGGTGTATTGGGAGAATTTTTGTAATCTGTACTTTATCTGTAAAGGAGATCGCGTATAAAAAGGTCACAAAGACAAGATAAAAGAAATTAGGTCTCGTACTGAGGCACATAGACATTCTTTTTCCCTCGTTCTATTTGGGAGTGGAATAGGAAACGAAGTGGCTAGTAGTGGTACAATGTTCCCTCCGCCACGCACTTTACGGTGGATTACGCAGTATATATGTAGATATAGATATGCTGGAACTAACTTTAATGTGCAAACGTTCTTAAATCTAATACACGTACGTCAGAGATCACGATGTCTATGTTTCTACCCCTCTTTTCCTATCTTTTCCTATTTCGTACTGCCATGACGGGACGCGTAATGGATTCCATTTGTACCGAAAATTCGTGACGTGTGCCGGGCCTCGATGCATTATAGGTCGCCAGGGCGGAATACTAATGTTATGTCAAGTTTCACTAAGCTGAGCGCAGAGGGAGCACCCGGGCCGTGGGCTCATTGTTCACGGTAGGAGGTTCAAAATAGGCACTGCTGAACCTAAGGCATGCGTATGCAAACATAGAGATATGTAAGCACAATAGAGCACGGCGCTGCAGTAGGCGTCGGCTGTATAACAAGTGTCTGGCGCAGGTATCGATCGCTACTGCTACAATGGCAGGTTGTCACAATTTAAGAGAGTCTGAACCTTCTGTTATAATCGACGCACGAGAGAACGGACATAGCACCTCTGAGGCAGTCAATAGGAGGGGATTTTTCCGTATGTCGATTTCACGAGTGCGCCTTTTCTGACTGGCGAACATAACAATTTCAGGATCACCACTTGTTCACACAGTTCTTGATAAAATTCACAGAACACAAATCAGATCACTTAATTACTGTGACGAACTGAAGAACATTAAATAAGCGGTGAAACTGCTAACTTCTTGCAAAGCAATCTTGACCAGGCACAGGAGTTCTCTGGACAACCGTAAGTGTGCCACAATGTGGAGTTGAGATACCAAGTTCGTAGTGCAGCCGAAGGAAAGTTCCTCTTGAAGGTGAATGAACATTCTGAGAAGATGGCCTTAGTTGTGTCGCGATGTAGTTTCTGGCTGGAAGACTTGTCTTCTTGTTGAGTCTCGTAGCTGCACTAGGTGGAGGGTGAACTGGCATCGGAGCCGGCCTATGGGCCCAGATGTAACCTACCGGTCCATCAGCGGCGAGAGTAAAGATACATCAAAGCCGGGATCGGATCGGTCGGACAAGTCCCATCGCAGTCGGCTCACCCTGCAAGGAGCAGTGCGTATTAAGCTTGTTTATCTTGTTGTTTAGTTCCAGTATAACGGGACTCATTTCTGGGTTGCCGGGATACGGAACAGGCTGTTCGTCTTTTTGAGTATGTTTCCCGGTACACCACACTACCATGAGGGTTGCTGGTCCACAGGGGCCGTTCCATAGTTGGCATAAGACACCGTGAATATCTGGAATCAGGTAAAACATCCTCCGACGTCGATGTGGGCGGAGAAATACTGCAAAAACGGAACCAACGACGACTGAAGAGAATCGTTCAACGTGACAGAAGGCGACCCTTCCGCACATTGCTTCGCATTACTATGCAGTGCTATCAGCGTGCGAACCGTTTAACGAAACGTCATCGATATGGACTTTCGGAGCCGAAATCTCAGTCGTGTACCCTTGCTGAATGCACGACACAACTCTTTACGTCTCGCCTGGTCCGTCAACGCCAACATTGGACTGTTCATAACTGGAAACATGTTGTCTGGTCTGCTGAGTCTCGTTACCAACTGTATAGAGCGGATGGTCGTGTAGGGGTATGGACCCTGCATGTTAACAGCGGACTGTTCAAGTTGGTGGAGGCTCGGTAGTGGTGTGGGGAGCGTGCAGTTGGAATGATACCTTTAGATAGATGGCTGAACACCTGCATCCGTCCTTTACGTATTCTGACGGACGTCGGCAATTCCAGCGGGACAATGCGACACCCCACGAGTCCAGAGTTGCTACAGAGTGGCTCCAGGAACACTCTTCTTAGTTTAAACACCTCTGCCGGCCACCAATCCCCGTTTATATAAACATTACTGACCATATTTGGGATGTCTTGCAACGTAGTGTTCAGAAGAGATCTCCACATCCTCTTATGGATTTATGCACAGCCCGGCACGATATATTTTGCCAATTCCCTCCAGCACAACGTCAGACTTAGTCGATTCCTCGCACGCCGTAATGCGGCACTTACGCATGTTCGCAGGAGCCCTACACGATGTTAGGCAGGTTGCCCTGTTTCTTTGGTTTTTCAGAGTAAGTGGTGGCGGCAATAACTCTCGAATTTACTAAGTGATACTTCACTCGAAACGTGGTATGGCAGATGATTTTCTATTTATTCGATATTCACACTAATTATTGTTGCAGTCGACAATTTGTTCGCGAATATTAGCACAGTCGTTAAATTCGCACTCCGTCAAATGTGCCAGCAAGATAACCTCAGAGAGCAGACTGATTTTAACTGAACAACATGTAACTAATATTACCTAACTAACATGTAATTAGAATTAAACTATCACTCTGTAGCGGAGTGTGCGCAGATATGCAACTTTCTGGCAGATTAAAATTGTGTCCCGGAACCGGGACTCGAACCTGGGACCTTTGCCTTTCAATTTTAATCTACCAGGAAGTGTCATGTCAGCGCACACTCCGCTGCAGAGTGAAAGTTTCATTCTGGAAACATCCCTTAGGCTGTGGCTAAGCCATGTCTCCCACATATCCTTTCTTCCAGGAGTGCTAGTCTTGCAAGACTCGCAGGAGAGCTTCTGTGAAGTTTGGAAAGTAGGAGGAAAGGTACTGGCGGAAGTAAAGTTGTGAGGCGGCGTTGTGAGTCGTGTCGGGATATCTCAGTCGGTAGAGCCCTTGCCCGCGAAAGGCAAAGATCCCAGGTTCGAGTCCCGGTTCCGGCGCACAATTTTAATCTGCCAGGAAGTTTTAACATGTAATTAATTTGCACTGGTTACTTTCAATGACAGCATTCTGATGATGACCCATGCCGAAATGCGAAAAATAAAGTCGTTTTGGAGACAACTAATAACCTTTATCAATACAGCGACCTATGCAGCTTTTTGCAGACTTGATTCATTATTCAAAAAGGGATTCACTTCAGTGTTTACTGTCGTTTTGTTTTTTCGTACTCGCAGATGTAAAACATACGTATTTTCTCTCTTCCACCACATGGAAGCCTAGGACTAGACAAATGACATAGCGGATATGATACTCTGCTATGGTTTAGCAAATAGACGTAGCCTGCTAGCGTGAGAACTCGCGCTGGAAATTATCCACAGCGTTCGGCAGACTTATCCAGCGTCGCACGGACACAGGTGCGCTAGCACCTTGGAGGACTGAGACACGATGATGCCATAGTCCGCACGCCTTAGTAACGTTAATGCGTTTAGTCGAAGAAAACCCTGGAATTATTGAATAGTTTTAGCCTTTTAATAGACCCAATGTTCACAGTTTGGCTTTTTATAGTGCCCAGTTTACAGTTTTTACAAACTATTCAGTTTCTATTCTTTCTGTATCAGTTTCTATATGATTTTTAAAAATTGGTATATATGTCAAACGAAGAGTTGTATTTTTATTCTGTGAGTCCCCGGTTCCTAGAAATGTCCTCACAACGTATGTCCGTACTTGGCGCTTGCGCAGCCGCCTGGAGTACAGTTTGTTGTCACACTACACGATCCCCCTCAGTTTGCTTTCAGCCACGGCGCTGCTCCATTCCACAAAGAACTCAGTCAGTGTTGTTGGTAAGTTTCCGCTTACGTTCTCCGGATTATATATATATATATATATATATATATATATATATCCCGCCTTTTTAACGGCGCAATTATGTCCAGTTTTAATGTTTGGCTTTGTTACATTTTTATTATTTTTTATTTTTATTTTTTATATTTTTTACGGAGTTTGTCCTTACCACAATGTTTTATAAATGGAAGAAATTTTAAGAACCGGGATTTGATTTTAAAGACTGTTGTACTCCTTGGTTAATGTTTTAATAGAAAGTACCATTCAACTCATTGTCATAATTACGTTCATTTTAGCCAATTTCTATGTATTTAGTTTTATAATCTGGTTTGTCATGTAGTAGTGGTTATGTAGTTTCTTTTTATTCAGTTCTTAAACCTGATGATGTGACTACTGGTCGTGTCCTTTTTAATAAAGTGAAAAACAGTTGCAGCTGCCCGTTTTTATTCATCTTAACAGTTTTGATCCGTAGACTTACAAACATTGAACATTTTTGAAACTTGATGGAAGTGGTCAATGCAATTCCAGTCAGCGGTATGAAGACACTGCAGGGTCGCGTCTTCAGTGCATGCCAGCAAGTACCAGAACAGCGCCGGATATACTTCAAAGGATGCGACATTCGTTACGCCGAAAGTCGGAGGACTGCACTGCCATGTATGGGCGCCACGTGCAACACCTCTTATAAGCAATTGTTTATCTCTCTATGCTTTTCGGACCCATGTTTACTGAACTTTTATTATCAACCAGTGTTATAGTGTTTACGTATCTAATAGAATGTAGTAACCTGCTGAGGTGATTAATTTGCAACCATGACTAAATTCTTTATCGCGTTTTCTAGATGTTATGTTTGTGAAATGTTTGTCAATAGAAAATGTTTGCTTAGTTTGTTTCATTGTTGTCAGTGTTTATTCCGCGACTGTTTTACTTCTCTAAAATAAAACGAACTCGCCTTCAGTCACTAAATCGTGATTTATTAGTACATGGCGCATTTCGAGCCCTGAGGTGCTTCTCTGATGATTTACATACTTTTTAAAGAAGATGGGCCTGTCAAGAACAAATATGAATGGTAACAACATGGTACATTTTAAATTCTGGTTCATAGAATTAAGCAGATGAAACTATTAACTTACTAGTATGATATTTTCACCCTGCAGCGGAGTGTGTACTGATATGAAACTTTCCTGGCGGATTAAAACTGTGTGCCGGAACCGGGACTCGAAACTGGGGCCTTTGTCATTCGTAGGCAAGCACTCTACCGAGTAAACTATCCCGGCACACTTCAGCGTCCGTCGTCACAGCTTTACTTCCGCCAGTACCTCGCCTCCTACTTCCCAAACTTCAAGTTGTGAGGACGGACCGCGAAGCTTACGCGGTAGAGCTCTTGCCCACAAAATACAAAGGGCCCAGGTTAGAGTCGCGGTACCGGCACAAAGTTTTAATCCGAAAGGAAAGTTTCAATTAACTTACTAATTATCAGTGGTGGACAAATGTCTGGTGCAGCATGAAATATATTCATTATATACCCTAGCCCTTTCAGGCCCTACACGCACAATTGTACGTTTCTGGTTTTACTCACTTTATATCTTTGTAATCCACGCTAGGAAGTTCGGGTCTGCATCATATCAACATGGATGGACTGCGGTAACGTGCGCAACGTGTTTTAGTTCCATGTTTCTACGCTGAGTCACACCAACAATCGTCAACCTTCCAGTACACGTAAAATGGCGGCAAGAAATACTTGTTGATAAGGTGTCGATATGCTTGTTTTGACATGTGAAGCTATCATATTTGACAACCAGTTGATTTTATATGTTCCTGTGACGCTATTATGACATTTCTTTCAAATGTATGTTACTGTAAAGTAACTATGCATATCATAAAAATTTGTAGTGAAGACCTAAAACAGACAACTGTGTGGGTACAAAATTTTTGAAATTAGAAAAAAATTTATTACTGTATTTATTTTGTATCTTAAACGTCCCTCTACATATTAATGTTACATCACCTACAACCTTGGGTCCGAAAGGTCTATAGCAGACTATATACTCCTAGAAAAAAAACATAAATTCGTCAAGCCAGCAGAGCGAAATTTTATTAACATGTTCTTGATGATGTATACAATACGCGACCACAGATACAGAGCCATTCGTACCTGAGTGCAGTCACCAAACGTGCGAAATGTCGACGCTAGTACCGTGTGTACCATCTTTTTGCAGCAATGCAAGCTGCAATTCTCCCAAGGAGACAATTGTAGAGCTGCCGAATTTAGCCATTCAAAATACTCTTTCGTGAAATTTCCATCTGTTGCTTGAGTTGGACCAGATTTCGTGGCGGTCGTGTAGACCGCGCCCAGATGACGCTTCATCCGGTCCCAAACATGCTCGATGGGGGAAAGATCTAGAGATCACGCTGGCCAGGATAGTTGACGTACACCTTTAAGAGCACTTTGGGTCGTTCGGGATTCATGTTAACGTACATTTGTCCTGTTGGAAACGCTTATCGCCTTGTTGATGCCTAAACTGTAGCAAGACGGGGTTGAATGATGCTTTCAGTGTACTGTGCATTGTTCAATTTTCCCTCGACGATCACCAGAGCACAGCGGCCATTGTAGGATGTGGCTCCCCACTCCATGATGCCAAGTGTCAGCCCCGTGTCTCTGTGTCGTATACACTCCAGATTTTCGCGCTCCCATGCCTGACGCCAAGCACGTGTATGGCCACCATTGGCACTGAGGCAGAAGCGACTCTTACCACTGATAACGACACGAATCCATTCGTCTGTCCGTAAGTGCCTGACGTGACACCACTGGAGGCGGGCTGAAAAGTATTGGGGCGTGAACGGAAGACGCCATAACGGCACGCATGATCGTGCAGCATGATGCGGGGAACCACATCCTACAGTGCCCATTCTCCTCTGGTGATCGTCGAGACAACATTGAACAGCGCACGGTACACTGAAACCTTTATTGAACCCGTCTTGCTACTTTTCATGCACCAAGAAGGCGATAAGCCAGTAGCGGACTAAGGTTGCTGGAGGCCAGGGGAGTCGACAGAACGAAATGACGACCCCTCCCCTGGTCCTCTATGTATTACTATAAAAAAGAATTGGAAGCCCCCTCCCAGGACGAGAGGCGCACGACAGTCTGAAAAAATAGCTTCCGAGTTTTGAAGGCACCAGCAGACGAGATGCCAAGCCCGATCCAAAATAATAATAATAATAATAAAAGAACGCCTTCCTTTCGAAGTATTTGGAGGCCCCCCAAGACCGGAGGCCCGTGGCGGTCCGCCCCCTCCGCCCCTCTCCCCTTAGTCCACCACTGCGATATGCTTTTGCAAGGGGACAATGCACGTCCATATCTATCTCGTATCACTCAACTTGGTCTTCAAGGTGTACGTGAACTACCCTGGACGGCGCGATCCCCAGACCTGTCCGCAATTGAGCATATTTAGGACCGGATGAAACATGACCTTGGCGCGGTCTGTAAGACCGACACGAAATCTGGCCCAACCGGGGCACCAGGTTAAAATTGCATGGCAGGCCATAGAGCAAGACTACGTTTCGCACACCTCTACGATAGTCTCCATGGGAAAATTGCAGTGTGCATCGCTGCAATAGGCAGCGACATAGTGCACGCTCTGCAGACTGTTCTACATGCCTATTTGTCTACGTGATCGTGTGTTGTTTACATTCTCAAGAATGTGTTAATAAAATGTCGGTCTTCTGAGTCGATGAATTCGTGGAGTTCTTTTTTCACCGTGGAGTTCTTTTTTCACTTTCCAGGAGTATATCTCATGCTGCACCTGATGTTTGTACACCACGGTTAATCAGTGAGATAAGCGTTCAATCCCTCTGTTACTGTGAAATTATGTTTAAAATGTGCCTTGTTCTTATAAACCGCATTTGGTCTTGACAGTCCCATATTTCTTTGAAAGTATGTAATTCACCCAGAAGACACCTTAAGATGAGCTTCAATGTTCAAATGTTTGTATAGTCTATGGGACTTAACTACGGGGTCATCAGTCCCTAAACTTACAAACAACTTATGAACTAGCTAATCCTAAGGACGGCACAAATATCCATACCCGAGGGGGATTCGAACCCCCGACCGTAGTGGCCGTGCAGACCGTGACTGAAGCGCCTCAGTCCCCTCGGCCACCGCGGCCAAGATGAACCTTCAGGACTTCAAATGCATCGTGCACTAACAAATCATGCTGTTAGGATTTTGGTGAGTTCGCATTATTTTACAGAAAATTTTGCTCTGCGACGCTATGTGTTTGGAGAGCGCCTTGAGCAGCGGGTGTGTGTGTGGTGCCGGCAGGTGGTGGCGTACGCGTGCGTGGACGCGCGCCACGCGCTGGTGTTCAACCCGGGCCGGCGGCGCGAGGCGTGGCGCTTCGTGTCGTACATGCTGGTGCACTCGGGCGTGCTGCACCTGGCGCTCAACGTCGCCATCCAGCTGCTGCTCGCCACGCCGCTCGAGACCGAGCAGGGCTGCTGGCGCACCGCGCTCGTCTACCTGGGCGGCGGGCTCGCAGGTAGGCCGCAACACCACCAGCCAGTGCTGCCAACGTGTTGTCCAGCAGGACCACCAACTTGAAAATATTTCAAATTTTACATGAAGTCACCTACGAGGTATGCGCCCATTTTAAATTTCGTAATTAGCAATGCTATAAGGAACACACCAGATGTATTGAGCAGCATTGACCGTTAATGTTTTATTTATAAACAACAGATCGATTTCAATCACATAGTGACCATCTGTGCGCCTCGGTTGCACAGTGGTAGACTGCCAGACTACAAATCCAAAGGCCGCGGGTTCGATCCCCGCCAGGTCCTACGATTTTTATCTGTCACTTTCCACTTCTTTCACCTCTGGCAGTATTGCTCATGTGAAAAATACCGAGTAGCACCGTGGTTCGCAACCCACGTTAAAACATTCAGTGCATTCACAATGCTTGTTTGAAGGATACACTGAAGATGGTCACTATGTGATTGAAATCGATCTGTTGTTTATAAATAAAACATTAACGGCCAATGCTGCTCAACACATCTGGTGTGTTCATCATTGTGTGATTGTTGAGCACCATCCTGAAAATGGAATCAAACCTCAATGCTATAAGGACCGCTTTAATAATTATAAAGGCCACAGGTCGTAATGCGGCTGTTATTTATTGACGCGTTTCGACCTTTTCAACGTCAGAATCTAAAACACGGGGTAAAGTTTCGTACATAGTTCAGCAGACCCACGACGTGGTACAATTGTATGAAATTTTATCTCATGTTTTAGATTCTGACGATGAAAAGGTCGGAACGCGTCAATAAATAACAGCCTCATCATCACCTGTGGCCTTTATATATTTTAAAGCGCCCCTTATAGCATTGTTAATTACGAAATTGAAAATCGTTGTTTAAATTCCGTCAAAATTGCATTCCTTTTCTAAGGTGACTAGTTTCAATCCATCAGATTCAATATTTATTTAAATGATTCTGAAATTAAGGGTTGAAGACAATCACTCTGTTTGTGTTCTACTAATTTATGTTTATTTACGAACTAGTTTTCGGCTTATTAGGCCATCTTCAGGTAAACATTTAACAGGTGTCGGGAAAACACTAATGTTTGTGTTGCAAACATGTTAAAGATACAACACGCAAAAACTTCAGTTCTTTGCTTATGACATTAGTTGAAGTTCTCAAATTGATCTCTCGCCGTATATGTTTGTGCTGTGTGACACATGCCTTCTAAATATGGAACAGTTCTACGGAAGTGACGGAAGAATCCATTTATAAGATTCTAAAATTGCTTGTAGGTTGTTTAAATAATCAGTTGTTGTTAGTAGAAGACACCCTAATGGCACATGGTTTGGCCAGTTTTCTTCCGCTGATCATCAAGGAGGCATTGAACAGTGCACGGTACATTGAAACCATCATTAAACCCGTCATATGCTTTTCCAACAGGACAATGCACGTCCACATGTATATCGTATCGGTCATCGTGCTCTTCAAGGTGTATGTCAACTATCATGGCCAGCACAATTTCCATTTCTGTCCCCCTTTGAGCACGTTTGGAACCCGATGAAACGTCATCTTGCACGACCGGCACGAAATGAAAATTGCATGGCACGCCATTTCGCAAGACAGTCAGCACCTTTACGATCGTCGCCATGGGAGAATTGCTCCTTGCGTTGCTGCAAAAGGAGGGTAGACTCGCTGCCTAGCGTCGACGTTGTGCACACTCACGTGTGTGTGGCTCTGTCTGTGTGATCCTGTGTTATATACATCCTGAAGAATGTGTCAATTAAATTTCCCTGTATTCGGTCAACAAATTCCTCCTTTTCTCAATTAGTGTAAAATACAGTGTCCGCAAAGTCTCTCCTGCAGTGGCGATCTCCACGCGTCTCGCGCTGTAGGGCGTGTAAGATTGGCAGCACAGACAAAGCACGCCTGCGCATGTTCCGTGGACTTGCAGTGGTAGTATGGTGGGGGTAGTGTTGCATGTGCGCTACAGCTGTTACTTGTGTTATTGTCTTGTTCTTGTATACGCCGACTGTAGTGAGAATACTTACTGTTGCAGAGAGAGCCTTTTTAGTGGAAGAGGTTTTCCAGGTAGGAGGAAACTTCACGGAGCATGTGAGACAACTTGCTTTGCGTTTTCTGACGGAGAGGTTTCCACATCGCGATACTGTACGTGATTTAATTCGCAAATTCCAGACAATAGGTTCAGTTCATGATGCATCACGAAGTGCTACGCCCAAGGAGTTAACAGAATGGAAGCTCGACGACATTCCGGACATCATGTTGCGAACAAAATTAGTAAGGAAATTATCACAAGAGGCTAAAGTCTCTCGTACGACAGCAGATAAGGCCACAACCAAAGAACTGGGGCTGTATCCGAATAAAATTAGTACAGTGCAACAATTACATTGTATGGACCATAGGAAAATAATAGCCTATTGTGAATGGTTTCAGCGATTTATTAACAGGCATGGTGTTTTAGATCGAACATTTTTCACTAATGAGGCTTGGTGTCACGTATCTGGCTACATTAATTCTAGAAATTCACGTATTTGGTCATCCGAAAATCCACATACCTTAAGAGAAACGCCGTTGTACGTAGAGAAAATCAGGATGTGGGTTGCCATAACACGAATGTGAATTATAGGGCCGATATTTTTCGAAACTACCGTCACTTCCGAAATCTATTGTTCCCAGATAATTTATACATTTTTTGCGCTGCTGAATGAAGATGAGATCAGTCATTCATTTTTTCAGCAAGACAACGCTGCTGCTCATACTGCACACAAATCCCTACGACTTTTAGATGAAATCTTTAGAGATGTAGAGAGTGAATAATTAAAAAAGGTCTCTGTTTCCCTCTCTCACCGGATTTCTCTGCTCCCGATTATTTTCCTTTGGGATGTGGCTAAAACATTCGTTTATCAAAATAACTCTAAGACAATATATGAACTTAAGACAGCGATAACTGAATATCTGCATTCATTTACACGTGAAACATTGGTAAAGGTATTCGAAAATAAATGTAAACGTGTGGAACTATGCCTTCGAGAAAGAGGAAATCATTTCCAGCACTTACTGTAGTAATAGTGAGTATAGTGTATTTTCTTGTAATTAATATAACTAATTAATTTCATTGTTTTGATTGCAATAATGTTGAAGCCCATCTGGCAACATAACTGCAGCCAGTAGCAGTGGTTAAAACCCGGCCGCTAGCTTACACAGCTTATACATGAAAGTGCTGCCACCGTTACGCAAGACGAGACACGCGGAGCTCGCCGCTGCGGAGGGTGTTTGCGGACACATGTATTATCTTCCAGCAGTCTGTATTTTCTGTTCAGGTGTACCTGATGATACAGCTTGAGGTTGCGAAGCCGTTGGTACTAGGGCACCTCTATATAGACGGTCATGTGCATCAATTTCTGCTGTAGCGGCAGCTCCCGCCAAGCGGTGATAGCGTGAACACGTGAAAAGCGGATTTTTCTGCTGTTTTTGCTTTCAAATATCGCTTGCTTCATTTCAAATACACTTACCAAAAAGGAAACATATATTTGTCTCAAAAATTAATCTCGCCGTAATAAGTTATTGTATTATGGTTTGACAAATCGTTAAATATGTTTTCTGGTATTTGCCCACCTGGGTGTGTATTGTGAGTAACTCTTTCGCATTCGACAGCTCACTTTTATGGGATACCACATACACTACCAAAGCTGAGCTAACGTGCAACAAATCTCCTTTTTCGAATGCCATAAATTTGCTCCAGAATATACTCAAAATTCGCTACTTTTTTGCGGCGTTTTTTTTCAGTATTCGTATCAAATACTTTTTCAATACGCAATATATATCACCGTGATAAACTTGGATGCAGTAAAAGATTTATATATATACGAGATATTTTCATTTCTCATTTAACAATTTATTTTCTCATTGGTCAATTTTACTTACGGCCCCGGCGGCATACTGTGCTGATGTTGGCAACGAAATTGAAAACTCGAACAGGTAGAATCAGATTAAATTATATTTCATGTTTACCATCTTCTTGTATGTACACTTGCCCTGCCAGTAAATTAATTATGCCCCTCAAGCGAACATTCTCTTGCCAACATTAGCAAATTACGCCGCCGATGCCGTAACTAAAATTAACATCACAGTAGCTGTAACTGAAATTAACATCGCAGTAGCTTCAACATTTAAAAGTAATTAGTATAGTTTTTGTCTAAATGTTGCTACTGTATTAGTTCACAGCATCGAATCCATCGCAAAAAAAAAAAAAAAAAAAAAAAAAAAAAACTGTCGTCGTTTACAAGGTGTAAAATTGTGCGTACCGTAACTACAAATGAATTAACCCACCTCGCACAGTTTTGATGACCTTGTTGGTGTACTTGTCACGACGACAATTTGTTAACCATATTTTACGCCCTTCTGGATCCATTGGAAACGAAAAAACACGAAAACTATTTTCTGAAGGTTTGGAACAATTCGGAGCTGCACAGCCCGCCATGTTGAAAGCGTACTGACTGCCCTGTTCTACAATCGCGCGTCGAATCGAAGGAACAAAAATGGCGGATGCGCATGCCCGTCTATATCCAGGTGACCTAGTTGGTACCAATAAAGAAGGATTCAACAGGTGGTACTGTTTTGTTGAACAAAAAAGCCTTAGTCAAAAGACGAGCCGGCCACGAACTGGCAGGTAAGTTGGGGGAGTGGCGAGCGTCTGCAGTGGCAGGTGGGGTGGGGTGCGCCTGTAATGAGGGGAGGGAGGGTGTTTATTTATAAGCCGTGGCGGCCGCGTGCTGAGGCCCATTACACGTCTCGGGGGCGCGCTGGTCGCTATGGCTCCCCGGAGCCCACCTGCCTCATTACCGCTGTTCCTCCCCTGCTCCCCGACAAGTGCCCTCCCGCCTCCAGAGGCCGTTGTGCTCTCCTGCGCCTCGCTTCTCTTCTATCCAGCTGCCACTACTTACGCTCGAGGGGGAGAAGCCAAGGGGGAAGACCAGCTTCTCGGAAGGTGATGAGCTAATCTATGCAACCGTGTCAATACCGCGCGCGTACACACACACACACACACACACACACACACACACACACGCATATATGCACATACACACGCGGCATCCGAAATACAATTCCAAGAAAGACCGGAGATATTACAGCCAAATTTATTTTTCCAAGATAGCAGTTGTACAAAGATGACATTACTGAAAATACACTCCTGGAAAATGAAAAAAGAACACCATGAATTCGTCAACCAAGCAGAGCGAAATGTCATTGACACATCCTTGAGTATATATACAACACACTATCACGCAATCAGAACCGTACGCACGTCGTTACAGTCACCAGAGCATGTACAATGACGACGCTAATATCGTGTATATCCTCCTTTTGCAACAATGTAGGGTGCAACTTTTTCATGACGACGATCGCAGAGGTGCCGAATGATGTCTTATTGTATGGCCTGCCATGTAATTTCCATGTGACGCCTCAGTTGGACCAGATCTCGTGCCTGTCGTGTAGACCGCGCTGTGATGACGTTTTATCCGGTCCCAGACGTGCTCAGTGGGGGGGGGGGGGGGCAGATATGGGGATAATGATGGGCAGTGTAGTTGACGTACACCTAGAAGAGCACGTTGGGTAGTTCGGTATACATGTGGACGTGCAATGTCTTGTTGGGAAAGCACATCGTCTTGTTGGTGCATAAAAGGTTGCAAAACAGGTTGAAGATGGTTTCAATGTGCCGTGTACTGTTCAATTTTCCCATAACGAGCACCAAAGGAGAGAGGCCAGTGTAGGATGTGGCTCCCCACACCATGATGCCAGGTGTGGACTCGTTTACCTTTGTCACGTACACTCCAGATTTTCGCACTACCCTGCACACCACACACCCGTACGAGCATCATT
This sequence comes from Locusta migratoria, assembly GCA_026315105.1. Taxonomy (NCBI): domain Eukaryota; kingdom Metazoa; phylum Arthropoda; class Insecta; order Orthoptera; family Acrididae; genus Locusta; species Locusta migratoria. The sequence goes on from CM048744.1 coordinate 363,119,802, forward strand.
GGCACCGAGGTAGCGACGACTCTCATACTGAACACAACGCGTCACCATTCGTCCCTTCTTATGCGTATACCATGACGCCATTGAAGGCGGGCTAAACAATGTTGGGGCGTGAGCGGAGGACATTCCAACGGCACACATGATAGCGCATAATTGTGAGGGGAGTGATATTGCACACTCGCCAATCTCCTTTAGTGATCGGATAGACAACACTGAACAGTGCACGCTGCACCGCAACAATAATTTAAGCCGTCTTGCTACCTCTTATGTTCCAACAAGGTGATATGCTTTTACAGCAGGACACTACAGATCTACATGTATCCCGTACCAACCAACGTGCTCTTCAAGGTGTACGTCTACTACCATGGCCAGCACTATTCCCAGATCTATTCCCCATTGACCATGTTTGGGTCCGCATGAAACGTCATATTGGGCGTCACGAAATCTGGCCCAACTGAGGCACCAGGAGGACACTGCATCGCAGGCCATTCCACATAACCACATTCGGAACCTCTACGATCGTTTCAATTAAAGAATTGCAGCTTGAATTGCTGCAAAAGGGGAGAAACAGATGGCGCTATGGTTGGCCCGCTAGATGGCGCTGCCTTAGGTCAAACGGATATCAACTGTATTTTTTTTTTTAAATAGGAACCCCCATTCGTATTACATATTAGTCTAGCACGTAAATAAATATAAATGTTTTATTTGCAACACTTTTGTCGCTTTGTGATAAATAGCGCTGTAATAGTCACAAACGTATAAGTACGTGGTATCGCGTAACATTTCGCCAGTGCGGACACTATTTGCTTCGTGATACATTACTGGTGTTAATATGGACCGTTCACCAATTACAGAAAAGGTCGATATGGTATTTATGTATGTCTATTGTGGTCAAAATGCCCAACGGGCCTGTGCTATGTATGTTGATCGTTATACTGGAAGACATCATCCAAGTGTCCGAACATTTCATTGGGTAGTTACGTTATTTAAAGAGACAGGAAGTGTTTAGCCACTAGTGAAACGTCAACCACGACCTGCAATAAATGATGATGCCCAAATAATTGTTTTAGCTGCAGTGCGGTTAATCAAATGTTCAAATGTTTGTAAATCTTATGGGACTTAACTACGGGATCATCAGTCCCTAAACTTACAAACTACTTATGAACTACTTACGAACTAGGACGGTACAAATATCCATGCCCGAGGGGGTATTCGAACCCCCGACCGTAGTGGCCGTGCATACCGTGACTGAAGCGCCTCAGTCCCCTCGGCTGCGGTTAATCCACACATCAGGAACAGACAAACTGAACGGGAATCGGGAATCTCAAAAACGTCGGTGTTGAGAATTCTACACCAACATAAATTTCACCCATACCATATTTCTTTGCACAAGGATTTGCATGCCGAAGACTTTGAACGTCGTGTACAGATTTGCCCTGGACACAAAAGAAATTACAGGACGATAACATTATTTCACACGTTCTGTTTAGTGACGAAGCGTCATTCACAAACAGAGGTAACGTAAACCGGCATAATGTGCACTACTGGGCTACGGAAAATCCACAATGGCTGCGACAAGTGGAACATGAGCGACCTTGGCGGGTTAATGTATTGTGCGGCATTATGGGAGGAAGGATTAATTGACCCCTATTTTATCGATGGCAATCTAAATGGTGCAATGTATGCTGATTTCTTATGTAATGTTCTACCGATTTTACTACAAGATGTGTCACTGCATGACAGAATGGCGAAATACTTTCAACATGATGGATGTCCGGCACATGGCTCGCGTGTAGTTGAAGCGGTCTTAAATGGAATATTTAATGACAGGTGGATTGGTCATAGAAGCACCATATCATGACCCGCACATTCACCGGATCTTACATCCTCGAATTTCTTTCTGTGGGGAAAATTGAAGGATATTTCTTATCGTGATCTACAGACAACGCCTGAAAACATGCGTCAGCGCATTGTCAATGCATTTTAAAATATTATGGAAGGCGAACTACTCGCTGTTGAACGGAATTTCGTTACGCGTATTGCCAAATGCATTGAAGTTGAAGGACATCATTTTGAGCATTTATTGAAGTCGTGAGGTAATTACAGGTAATCACACAGTAACATCATGCATTCTCATAATGTATGATAATTTCTCAAAAGTACATGTATCACATTGGAACAACCGAAATAAAGTTCAAACGTACCTACGTTCCGTGTTTTAATTTAAGAAACCTACCTTTTACCCACTGTTTGTCTAAAATTGTAAGCAATATGTTTGTGAATATTACAGTACCATCTATCACAAAGCGACAAGTGTTCCAAATAAAACATTCACATTTATTTACGTACTAGACGAATATGCAATAAAAAGTGGGTACCTGTTTTAAAAAATGCAGGTGATATCCGTTGGACCTAAGGCAGCGTCCTCAAGCGGGCCAACCATAGCGCCATCTGTTTTCCCCCTTTAAGCTAGAAAAGTTTTGTTCTTTGTAGTTTTCTCGTTTGATGCTTATTTCGTGAGATATTTGGCCCGGTTACTATCAATGAACCACCCTCTATATATGTATATATATAAATTCATGCAAATGGAGAGAATTTTTTTTCTATTTTTGACAATAGATAGGTCGGTAAACAAAAAATCATAGTTCGAATTGCTTTTATTATAGCTTCTTTGCACAGAGACGAGTTTGAACAATGTATGTAAATTTGTTAATGGTTTTCAAGTATCGACAAAACTTAAACCTATAAGATCTGAAGAACAACATTGTCAATTTAAATATTCACTGCGTTGCCTAGTTGTTATCTGAAACAGAAGAATGGAAATGTAATGACAGTTTCGTCAGTCACCAGTATGATTTTGACAGAACAAAATCGTCCATTCTGCACCCCGAGAGAAGAAATGCAGCCGTAGCGGGGAAGGGCGAATCTATCGAAGCCTGACAAACTACTTATGCACTATTTGTATACCTGAATACGCAAAAATAATGTATCTCACGCCTAGACGCACACAATTGTTAAAATCTTAAATTATGCAAAAAAAAAAAAAAAAAAAAAAAAAAAAAAAAATATTTTTAATCATATTGGACAGCACGTAAAGTACATTAATAACTTTCTACAAAAAAATCGATACATTTCGCAAACCCATCGAACGCATACCAGATGCTGTATCAGATCCTAGACATCTGATGAAAACTTATTGCGGTGTCTGTTCTTTCGGACATGCGGAAGAACAAACACCACACCAATACAATAAGAATTTTAACGCGACGACGGCGTTAGCTTCAGTTATTTCACCGCAGATGCGGTCATACGTCCGACCTCGCACGGGAATCCGTAATGGCGAGTGTAAGAGGGCATGGACGATAGGGGCGCTACAAATATTGCGTGCGACTTGTGAGAATTTGAGACGGACGGGAGGCGACCGCTGGCTCGAAGCGGGAGACCCGGGTTCGATTCCCGGTCCGGCTCACGTTTTCACTGGTCGCTATTGCTTAATATCAATGCCCAAATGCGGCCATTGTCAATCCTTTCGCTCCTATCCTTCTTCCTTCCCTTCCTTTACCAGTCATTTGCAAATCTGATGAAAACTTCAACAACGAAATTTACCATTATTATGGACAAATCACTTGACAATTCAAAATGTTTGTAATGCTATGGAACCTAACTGCAGTAGTTATCGGTCTCTAAACTTACAAACTACTTAAACTAACTTATCCTTAGAACAACACAAACACCCATGCCCGAGACAGGACTTGAACTCCCGACGTGGAACGGCCGCGCGCACCGTAGCTGGGCGCCTCAGTGCGCACGCTTATTCCGCCGTGGCACACTTGACAATTGTTATGAGGTTTATAAATACCGCATCCTTGCACATATATCACTACAAATAAGATTTTTTCTAAAATGTTACCAACTTTATTTTTCATAAAATGCATCTTTATAAAAACCATCAGCTGTTTATTAAAAACCTTATTCATCTACTAGTTTCGGTCATGGACCATCTTCAAGGATAAAAAGGTGTTAACAGAGAATGGTAAAATACATCAAATAAAATAATACAACTGAGATAAAACAGAGTCAGTACAACTAAAAGTGTTATTTGATGTATTTTACCATTCTCTGTTAACACCTTTTTATCCTTGAAGATGGTCCATGACCGAAACTAGTAGATGAATAAGGTTTTTAATAAACAGCTGATGCATTTTATGAAATATATTACGGCTTTTGACTCTCGCCTCACCAAAGCATTCAACTTTATTTTGGCGTCAAGATTTCTTTTAACTTCGTGCGTTTCGATAGCGTAATGTAAGAGAGTTTTTTCATTTTTTTTTTCGTAAGCTAGATTGATTAAGAATTATGTGGGGTCCACTGTGAGGCAACCACGACTGTCTAAACAAGAATTAGAAAATAAAAATAGTGTAGCTAACCATATCGATATTCATAAATAAATTTCAAAATCTACAGCCGTGAAAGAAAGAAGAAATTCTAAGCTACAAGCCAGTCACTTATCACTATGGAAAACTTCGGTTTCTCTTCTGCTTCCTTAAGAATTAGCTACACTGGCTTTTTATGCATTTTCCTTATTTGTCTTCAAACTGCGTTGTAGTTAATACTACAATGTGGTTAAGGTTGTAATTTGGTTACTTAAGCATAAGGATAAGCTTTTGTAAGGTTTGACGTCTTTCTGTCAGTTCTACGTAGTGGAGATAACAACATGACGGTAACCGTGATAGTGGTAGAACAGAAAGGTGCTACAGAGAGGGTTCGTGTTGACTTTTGTTTACTCTACCAAATACATTACACAAGCAGTTGGGTTCAAATAGTGTAGTGAGCAGGTAGTGCAGTGCAACAACCTGACTTTGTCTCCCTATGCGAGTTTTACCTCCCGACAACCATACGCCAGAAATTTCTTTTGTCCCCAATTCTGTTCAGTACTTCATCATTAGTACGTGAGCTTCCCACTTAATCTTCAACCATTCGTCTGTAACACTACTTTCAAAAGCTTCTGTCATCTTCCAGTCTGAACTCCTTATCGTCCATGTTTCACTCCTGCTACAGTTCAGACAAATGCTTTCAGAAAGGACTTTCTACCATTTATATTAATATTGGATGTCAATAGATTTCGTTTCTTCAGAAATACTTTCCTCCGCATAGCCATTTTTTATTTTATATCTTCGTTAATTCGGCCATCAGAAGTTATTTCACTACCCAAATAACAAAATCCATCTACTTCTTTTATTACCTAACTAGCTTATATGCCCGTGCTTCGCAACGGTTGTTAAAGAGGAACCTGTGTATATCATGGTTTTTAGGGTTCTGAACCTGGGTCAGCAAAAACAGAATCCTTGTTGGATCTCTCTGTCAATAAACTCAGTTTTCCTAGCCAAGATGTCAAATTTAAGTAGAAATCATTGTCGGAAACGCTGAATGTTCATAAAGTTTTTCATACAAAAAGTAAAATTAATTTAAGTCCGTACTCCGGAACGATGTAAATTTAATGTTAGTTTGTTTTCATAAAGTTAAGACTGCGGTGTGAAATTGTCTATTTGGCGTAAACTTCTGAAAACACTTCTATCGTTGAGATGAAGAATAGTAATAATAATAACAATGCCATGTATTGATTCTGTGGTGTAGTACTAAGCTGTAAGTGTATGCTGTAGTATGTTGCAGTGTTGCGCTGGGGACAATGTAGTTATTTTGTATGTATTGCTCTCTATTATCAAAAACTCAACGAATGCTGCAAGTCTGGTAATTAAATCAACAGAGCAGTTCATGTCTGTTTAAATAAGACGTCATGGTGGTGTCAATGTGCGATGAAGTAAGTCTGGGTAATCGTTGAAGGAATGCCGTCAGCTGATCGTCTGTATAGAATTTTCCATTAAATATAGTATTTCCGGTGAATTGTCTTGACGTGTTAGCAGCATCGGCCACTCACCGGACACATGTCCCCACGTCCTGCAGTGATAACTTCGTAAAGCACGAAATTGAAATCGAACTTCTGTCATAGAACTATATATTCAGAACACTAAGTACATTTTTTTCTGAAAAAGAAGACGTTTGTATCTATCTTGATGTAGTCCACACCAAAAGTAAGTAATTTCAAATTTTAATCTCAATACTGTACAGAACAATTATGAAAGCAGAGAGGTTTCTGATGAGTTTGTTGCTAGAGTGTGTATATTATCTCTAGTGGCAGGCACAGAGCAGAAATATCTCTGGAGTGAGCATTCAAATGCTCAGAACAGTTTTCGTGTCCAGAACATTAAGGTGGAAATTTCACGTATTATTGGGAAAAATATATTAATCGCTGACTTTATCTTGGTCCTTTTTTGTTGTTTCTGTAACACATTTATTTAGAAATTATTTCATGTTATGTGGTTGTTCTGTGAAAAGGACGTAGGGCATCTTTGCAGCCAATGCAGTAAAAACCAATCTTAAGAGGAAATAAATGTGTGGAAAGAGTGAATTTGTCTCAATACCACTTGGTAATTCCAACTTAATGTTGAGAAGATGCACAGAACGCAATGCTCATTCCATAGATATTTCTTCCATGCACAATTTAGTGGTTATACCCGCCAAAAGATGCACTTCTTTTCTTTCCATGACATTGCAAAGCATATGGGATACAGTTAGGAATTTTTAAAAAAAATTGTGCCCTACCTGGGTTACATTTTACTTGCAGTGGCAGCGATTTAGTTTGCTATCGTTGGAAACTAACTATTCGCTTTAGGAGGATGATTAATTTACTGACCAGGACAGCATAAATTATTTATGTCACCGGGAACATGACTGATTTTTAAAAAATCATTCAACGGCTCTTGCCAACATCAGCACACAACGTCGCCGCCATAAGTAAAATTGTACCCCTTCTTGTAGTGTATTACACCATAGTTATGAGAATGAAAAAGAAAAACGCAGCAACGCCATAATTAGATCTTTGGTGTACTATGTAATTAATGTCGCCTCACGTTGTTCTTTCCTGTACTATGGCGTTTTCGAGACATTCCTAAAGAGAACGCACTCAAAATGTAATGAGGATACACCGACATTAAAACGGGGACTACATAAATACGATTTTTCTTTCAAAGAATTCTTATGTAAATTAGATTATCAGTAGACGCGAGGGAACGTCGTTATGTTTTTAATTCAAATGTTCCCTGTCAAAAGAAGCAAAGAAACGTCGTTAAGTAGTGAATATACAAAGTGTAAACAGCAACTCGCTGTTCAATGTAAGTTTGTATTTGCAGAGTTAAGATTGCGGATCTCAATTCAAAATACTTCTGTCACTGAAGGAATACGCACTACATGAGCATGTATTGTTTCTTTGCAGCACTACGAAACCAACAGCACCTTTAGTGGTTCGTTGCTCTTCTATGGCATAATCATCGAAAAGAAATAGAAGACAAAAAATTGAAAAATTCAGTAGCGCCAACTATTAGTTCTTTGGAGCACTACGTAACTAACAAGGCCTATGTTTGTTCTGTGCTGTACTATCCAGTTTTCTAACCATTACTGAACAGAATGGGCTCAAGATGTAATAAGTACACACCCAAATCAGAAAGGAAACAACATAAATTCGTGTTTCCTCGCAAAGAATTCTTAGTAAATGAAAAAATCGATAGACGCGAAGGAACGTAGTTATGCTTTATTATTATTATTATTATTATCATTATTATTATTATTACTTTTTTTTCGCACCAGAGTTAAATTTTACTTGCAGTGGCAGCGGTTTAGTATGTTAACGTTGGTAACTAAATATTCGCTTTAGGGGGATCATTAATTTACTGATCGGAACAACATTATTTATTTATTTCATCATCAACACAAAGAATTATATCCTTCATTGTACGTGACTGAATTTTCAAAAAGGATTCAACGGCCGTAGCCAACATCAATACGCAACACCGCTCCCATAAGGAAAATCGTAGCCCTTATGTGAATAAAAAACGCAACGTCGCCATCTATTAGTTATTTAGTATACTATGCTACGAACAGCGCCTCTATCGGATCTTTGCTATACTACGCTGCAATTCAAGCACAGCATACACCAGAAACTACAAATTACGATATCTCTTCTTCCCCTAAACCGATTTTGATGAAAAGAAGCTTATACGTTGCCCCATGGTACTCTCAGTTGACCTATGAAACCCCACGAAAGTTCGTATAGGATTCTTGGAGATTTGCTAAACTAAACATACTTATAAGCATAGTATACACATAAAACTTCAAATTACGACATCTTTCCTTCCTCTGATCCGATTTTGATGAAATGTAGCCTATTTTACTCTCCAAACTATTCACAATTTACCTGTGGAAACCTATGAAAGTTCGTATAGTACTTTTGGATATTACCTTAAACAAATAGACATACACGAAGTCCTTTAAACAAATGATTAAATTATGAAATCTTCATGATCTCTGATCCGATTTTAATTATTGAAGCCTTTATGTAACCGCACGACATGCTCAAGTTACGTGTGAAAACCGCATGAAAATTCGTCGAGTAGTTTTGGAGATAAACGTTTTCAAAGAGACAGACAGACATGATGGTTGTAGATAAAAAGTTTCAAATTACGATTTTCTTTTTTTCTGTGATCCGATTTTTATGAAACGACGTCTATATGTTATATTGAGTTACGCTCAGATTACCCGTTAAAACCCCATGCAAATTGGTGAAGTAATTTTGGAGATAAGAGGTTTTTAATAGTTGAACAAACAGACATGGCGGTTACTGAAAACAAATTCACGATATCTTTTTTCCCGTCATCTGATTTTGATAAAATTATGCCTATATGTTGACCCAACCTTTTCCCATGTTTCCTGTGAAAACCGCATGTAGTAGTTTTGAAGATTGAAGTGAACAGCGACAGGCCTACATTTACAGATTTATTATTAGTATAGATTACGTAATCTAATTCCTCCAAAACTACTAAGGCTTGGGACTTGAGGCGTTTGCTTTCTGGAAGATTCGTTTTTGTTTATTTGCGATGGAGGAAGTGTGTTGGGTAAAATCGCATAGGGAAACCAGGAGACAAATACATTTAGCAGGTTCAAAGGAATGTAGGTTGCGCTTGTTATTCAGAGATAGAGAGGCTTGCCCAGAATAGGGTAGCGCAGAGAGCTGCATCAAACCAGTCTGCGGACTGAAGATCATAACAACGACAACAGTTCGCTAATTGCACTAAGCAAAAGTAAACAAAGCACGAGTCAAAATTGTCCGTTTTAGTCCAGTGTCCTAAGGATTAAATGGATGGGCGGGACTAATATACCCAAACGCCTTCCTCGCTTGCTATATGTGAATACTAATCCAACAATGAGTTGCTAAATTGTCGAAATTTTGAACCTTCCATTTGTTGTTGGGAGAAACTGTGACTTTGATCTCTGTCGAAAATCATACTGTATATGTGTGGTCCTAATATTTTGGGCAACCTTCAATTCCAAACCTGTTAGTAGGACGTGCAAAAAAAGAAATTCTTATGCACCCTAAACACAGTCGAATACAATTGACCCTGTCGTGTGTATGTTGTGTGTGTGTGTGTGTGTGTGTGTGTGTGTGTGTGTGTGTGATCCTAGCAGTAGAGATAACCTGTCCATCTCAAACGCGCCATCATGCTACTGATTCGGCAGTCGCTCCCGCCGGAGGTTTACTCTCTCGCGCATGGGTGTCTGTGTGTGTTGTTCGTAGTGAACGTTACGTTAGCTTAAGTAGTTTGTAAGTGTAGGGACTGATGGCCATAGCTCTTTGGTCCAATAGCTTTACAAACATTTGAACTTGAAAATGCGAGTTTCTTTTGTCGGTATAACTTGTCAAAAATTTAAAAAATACATAAATAAAAATAAAAAAACTTACCTATTCAAATGTACCCAACCCCTTAGATCAAATGTAGAGACCTTTCACCCTGCACTCCACAGTTTGCATCATCACAACCATGCCACCATGTTCCCTTAAAGATAAGCTTCCCTAACCTCTACCTCTAAATGCAGATAGCCAGAAACCAGTCCTCTGTGCCAATCATCTCGTATACTTTAATTCCCACTAGCACTATTCTCCCTCTATCTAGTTCTTTGAACAGTCCGTATTGTAGCTGGAGTCTTTCCCTCCTATCCTGCAACAAATTGAAGTCGTTTTCCTCAACATTTCGGTTTTATCATTGTTATTTCTTTCCTCTTCTTTCCCTTGTAAGATTTTGCGATGGCGTCATCGTCCTGGGGTTGACTTTAGAATATATCCTTCTTGATCCCATCACACGAAACAGCCAACATTGTACTTTAGAAAATGCTGAAAACTCTTCTTTTTGTTTCAAATTTCTGGAACTTGCAATTCCTAAGGAAGGTTGTTTGCTCCATTGCAAAAGATCATCAACACGCTACACTGACCCAGTCATGTTTCCGCATCAATCAAGTCGTATACCTTCGATTCTCTGTTCCCCATACGCAATAACATAGCAATAAAAGCAACTGGAAGTGGAAATTTCATCCATTACCAGTATTCCAACCGTCACATCTCCAGAACAAGCACCACCTCACTGGCTACGAAGGCTGGAAGTTAAAAGTTCTGTATGTTAAAGCAACTGCAAAATGATTTACAGGGTGTCCAGAAAGGACTACCTGATTTCATAATTAAATATCTCGAAAACAAAGATCGATAGAGGAATGCAGTAAACGGTATGTTGATTGTGAAAGCTGTAAGAAGTTTATACAGCAGTTTTAAATAATAGTTACAAAAGCTGCTAACAGATGGCGCTGTAATCGCCATTCGTAATGCCTAGTATAAATAGTTATCCGAAGCCCAGAGCGATCAGTCCCACTATTGAAACATGAAAGGAGGTTAGCGTACCGAAGGAAGAGATTAAAACCATGTACTCCATTGAACAACGCTTTTTCTGGTGCTAGAGTACCACAGATTAGAAGAGAGTCCTACGGCAACAAGGCGAAGTTTTCAAGCACGATTTAATGTTCCAAAAAGGACCCGATGCGAAAATCATTCGTACGCTCTTCACAAAATTTCAACGGACAGACAGCGTAACTGATGATCTGGTGGGGCATGTTGGCCGTAAGCAAACCGCAGTTACGCCTGAAAATATCGCCACAGTTTCTGGAATTTATCAGCGAAATCCAATGTCATCCGTCCGTGGAATTGCATCTGAGACTGGTTTGAAGCGTTCCAGCACGCAGAAAATACTGAGAAAGAGCCTACACATGTTTCCATTCAAAATTCAAACGCACCAGGCCATACCGGTACGAGCTGTGCACCAAAGGGTTGCCTTTGCTAATCAGATGCTCACAATGATTGATAGTGAAGGATTTGATGGTGGCTGCATCTGGTTTACAGATGAAGCACACTTCCACCTGAATGGATACGTGAATAAGCAGACTGGCGATTTTGGGGTTCCGAAAAGCCATATCGGTGTGAAGCGAAACCCCTGTATTCTCCTAAAGTTACTGTGTGGGCTGCAGTATGAAACAGAGACATTATTGGCCCTTTTTTCATTTGAGAAACGGTCACTGGTGCACGTTACGTTGCAATTTTGGAACAATTTGTCGCCACACAGCAAGCGTTAGAGGATCGACCAGGTACTGAATGGTTTATGCAAGATGGAGTCCGACCACATCGGACCGAACAAGTGTTTCGCTTTCTTGAGGAATACTTCGGGAATCGAGTCATAGCTTCGGAATATCCCAAATTTACTGGTGCAGGCATGCATTGGCTTCCATATTCACCGGATTTGACTCCCTGTGACCTTTTTTTTTGCAGGGAGCCCTTTTCTGGACACCCTGTAGATAAGATATTAGCATGGTGCAAATAATGGCAATTGACCCTTAATAATGAGAAGTGTGAAGACATCCATATGGCCATTAAAAGCAGCTCGTTAAACTTCATGTACACGATAAATCAGTCATAACTACAGGCCGTAAATTCAACTAAATACCTAGAAGTAACAATTATGAACAACTTAAATTTGAAAGAACACATAGAAAAATTGTAGGGAAAGCGAACCAAAGACTACGTTTCGTTGGCAGAACTCTTAGAAGCTATGCTAAAGAAACTGCCTACACCACACTTGTTCGTCCTATTTTGGAGTACTGTTGCGCATTGTAGGGATGGACGGACGATTTAGAGAAAGTACCGAGAAGTGCAGATCGTTTTGCATTATCGCGATACATGGGAGACAGTGTCACGGAAATAATGCAAGAGTTAGGGTGGAAATCATTAAAACAAAGGCGTTACTCATTGCGACGAGATCTATTGTAAGTTGGTTACTGAATGGAAATTTCCTACTTTAAGTTTTGGGATTATATATGTTGGCTACAACATATATATAAACATCTTTGTTACGTCCGCAAGGATTATCTTTGGCGGGGTTTGCTCGGTGTTGCCGCGCGGGGAGTTGGAGAGTAGTAGCGCAGCGTGACGGGTGCACTGGAGCTCGCGGTGGACACAGCCCGGAGTTCTTCATGATGCTGCTAATTTTTGGTAATTTACTTTAAATGTTTTTCGCATTGCGCAAGAGCGCTCATTTCATTTTATTTTATATCACTTTCCATTCAGTAGGAACCTATACACAATGTTGATTAATTCGTAGCTCGTCACTGTAATTGTTGTAATAACATGGATAGGGCATTAACCAAACGTAATAATAAAAAAGCAGTTCCTTTCACTTTTTGACATTTTGATTTTTTATAATTAATACTTTCCTGAGGGTAGGGCTGCATCCCTGTTTTAGAAACTGCCTCATTGCACGATTTCGCAATAATATGCACATTCTTCATTTTTATAGTTTATGTTACTCGTGTCGAATTTGGTGATTGCTAATTTTCTAATTTTCTTTAATACAGATTTATTCAGTTTGATTGGTTTAATTTTGATTGTGATTATTCTTGACGCTGTGAGTGATTGTAAGTTAATGGTAATTGCAAGTGGGTGACATGAACGATATGAAGTGAAGAATGTGTGTTGATGTGAAGCGAGGTATCGCTTCTCTTTTTACAACAAAACAATATTTCTTGCACGCATTCATTATTTGTGTATGCAGACTGATTGTATAGTAATACTAAGACAAGTACAACAAAGTACGACATTCTTTTATTGTTCTCGTAAAGAGACAATAAGCCAACCAAGATTTGGCATCTTTTTAATCCTTCTAAAATTGCTGTGAGATAGCGTAAGTTTCGACGTGCCCAAACTTGTCTTACGTAGGTCAGCATTACGTTGCGCACTATCAAGTTACTCTCCTATTAGTATTACAGTGAGATCCATAATTTTAGTAGCCCGATACGATCTTTCATTTTTGTAGACCCCTCTTAGTACTAAAGGCAACACACGCACATACACATATTTAGTAGCCCCGTTACCCACACATCAACCAGTCCCGTTGCACTACTTGCGAAATTTCTCTTCCGAATGCAAACAGATTTACTAGCACCCACCTACATATTAGAAATGATCATCAGAATGAAATAGGAGAAATCAGATCGGAAACTGAAAGATTTAGGTGTTCCTTTTTTCTGCGAGCTATTGTAATGGAACTGTAGAGAAACATAAAAGTGATTCGATGAACCCTCTGCCTTGCACTTAAACGTTACTTGTAATTTACGCAGATGTAGATGTGAAAACTGGCAGCAGCAGAGGTGTCAATTGTCCCGCAAGCTGTTGTTTAGAGATATTAGGGAGCCGCAGCCTTAGCCGGGGCCGGCGGCGTCGGAATGGAGCGCTAAAATGAAGCGGGCGGGCGGCGCTGATGAAGCCGTCTGCGCCTGCGCCTGCCTCCTCCTGCGCCTGGCCGCCCCCGCATACCTGCCGCGCCACTTGCCACGCCGCCCCACGTAATTCGGTTGCCTCCCCCACTGTGGGGGAGCGCGCCGCCGTCAAAGCCTTTCAGCAACAGTTGCCACATCAGGCACAACATTCCGTGTCACGTAGCGCCGCCCAAATTTCTTTTCAAACTGAAAGTTTAGATTGCTTTCGTTGGACCTTTACTGGCAAAGAGCGAACTGTACATATGAATTTCTGAATTACGGAACTGAGCAAACCAGTGTAGGATCGTGAGTTTACATTATTTTTTTAGAATTTTAGTAATATAAACGAGTACAGCTGTATCAGAAATTGCAAAACTTTACATACTACAGCTCGTCCTGGAAAAAAAAAAAAAAAAAAAAAAAAAAAAAAAAAAAAAAAAAAAAAAAAAACCTTTTCCAAATAAAAATGTCAAAATCTTTGTAATTCTAAGTGAGTAAACTACTTTGGCCATCGGTTCCTAGACTTACAAACTGCGTCAACTAACCTAAGGACAAAACACACACAAACCAACTAAAATTCTCCCAACAACAAATGGGACGGCCGCGGTGGGCGAGGAGACTAAGGCGCTCCAGTCGCGGTCTGCACGGCCACTACGGTCGGGGGTTCGAATCCCCCCTCTGGCATGGATATTTGTGCCGTCCTAGTTCGTAAGTAGTTCATAAGTAGTTTGTAAGTTTAGGGACTGACGACCCCGTAGTTAAGTCCCATAGACTATACAAACATTTGAACATTTTTTTGAACAACAAATGGAACGTTCAAATTTTCGACAGTTGAACAACTCATAGTTGGATTGGTATTCACGAACGGCAAGCGAGGAAGGAGTGTAAGTATGTTAGTCCTGTCCATCCATTTAATACTTCAGATGCTGAATTAAATTGGAGAATTTTGACTCGTGTGTTGTTTACTCTGCCATGGCACAATTAGCCAACTGTTGTCGTTGTGGCCTTCAGTCGAAAGAATGGTTTGGTGCAGCTCTCCACGCTACTCTACCCTATACAAGCCTCGTTATCTCTGAATAACAACCGCAAACGCCGGCCGCGGTGGCCGAGGGGACTGAGGCGCTCCAGTCACGGTCTGCACGGCCACTACGGTCGGGGGTTCGAATCCCCCCTCGGGCATGGATATTTGTGCCGTCCTTAGAATAAGGTAGTTGATAAGTAGTTTGTAAGTTTAGGGACTGATAACCCCGTAGTTGAGTCCCATAAGCTTAACAAACATTTAAATTTTGAACAACCGCAAACCACTTACTGCTTACTGTATTCGCGTCCCGGTTTCCCTATGCGATTATTACTCCACAAACTTACCCCACTGAACGTAAACAGAAACGAATCCTCCACAAACGAAGAGCTTTAGAATTATACTTGTTATTCAAGTGCAAATTCAAATTCAAATGTTTGTAAAGCTTATGGGACTTAACTACGGGGTCATCAGTCCCTAAACTTACAAACTACTTACGAACTACTTACGAACTAGGACGGCACAAATATCCATGCCCGAGGGGGGATTCGAACCCCCGACCGTAGTGGCCGTGGAGACCGTGACTGAAGCGCCTCAGTCTCCTCGACCACCGCGGCCGGCTATTCAAGTGCCTCCAGTCCCCATCCTTAGTAGTTTTCACAAACAAAAAGCCAAAATTAATTTGAAAAAGAAATTAAAGTTCAGGGAAAGTACATATTTTACGGTTAGCCGATGACTAGAACAGTTGCAGTTGAACGGAATGGGTAGTGCCTTGAAAGCAGATTATCATATGATAATATGAACAGTGATAAGAGTACAACATAGATAATTGAATGTAGTATAAGAAAATCAGGCAATGCTGAAGGAATTATACTAGCGTAGACTAATGACAGCACACACGCCCATACCCGAGGAAGGACTCGAACCGCCGACTCGATTAACCAGTCAAATACACAGGCCGCAAATTCAACTAAATACCTAGGAATTACAATTACGAACAACTTAGAAAATATTGTAGGGAAGGCGAACCAAATGCTACGTCTCCTTGACAGAACAAATAGAAGATGCAACACTTCTACTATACTTGTGCCTCCAGTTTTGAAGTATTGGTGCGCGTTGTGGGATTCCTACCAAGTGGGACTGACAGATGATTTAGAGAAAGTTCAGACATGGACAGCTCGTTTCGTATTATCGCGAAATAGGGGAGATAGTGTCACGAAAATGATGCACGAGTTGAGGTGGAAATCATTAAAAGAAAGGCGCTATTCGTTGCAACGAGAGTTATTTGCGAAATTTCTTTCACCAAATTTCTCTTCCTAATGCGAACATATGTTTTTGGCACCGACCTATATATGGAGACATGATCATCGTAATGAATTAAGCGAAATCGAATCGAAAACGGAAAGATTTAAATGCTCTTTTTTCCCGCGCGCAATTACAGAATGGAACGGGAGAGAAATATCAAGAAAGCGGTTTCACGAACCCTTTATCATGCACTTCAGAGTGAGTTGCAGAGTATTTATGTAGATGTAGATGTATGTAGACCCGTAACGTGACGCCCGAGGCCACGGAGCCATTCCGGCGTGGTACACCTTTTTCTCTCTTGGTACATTTACTGATGTCCGATGTAATTTTACTATACTGGGTATTTCGGAATTAATAGTAAACACAACCTCTGATAGTAAAGTTCAGTGGATAGTCCTGTAGCATTAATGTTGATGAATTATGAACTACAGTTATGTTACTGTTCTTAGAAATAGTCACCTACCAGAACTATGAGCAGTGCTGTGCTCTACGATACATGTCCTGTAAACTTTGGATGAAGTCTTCCGTCGGGATGGTATTCAAAAGCCTCGTCACGTTTCGTTGAATGTCAGAATGTCGTCAAATCTCTTTCCTTTCAAAGCGAGCTTGAGGGAATAGGAAAAACTCTGGGGGATCGAGATCCGGCGAATATGGTGGATGTTCAACGTTCACCCACACACAGCCAATATCGTCAAACAGTTCCTTGAAAATTGGGAGTGGTTCAAGCTGAACCATACTTGCCGGATGTCAGTCCTCCAGACTTCTTCCTGCTCCCTCTGTCTATTTCGAAGAACAGTAAGGTAACTATAGTTCATCTTCGTTAATGTTACAGGACTGTTCAGCGAGCTTTATCGTCAGAGGTTGTATTTTAGGCGGCGGTATTATAAACGAGTGCAACAAAATGCCATTTAATATGTGTCGTATTTTATTGAATACAGTGAGTAAACATGCCGCACGTATTTACACATGGTGAATATGCCGGTGGTTATTTCTGTATGACTTTTGAATGGAAACGCTGTTGCTGTTTGTATAGAATACGGCATATGATTTCCTAACGACAGACTGCCAGATTCAAGAGTGTTTAGTCATCCGTTCAATACACTGCTAGACACTGGTACAGTACCCAGTAGTCATATTGCATATGAACGTGTAAATGAAGAGTCTCTGGGTGAAGAATAAGTAATTATGCAGCAGGGAGAAAGTATTATTTCAAAAACCAAACGTATAATTCTCTATACTTAATAGAAATTGATAACAGGTCATATGGCAATTCGTCTGCACGACCAACTTCTAAAATGTTTATTATTCCCCTTGAAACACCCTGTATAATGAGTAAATCAACAAATCTGACAAGTAGGTTCTACATCCAGTATTTTAGACATAACTGCGTCTCAACAACGGTTACAAGATAGCAAATTTATAATCATCCAACCAGTTGCAATAATAGTCGTTTAATAAACTTGCCAACGGTTCCGACGATGTAAAACCCGTCTTCTTCAGAAATACATATTATACCTATAGACAATGTGACATCATAAATTACAAATTCTTAATCATTATGCCTGAAACATTGTGAAATACAAATCAGATTAAAACTGTTACTTACTATACTTGCGTATCACAGTAATTGGATATATGATCTAGGGAATGTGATTTAGACTGAAAGATACGTCATCGCATTTGCAGTCATTCACCCTTACCGATTTGAAGCAAGGAGCGTGCATACCAGAACCGGTGGCGTATGCGCCGTGGAACTTTCAGTGGCTTACGTAGCTATTGATAGAATGTACGTTACATTTATAACAATGTCAATAAATTGCATATTTGGATAAAAAGAAGGTGAGAAGGTTGAGGGAAGTTGTGGAAACAAATATTACAATTGTCAATTGTAAAAATATGCTAACAAATACTGTTGAAATACATTGCGTAAACGAACAATAATAATAGAAAAGTGTACCTCTCAGACGAATAAAAATAAACTGGATTAGTACATGGCTTATAGTATGGTGACGCAAATGAGATAAAATGGATGTGATGTGAATTGAAATGGAAAATTACAAATGTAAGTAGGTTTTAAATGTTTGAGGAAATGAACAAATCGCAAAGGCTACCGGCAGCTATAAAAGATTTCGTTAGCAATATGGGTTTGAGCCTTCAAAATATTGTCTACAGGCGAGATTTAACTGATCCTTTAATAAATTGCCATCCTTGAGTTCAAGACGTTTAAAGATCACAAGTTCTTCCCAAAGATCAAGCTTCCGCCCTGTAACTTCTCTGTGTAAAATGATGGTGTCTTCTAACTTTTTCGGAGTGTGGTTGGCAATCGGGAAGTGTCCTACATACGTAGAGTTATGTATGTTCACTCCTTTCTTTACTAATAAGTGCTCTTTGTATCTTGTCTTCACGGCTCTGCCGGTTTGGCCAATGTAGTAACACGGACAGTTATCACATATTATTTTATAGACTCCTGAATTAGAAAACCAGTCACCTGTAATTTTCATTGTGTTGCGCTGACGTATCTTTCAGTCTAAACCACATTCCCTAGATCATACGATACGCAAGTATAGTAAGTAACAGTTTTATTCTGATTTGTATTTCACAATGTTTTAGACAATAAGCTTGGTATGACGCATATTTCAGGCATAATGAATATGAATTTGTAATTTATGATGTCTCATTGTCTACAGGTACAACATGTGTTTCTGAAGAAGACTGGTTTATATCCGTCTAACCGTGGTCAAGTTTATTAAACAACTATTATTGGCTGATTATTAATTTGCTATTCTATACCCAGCTTTTGTGCCTCCACAACTAGCCTGATGTGGTTGGCTTATAGTCCAAATACATAAAGATAAAAGAAAATAAAGATATAAAAATACGCCCATGGCTCCTAACTCCTAACGTGTACAGCTAGCTATTTATAACTCCCCCTACGTGAACGCCACTAGGTGGTAGCACACTGTGGGATTTGTGCCACACGGGCAGTGGTAGACGTCTGTCGCAGTAGCGTTCACGTAATGGAGTTATAAATGGCTAGTTGTTCACGTCAGGACCCATGCCCATTTTTATTTATTTATTTATTATTATTTTTTTATGAAATCTGTATGTGTTTGGACCATAAGGCAACCACATCATGCCAGCTGCAAACGCGAAAAAGCTCCTTAAAACATTAGGTATGATCGCCATCTGATGCGAAGTTTCACATAGTCAAGGGGAGTGGGATAGCCCGGTAGATTTAACTGCCGTATATTTCATATTACCACATCTATGTAACGATTAACAACATTAAAAGATTACCAATAAATCCACAAGACGTCTAAACGTAGGCTATTCATGTCCCTCTGTGCTGCTACGTAGCACACGCCGCTGGAGCAAACCGTGTTCTGCTAAGCAACATGTAATACGTATAAATTCTGAAATTTGCTGATTGTAGTGATCAAAGAAGATATTCGCTATAAAATAAAGAAGCTTTACAACTAAATATACAGGATGTCAAAACGTATTTAAGAGTTAAAGTACTATCCTAGACTAGAAGGAATAGTGCTGATAATCGTGATAACGACGGGGTGCGAGGGTTTCCGTCGTTTTTGGTTTACGTTTTCTTTGTTTAATCTGGAACCCCCGTCGCTTCCACAGTTAGTTTTCCTTCTGTTGAGGTTCAACTTCTACTAAAGTAGATACATATTACTTCGATGACTTCAATTAGATTTTCATTTATTTCCTTCGTTATTAAAAACAGTGTTTTATTAGAATACATTACAGTTTTTCCTTTTACTGTCACCAGCTCAACAACAGCAACCCCAGAATATACATATAATTTCTTGGTTGAGGTACTCCTTGGAACCAAGGTTGACTAGAGGCTTCTAGTAACTTCGACAATGAAAATTCATATGCAATATCCAAACCAAGATAAAAAAAAAAAGAAAACAAATCAAT
The DNA here is from genome assembly GCA_026315105.1 of Locusta migratoria. Lineage (NCBI taxonomy): Eukaryota > Metazoa > Arthropoda > Insecta > Orthoptera > Acrididae > Locusta > Locusta migratoria. The sequence continues at coordinate 363,139,795 of CM048744.1, forward strand.
AAAAATTAAAATATCCTTTTATATACCAATTATTAGATAATAACAATTCTCCTAATAAACAAAACCACACTACTTCAGTCATAATCATGTAACCTGACAGCGAGTACAGATGAGAGTTGGAGCAAAGTGACTTATCGTCATATCATCCATGTGTATCATGCTCAGAATTTTACTGAAACTCGCTGCTCGTGGTTATGTCTCTCAATAACATAGTCCACATTTAGAAATTTTTTGTGTCTCGGAATAAAGACGTACAAAATTGTAGTGGTGTTGGTAGCAGCACCCTCGGTCAGCAGGGCACTTCCTACGACTTGTGGAGTTCGTGCCAAGTCAAGTTGCTGCAGTTCGCCTGGCGAAAGGCGTTCCGATATGATTTTAGGAGATATTTCTTGACTTTTGCCACTGTGAGCTGCAGTGCACAGACGGAGGTAATTTTCAACCAACCAACTCGTCACAATATAACCTTTCTGGGCTATAGTAAACAACGTATTGGAAAAAAGAATCATTAGGTATTAGTTCTGAAAACGCGTTGCGACTCTTAGGTCGCGAGACAGCAGGCGGAAGCGAATGAAGATGGGCGGACAGAGGCGAGCTCCGAGGCCTACCGGCGGCGCATCAGCTGTCGCGTGCTGCGGGCAGCCGAGCCGCTAGGCGCAACCTGCCGGAAGCCGTCTGCCGTTGCGCTAGCAATTAAACCTGCATCCCTTTCCGTCGACGCCTCTAACGGGTCTTTGTGCTGCACTCCATTAATGGAGCGAATCTCCGGAGCCCCTGTACACCTTGAATTCGAGAAATTGTTCATACGTGTTCACCCATTTAACGATGGTGGACTTGTGAGGAAGTCCACTGAAATACGGCCTTGCACACGCTAGATTGCTGTAGACGTCGTCTGGCAAACAGACGTTCCCTCCTGTGGAATTGTAGCAGTGCCGCCTGTTCTGCATCTTTCCGTTCTACTAAGTTAAAGATTGGAAAAAACATCCTTGGTGCTATATAAAAGGCTTACCGGAACCCACTAAATGTCCAGTAATTTACAATCGATTGTCTGTGTGTGTTACCTAATGTAACTGTTCCTAGTTTCCAAACAGAAAGCATGAAAATAAGCACTACAGCTATTTTTTATATGAATCTATCAATTATTCTAAAATGATGGTAAGATTTTAAATAATGATACAACAACTTATTTGTAAATGACCTCAAATGTTGTCATCCTATTAAAAAAATTATAAATTATGGAGCCGCGTCAGCTGTATTTTATTAATATCCTTGCTTTACAGATCCATGACGGGTTTCACGTCTTTAAAGACGCATTTTCAGATGTTACTGCATTATAATAACAAAAACTATAATCAAAAATACAGCAATAATAAAATGATAAACACGACAGGGATTGAACAAAGTTGTACTTACAATTTTTTCATATAAATATTTATTACAGATTCCCAACGTTCTAATTGTTTTCATCTGTCATCTGAATAAAATTTCATTATACGGGCTCGGATATATGGAACCAGAATAAAAACAAAGGACAAATAGGCGCGTAATTTTAATTACTGTATTTTCCATTAACCCTCAGGACAGAGAGAGAGACACGTAGGAATTTGCGGCTGCGGTCAAATAATGACAACAGCTTTGTTTATTTCCGCGATATGACTTACTTCACAACAGAACAGTGTGTCATTTCATTACTATTTTTTTATCTTTCTACTACGCCGATGTCAATACAAACCACAAAAAAAAAACGAAAAAAAAAAACACTTTGCGTCCGATTATAAATGAGTGCTTACAATGGTGAATACAAAATGTAAGTACAAAATGTCGCTAACATAAAAGAGCAAACAACTAGTAAAAACTTATAACACCGATTCTGGCGCTCATAACTGGAAAAATTCGGTTTGCATGCTGCTGCGAACCGGCCGTTCAGGGGAACGAAGCGGCCAGTCAAGTTAAACATTGTATACAACAAATTGCGCCAACGCGGTCAAGCAATGAAGTGATTGAAGAAAGGCACATAGGAGTTTACGGCATTAGGTACCAGAGGACAATGAATTAAGTCAATGGGGAAAGTTGAAAATTTGTGCCGGGTCAGGGTTCGAATCCCGGTGTTCACTTACTATCCAGTTGCACTGTCCACTACACCGCCTGGAAAAACTGATGAGCGTAACTGCACGTATTATCCTAGCAATCCCTATCCAAACGCTACTAACGTAGCGACTCTGCCTGTATTTCTCACTCACGACATTTCATGGATTCCCGTAAGATTTCAAGCAATGTGTGCATCAGCAATGAAGAAGGGATTACTGGCTGCCTCGCCTCAGACTGTATATATAAAAGCCACAACCGGTAGCGACTACTGACGAGGCCTCTCCATTCCATTCCTCTCCCTCTTGTGACTCCACCGTATTCCAGATCACCCTTTACATTATTTTTCGTAATCCCTGTCCGTACATCCCCTTAATATGTCCATACCACCGTAATCTATTTTTCTGGATTCCTTCTATCCTACTTTCCTGGTTCAGATCTTTTTAATATCCACATTTCTTATTCTGTCCATTTTTGTTCTTCCTTTAGCTGCTCCGAGAAATTTAATTTCTCCTGATTGCAGTCTGCACCAGTCCCTTTTTGTTATTGCCCATTGTTTTTGATCCGTAAGTACGATAGGAAGTTAATAAATCTTATATTACAGAGAGCTGCTTTTTTTCTGGAACTTCCTTATTCCTGACCAGATTCTTTATTGTTTGAAAAAAATTTCGTCCCTTTTGTAACGTCGTATCAATTTTATTTTATTTCCTTCCATCATTAGATATTTCGCTCCCTAAATAAGTGAAACTGTCTACCATACTGAGTAGTTCTCAGGTTAGAGTAATATTCATGTTTATCCGTTTGTCTCTTGTCAATACCAGGACTTCACTGTTATCTTTATTTATTTTTAATCCACATGTTTTCATGATTTTCTTCTATGCATTAAGCTGTAACGGCACAACTACCTTTTAACCATACCATATTAGTATATCATATGCAAAAATAATCTTTTTTCTTTTTTATTTTACCATCTCTACTGCGCCATTCATTCCCTTGTCTTATTTTAAAGCATTCAGAGCTCCCACTGGTTTTATAATATTAAATGGTATATTGTCTTTATTGTATTTATGCATCCATTCTCTATGTCTTCTTCATTTCTTCTCGGAGTCTTTCCCTGTTAACTATGAACCTGTTTCCTATAACTCTTTTTATACTCCCAGCATATTCCCATTGGTTGACGAATAGAAAATACCAGGTCAGTAGTGCTTCTTCCTTTTCTAAGCCCATACTCATCTTCGCTGTTCCTTTTCCATCTCTTCACTTATTCCACAAGGTGCGTCTGAAAAGTTCGGTGAATGGCGGCAGAAAATGTAGGAAACAAGAATTAGAAACGCCTACTAGTCTTCAAAGTAATCGTTATCGGCTACAATAGACTTCTGTCATCGGTTGTACAGCTTTTGGAAACTGTCACCAAACGCTCGAAGCAATTACATCACGCATTGTTGGATATCAGCAACCGTTGCGAAGCGTAAGCTTTTTAGAGCTAATTTAAGGCGGGGAAACAGAAAGAATTCTGCCGGCACCAAATCTGGAGAATAAGGAGGGTGTGGAAGCGCAGTCACGTTGCGTCTAGCGAGAAAGTTGAGCACGAGGATCGCAGAGTGCGGACGGGCATTGTCGTACAGGAAATTGCAGTGCCCACCCTGCTACAATTCTCGTCGAGCCCGCCGGATGCGTTGCTGCAGCCACTTCAGAATTCCCTCGTAAACTTCCGCGTTGATAGTATGAACCTCCGGTACCAATTCATGATCGATGCGGCCCTTCCTATCGAAAAACGTAATCGTCATCGTCTTTATCTTCGATTTTGACAGACGACATTTTTCGGGAGGTGGGGAAGACGATTAACACAAAGTCATTGACTGACACTTGGTCTCCGGATCGTATTGCTAGCACCAACTCTAGTCTCCTGTACAGATGGTTTCCAAAAATTGTGGATTCCGATCAGACAAGTCGATGAAATTTCCAGATGCTTCCATCCGAGTTTACTCCTCTTCGACTGTCAGCATGTGCAGCACAAACTAGCTAAAAATCTTCCCAAATGTTGGGGAACAACAGTGCTTACACTATTGGTGCGGATTTTCATCTCGTCTATCATTCTCAAAGACAGCCACCAATCATCCGCAAGCATCCCTCACACTGGTTGATGTTGTCTGGGACTGTGATTGTGGACGGTCGACCCGAACGTGGCTCATTTTCGACACCTTCCTTTCCGTCTCTGAAGCGTTTAAGGACTCAAACATACACGTTTTTCTCACTCTTCACACTTCCACTAACATCATATGGGTCTTCGCCACCGTTTTGCCTAATTTGAAAGAAAACTTGATGTTAACGCGTTTCTTCAATTTGCGCTCCATATTGCAATGAGACGAGCCTGTTAGCTGGGTCGCAGCGTGTACCACCGCATCACTGCAGTACTTTGCACGATAAGGGGCCCTTATTGACATGCCTCTCACATGGGCGTACCGAGAGGGAGGCTTTTAGGGGTTTCAAACCCTCCAGTAATTTTGACAAAGCTAATAAGAAAGGGACAGAAATGGTCTTAAAGTAGGTTTTAATGTAATCTTCATGTCAAATTACCGCCTTTTCAAACTGCAAGGAACGAATAATATGTGCAAAGTGATGACCTGATTTCTTTTTCTGTCTCCTCATCTTGTTTCACGGAACAAATCACATATCCTTCCATTACTTTTTCAAATTATTTGTGTCTGCTTTTTTCCTACACATCATATTTTTTCATAGGTCTATTATTGATATCAAGAACTAGTGTTCCATTACAAAAAGAGTCTACTGTGGATGCGTCCTGAGTATGCGATCAATGAATCTTCTCGAATGACGTTCATTACATTACGAAATGAGACTGTTTCTTTATGATTCAGTTTGCGTTTGATGGAAGAGGTAAAAAAACCTTTTGCCTTGTTTGTACACTGGTTGGCAAGCGCTGAAAAAAGCAGAAACCATCCTAATTCTATCGACTAGTTGCAAACAAAATTAGATGCCACGAGGATAAAGTAAAATCGAAATAATTATATCAAATGCAGTATGTTTCGCCAATAACCAACAATAAGAGATGTTCAAATGTTTGCAATACTATCGGACCAAACTGCGTGGTCATCATCCCGTAGCTTACAAACTACTTAAACTTAGGTAAACTAACCTATGGACAACACAGACATTTATGCCCCAGGGAGGACTCGAACCTCCGACGGCGAGCAACCACGGGCCCGCAGAGAGGCGTCTTAGATAGTAAAAGATGAATTATACCAAGGTTTTGCGCTTTGATTTCAACAATAGTACCACATTTTCGTGTTGGCTTTTACCGAGTTTTTTGTTCCAGGTAGGACTTTATGACTGAATTCGAATTAAGTTCTACTATTGTTCTGTAGATCGAAGTGGGTGATACACAGCGGGCAGTAAAACAACAAAGAGACAGATGGAAAAACCATTAGTACTGTTCATTGTTTCGAAAATAATGGGCGTAATTGTAAATAGATTTATCCCATTGTGAGGCAAGAAAGTGCGCCTCTTCGTCCGAAACAAATTGACAGCTATAGATGTCTGTTTTGAATTACATTATTTTTTTAAAAAAAACCTTCTTTTACAATGTTCCTTTATTTAAAACCCCTCCCGAAATGAAATCCGTTACGCCTATGGTTCACGGGCATTTTATCTTCACCAGCGCGTTTTGTAAAATATGGGACCATTCACCAAATTTTCAGACGCAACTTGTCTATAGTGAATTTCTTTGAACAATCTTGGCTGTATGCCTCATAATGTTGTTCCTCTGAAATTTCTGTAAAATCCTTTACTTTTTATTCCTTTTTTTTACAGAAGGGAACAGCGTCACGTCTTCTCCAGTTATCATGTATATTTCCACTTCTCCACACACCTATCAGTACTCCACTACACAACTGTTACAATACCACTGGCCCCGTTGCTCTTGTCATGTTCACTGATACTTCATCAGGTCCTGGGGCTTTTCCCCATTCATTCTCTTCACAGCTATTTCCATTTCTTACCATGTAAATTTACCTAGTTCTGTTTTCCAACTTCTCTCGTTTTCTCCCTTATTTGTTGTTTCTCTTCGTGCCTACTCCTCAGTATATAACAGCTTCTGAAAATGATCCTGCTGCGGTGGAGTGGCCGAGCGTTCAAAGGCGCATTGCTGCGGTGCCGTCAAGGGTTCGAGTCCTCCGTGGACCATGGGTGTTTGTGTTGTCCTTAGGATAAGTTTGTAAGCTTAGAGACTAATGACCATCGTACTTAAATCACTTAGATTTACAAGCATTTGAACATTTTTTGAAAATGTTCTTCCCAGGGATATGTTTTATTTTCGGGTTCTTCAATCACAGTATCATCTTCTCTTTCCATCTTTACTGATACCTCAGATACCTTCATTTTTATTCTTCATCATCTTAGAAAACATTTTTTTATTGCTGTTATGTCTTCTTCGACTTTTTTAAACTCTTCTTGTGCTTTTTTCTTTGCTGTTTCTACTATTTCTTTAACAGCATCTTACCCTCCATACATTTTATTGGTCTTCTATGTTTATGTTTTACACCACTTTCTCCATGGTTCATTCTTTCGACTGCCTGGACTGTATTATTCTCCAAGTTGTCTGTCTTACTTTTTTCCTTTCCAGGCGTTTTACCAGCTACGTTTTGTGCTATTTCAGCTAATGTATCTTTGAATTAATTCAATTCTTTCTCTAAACCTTGAAAATGTCTTTTGTTAATTATTTTATAATTAAGTCTTTATATTTCTTAGCCGTTTCACTCTATTTCAGTTTTCAATCAAGTAACCCTGTCATTTTTCTTTGATTTCCATCCTGAGCATACTGATCCATTTTCCAAAGCCCCATCATTAAGCTATGGTCTTCATCTCCACTTACACGTGGAATTACCTTCACATTTATTAGTTTCTCGCTCCATTCCCTATCTACTACAAAACGGCAGTGGTTCGTCCATTATCGATATGACGTACTAGATAATATCGGATGTCATTCTTTGAACAACGTGAAAATAACACTTCGCTCATATTTTTGAGAAACTGGCTGAAAAATAAATGTTTTTGACGAACTTATGTTCTGAATTCCCTTTCCGTGAAAGTAGAGCTTTAAGTAGAAAAGGAGGAACACACTAAAGAAATAATTCATAAACTTAGGGAAATTGTACGGAGGAAGAATTGTAAACAGAATATCTCAGATTTTTTCTCTCTTTTCGCCTGTCATATACATCACAATAATATTGCACAATGTGCAGATGTTATCATAATTGCAGTTTCACATGCGCACACACACACACACACACACACACACAGACACACACACACACACACACACACACACACACACACACACACACACACACACATAACACAACACACACGGAAGTACAAGTAGGATGATATCTTCAGAGTGTGGTCTTCTCTCACTAGGTGATCTGCAAATGTGGAATTTTGTTTCGTAATTTTCGAGATTCTGCGGTGTTTTTTCAGTTTGCTACATATTGCCCTGCGTGACTGACCAATGTAAAATTTGCCGCATTTTCAAGTAATTTTAAATATTCCACTCTTTTCTAGGGCTGGAAATAATTGGTAGTCTTTACCACTGGAAAGAAAGTGATTAACAGAACTGTGAACATAGAAAGACGTTCTGAAATGTCTGGTTAGATAAGTTATGTCTTGACAGTTTTTAACACACTTGTACCACGTGACATCTGTTGTGTTGCAGGCTCGCTGGGCACTTCGCTGCTGGAGCCGGACCTGTGCATCGAGGGCGCGTCTGCCGGCGTGTACGCGCTGCTCATCTCGCAGCTCGCCAACATCTGGCTGGTGGGTACCTCCGCTGCACACTGCCGCTGACCACTCTAAACGTTCAAATGGGACTTAACTGCGGGGTCATCAGCCCCTAAACTTACAAACTACTTACGAACTAGTTTATACAAAAGACGACATAAACATCCATGCCTGAGGGGGGATTTGAACCCTTGACGGGGAATGGCCTCGTGCATCGGAGCACAGCGCCTCAATGCGCTCGGCCACACCGCCGCGGCGCTGACAACTGAATCAGTGGCTGATCCGCGGGCAGCTAAGGGACTAAACCCGTTCCTCCTTCTTCTGCGCTAAATTGTCTTTTGCTTGCCTTACACTGTAATGTCTTCGCGAGGAAAACAGGGGACCATAGACCTAGCAGTTTAGTCCCATCTAAACAACAACAGCAACAACAACCCTCCTCCCTCCCAAAAGCAACAGTTGTTTTTTCTCTTTCCTTTTTCTTTTTTTATTGAATTGAAAAAATATACTGTATTTTGCTTTGTGGTCGGTAACAGAAGAGCCGGCGGTGGTCATTTTCTTACTAGTTGTGGCGTTCATCTCGTGCTCATATAGCCGATAACGAGGGCAGTGACAAGGAGTCATTAATGATATTTTTAGTTTACCTCTCTTGCGGTAATCGTAAATCTCTCTATACATAAAAGCTAAAGGTCACTCACGCGCTGCCGGCCGCGGTGGCCGAGGGGACTGAGGCGCGTCAGTCACGGTCTGCACGGCCACTACGGTCGGGGGTTCGAATACCCCCTCGGGCATGGATATTTGTGCCGTCCTTAGTATTAGTTAGTTTGTAAGTGTAGGGACTGATGACCCCGTAGTTAAGTCCCATAAACTGTACAAACATTTGAACATTTGAATCACTCACGCAGTCACTCGCTGACTAAACACAAAATCTCTACACCTACTGAAGCTATGAAGCTGAAATTTTGCCGGTATGTAGCTTATAGTTAGAAGACACAAGCTAAGAAAGTATTTTGTGATAGGGCAGAATTAAAGTGCATGGCAGAGGATAGTTTTCTATAGACTGACGAAATCTACAGTTTGATTCCGATCTTCATGAAATTTTGCACGCCTGACCTTCACACAAGAGGAAAGTCGCCATCTACCTAAAGTTTCATACGGTGCATGGGCGAAGTACCTTGCAACGTAAAAACGAATAAATATCTTGGTCGCGCCATAACTTGAGAAAGGCTAGACCGATTTCCAGATCGTTTTATTATTATTATTTTTTCTCCCGTTATTCTCAGAACAATGGTTGTATGGAAAAAAACTGGAAATTTTTGTTGACAACAAAAAGAAACAACAAAGTGCGTGTTTCAGTGTGATCCTGTGTTTGTATTACATACAAATCTATAGTTTTGTTCCCATATCGATGAAATTGTGCACACTTGATCTTAAAAACAAGAGTAATGTCACTGACTGTATAAAATTTCGTCCGGTGCCTGGAGGAGAGTACTTAAGGACATCGACAAAATGCATAGTTTTTCTCCGATCTTGATGAATTTTTGCACACATGAGCTTTAAACCAAGGAGGAGGTCACTCGGTATATAAATGTTTGTATGGTACATGACAGAAGGTACCTTGCAAAAAACTTTGTCGAGAGACGGAAAGGTGAAAACGAACAGAGAGATGGGAGAGAACGAGATAGATGCAGAGAGAGGAGGACTACGAGAGTGTAGAATAAATAAATACTCGGGCAACATCGGGTTCCTTTGAGGCCTATAGTCAGTGCAATAGAGTCTCCCACCCATGAGGTAGCTGGACACCTAGCCTCGTTGCTGCAACCATATGTTGGCGGAACTGATAGCCATATTAAGTATTCATGTCACTTTATCGATATTATAAAGGAAATAAGTGTGGACCCTGATGACATCCTGGTCAGTTTTGATGTGGTGTCGTTGTTTACCATGATCCCGGTGAACGAAGCTATCACATGCATAGCGGATATTTTTCCTAGTGACATTGTGGCATTATTCTAACACTGCCTCACAACAACTTATTTTCAGTATAAGAATGTTTTTATGAACAGATTGACAGAGTGGCCATGGGCAGTCCTCTTAGTCCAGCTGTTGTTAACTTGTTCATGGAGAACTTTGAACAACGAGCGTTGCAGACAGCCAGAAAAAGACCAGCCAAATGATATCGTTCTGTTGACGATACATTTGTTATATGGACACACGGCGAACAGAAGCTGGATGCCTTTCTGTTACATCTGAACAGCATCAATCCTAGAACTTTTTAGATGTGACGGTTATCAAACGAGAGGACTAATCATTAGGTCATAAGGTCTATAGGAAAGACACACACACTGATCGTTATCTTCAAAAAGATTCTAACCACCACCCACGACAAAAAACAGGCATTATTAAGACATTAGTAGACAGGGCCCACAAAATTTGTGAACCAGCGTACTTAGACGATGAGATTGAGCATCTTAGAGTGACATTTAAGAAGAATGGCTATTCAGACAGGGCGATAGATCGTGCACTACGCCTTATACTGACAACCAGAACGGACAAGGAACGACAACAACCCAAGGGGAAAGTTTTTCTACCATTTATCAGTGAGGTCACTGATCGTAAAGGAAAAATTTTAAGCAAGTACGATGTGGAAACTGTTTTCAGACCAACCACTAAAATAAAAGAATTTTTAAGATCTGCAAAAGATAAGCGACATCCCCTGGCTACACCAGGTGTCTATAAAATCCCCTGCAGTTGTGTACAAGTTTATATAGGTACAACTAAAAGAAGTCTCAACACTCGTCTGGGCGAAAAGCCCCGTGACAGAAACATTTCTACTGGATATTCCCTTTCTGTTTAGAAATGGCGTCAACATTCGCCTAACACAATGAACACAAAAAGAAATTCAATTAAATTAAACCCATCCTCACAATATTTACAGATGAAACTCGTCCATACTGTTCTACAACATTATTTCCCTGATATCCTACTAATCGTTTGCAGAAAGAGACATAAACCGGAAGGTACTTTGTTTCGTTGCTGCCTCCAGATTCATACACTGTAAGCTCCCACATTATTCAAATAAAATAACCAGAACTTCCCCACAATTTAATACAAACCTAAAAATAATTATAATCCTGTCCAAACCGTTTACAATAAATACAAAATTAATGTCAAGTTACGCATTCTTCACCTTTACCTCAGAGCTCGCCATATTTACGTCCTCTTCAGTCAATATTCAGACCCACTCTGCAAAACATAGCCGATGCGCCTGCTCAACCGCCTTTCCATTCAAGTTGCCTAGTCGCCGCGATCTCATTCGCACACGCCAACCCGAGCCGCCTGTCACCATACTGTCTCCCCTTCAAAAATGTTGTTTGTAGAGCTTAAGGGACTTGACTGCGTGTCATCAGTCCCTAAACTTACAAACTACTCATTAACTACCTTATACTAAAGACGGCACAAACATCCATGCCCGAGGGGGGGCATTCGAACCCCCGACGGGGAACGGCCTCGCACATCGCAGTATAGCGCCTCAAAGCGCTCGTCCGCTCCGCCGTGACCACTCCCATTCGACTGCCTACCATCGACCAAATCCTCCCAAACTCAAGGTAACCTCTCTGCAGATCCTCGCAAAAACAAAACGTTGACAAACCTTCCCCAGATTCATGCACTAACTATCTCTCTTAGCAACCGATACTAAACCACTCATTCAATCAAAAAGAAGGGAAACTGGATTCTGAGCAGCCTGGCTCCTTGTTTTTCTTGTTATTACTTATACATCTTGCAACAAACATTCCTGTTTCTACATAGATGGCGTAATGAACTTAAAGATTTTGAATAAACACATAAATTCTGTAAAACAGATTAAAACAGCTCCGTAATTAAATGATGTCATCGAATAAATCGATTGGTAACGGAAACATGAAGAGGTACAAACGTTAACGTTTCAATAAATTCTGTTGAAAACTTATCTTGAAAGCTAATATATTTGGTTTTCAAGTAGTAATTTCTGCAATCTCTTGTCCCTAATGGTTGGACTAGAAACACCGTGCGGATATTCTCGAGCGTGATGTCTGCTCTGACACTTTGTGTGCCCCTCAGTCCTCCAAACCTTAAATCTCAAGATAAAGTTTTGCAGAATATCGTGGACGCCCCAGATCACCTACAAAGGCTGGGGAAGGGAGGGACTTTCTGCTAGGTGGCAGGGAATATGTAAATTTACGGAAACGAAAGGGAAAATGTAGGCCGGTCGCGGTGGCCGAGGGGACTGAGGCGCTTCAGTCACGGCCTGCACGGCCACTACGGTCGGGGGTTCGAATCCCCCCTCGGGCATGGATATTTGTGCAGTCCTAGTTCGTAAGTAGTTCATAAGTAGTTTGTAAGTTTAGCGACTGATGACCCCGTAGTTAAGTCCCATAAGATTTACAAACATTTGAACATTTTTTGAATTTTGAAAATGTAGCAACCAAGGAGCCGTGTCGTGACCCTCTCATATTTCAGTGTGCCAACCCCTAACTGCTGTCATGTCGCAGTTTAGGTACAGCCATGTATGGTGGGAAGATGAGTGGCCGGAAGAACAATGAGCTATTCCGCCACACAGGCGGCATAAGATTTTCGTTACTCGTCGTCGTAACTCTATAGCCCACAGCACTATGACACATGGTTCTTGAGCTGGCGAGAAGACCTTTCTATTTGTGATGGTTTAGGTGCACCACATTTTACAAGAATGTGTGTTTTATCTTGAGATCAACGGGTGGCAGCTTATTTACCAACATATCTAATTTAGCTGTTCCGTCTCTAATGACCACGGCGTTGACGGGACGTTAAATCTTTCCTTATTTTAGCTGTTGATTAAACAAATATGGTACTATTTTTGAAGTTTTGTGCGTTAGTAGATTTGTTCCCAAACATTTTTGGTGATGTATTTACGTGTTATCCAGGTGACTGGCTTTCGTAATTTTATACTGTTATTTTATTAATAGTTTTATGTTCGTTTGGATCCTGTAGAGTCATGCAGTACATTTATGATTTGCTTTTGTAATATCCCATATAGCTTTCATTCTTTCACTACGTTCTTTCTTCTTTCCCTCTGACCACTTGGTTCCTGGTCTATCAGGGACGTCATTCTCTGACTTTACTACCCGCCTATGCCAGGTCATTTTGTACTTCTTCTATTCATGGAATGTTCTTTAGTTTTGCAACGTACGTCAAAATCTTTCGGTCTCCATAAATCTTTCAAAATTCTGAAACCGAGGCCACTTGATTTTATGCATCTGTTCGACAAAGCTTATGGGAATTTTTTTTTTTTTTTTAACCATTAGGTACGCTTCGTTCCTCTAGAAGCGTACTGCCGCTAGAAGGAGGGCAAGTTCCCACGCGTACTCTACCAGTAACGGAATTGGTATCGGATCTTTCTCTGTGAAGCAGCGTTGGAAAATAAGATGTTTAGTACGTCGGTCTTTTGTGTCGTCCTTTGATTCTGACTACCAGAATTTCTTAGAATTTTCTGTCAAGTCAAGTTTACTTTCTAATTCGATGTGTGCACCACACACAACACCTTCCCCCCACCCCCTTCCGCTAATTTTAGCATCGTTTCGTTTTTGTTTGTTTGCGAGACTTTAGCTATGTTTAAATTTGTGGTGAAGCTCTCTTTTCTGTCGTAGGAGTTGTCAGTTCACGATGGATCTTTCCCGTCCCTCACAATTTTACTAAATATATACCACTGAGCCTATTGAAGAATGTTTTTGAACTTAATTGATTAATGCTCAACACTGTCAGTGCTTGAGATGAAATTTTCGTTTTGAATTGTCAGACAATCTCCAATCTCTGTTGCCACTCGTCCTATTTATAGTCGTATTCAATGATGTAATGATGTTCTGATCTCCGTTACCCTGTACCGCATCAAGTCGAAAAGTTCGGGTCTTTTTGTCACCAACAGGTTCAAGGTGTTATATTAATTACTCTGTTCAACTGTTCAAAGTAGTTTTCGGATGAAGCACTTATATAATTTCACTCGATTCCTCGCGCTTTCCACTCGTCTTAAACGTTTGAGTCTCACTGTCTAAATCCTCTGAGTCAAAATCCCCACCTAAACCATAATGCGACTAAGAAATTTATGCGAAATATTTCCAAGTTTTCCCTTAGATGTACCTCCACTGTTGCTGCTGAGACAGGAGATTATAAGGCATCTCTACGGACGATTGTTTCCAAATTTTTAGAGTTTATCACTAAAAATGTAACTGAACAGTGGTGCGAACTCACGTAACAAAAATGGAATGTCTGGTGCAGTGAGCTATGAGAAGTGCTATGATGCTGCCTGGTGTTCTCCGGTCTGACGTTAAGTGGCCGGATACCTCAGGACAGAAGTTCGCGCGTCTACACCGTGACAAAGCTCGGCCCGCGGGTGCGTTAGAGGTTAACTGGGTCTCGTTTATCCTTTTCCGCTTGTTCCCGGAGAGGCGGCATTCTTAAGCGCTACCGTAAGAGGAAAGGACTTTCCCACGAGTCGTGGCTCCTCGTTCATCCTGGAAACTGGTGTCCAAATTGAAAACAACAAACTGCTAGTCTCTCTCTCTCTCTCTCTCCTCTCTCTCTCTCTCTCTCTCTCTCTCTCTCTCTCTCTCTCTGTGTGTGTGTGTGTGTGTGTGTGTGTGTGTGTGTGAAATATATTCCTCTTGGATTACGAACTGCAAGTGTAGTGTACAAATTGATTAATTATTTTGGTATAAATGTGCAACCAGTTGATTTTATAGATGTTTTCTGTTCTTTCACAACTAATTTACAAACTTGAATTGGCTTCAAAACTAGATATGGAAGAATAAAAAAATCATCCATAAAAGCAATTGTTTCCAAAATGTTTAAATGTTTGTAGAGCTTATGGGACCTATTACGGGGTCATCAGTCCCTAAACTTACAAACTACTTATGAACTAGCTACAACTAAGGACGGCACAAATATCCATGCCCGAGGGGGGATTCGAAACCCCGACAGTAGTGGCCGTGCAGACCGTGACTGGAGCGCTTCAATCCCCTCGGCCACCGCGGCCGGCTCAATTGTTTCCCTATTATTCCAAAATAAATTGTCAATCCAACAGACTGCTGTTTCCCCGTCCAGTGTGCAATTCAGGATGTAAATATACGAGAGTTGGAACTTAAATAGGGGCAACTATTTATTCACAACCGATACAAAAACGTTAGGTGTTTGCACCTGTTACTGTCATCAGCGTTGTGTAGAGCCCGCTGCCATTGATGTGGAAGGCGTACGGTGGGTTGCGTAGAAAGTCGATCACTATCCACTAACGCGGAAGCAGTGCGCAATTCTTCTTCAGATGTTAGGATGACCTGCCCGATGCATGTCTCCCACAGTTTGCCAACCTTGGTGCCACTGTTTGTACGGCAATGCCGATTCCCCGCACGCCTCTTGAACACCTTCATGACACTGTCGTGCCGTACGACCTGTAGCACATTCAGTGATGATCGGACAACGTTGTTTCTGTTTCGAAAACATAGTGACACCGTTATGGTACACCAATCGCTCACAAATGACTGTTTTTCCAACCACTGTGCGCACGCCTGTGATGTAGTATGGGCGAGTCCATTTGCTCGGAGATAAGTTAGGTAGGTATATCAGCGGCATAGTGTCTTCACAGCAGTGTTGCCACTACCTTCGTACAAACTATTAACAGATGTCCGTACAATTTTGTTCCACGCGGAAAATGGTATTCCGGTCAGCGTATAACCACAGTCTAACACATACAGTCACGACACTCCCGCAGATGTTTGTTATACACTGCGACAGCAGCGCTCCAAGCGGCTAGCAAGCTACATTTTTGAATACGATATTGGATTAATGCGAATAGTATAGTTTATATTGAGTTTAACATATTTTTTACATTATGGAATCTATGAAGTGTCATAAAATAGGTAATGGCTTAAAAATAGCTCCACCTTTGTCTTTCTTAGATTTCCTAAGATCCCTGGCAAGGTACGAAACGGTACACTGCAGCATGGTTTATTCACAATTATCTTTTAACGTACGCGTTTTTAATGAATGATTTCATATACTACTAAAAAAAGAAAAATGGCTAGGAAACACCAGAAGACCACACATTACATTGAGCTGCTCCATACTGTGACCGTTCTCAGAAATCAGAAATGACTACCTTGGGCTGTGATCCACCACTACTGAGATCGTGCTGTATGTAAAGCGCTTTCTCCATTCAAATGTGTAAAACCCCTTTTACACTATCGACTTTCTAGTCTAAGTTCGAGCCCTCCCTCCCTCCGTAGGTTAGTATAAGTTGGTTTAAGCCTCGTGACTGATGATCACAGTAGTTTGGTCCCATCGATTTTCAAAAGTTTGTACTTGTCTCAGTTGATTACTCGAGATGGTCTACTGAAACGTCCCAGGCGTGTTATTCCCGTGCTGCATCTCACCTGTATCGAGAGGTCGTTTTCGTTTAAACGTCAGCACTAAACCTGTAGAGCTGTCTGCTGTGTAATTTCACACCTGAATGATGAAATGAGGATAGTAAGGCACTTTTCACATGGAGGCTGAAATATAAGAGGTTACTGATTACGAAAGAATAATACGTATTGATATTCTAGTCAAATGTTATATGGTAAATGCTGTACATTACTGAGGACCCATTAATTAGGATAAGTTATCTAAACATTTCAAAACTTACCCATTTATTTGCCGAAGAAAATTTATACTTGCAAAAACATCAAACGGTATAGAAAATGCAGCAAAAAGTGCCTGTTTACTTTTCATATCTTGTTTCCTTTCTTACGGTCAAATTACGTCGAAAATAATTTTCTCTTCTGGTAATTCTGCGCCTTTCACTTTTGAAACAATGTTCATTGAAACACCTCTGTATATTTACATTGGTATTATGCATAGTGTAAGCTTTTTCCTGTAAAACGTAAATATCTTTCTGTTTGTATATTTTTTTCTCTTTTTTTACGACAACGCTAACAGCAAAAGAATACTAAGCTCTGTTGCAAACTTTTCAGTGAGATGAGAACACAAAGCAAACAATAGAATGAAGTTTTAGAAGATGCGGAAGCGTTTCTATAATTCCGGCGTTAGCAGACACAGCTACAGTTCCTTCCTTCTGCACATTCGCGTTCTGAAGTTTTGTGTCCCAGCCTCGTCGCCGCTTTTGTGTCTCGTTCCCGTCGTAGATGTCGGTGGCCGAGTAGACAGACCGACCCAGGAATAAAGGATGCACGCTTGTGCAGGTAGGAGGTGACCAGCCAGTGGGACAGCAGAAACTAGAAACACTAGAGTAAATTAGAACGAGATATATATTGCACAGAATTTATACAATACTTAACTTTTACATAACTCAGTATTGCAGAATGCTGACATAGAGTTGAGCTAGAGGCCTGCCTAGTGCCTCTCCGATAGTCAAGTCTTCACTGGTGTCTGTCTGATTCCGAAGTGTTAACTGGTTCCTATCTCAGTCCCAAGTGAACGATGTCGTTCAGTGGTGGCCACGAGCGGAGTTGTAGCAGAGGGCGCTCGTGGCTGACGTCGTAAGAACGCCGCGCCGTGCGTGCATGGCGGCGCGCGGCGAAAGTAGGTGGCGCGCACTTTAGACTTGTGCGACACCACATGAAGCACACTCGGAAATTTATAACTCCACACTCAACACCATCTATTTATCATTGACGTCACAGAGGCGGTCGCGAAGTGATTGGCAGCTGATTTACCCGCAAGCGCAAAGGCAGAAAGTCGCTCGTCTAATACCGGCTTTACTGCGACTGAGTGTCTCATCTCCGTACTGAGCCTGAAGTCAAATTTTATGTCCTCTTTCACTAAAAAATAAATAAAATAAAAAACTTTTGAGACTGTGACATTCCTTTATTTATTATACTTCAGTCCTCGACAGAATTGCGGAAAAAAAAGTTTATGACGTATCCTAAGAAATGGGATAGGTTTGGTGGGACAAATTTGAGCTTACTCACTGAGGATATTGAAGGTTTGTTATGAGTGTAATAGCATATATGTTTTAATGTTTGGCAGCTGGGTGTCTAGTTCAGAGGCAGCAGCATCGCAAGTGGACACTAATACATTTCATGTTCACCACTACAGCTCCACAGCCACACGCTGGCGTCGCCTGTTTCTGGAATCAACCAAGATATGCTGGGTAGGGTGGATGTCCTGGAAGGAAGCAGACTTCTCTTGGGTTTGAAGCATTTTAATGTTAATCTTTCTGTGATATCTGGGAGAAAGAGATGGGTCCTCCATCCAGTTTCCTCGTGTGTCCAAGCATCCTGCCAGAGTTCCGATTCCCTTCTCTTGATCACAGATTTACTTTGATCTCTTTTTCCCAAGACCTCCTCTACATTGTCTTGTCTGTTTCTCTTCCCCCATATCCAGGCTGCTTGTTCTCTGATCTTGATGTCAAGAGAGCAGCTCCCAGATTGGTCTATGGGCACTGCACTCGTCTCACAACCATGGCAGGCATCACCCTCGTGAGTCTGTGGGTCCAGAATATAGATCCGTAACCCACTATAGACGCCAGCATAGTGTTATGGGGACTGATGACCCCGTAGTTAAGTCCCATAAGCTATACAAACATTTGAACATAGTGTTATGATACGGCTTGATGAGCTCAGGAGAAACCACAGATGTACTATCCCAGCCAAATGATGCATCGGAAAGAGAGATCTTTCAGCTATACCTTCTGTACGTGCTGCATAACTGCATTCGTCAATAATAATTACCTCTAGATTCCAGGCTTACTTTTGCCTGATAATTTTATCAGAACCTTTCCTTTCCATGTAGATGGTTGCAACACATGCGTCAAAACATTGTAAGCAGACAGGCGACACTGCCGGACGCTCTCACAGGTCTTCCACTACTAATCTGAAGATGGCTAGCAGGTGTCTCGCCGAAATATCGTGTGATATATTAGACGACGACCGGCTGCATACCCGAAACTTCTACGAACAGCCACACTGTTGCCCGCCATATTAAATAACGGTCTCTCAATAAGGGCGGGAAATGAGTGCCGTCCACCAAAGTCAGGACACTGGTGCCAGTTTCTAATGTATACAAAACCTCCAGCTTAGGCGTCCATTTAAATCTGGAAAGGGAAAATCCCGGATTGAGTTGAACGACCTCGGTACATCCTAGCACACGTTGCTTCAGAGAGGAACGCCAGTTCTTTGTGTCACATAGATGCTGAATAAAATCGCTCGATGGTGCCGCACTGCAGCGTGGGCCCAGTTGTAGAGTTGGCTACTGAGTTGATGTTTCGACTCAGTGAATCGAGTCAGCGAACTGTTCGACTGAGTCGAAACTTGAATCGGCACGGACGTCGAGGTACTGGGACTGCGTCGTTAGAGAGGCCATTGAAATTCGCACAAGTGACGACCTCATAAACCGTGACTGTGGGTTTAATCTTAGCAAAGCTTGGGAATCAGCGATTGGGTTAATTAAGAGTAAATCTAGCAAACGTAACGTAGTGACGATCACGACGGACAGAGCCCTCACATCGACGTCATCTCAGACGCCGTCGCAATCGGTTCCACTGCGCGACCGCGGCCGGGGCGCGGACTACGGAGGGGTCGCTCCGCGGGCCGAGGGTATTTAAATGGCCCGCTACCGGGCTAGAACCCAGGTCCCTTCGAGCAGCCGTAGCGTGCGGATCTCCGTGCCGGCGTGTTTCCAGGAGCTCAGCTGATGATGACGACATGTATGATCGCCGAAATATTTTGCCCGTTGGACACTATAGACCGGCAGTTCACCTGTGGATATTTTGAAAATCCTGTGCCATTTAATTAAGTCTAAGTGAATAACGTATTAAAACCATGTTGATATTCCATAGATGTTTCGTATTTGCTGTATCGCCCTACTGCAGCTTTCTCGGCTCACCCGAATCAGTGGAGGTAGCAGGACTGTGACAAGTCAAGTGTTATGAGTGCCGAAGCAGTGAGTCGACTCATTATGGCGCCCTGTAGCTGTCGCGGTTCACGTGAACCACGGATTTAGAAAATATCGTTCATGCGAAACACAACTAGCTCTTTATTCACACGAAGTGATGGGTGCTATCGACAAGGGTTCGTAAATCGATTCCGTATTTCTTGATTTCCAGAAGGCTTTTGACACCGTACCTCACAAACGGCTTTAATCAAATTGCGTGGTTATGGTATATCGCCCCAAATTTGCGACTGGATAGGGGATTTCCTGTCAGAGAGGAAAGAGTTCGTAGTAATCGATGATAAGGCATCGACTAAATCAGAGGTGATATCGGGCGTTCCACAGGGTAGTGTTATTGGTCCTCTGCTGTTCCTTATTTACATAAACGATTTAGGGGAAAGTCTAAGTAGCTCTCTTAGGTTGTTTGCAGATGACGCTGTCATTTACCGTCTAGTAAAATCATCTGAAGATCAAAACCAACTGCAGACGATCTGAATAATATAAGAGTATGGTGTAAAATTGGCAATTGACTCTAAATAATGAGAAGTGTGAAGTCGTCCACATGAGTACGAAAAGGAATCCGTTAAACTTTGTTTACGAAATAAATCAATCAAACGTGAAGGCCGTAAACTCAACAAACACCTAGAAATTACTATTACTTCCGACTTAAATTGGAAAGATCACGTAGATAATGTCGTGGGAAAGGCGAACTAGAGACTGCGTTTTATTGGAAGAACCCTTAAAACATGCAGCAGAACTACAAAAGAAAATGCATACACAACGCTTGCCCGTCCATTTTTGGAGTATTTCTGCCTAGTGTGGGAGCGTTATCAGATGGATTTGACGGAGGACATCGAAAGAGTCCAAAGAAGGGCAGCTCGTTTTGTATTGTCTCGATACAGGGGAGACAGCGGTACGGAAATGATACAGGCCGTGGGATGGGAATCATTACCACAACGGCGCTTATCGCTGCGGCGTGGGCTACATACGAAACTCCAATCGCCAACATTCTCCTGCGAATGCGAAAATATATTGCTGACTCCTAGTTACATATGTAGAAATGATCATCAGAATAAAATACGAGAAATCAGAGCTCGAACGGAGAGATTCGGGAGTTCTTTCTTCCCGCGCGCTATTCGAGAATGGAATGGGAGATAAATAGTATAATAGTGGTTCGATGAACCCTCTGCCAGGCACTTAAATGTGATTTTCAGAGTATCCCATGTAGATGTAGATGTAGAAGGTAGCACGGCGCACAGCTCTGCAGCACGCCAGATGTTTCGTCTGCCGAAACGATGAGTCGACTCAACACCACCTAGAAGACAAGGCCTTACAACAGGCCGTGCCTACGTCACACTTACAGGCCGCGGCCGCCAGCTCACTGGCCGGCCGCTGCGCGGCGGTGGGCGTGCCCCAGCGGCCAGCCAGCGAGCTGGCGGCCGCGGCCTGTAAGTGTGACGTAGGCACGGCCTGTTGTAAGGCCTTGTCTTCTAGGTGGTGTTGGTCGACTCACTAGACTCAGATGATCCGTATGTTTGGAAACAGTGAAATGAACCGAACTGCCCATCAGTACCCGGCTGAAGTGTGCGCTTGCGGCGGTGTGTTGCAGAACTACCGCGCGCTGCGCTACAAGGTGTACCGCGGCGTGTCGGTGGCGGTGCTGCTGCTGGCGGACGTGGGCTTCTCGCTGCACCACCACTTCGCGACGGGCAACAAGGGCCCGCGCATCTGCTGGGCGGCGCACGCGGCGGGCGCGCTGGCGGGCCTGCTGCTGGGGCTGGCCGCGTTCCGCGCGCAGCCCAAGCCGGGTGCTCTCGAGCCGCCCGCCTTCGGCGCCGGCTGGCCGCGCACGGCCGCGCGCGCCGCCGCGCTCGCGCTGCTCGGCGCAGCCTTCTGCGCCGCGCTCGCCTGCAACCTGCTGCGCCCCGACAACCTGCGCCTCGTCGCCGCCTGCCCGCGGCCCTCCTGAGCGCGCCGCCTCGACTCGTCTCGATCGACTACTCGCGACGAGCGACCCTGCTCCAGCGCCCAGTGCTGGGACTCCCTCGTCACTCTAGGTGGCTGGTGTTTACACGTCGGAGAGTGTGTCCTGAGCGCTGTTTACTGTGAAAGAGGGGTCACGAGGGACTGTCTTCCATATAAATTGTTGGAATATGGGAACATCGTTCTGGAGTCGCCGATATTAGTAGACTTTACTAATAACCAGTCATCGTAAGAACATTTTCGTCAAAGATGTATGCCAACCTGTGCACTGCTGAAAACTCAAAGAAATCCAGCAGGAAAAATTTGTTCAAAAATTCCGAGACATTGTCGCTTATTTTACAGAGGAACGCTTTGAGCAATCAGGCTTGATTCCATGTTGGAATTGGTGTTCCACGACTGTATTTGATTTGTGGTAATTCTTTCAGCAATCAGTCGTAAAAATATATTTTTTTATTTGTTTGCAAATCTAGATTTCGACCACTGTGTGGTCATTATCAATGCTTAAAACCAATTAAAATACTTAAAACATTTCGACCTCTATGTCGTACCAACGCAACCTCCAACATAGAGGTAGACATTTTTTAAGTATTTTAATTGGTTTTAAGCATTGATAATGACCACACAGTGGTCGAAATTTAGATTTGCAAACAAATAAAAAAATACATGCTGAATGAATTACCACAAACTTTGAGCAATATTTAGAGGGCACTAAACAGAGCATTTTTTAGTTTTCACTTTCTGTCAAATTTTGATTCTAAGTGCCAAATACCACCCAAAATTGTGTTCTAATTCAGTAGAGGTGACTCTTTTAAGTGAGGATACAATTTTATTGAAACAATACATTTATGAATGTATCTGAGCACAATGCAGTATTTTTCTTTGTCCAAGAATTGCAGACTTACTATTTATTGTATCTCTTGTTGGACAACACTCGTAACAGAAATGTCAGATCTTCATTAACATTTGCACTTTATCACAAAAGGAAAGCAAACAATTGAAATGAAGATTAAGAAAGCACAAACGGACAACTTTAATTCAGCAGAAATTAATGAGGCACAGTGGCGAATCAACGATTTTGGTCTGAGGGGGCTGAGCTTGTAGAATATTCCTACTTCAGACTGATATCTATAAAAATAAATAAATATTAAGTTTTTGGATGCCCCGAGCCATGCTTGTTTATGCACTGTTCAGAAGACACACAAAATCATTGACCTGATTAAAAAACAATAAATAAAACTACTCATATCAGGAAGTTTTCCTCTTGCTCTGGGGGACGGCTACAGCCCCATAGCTTCCCTTACCCACGATTCGCCACTCACGAAGCAAGAGTTAGGTATCTAACGATGTTAACATTTCCGTCACTTTTTAAAAAGACCGAGGGTGCCACAACTCTACACTCAACTCAATCAATTCATCATTGACGTCTCTGAGTCACTCATGACACTGATAGCGGATGATTCAAATGCATACACTTGATGTGCGCCCATGAGGTGTCGTACTTGTCTGGAAAGTGATTCATGTAAAACTAGCTTTAATTTTTTTCGCAAGCTCTGGGACATTATCCGGTAGGAATAATTTGAAGCATATAAACATTTATAGTGTTTCTTCCAAGCTATATGTAGCATTTTCCTATGACTTTTTCCCCATGTTTCTTTTGTGTTAGTATTACACCAAAAACTAAGATGGAAGGCTTCCGAATTTTTGATCATGTATCCACCTTAGTGCCACTCTACACAAGGAGGAGGGACAACCAGACGGTACCCTGTATCTCATACGTACTGAATTTTAATAAACAAACTGTTCGCTGTTCTTACAGTTACTACAACAGTGAACAAACGACTTTTGTGTACTTGCTGTGGTGTCTGTAACAAGGAACCCGCAAGTCGAATGCAACATTAACTTGTGACTTGTACCCTCAAATATTACCGAGATACTACAATAATATTTCTGTGTATTGATGGGCCGCTACCCTTCAAACATTCTACGTTTCATTGAACATAGGACTTTTATCTGATGGCTACTTATTACTTCTTTACACTGCCCTAGTTGTACGCCAATCACAAGCTCAGTCGAATGGAATGGCAGTTTCTAGTAAACACTCGAAAAACCCGTTTATGTAGCTCTGATACAACCAGTCATGCATTTCCATACCGAAACGCCTCTATACAATTCTGACACAGACGAAATAGTCTTCCACTTTTTTTCTAATTTTCATCAGTGTCTGTAAATCGCTGGTCAGTGTATAACGTGAAGCATTAAACACATAGCCAACATAATTGCTCACTATTCATAAAAAATGGGTTTTTGTATCTCTAAATAATTCTACCTCACCCAAAAGTACTATAGTAAGCGTCAGACTGATACATTATTCCCAGCATAATGAAATATTTGTGAATAACCACACTATTCTAGAAATGATCACTTACCACCATGCCACTCCTGCATACGAAACAGTTTGTACTTGCAAACTGCAACATTGATTCAGTCCTTTGACAAATACATTAGGCTCAACATTCGGATCTTCTTTATATACTAGGTGTTTCAGCACAGCAATTACTAACTTTCAACAGAGACAAGGTACACCCAGTTGAAGGGTAATCATATAGCAATGTATGTTCCGAGACATTTTCCTGCCTCAATACTGACGACACAAAACACAAGAAAGGAAGGACATCAACAGGTATGTTATACTTAGTATAGCAGAAACCACAAAATAGACAATCACCATTATAAAGAAAGACATTCGAAAATATGACGCCGATCCATGGTGTTTCTTCCCCACATCGTACTGACCACGCTTTGCTATGTGATTTTCCATCGTCTAGCTAGCTGTATGCTTTCTCTCCTAAAATGTTGTTATGGCAGTGCTGGAATGCCCTGATTATATAATAAAGTGGGCATTAATCATAACAGTAGAGTTGTGTTCCTGTGCAAACTTCACTTATTTTAAATATATGTGACTGAATGAAGTAAACAGGTAACTCTTCTAAACAGATATTTTCATGCCAAATTAGGATGACGGTTCAGCAGTCTACTAAAACTGCTGTTATCTTACGGTACAGTATCCGGAAACAAAAGTACAGGAATTTAATTTTCATATAGATCTTTAGTTTCTTACCAGAAACTACTAAATAATCAAGACTACTGTCTAACCAAATCATCCAGAAAGGGCTCTCTAGTTCTGGATTAGCTGAAACTGATATAATGAGTCTGTAGACTTCAAGCCACAGCTAAGCGAAGTGGCACAGCAGTAACACACTGGACCCACATTTGGGAGGACGGCAACTGAAACCCATCTCAAACCATCCTGATTTAGGCTTTCTGTGATTCCCTAAAGTCACTCCAGAGAAATGACGCGATGGTTCCTTTCAAATGGATTGGCCGCTTTCCTTCCTGACAAAAACTACCCAAGCATGTGTTCTGTAAGTCGACAGGGCAGTAACCATCTTCCTTCCTTCTTGATCCACAGGTCTTTGTGATGAGGCTGTCAACAGTGGTGATCTCAACCATTGCATTTCCATGTGGGTCTTAGCTGTTATGACAAATTTGTTGTGCCAAGTATGTCACAATAAGTTAGCACATGTGAAGTACCAGTACTAAATGACAAAAGTACAACTTGTACCCATGCACCACCTCATTACGAAGCTAGTCTCTGACTAGAGTGTGCTTCCTGCTACCTGTTCACCTCATTGAAATTTGTTCAGGATGTTGTGAACAAATAGTAGAATATTTTTATTTCTAGTGTACTTCTCAAGCAGAACCTCAAATGTAACTGAATCTGAATCATTGTTAAGATATTTTTGTACTAAAGTTTCTAAAAACTATAATAAGCTTTAATAAAAGTTAGATGAAAAATCCATTCGCAGAACACTTCCAATAGTTGGCCTTATCAGGCACAATATACACAACCTATGAGAACCCCAAATGAAACATAACTTTATCCACAGTTTTTTTTTTTTTTCAAAAAATGACATATTGTGTCGTTTGACAAAGCACTTAATATTTATGAACAAGACTTGAAACGTCCACTCCCCTACCCCAAAAGTCCTATTACTGTGATAAGCGCATGTCTCGTGTTGTCTGTCTAATGCAATATAAAACGTAGCCTACATGCATTGCTAATAGAGGAGGAAATTTATTGATATGGTACAAGTTTTATATCAAATTGCTCGGTTCAGGTTAACAAACCCTGATGACAATGACAGCCGTCCTATAATTCTGAATTGCTCAAATATTCATCTCCTCTGATTACAAATTACAGCTCATTCAATGGATCTTTCAATCTGGGATGACAAATGTTGAGGTAAATACAATGAATAAGACTGGAAATCTCTACAAGAGGACTCATTTCCCTTTATGGTGTAAAAAAAAGATAGTGGAGTTTGGAAATCTCTCACTTGCTCAAATTGCATATTGCCTTTATCAATATGAATGATTATTTTCCGACTCTTTTGTGAGAGGTGTATTGAAAATATAAGTATTCATAAGAACAAAGATTTTTCTTGATGGTATGTACAAGAAAATAAGATACAGTAACATTAGCAAAACTTTTTATTGAAGATTGTTGTTAATCACATTAGAAAAAATTTCTTAGAGAAATAGTAAATGATTTGCTGGACTCAGAAATGAAGAAGGAGAACGATAGATCTATGCTAAAGTAAATGTGCTGTTGCATTTACCATTGCTTTTATTAATAGTTTGCCAGTGGCAGCTGCATTCCGTTTCTTGTTGACAGAATAGTAAGAGTATTATGGATTGAAATTCTAAACTTAGTTGCATGTTGCACAAATATTTTTGACATTTATAGTAATTATAACCTGTGTTGAAGAAGGCAAAGAATTATGTAGGATTTATATAAATGAAAGATTGCTTGCTCATGAACATTTTGTGTCTTTAATTTACGACACATGTTGTTTTCTTTTCCAAGAAGTTGAATGAGAAATAAATATTTAACATGTCTTCATTGTTTTTAAGTATAAAGCACACATAAGGAAATCAACATGCTCAAAAATAAAAATGGAAGAACAATGTAATAAATTTGATAATTCCATTTCCTGCCATTTAGTGGTTTATGATAAAAATGCGTAGTTATTTACTGATATTTAATTGACTGGCTCTTAAGCAGCAATATAATATAATTCTTCAGTGAGTGTCTACGTATATCTTTTATGGGCCATTGCAGTTTTACACAAACTCCTGATAGTTGCAATAAACATTAAAATAGCATCTTTGTAGAGACTACTGTAAATGGCATCACCAAAAACTGTATAATCATAGATCATATAAGCACCATATCATAAATTAATGAAACAGTACCTTTAGGTTAGCCCGAAGTTTCGAGAAATGGTTTATGTACATTTGTATGTCCTATCAAATTATCTATGTTTAGAAAATTATTAGTCTGAAGTTTACTACAAAAGAATTTTTGAAAAATTCACAGGTTTACCAGTACTAGTGTTTGTACAATGGTCATATACCAATATATTTGCCCTCAAAATTAACATGTTAAAATTTCATTCTTTACTGAGAAAAATTAATTTCATTTGTCTTTGGTTCTGTTCCTATGCACTAAATTACTAATTAGTATTAAGTGTTTTGATCATTCTTAATCACTGTATTATACAATGGTAATATTAAATCTTTCCCACTGTTACATTGGTTATATGTGATAAAGAATCAGAGAAGCCTATGTATAATCAGTATAATGGCTATTCTCATGACAAAGATAAAAATGTATGTGATATAGTACATATTATTTCCTAATGTGATGTAATATCACCAGAGTACACCAGTGTGAAGTTTTGCATAAATTCTTTGTGTGTAATTTGAAGGTGAAATTAGAATATTCTACTAAGATCATTCACAATGACACTTTCAACACGTTGACTGCTGTGATGACGTCAGAGGTGCGCCTGTTTCAAAAGAAACCCATTAAGATGTGTTTGTGGCGAGCTGAAATGATTTATTTGCTTTCTCTTCATAACCAATCGAATAAAAAATAGCAGTACTGACACCTTTTTCTTAGAAGATACTATACATCTTAATTCTCTTAAATAACAGTTTTGTAACTAACGTGAAGAAGACAGAAATTTTCACTTGCACAGAGGGATATTCAACAGTCTTCTTTCTCTGTACCAACCACTAAAGAAAAGGTGAAATAATTCTGTTTCGCAAGCACACTCAAATACCTGTCATGCTTCAGGTAAAATTTTCATATAGTGACAGTTTTGTAAATTATGAAAACAAATTTCATAAGCCTTATAACTGCAACTTTTAATGCAGTAATATTGTGAAAATGTTTAAACAGGAGCATACTGCTGTGATTGGTTGTGTGGCCATCTTCTGCAGCAGCTGTTAAAAGTAACTGTATTAGGTTTCCCATCTGAAGCTAATTACAATTATGACAATTTTTCCACATCAGATGCATTTTATTTTTTATTTACAAATCATCTTTGGAGGTTGCAGTGAATGCCGTTTCTTTTCACACCACTGCTGTTTCTTCCATCTTGTTGACTGGGGTTCGTATGTAAATTTTTGTTTGCATTCAGCGAATTTTGCATATTATTTCTCTCGTTGTTTTACGTTTTATTTGTTTTCACTTCACTTTTTCCAAATTGAATCTAGTTTTCACATCACTACCAATGTGCTTTTTATTTCACCACTGTATCAGTATTTCCAGATTGTAACACAAGTATGCATCAAAAACTGACAGGAAACCTATTATAGTTAATAAGGAGCATATTGTTTAATTTATTTTGGTTTCTATCTTGATCTGATTTATTGATGGTCAATATAGTTTTTCTTTAAATAAATGTAATATATTTACACAATATCATGACTTTTTAAATGTGCTGTTTCTGTCACACTATGATGTAATACATGTCAAACTTTTCTAAACTCATTGGATGAATTTTCTACATATAATACTTTTTATTTTTTTCATGCAAAATATGAAATTGTTACCAATACTGAGTTTATCAATTTCTGCATTTTTTACCAAGCATATAATGTAACATAAGACCACTTGCTCACTAACATGGTATTTTCCATAAAAATCATTGCCAGGTAAATTTTAAACTGACCTAGGACTAGGAATGCTCAAGACTGCCAAACATTAGGTATACAACATTATAAGAAATAGCATAGTTATTTGTACAATTTTTTATAAGATGTGTAGTAAAAGTGTGTGTATGTGTGTCATTATCAACAGTATTACAATTACAGTTACTTTCCATAGCCTTTGTTTGATATAGAATTTCCAGTGCTTGATTATAGGTATTATATTTAAAGCTTTAAAACGAATGTATAATACATTTACTTAAGAGATGCTGATAACCCACCCACTTTTTCTCTCAACCTTCTCATAATGAACTATCACAAATCATTTTACCAGTCAATATTAAAATGAACCCTGTGTAAAAGAATATATATGAATGTTTCCTGAAATTTATAACAATTAATACTAATGATTTTAAATAAAATTTTAATACATAAACTAAAAAAACTGTCTAGAGGCACAATTATATGATTTAATAAAAGTCTCTGAGAGCAATTTCTTTCTTATCTTTTATTTCACAATCGATAAAGTACTTTTACAATATATTACAGGGAAAGTTCCTGAACATTTATGTGAACATACTTGAACCAATCTGGATGCAATGATTTCCTTTTCAGTGTTCTCCCACCTAACTGTGTCACATGCCTGGCTTCTCACTTACAGCTTATAATTACATCCCCCAAAAAAAAGTGATAGATGTGAATTTTTGTGATTTCCCAGCAGATCTGCCCAGAACATGACTAGGATCTGTCATGTAAGCAGATCACACTGAATATAACCAACAACACTTCTTTGAGGCAACTGCTCATCATCGTTTGGTGGTTCCTGCCGGTCTGTCTACCTATTTATTGATATAGACCTTGTGATATGAAGTTTACACATGGTAAGATGTTGGACAAGGTATGTTAATATATAGTGGCCTATGGCATTTTAATACATAGGAATGTTGTTGGTAAGTAGCAACCGTTTGAAAATTTGCTTCTTACCAGTATTACCACCCCCCTCCCCCCCAGCCCCCGGTCAGCGAACACTTGATTTCTCAGAAAACGATAGTTAGATTTAGACTATGTGAAATAGCAACAGATCTAAAAACCATATATCAAAGTAACTGTGCCTGCTGCGGTGGCCGAGGGGACTGCGGCACTTCAGTCATGGTCTCCACGGCCACTACGGTCAAGGGTTCGAATCCCCACTCGGGCATGGATATTTCTGCCGTCCTTAGTTGTAGCTAGTTCATAAGTAGTTTGTAAGTTTAGGGACTGATGACGCCGTAGTTAAGTCCCATAAACTCTATAAACATTTGAATTTGAAAGTAACTGTTAATTAAAATTTTAATTATCAGGTGTTTACTGTTGTTTAAGTGTTCACATTAGTTGTGTATCAGATCATGATTATTCCTAGTAAAACAAAGAGAGTACTGAATAAAGGTTTTTTTATAAATACCAGTTAACATGAGTCATTAAGTTAGAGAATAAAAGTAACGTAATGCATCCCTAGATTGTCAAAAATTGTTTGCTCACCTTCCCGTCATTATCCAAAATTGTTTGTTTTGCCAAAAATTATGTGCTAAACTTTAATTAGTATACATCTCACACTGAGGCAAATGACATTCATCAGAAATTTTTCCAAGAGGCTGCAAGATTTTAAACATGCCAGTTTGTATACAGCTGATTCTCTGAGTTTCAAAATGTATCATACCCAGAACTAAGAATGACTAGAAGTATACTAAACATAGTGAATGTCAAACAACTAAGAGTTTCAGTTCTGTATTTATAAGATAGATTAATTTGACACTTAAAATTTTTACTTAATATTGTTTAACAAAAAGCATTTGTAAAATAATGAAAAATATACCAAGAAAGGTGTGTCTATCCAATAGCATATTAAAACAAAATACAAACTGTAACTTTCAGTCAGTTAATGTTCTACTAGTTATAAAAACAATTATCTGATAAGCTGAAAACTTTAAGAGAAAACATGTATCAGTTCTTCTGATCACCAAAGAAACAATGTACGTTTATTAGTCTTATTATTTAGGAGAACATAAATGGATTAAAACATAATCGTAATCTGGAAAATAACAGTCATTAGTGTCATTGATAAGCATGGCAGTCAATGGACCAGCACAATAATATGTAAAATAACTCAGACACTAAATTACAGCACAGCAGGGTTATGTGATTTTTACCTTTGCTTCATTCCATATTATATCGGCAACGTCATCCCCTACTTCTCATGGGCAAGCCTTTGAGACGTACTAGGATTCCTGCATTCACTACATCTACCATGAAGCTCCTTAACCCAGGCACCATGTATCCTGTAGGGTTGTCCATAAATGTGTAAGAGTACGAGGCGGTGGAGATCTCTTCTGAACAGCACGTTGCAAGGAATCGCATATAGGCTCAATAATGTTGATGTCTTGGGAGGTTGGTGGTCAGTGGAGGTGTTTAAACTCAGAAGAATGTTCCTGGAGCCACTCTGTAGTTATTCAGGACGTGTGGGGTGTCGTATTGTGGATGCAGGTGATCAGCCAGGATGCGTACGTACGTGTTACCTGCCAGAGTCGCATCTACACATATCAGGAGTCCCATATCACTCCAGATGCACACGCTTCACACCATTACAGTCTCCACCAGCTTGAAACGTCCCCTGCTGACATGGAAGGTCCATGGATTCACGAGGTTGTCACCATCGGACCAGGCAACATGTTTCCATTCATCTACAGTGCAACGTCGGTGTTGACAGGCCCAGGAAATGCGTATAGCTTCGTGTCAAACAGTCATCAAGGATTACAGGACTAGGCCTTCGGCTCCAAAAGCCCATATCGATGATGTTTCGATGAATGGTTCGCACGGTCACACATGACGATGGCCCAGTAATGAAATCCGCAGTAATGTGCGGAAGGTTCCACTTCTGTCACGTTGAACTATTCTCTTCAGTAGTCGATAGTACGTTCTTGCAGGATCTTTTCCCGCCCACAACGATGTCAGATACTTGGTGTTTTACCGGATTTCCGATATTCAGGGAGCACTCGTGAAATGGTATTACGGGAAAATCCCCATCTCTTCGCTACTTCGAAGATGCTACGTCCCATCTCTCGTGCACCGACTGGAACATCACGTTCAAACCCATGTAAAAAGTGATAACCTGACATGGTAGCAGCAGTTATCGACCTATCGCATGCGCTAGACACCTGTTGCCTTACATAGGCGATGCCTACCGCAGCGCCGTCCTCTACATACTTCTGTGTATACTACACTACTTTCTAAGCCGGATCTCACGTCACAATAGGTGCCGCCAGGCAGATCAGAACGTACTGTTCCCACCCTTGCCCTGTATTCTGCCCTTTTATCTCTCTTCCTCATCCACTGTGAAGATACGAGTTGGGGCTTAGGGGGCAGAGGTGACAGCGGTCACGTATTCCTAAGTTATACCTGCGTAACTGTATGAATGTATGCATCCTCCTCTTCATATGAAGGTTATGACTGAAAATTCAAGCTGCGTAAATGCGATTGTCTTTTCTAAGTCCTGACTACGACTCAGGAATGTATTTATCACTACGTTTACATACGACACATCTTCCTATTATAAATATGAGTGCATTTTAAATGTTATATGCAAAGGTTGGCAGTATGTATATGGAAAAAAAGAGTGTTTTGTTTCATGTGCTGGCAGTGGTGAAGTCGGAGGGAGAAGGGAAACTATTTCTTGTGTCAAAAACAAGTCTCTGGTAGTGCTGAATTTAAAACAAATAGGGATCGCAAAGTCAGTAATTGTTAGAATCGAAGACTCTGACAGTGATCGGGGTCGTACGTTGGTTATTGTAATGGCTACTTCATCGGGAGTAGAAAAGAAAAAGAAATACTGTTGAGCGATTAACGATGTCTGGAAAAGTTTGTATGACTGGTTCATTAAGAAAAGTTAGTTTGAAACAGAATTTAGACAATGTTGTCAGAGTGTTTCAGTTAAGTTCGAGGGAATCGCTGCATTCAATAAACAATTCAACTAAACATCAGCGTAATTATGAACAGAGAAACCAAAGGGGCCGCGGCGGAGTGGCCGAGCGCATTGAGGCGCTATGCTCCGATGCGCGAGATCGTTCCCCGTCGGGGATTCAAATCCCCCCTGGGGTATGGACATTTGTGTCATCTTTAGTATAAGGTAGTTTATAAGGTACTTTATAAGTAGTTTGTAACTTTAGGGACTGATGACCACGCAGTTAACTCCTATAAGCTTAATAACCTTTGAACTTTTGAAACAAAGAGCTGTCATATGTCGGCGGGCCAGTCGGCCTCTACTAGCCGGCATAACCACAAACTCTGCTGGCATGCAAATTGCTTACCTCAAATGGCGCTACTCCATATTACAGTTTTGCCTCCAGACAGACGAGGGGTGTTCAAATGAAACGGTAGGATATAACTGAAGTTTTTATTCAAAAATAACCTCCAGAAGCCTGAGCACAACTATGCCGCTGTTCAGTGAGCCGAAGGATTCCCTGTGGCTGTGGCAAGAGCCAGTCTTCTACTGTGTCCTTCAGTTCGTCGTCTGAGTTGAAGAGCTTCCCTTTGAGCATTCTTCTTTTTAGTGTACCAAACAGATAAAAGTCACAGGCCGACGTGTCCGGGCTGTAGAGCGGCTGCTCAAGCTGCTCCCACTTGAACTTGGCCGGTACACTTCCTGTGTCTCTGGAAACGTGTTGAAGCAGAATCACTCCCGTGAGCAGCCCAGGCCGTTTGCTCTTGATGGACTTACATGGCCTACGAAATCTCACAGTATACATCACTGTTAATTGTTTTTCCGTGCTCGAGGGCGTCGAAAATTACGGTGAGCATCACCTTGCTTGCTGAGGGCACAGCCTTAGGGGGAGGTGATGACGTCTGCTGCGCGACCCTATCGAGGGTAAGTCAATTATTATCCGCAAAGTAGTTATAAAAAATTGTAATAAAATACGAAACTTACAAGACCATCATGTTTCGACATAGTCTCCTTGTTTTTCAATGCACTTCGTCCACCGCTCTACAAGCTTCCTTATGCCCTCATAAAAGAAGGTTTTCGGTTGAGCTGCGAGCCAGGAATGCATCGCTTCCTTCACTGTTTCGTCCGAGTCAAATCGACGGCCCCTTAATGCCCGTTTGAGTGTACCAAACAAGTGATAGTCAGAAGGGGCAAGATCGGGACTATATGGAGGATGATCCAGTACTTCGAATTTTAGTTTCTGGAGCGTTTCAGCAGTGTGGACAGCAGTATGCGGACGGGCATTGTCGTGCAACAACACAACACCTTCTGACAGCAATCCTCGGCGTTTGCTTCGAATTGCAGGCTTTAGCCTGTCAGTAAGCATCTCACTGTAACGTACACCGTTTATTGTTGTGCCTCTTTCACCATAATATTCCAGTACAGGACCTCGTGCATCCCAAAAAACCGTAAGCATCAGTTTTCCTGCGGACGATTGGGTCTTGAACTTTTTCTTGCACGGCGAATTTGGATGTTTCCATTCTATACTCTGCCGTTTACTCTCCGGCTCGTAATGATGGATCCGTCTTTCGTCACCAGTATTGATTCTGTTTAAGAAGTTGTCCCCTTCGTTACCATAGCGATCAATTTTTTTTTTTTTTTTTTTTTTTTTTTTTTTTTTTTTTTTTTTTTTTTTTTTTTTTTTTTGCAGTTGTCGAGGCGCGTTTTCTTATGCAACTTTGTGAGTTGTTTTGGGACCCATCTTGCACAAACTTTACGAAACCCAAGTCTGTTGTGAATAATTTCGTAGGCAGAACCATGACTACTTTGAAGTCGATGAGCTACTTCATCAATAGTAAATCGTCTGTCTAAGAGAAACATTTCACGTGATTGCTCAATGGTTTCTTCATTTGTGGCGGCTCCTTCATCGTGCTTAAGACTCGTGTGACCATTTCGGAATTTTTCAATCCACTCGTACACACTTCCTTGTGGCAAAACACTGCTCCCGTACTGTACTAAAAGTCTTCTATGAATTTCGGCCCCTGATACACCTTCCGCCCACAAAAAACGTATCACTGAACGTTGCTCTTCTTTGGTGCAAATAGACAGCGGAGCGACCACGATTAACAGCACGGCAGCGACAACGAAACTAACGCAGCAGCTTGAAAATTGCAGAGATATAACAACAAATAAACAAAGCATTCGTCACCAACGTAAAACGACAGTACTCCCAGCATAAACAAAAATATAACTAAACGGCGGATAATAATTGACTTACCCTCGTATGTCGCAACACGTTATCCCAAAGCGGCATATTCTAATTTCAACAGGTTTGGTTGTTAAGACGCTTCGTACGTTTTCCTTTGAACACCCCTCGTAAGATTCGATTTTCCCGGAGAACAAACATCGCGTACGGGTAGGCAACATGGCATAAAACTAGTCAACTGATTGGCCCTAGCAGCCTTTATAGGACGTCACCGCAGTCAGTGCGCCTCCAGTACCGTTCCCGGATGCTATTACGCCGATTCTTAGCTACCGACTGCCGCTATGCCTTCTGACTTCGACGTTTCCTCTCCCACTTGAACTTGGTTAGTACACTTTCTGTGACCTGGAGACGTGTGGACGCGCTTTACCATGAAGCAGAACCACTGCCTCCGTGCGCAGCCCAAGCCGTTTGCTCTTGATGGACTTGTGTAGGCTGCGGTCACTGTTAATGGTCCTTTCGTGCTCTAGGAAATCGATGAGCATCGCATCTCGGAAGTCGAAAGAGACGGTGAGCATCGCCTTGCCTGCTGACGGCACAGCCTTGAATTGTTTAGGGGGAGGTGACGACGCATGCTACGCGTCCATAGATGTCGCACTACGTTATTCCAAAGTGGCATACTCAAGTTTCAACCTGTTTGGTTGTTAAGATGTTTCGTACCTTTTCTTTTGAACACACCTCATAGTATTTACTACATTAACTAAAAATGAAATATTGTTTAAAGTTAAATGTTTAATAAGACACTATAAACTGAGTGAAACTGATCATAGATTTATCGAGTGACAGTCGAACGGGGTGTATTAAAGAGCGAGAGGACGTGTGTTGTGTGGTTAATGGTGTCGTGAAAAGAACGAGTCGGTGCTAGTAACGTCCAACTGACAAATTTTATTGCTGTTGCTTTCCATAACGGACTAAGGAAATGTTTGTTGTGGAGAGACGGGTTCGACTGCCAAACCGCCAACTAAATTGTGGTGTAATTTCGACCTGATTACGTTTTAGCAGTGGTTATGAAACAGAACTGTACTCTCTATTACTGTACCGTGTTTACAATAATTCAGAACTTCCGTGTACATGTACATCGTAACGACTGTCGAATATTGATTAGTAACGGTACTAACGGCGCGTTCAGACTTTAATGAGAAAGCGACAATTCCCAGCAATAGTGGAGGATTCGCACTCGTGAATATTCTAATGTAATTGAAAATACTCTTTATTTCACGATCGAAACATTTTAGAGCTGTTTTACAGCCAGTGTTATCCTTATTGTAGGTGTTAGAGAGTTTATGAATGTCAAAATGGATGGCTAAATCAATTGCAAACCAAACGGGTTATTAGAGAAACCTTTCGAGCTGCTCCATCTGTGAGGTTAGTAGCTCTACTGGCCGTAATATTATGGTTTTATTGTACGAACAGGTATGATAACAAATTTAGGCATACAAACAACTTTCCTGTTTTATGTTAAAAATGACTGGAAAAAGGAAAACAAAACATCACTTTTACAGCACAGCTTAGCATGTTTTTCTCGCAGCGATCAGAATAGAAATGCTTTTTATAAGATGTTTATATTTTCTTGAGAGTTTTTAAATTGAAAACGTAGTAACTGTAATACGATCATACTTTAATGATAGAAATTCCATATGAAATAAAATTAACAATTGTAATACAAAAGTTTCGAATGTCTGTGTTGTCTGTGTTGCTTTCATTGTAACGCTTGTTGATGAACGACATTTTTTATCTTTCTGTCCAGAGACAAAATGAACAGTGCAGATGGTTTACTAACTCTCGAACACGCCACATAAAACTACCCATGTGAGAAACACGGCGATTCAAGTTTTATTCCACAAACTTTCAACGACTGTTCATGCGCTATATTAATCGTCATTGCGAATGCAACACGAAGGGGAAACCGGGCACGCTTAAATTGCAACGGCAAGTCGGTCAGTATCAGAACATCCTATCCTTTGAACTTATCAGTGATTATCGTTTTTTCAATCACATTGTTCATCAGCTTCTTCACACTTCACAGAGAGTCTTGTTCCACTGCATAGTTTCGGTTGGCTTAGATTGCGTAACATGATTATCACAGAGCCGACCTTGAGTTGCAAATCGTGCGATGGCATTTCTAGCATATCCAATGAATTCAGGAATTCTATTGGATAATTGACGACTTCAACGGGGTTGGTAATGAAATTCATCGAAGTAAATGAGTGCAACTAGCCAGCGATGTGGCTTTGCTCTGCCAAAATGGCTTGTACACTCAACCAAAAATGGATTTTGTAATTGGCAGCAATATTCGTCTGTTTCTTTCTTGACCTGTACGTGAATAATAAACTTTTATTAGAAATCTTATTTTAAGCACGATTAATAACATTGCTACATACCGATAAAATTTTATAATACGCGACATAAGCATGGTATAGCTA
The DNA here is from genome assembly GCA_026315105.1 of Locusta migratoria. Classification (NCBI taxonomy): domain Eukaryota; kingdom Metazoa; phylum Arthropoda; class Insecta; order Orthoptera; family Acrididae; genus Locusta; species Locusta migratoria. The sequence goes on from CM048744.1 coordinate 363,177,278, forward strand.
TGTTGGCAACAGCTGTTGGATCGCGGAAATGAAGCGGACCAATTATGGCAAAGCTTGAGATAGCCACTGAAAGTTTGGATGCGACAGTTGTTTTCTCTTCATAGTAAACAATATTATTTTGATGATCCGCATAATAATTTAGTTTCAAACACATTAAACTTACTGAGGAAGATGATGTTTTTCATGTATTCTCAGCATAGATAACACCATTTCCCTTTATTGTAACCTCCTTGTGTTTGTTCGCTGCGACACAGCGTATTTGGTCGCTAGGCGAGTAGCGAATGAATACGCTGATCTTTGGAGAATCTAGAAAATGATCCAAGCTGCAAGCATGTTTTCAGTTTTCTCAAATTTTGATATTTTCCGGTAGCTTATCTAAAATATTTCTTTCATACAAACCTTTTCCTGAGAATTACGAACAAGAATAAAGAAAAAATAGAATAAAGAACAAAGAAAAGATCAGGCAAATCACTGAAACCATTCTCAAGTAATGCGCTTTCATACAAGTGACAATTCATTTTAATTAAAATAAATTTAGGAGACAACCTGAGTAGCTCTCTTAGACGGTTCGCGGATGATGCTGTCATTTATCGATTAGTAAAATCACCATAAGATCAAAAGCAACTGATAAGATATCTCTACGGTACAAAAATTGTCAACTGGCCCTAATAATGATGTGTGAAGTCATCAGTGGTGGTGCGTCCTGTGTGTTCACTGGTTCAGTGAACCCCTGGAAAAGGCTCGCCGTGAAAAATAATAAGGAAATAAATAAAATAAAGTGTTTTTAAACTATCATTATTCGTTTAGTTCTTCTATCAGATCATTTTATATGCACATTCAAGAGAAACGTTTTACGTTGCGGAGACAGCACGTATACGAGTAGTAGTGCGCCCACTTAAATATAGGCAATAGTCGCCGCAGAGTTGCAATGCGCATGCGCGGCTGAGGTTCAAATTCTCTTCTGAACCCCCTGGAGGCAGCACATAGTCGCTCCCGCAGCAGCGAGGGGCGAGGAGAAACGGCGCTTTTAAGATTGATGTTAGAGCTGTTACAGACACTAGTTCTTGCCTACTCGAGCTCTGGTTGTAACGCACGAATGTTCCCGAAACAAAACAATGGAGCTACTGCGCACCTCACCTTGCACAAGTGCAAATCCTCTATGAAGGCAACGTCCCCCCTTCCTTTTTGTTTTTGGCGCATTGAAGATTCATCAGAAAAACGTCATATTTCCTAAAATATCTTATAATTATAAATTAAAGACGCATCAACTGTAAGATCCAACCATGAATAATAATGAAGTCACTACTCTTCACCTAGGAATGACCGTGTCGTTAGTGACATCTGCGCTGTCGGAGATAGTGAGTTCGAAACCGTCTGCCAGCAATTAGTTTTAACCAATCTTCCTTGTAACAGATGCGGTACAGGAACAATAATGATTTTTATATTGTTACTTGCCTCGGACGTTTCCGCAATGTGTCGCGATTTTGAGGGTAAATAATATTTATACTCTTTGTTGTAACAAATATTTAACTATTTGAAAAGATGAGGGGTAGAGCAGCCTTTGCGCTTGAATAATGGTAGGAGGTAATGCTGCTTACAGTGTCACATTACCCGAAGGTAGCTTGTCTCTTCATCCTAACAGATTCATTTTGTTAATCAATTAACCAGTGACGTAGCCAGGATATTGTCAATGGGGGGGAGGGGGGTCCGAATGGTTAAAGAGAAATTTACAAGGCTAATTTTTTCATTTATTCTAAAAACCAACTTAGGCTAACATATTTGTTTATATTTTACGCACATAGTTTACGTTTGTAAGACCTGCAATTTTATACACAAAATTGAGGGAAACATTTTTTAAGAATTGTTTCAATATACGCCACCAGAACTTTCAGTTGTTATTCCAAACGAAGTCAGATTATCACAATGATAATCACACAGTGTTTCTTTATATTTGAACACTGGCAACGACACGGTTGCATATCACCAAGCTCGCTGCCTGTCAGTCACGACTGTAGTAGCTCGGTGTTTCGCAAAATCAGCATTAATTTTTGCATCGGTATAAATACCTTGCATATTGATTTAGGAAGCGTAAGTCTATAATTTTATTTCCAAGATTATTGGTTCTTTTACTCTTATTGGCATTGCAACGTATCCATCCTCTTGATAAAATATTACTCTTAAACCTAACTTATGATATAGGCCTACTGAAATATTGCCACTCCCAATAACAGACTCCACTGTTGTAAAGAGATAAATAAGCTGTTATAGTAGTACGTATTTTAACCTACCATAACGCTAGAGGACAAATGAAAGTCGGTTTTTCTCTTTTTTCTTGTTATGAACTTACTCATAATTGGAAACTTATCTTAACAGCACAAAAGAAACAAACGGCAGCGGCAGCATTCCACTGTAGTACTTAACATAGCAATATTGGAGTAAGGCCAACAATGGACAACGGCTAAAGGAGGACTGGACCACAGCCGATGTTTTTATCGCTGTATCGATAATGAAAATCTATAGATGGCTTTATTGACTGTCGATAGTGCGTATCCCTGATAACAACCTCATTCAGTTTCACTACACGGTAGCTAGGTCGTGTCTTATTTCATTTAGTCCCTTCAGACGTTCGAGTCCACCACATCGACCATGGGTGTGTGTGTGTGTGTGTGTGTGTGTGTGTGTGTGTGTGTGTGTGCGTGTGTGTGTTGTCGTTAGCATGATAGGTGATAGATGATAGGGGGGGGTGAGGTCTGGAGCCTCAGGACCTCCCCCCCCCCCCCCCTTTTGGCTACGTCCTTGAATTAATAGTGTAATCAGTTACATACTGTGTTTTAGTGTTCATGTTCATATTCATATGTTCTTGATGTTTATTATCAACGAAACATGAACAGCGCCCAGTATCTTTTAGAAAGAAATTACTCAACTTTAAGTTTGGAAGAAAAGAGTGCAATAAAGAAGCTTGGTAGGCAGACGCTTCAAAAAGGGCAAACCAGAGCGCTTTTTTTTCCTGGCACCACTTGCAGAGGTGCGGAAAATTGCTCTTTGGACGTCGAGCAGGAAGGGGGGCGGCACTGAAAGAAGTGAACTCCCAGTCATCTGAAGCACCATCCATATGAGCACTAAAAGAAAGCCATTAAACTTCAGTTGCATGATAAATCAGTCAAAACTACAGGCCGTAATTCAACTAAATACCCAGGAATGATAATTAAGAAAAACTTAAATTGGAAAGAATACACTGGAAGTATCATAGGGAAGGCGAACCAAAGACTGTATCATTGGAAGAAAATGCAACAGTAGGCCTACTACTAAAGAAACTTACACTACCCTTGTGCATCCTAGTTTGGAGTATTGTGCACATTTCGGGGGTCTCGCCAAGTGGGACTAATGGAGGATAAGAGCAAGTTCAGAAAGGCCAGCTCGTTTTGTATCATGATATAGGGGAGAGAGTGTCATGAAACTGATGCACAAGTTGGGGTGGAAATTATTAAAAGAAAGGCGTTATTCATTGTGGCGAAATTTAGTTTCAAAATTTCTTTCACCAACTTTCTCTTTTAAATGCGAACATATTTTGTTAATAGCCTACGGTACATACCAACATAGTGGAGACAAGATCATCATAATAAAATTAGAGAAATCAGATCAAAAAGAAAAAGATTTAGATGTTCCTTTTCCCCTGTACGCTATTAGAGAATGGAACAGTAGAGATACATCATAAAAGAGGTTCACTGAACTCTCTGCCTTGCACTTAAATGTGATCTGCAGAGCATTTTTGTAGATTTACATGAAGATTTGAATTCTGGAGAATAAATCTGAAATTGCAGGTATGAAAACTAAATGTATAAATACTCATTCAATTAATTACCGAAATTCTCTACTGAGATGTGAAAATAATGTTCAAAAGAGATTGAGTGGCTGACCAGTAGTTTCCATAGTTTGGTACTGCCAATAGAACACACAAAAAAAGACACAAATGGCAGTGAAACTAAATCTTACCACTAGCTTTCGGAAATTTATATTATCTTTGTCAGGCAGGAGAAGAGGGAAGAAAATGGGGACTCCCAACATCATCCCAGCTGAATCCCATGCCATCCGAGAGCTGAGCGCAGAATGTTTCATTATCTTTCTCACATTGTAGTTGGGCTCCACAACTGTAGTACTTGATCGAGAGGAGTATGTATCAACTCTCAGGCACCTATACCAACTAACCTGTTCCTTATGACCCCATTCCCTCAGTCCAAGTTGAACTACATAAAATCCTAAAAACATTAGCTCCCTCACAAGTTCTCAGCACTCTCTCCACTGAACCATGCACCCCCCCCCCTCTTCTACCTACTGCCTAAAATTTATAAAGAAAAACATCCTGGCTGCCCCATCGTAGCAGGTTTCAAAGTCCCAACAGAACGCATCTCAACCCTGGTAGACCAACTCCTCCAAACCCACAACCTCCCATCCTACATCAAGGACACAAATCACTGTCTGGAAGGCCTCAAATTCATTCCCATGCCTCTTCCATGTTAGAGCTTCCTCATCACCATAGATGCCACATCCCTCTACACCAACATCCCCCACACCCATGGTCTTTCTGCCCTTGAACACTCCCAATGCCCACCCGAAAGCCTCCCAGGAACGAATTCCTTGTCACACTTACCAATTTTCTCATCAATCACAATTACTTCATCTTTCAGGACCAGACCTAAAACCAAATCGGGGGACAGCTTTGTGAACCAGGATGGCCCCTTCCTATGCCAACCTTTTCATGGGCTGCATGGAAGAAGAGTTCCTTAAGACACAGCAGTTGAACCCCTGGCTTCGTTTAGATCCATAGATGACATCTTTGTGGTCTTGGCTTATAGTGAAGAAACTCTTCTGAGCTTCCTTGAAGACCTCAATTCCTTCTCTAACCTGGAATTCACCTAGTCCTTCTCCAGAACCAAAGCCATTTTACCAGATGTTGATCTTCATCTTGTTAAGTCTCAAATCCACACTTCAGTCCATATTAAACCCACAAATAAAGAATACCTCCACTTTGATAACTGCTATCCCTTCCATATCAAACAATCCCTTCCCTACAGCTTAGGAATCTGAGGCAAATGTGTATGCTCCACTGATGAATCCCTCACTACCTACAGCAACAACATGTCTAATGTTTTCCTCTCCGACAATTGTCCTACAGACCCTGTCTGCAGGCATATCTCCCAAGCAGTCCATTCCTCTCCTTCCAATAACAATATTCCTAACGCCAGATCACTTAGTAGCACCTCCTCAGTCACCCAGTACCATTCTGACCTGGAATGTCTTAACAAATTATTCCATCAGGGCTGTGACTTTCTCAAGTAATACCCTGAAATGTGATCATCCTTCCAAAGTATCCTCCCCATACCACCTAGAATAGCTTTTCACTGTCCTCCCAACCACCACAATATACTTGTCAAATCTTACAACATCCCAAAAACACCCACCATACCTAATGGTTTCTAGTCCTGTAGCTGACCCTGCTGAAAAACCTCTCCCATGCATCCTCCCAAAACCACCTACTTCAGCCCCACCACAGAAAACTTACAGAAATCCAGGCAGGGCCACATATGAAACAACACATGTCATTTACCAACTGATGTATTCACTTCGCAGCCTTTTATGTTGGTATGACCACCAATAAATTAAATGCATTGTAAGGTCACAAAAGGACTGTTCGCCAGAGGTACAATCAATATCATGTAGCAGAGCATGGTACTAGGACCTTCACATGTGTTACACCATGCAAGCCATCGGGATTCTCACACCTATCACCAGTCCCTCAGAGATTATATTAGATTAGTACTTGTTCCATAGATCATGTATATGACACTTCGACTGATAACCTTTGTCGTTTAGTCCCTTTTCAAAATAAAACCAACCTATGACACTTCGTAATGATGTGGAATGTGTCAGTTTAATGAAAGGTGTCTTTACAAATTATTACGTTGTACTAAATGTTATATGACAATTCTTTATTTTTTTCAGATTTACTCATTTATATCTAAAAATTCATCTATTGTGTAGAAGAAGTTGCCGTTCAGAAATTCTTTTAATTTATTTTTAAATGCTAGTTGGCTATCTGTCAGGCTTTTGATGCTGTTTGGTAGGTGACCAAAGACTTTTGTGGCAATGAAATTCACTCCTTTCTGTGCCAAAGCTAGATTTAACCTTGAATAGTGAAGATCATTCTTTCTTCTAGTGTTGTAGTTGCAATTACCCTAATAGCATAAGTAGCTGAACTCAAACATTTCAGCAGATCTTCAATGTGTTTTTTCACGTTCAACCCCCCATCAATGAATCCACCTAAAATTTTTGAATATTCTACCTTTGCTACATATTTCTGATCAGTCTATATTTGTTAATGGTGTCATTCCATTTACTGTATGGAACTGTATCTACTGTGTTTTATCAAACTTTAATGATAGTCCATTTGCTGAGAACCACTTAATGATTTTCTGAAAGACGTTGTTTACAATTTCTTCAGTTAGTTCTTGTCTGTCAGATGTGATACCTATACTTGTATCATCACCAAGAAGAACCAGCTCTGCATCTTTATAAATATAGAATGGCAAGTCATTAATGTATATTAAGAACAGCTAAGGGCCCAAGACCGAACCTTGTCACACCCCATTTATATTGTTTCCCAGTTTGAGGAATCAGCTGTTTTTTTGCATATTGTGTGAATTACTTATGTCAGCTTTCTGCACTCTTCCTGTTAGGTATGATTTAAACCATTTGTCCACTGTCCCATTCATACCACAATACTTTAGTTTGTCTAGAAGAATTCCATGATTTACACAATCAAAGGCCTTGGAGAGATCACAAAAAAATTCCAACAGGTGACGTGTGGCTACAGAGATGGGATATTGCCCTCCAATCATCCTCTACTCCCACCATCCTCGTGGTCTAAACTATTGTTAACCTCTCCGTCATCCAGATCCCACTTATTCATTGGTCATTTCTCATTCTCCCTTGAGTGTGCGTGTGTTTGTTTGTTTCTAATCTACCCTTAATTTTAATTTTTGTCAACTCTCCCACCCCTCTACCTCTGCTGACACTTCACACTGTTCAGTTCATTTCTTGATCTATACACTTTGGTTTGCATTGAGCCTTTCCCTTCTGTATGTAAGCTAGAGTTGAGTCTGATAGATTTCCAAACATTTGAATTTTTTTATAAATACATATACTGATTTAAATAATTGATTACAATTTTATATATTTGTGATTAATCTTATTTTTCACTATATTATCAATCAACTATTATTTCCTTTCCTACAAAAATAGTATGCCTTAAACTAATAAATGCACATAATTTTTTTAAATAAATGCATACCTTCTTCTTCATAATAGTGAATATAAAAACAAAAAACATGCAAATTTGTAAGAATGTGGGTAAAATACCGTTAGATAAATACTTAATGGTAAGCTTCATAATTTCTCTTCCAAAATACTGTGACCTTATTTATAAATAAAATCACTACCTGAAGGTAATAAAATCTGCCTGGGAAATGAGGCAATCAACTACCGTATTTGCTCGATTGCCGCACTTTTTTCCCCAAATTTTGGCGTACAAAATTGTGGTGCGGCCTATAATCGAGATTCAATCCTCCTCCCCCCCCCCCCCACCCCACCCCCAACCACTCGTTTTCCCAAAGTTGTTAGTTTCAAAAATTACACGCTCACTTTTATTTTGGTCTGAGAAACGTAATAAACTAGATAATTTTCAAAAATGCTACAGTAACAGTTTCGCATAACTGCATATACGTGTTTGTACATGTTCACGGAAACGGCGCGGGAATTCGTGGAAGTCGATATTTAGATAGAAATCGATTTTTTTTTTAAATAAGTCCGCGCGGCCTTAAATCAAAGTAATACGTAACAGACACTTCCTAAGCACACAAATGATTTTAATTTGATGTAGTCAATGAAGCTAGTCTTCGCGATGTAAGTTTAGTGTGTGTCGCGATAGATTTTATCGTGACGTTTACGTTGGTACGGTAACGCCTAGCGTGAGCGATGATGGGAGGTTAAGATAGCGGAACAACTGATATGTGTAGCTAATGCTGATGATGAGTTCTAATGCGTTTTAAAATAACGTCTTTTATTACGACCAGATTCACTAGTTTCACATTCATTGGGGGTTATTTCCATGAAACGATGTATATGGAACTCGGGGCTATTTTGCAGCCTTACAACTGAATCATTTTTGTTGTAACAGCAAAACCACAGTTCCTGTTTTGAATTATAAAGTCAAGCAAACATGGGTATACCATATATTTCCGCAGATAAGACGATGGCTGAATCATTAAAAAAGGGCCCCAAAAACCTAGGTCATCTTATCTGACGGTACAGAAAAAAATTAGATTGAAATTTAGTTTGAAACTGGTAATTTCGCAAATGTATTGCATAGCGCGGCTTCGACCTCCAAACGATATATATCGAAGTGGTTAAGTATCGAAACGATACGTATCTAACAGGCGAATGTTATGATTTTTATGAATATGTTGTGATTTTGAAGGATGTGGTTAGGCAGGTATCTAAAAGTACAGCATTTTTATGCGTAATTTACAATAAAGCTTACACTCGAAGTAGGTCGGCCTGAAATGATATATATCGGACGTACAACTGTAAATCTATTTAGTGTTTTTGACCGTAAATTCGGCCGCTACGCGCCCTCAGTTCGGAGAAAATTATTGCGTTTCGAAACTTACCGATTCTATTTATATCGTTTAGAGGTCGAAGCAGCGCTATGCAGCACATCTGCGATATTATCTTGATGAAATTTACTTTCGGAGCTATACGCAACAATTGCGGCTTCCTTCGAAATCCTTTATCTTCTGTTCTCGGGCAATTTCGTGTGTTTTCACCCACATAATATGTGCATCTGCGCGACTACAGGTCGTCTCTGCGAAAGAATTTTTTGTTTTTTAAGCTTCGCGGTGTTAAAAAGAACATGCTTCTACACTACAACGTAGCACAACACACACGAAAGTTCAAAAGCAGGCCGCAAACACTGCAACAAAGGGTGAAATCCAAGTGTGCCAATCACGAAAACTACTTTTGGCGGCTTCTAACGGCATTTTTCGGAACTTCCTGAAGCTTTTTCTCCCAATCTATGTCGAAGGCGTATTTTTAGATCCCGAAAACCGGGAAAAAGTGCAGCATGCTTTCGGGTAAATACGGTAACTTGGGGGGTCGTCTTATAGGCCAGATACATGCTTAAACTATAAAATCCTGATGCAAAGTTGTACCTCGTCTTATCTGCGGAAATATACGGTATTTACATTTTAGCCCTTGAAATGCACGACGACTCTTCGAACATTTTAGTAGTTTATCCTCACTTACACACCAGCGTCGTACTTTTTTTCGTCAGCGTCAAATTTACGTCGAACTTCCCGTTTTCCATGTCCGTTACTGTGACTAGGCAACCTGAAGCTTACATTCGACAGTGTAACTCGTATGTTCGTTTCCCGCTACAAACGTACAAGCTAAAACATCGTCACACACATACACATACACGCACACACACACACACACACACCGAAAAAAACTTATTTTCGCAGCACACGCCTATCCTTTATAAAATACTTGAAGCGCCCGGAAACACGCCTTGGTTCAGCGTCCCCGCACTTGGGGCGCCCGGATCGGCCTGTTGTCTCGTTATCTTATTCGTTGATTTACAATTTTGCATATTTGTTTTGAGTTTATTGAAAAGAGAACATTATTTCGTTAACATTTAGTTTCTGATTATGAAAAAATTTCGATTATACAAAAAATAAATAAAATAAAAATTAAAAATCCTGTGGCCTATACTCGAGATTTTTTTTCCTATAATCTTGTGTCAAAAGTTTAGGTGCGGTCTATATTCGCACGCGGCCTATATTCGCGCAAATATGATATTACCTGGATAACATTTAAAATATGAACATACCACAATACCTACCCCAACATAGACTACATATACAAACATACACTCATCGGTACATTTATATATGAAAAAGTACATGAAATTCTTACACTGTGAGAAATTATGGAAAACCAACTACTTATGGAACTATTGTGTAAGTAAGAAGCCATTTGGATAACGCGATAGAAACATCGTTCCATCATATTACCAGCTATATCTACATAGAAATTTAAGTGTTTGTTACTACATTTAAATTTTCCATCCAAAAGACTTAAAATTGTGGAAAGTTGTTTGGTGTAAACTGAAAGACTGGCTAACAAATTTATACCCAATCATTCCAGGCCCCTTTTTAAAATTGGCAATATATTGAGTGAAAACTGAATGGTAGTTTTTAAAAGATTAAACTTCCAAACATAAATTAGACCAGGATTTGGCAAAAGTACTGAGTGGACGATGTATTCTTTGCAGCCTGAGCCTGGCCGTAGCTCACTGATCTTGCCAGGTTGAGCAAGCTGGCCCATTGTCACCGTCAGGTGGCCGGCCTGAGGCAGGCTGGCAGCCGTGTGGCGGGCTGACCACCAGGTATGGGCCAGCTCACCTGTGGCAGGCTAGCAGGTTGCCATGTATGGCTCTCTGTATGGATACTGATGATGGTGTCCTCTCAGCAAAATGCAGTCGTAAAATATTATGTAACTCTGGACGAGGTCTAATCAGGAGAATGCAGCTATCATGGAAAAATAGGGGGGGGGGGATTCTACAAATTTGATCATGGTCTGTTCTATCCCTTAATCCGTTAGCTAAGTTAGAAAATTTGAAAATAGATATGGATGGGTTAAAGTTAGATATGGTAAATAGTAGTGAAGTTTGTTGACAGAATGCACAGGCTTATAAATATAAAATCAGTTGCAGTTAACAAAAGAGTAGTGTAATAATGAATAAGAAAAGGGATGCAGATGAGCTACTGTGAACAGCATAATGAATACAATATCTTAGCTGAGTTAGACACACAGTCAGCACCCACCACAATAGTATAATTTCATATGCCAACTAATTATGTATGATGAAAGAAGTTTTCAGATAGGGGAGAAGAAAACTTGATAGTGATGTGACACTGGAATTCAGACGTAGGAACAGTAAAAGAAGGAAAAATAGTAGGTGAATATTGATGAGAGAAAAGAAATAAAAGAGGAAGTTGCTTGGTAGAATTTTTCATAGTGTAAAATTTTGCATTATGCAAAATTTAACCCTCACAAATACTTGCTTCAATAAGCATCATGCAAGAATGTTGAATATGTGTAAGAGGCAAGAAGGCACAAGAAGAGACCAGATTGAGTTTATAATGGTAAGACATAGATCTTAGAACCAGGTTTGAAACTGTAAGACATACGAAACTGCAAAGGTAGAAAAGTAAGGAGACTCAACCTGGATAAATTGAAGGAAGCTGAGGTTGTTGAGAGTTTCAGAGGGATCATTACGCAATGACTGACTGATTGTGGGGAAAATAATACAATAGAAGGAAGAATGAGTAGCTTTGAGAGAAGAAATATTGAAAGCTGCAGAGGGTCAAATAGCCAGAAAAGGCCTATTAGAAATCCTTAGATAACACAGGAAATACTGAATTTATTTTTGGAAAGGAAGAGAGGAAGGAATTGTTGTGCCTTACTGAAAGGACAAAATATAAACATTCACAAAATGAAGCAGGCAAATTGGAGTACAAATAGCTTAAAAATAAGTGCGGCCGGAAGTGTAAAGGGGTTAAGCAGGAGTGGCTAGAAGACAAAAGACAGTCTATAGCGTATTCATAACTAGCGGAAAGGTCGATGCCACCTATATAAAAATAAAAGTGATGCTTTGGAAAGGATAAGCAGCTGTATTAATATTAAGATCCGAGTTACAAAACCAGTGCTAAGCAAAGAAGGGAAAGCTGAAATGTGGAAGGAGTATATAAAGGGGCTATAAAACAGACGTGAAAGCAGTATTGTAGTAAGAGAAGATGAAGTTGGTGAAGATGAGCTAGGAGATACAATACTGTGGCACGAATTTGGCAGAGCACTAAAAGATGTAAGTCAAAACAAGGCTACTGGTGCAGACGACATTAAAGAAGAATGTGACAATCACACTTACAAAGATAGTAGGCACAGACATGTGTTAAAGTTACAGAACCATCATTTAAATAATTCTGGTTGCAAATGTTTGGAATTAATGTTTGTTATTATGAGTTTTTCAATTATTTTATTACTTGTTATCATTTGAACAATCATCATACAAAATTGACTAATACATTAGAAAGACACTATTATGCAACATATTTCAATATTATGCATATTACTTTTAAAGCTTTTCCTTCTTCTTTTAGTATGGAGGGTTGTTATTACGAGTTTCCTCAATTATTGTATTCCTTGTTATAATTTGAACAATCATCCAAACCTGACAAATAAATTAGAAAGACAATATTATGCAACAAATTTCAATTGTGCATATTACTTTTAAAGTTTTTTTCTTCTTCTTTTAATATCGAGGGTCTTATAACACTAATAAATATGATGGAGAGAGTTGTAAATAGTTACCTTGCAACAATCTATGTCTATTCTGTACAAACTATGCTGTTGCTGTTTTTTTAATGAAATGCCTAAAATTTTGTAGTACTCACTTTAAAAGTCACCCACTTGCAATTGTCACTATTTAATAAGTCTACACACACCAAAAAGCATTATGAAATAATGTAACAATAGTCAACAGGACAACATAGATCACAAAACCAAGAACTTCATTTTAGAGTTCTTTGTTCTGTTTGTATAATTAATTAAAGCCTCTGTTTGGCACCTATTATCACCTCTTCATGATAAATATAAGTCTATAACTAAGCAACACTTTGGGTCTCTAAATAAATTGTGCACAATATGTCCACAGTGCTCCATCAAATGCATATTCTGATACTTTACATATTAATAACATAAATAGTAATTATCACATGGCCTCACAAAGCATAAATTATTTTACAATAGTCATGGAAATAAATAACCAGCCACAACAATTTACATTGTTAATACATTGTATTTTAACAATAAGAATGAGCTAAATGTCACCAAGAGAACATTCTGAACAAATGTTTTGCTTATTCCACCTAAAGGAGGAATGTAATCATTGCAGCTACATTCAGGTCAAATGATCATGAAAAAATTAGAGTAGATTAAATTTCATAAATATAACAGATTATGTAAAGTACGTCAAATGCTTTTAAATATCTCCATGATTTTTATAATGCAAAGTGGACACATTATTCTGTAGAGACAGGAAGAACTTAATATCTACATACAATACTATTGATTAAATAAGAGTTTAAATACTGTATCATATAAGTGTTACAGTCTTGATGAAAGAAGTCCTTTTTGTTGTTTGTACATCTTTGATACAGTATTTTATTAAAGAGATTACACATTTTCATGATAAAGAGGAATGATGTGAATACTATGGCAAGAATTAATGCAGTTATAATGGTAAGTGACAAGATTTTTATAACTCTCAATACATGTAATTGGCATGAGGTAATACTATAATCACATTTCCAGCATATAAGTAAAACTCGGTGGGTGAGACCTTCCTGGCAATGGTGGAAAATATGAGGTGCATGTATATTCACATAAAAAGTATATATGAAACACTCTTTTAACTTTTAAAAAAAATAGGGCAACAAAATCTACAGACTTAAATCTCATAAATCTTTGCTATCATTGTAAAGTGCAACAAACACAAAATTTCTTTACTGAATGAAATGCAGGACTGTAAATACACACATATTAAAAAACATATATATGTATGTCATATTCGAAAAGACTACAAAAAATATTATCTCAGTGGACTCACATATCTTAGAAGTTACTCAATATTTCTTTATTCAGGCTTAAATGCAAATTATTTAAAAATATTGAATACTATGGTTTATTTTCAACAGTACATTTATTGTGCTACAAATATGAAATGAATACTAGTCTCTTCATATTTTTAAAAGATGAAGATTTGAAAAAAAAGTTTGATTTCTCAATTTTCATTATAACTTAGACCCTACATGATAAAATATTAGAGTAAGATGTTGAAATGTAAGATATTTATCAGTAAAAAATGGAACTTCTGCAGATATGTAGCAAAATTATAATTTATCTATAATTCTGATTTCTCTCTCATTTAAAGTGTTTGTTTATTAACAGGAATATTTTATATTAAACTGATAGACAAAATATAACAGTGAGTCCATCTAAGTTAATATTATAAAATGTAGCCCTGTACATCTACTGTCATTATAAGTCTTATGCTGTTTTAACACAGACACTAAGGAGAGTGGTTATGTCAGCAGTCAAGTGGTCGGCACTGAACTCCTACTTCAGTGCACATGCATTCCAGACATGGACCTGAGAGTTCAGAAATAATACGACCAACACGATACATTCGCCCATAGATATTGCAACCAGCCAGTTTCAATAAACCTGAGGCAGCACCTGGGTCTGCAGACAGCAGTTGTGTCTGGTCTGTTGTTGTCATTGATCCATTTGGTAAAGTTGATAACACATCTTTGTTTTCTTCATTATTTTCTCTTTTGTGAGTACTAGAGTCAGAAATGAAAAGAGTCGACATATCTGTTAAGTTGCCCACATGCTGTGTATTATTAATATTCACAGTATGTATATTACTGTGGTTTTTGCTTATTGTAAACATTAATGGAGACTTTGAAGTATTATCTGTGCTCAGTGATGTCTTTGTTGAAACAGTAGGTGAATCGACAGGAAATAGGAACTGCAAGACACTGTCAAATAAGTGAGATGAATCATCTTCATCATTGGTTACTGTATCATTATTTGTGCTGTTGTTAACTGAATCAGGACTTGTTGACAGAAATGGCAGCTTTTCAGTTGTAATGTTGTTTGTTGGACTTGATGTTATATGCTGCTCTGACAATTTATCAGTTGCAGTAGTATCACTGGTAATAATTGGCATTGGAGTAGTGGATGTGCGCAGATCAAGTAACATCATATCACCAATGAGAGCTGGAAGATCAGGTGCTGGTTCTGTACGAATAACATCACGAAATGGGTCAGGTGTCACGACACCAGATGCCACAGTAACTGGCTTCCGTGTCACTGCTGGTATAATATTTGGTTTTAGAGGAGGTGCAGGTAGTTGTGGTATGTCTACAGCTGTTGTTGGTGAATCCAAATCACCTGCAAATATTAAAAGAAAGTTTATAGAGTGGGGCAACAAAATTCAAGAGATTTTTCATACTCTTACAGTCTTACTCTACTACAGCAAACACACATTTTCTTCTCTATTAGTAAACAACCAAAATAATTAAAATGTGGGTAAGTGTGTAATAGCATAAATATAATTACAAATAGTGACTCCTTCAGCATCAAATTAATAACTTTATGAATGAAAAGACTGCACACTTCAGAATATATCTGTTTAGAATCCACAAGTCCTTGTGGTTAAAATTTATAATTGTATAGTGTAAAACTGCAAGAGTACTTTAGAGGCACAAACGATTTGCAGAGAAAATAATCAAACATGAGAAAAATACATAATAAATAAGAAAGAGGATGAGTTCAAAAGCTGCTTTACGATCCAGACCATCTGGATTCCCCTTCCACCTTCACCAGATTTTCTTAAATGTGCAGTTTGCAGTCTCGAAGTTATCCTGGTCTAACCTATGGTAACCTACTGTACCTAGACTACCCACCCAACAGTTCCCACCCTCTCTAACCTACATCTCCTACCAATTCATGTATCTTTCTGAAATGTCTGCAACTTTTTCCTCTTCTTTGCTCTTCCCCCTTTCATTCCTCTCCCTCCCCACCCCCACTGCATTCTAAAGCTGCATATCACATTCTGTTCGCCTTATCTAACACACACATTCTCCCACCCCATTCTGAATTACACTCACAAGTGAAACAATGTTGAGGTGCACAGCTGAAGACAGCAATAATATGTGCATGAGTTGTGCCTAGGTAAATGTATGAATTTGTTTTATCTGATGAAAGCTGTGGCTAAAAGCTGTAGTTGAATGTGGATATTAATGTGTTTTCTCTGTGTCTGTCTCAGCACATGTGGCGTCTGTTCCGAATGAACAGACGTCACTTCTGACCCTGCGGTTGTTATTCTTTCATATTCACAGAATATATGACATCAACTGTGAATGGGCAAAGCTGAAAATGTGTACCCAGCCGAGATTCAGACCTGGGTCTCCTGTTTTCTAGGCAGTTGCTTTGACTGCTACACCAATGTGTACACAGGGATCACCGCACCCAAGCATGCCTCCCATCAGATACAAAATCCTAGCCTTAGCCTGCCCAAAGTACTCATACCCGCAGTTTTGAAACTAATTTTCATAAGAGAAAGGGCCCCAAACTTGCTCACCCCTCCCCACATGTATATATATAATATTCTGGCGACGGGCATTGATCCTTCTGTTAGTGGGGAGAACTGGGCAAGTTTGGTGTCCTTACTCTTATGGGAATTAGTTTCAAAACTACCAACACCGTTGATTTCACTTCCCTCTATAGTAACACCCTCGACGCATACAGCCATGCTGGTATGAACACTGTTTTTTTAAAAGCAAATGACTGCAGATGTACAACATCTAGCTGATCATAATGGCCGATTACATCTTCATTCACAGTTACTTTTTCTTTGTAAGAATCACCCACAATGAAATCCTTGGCATGGAAAACCCACACAGCAACATCCTAAGCTAAACTATTCATGGGCTGTCTGAAGGAATCCGTCATAACTACCATTAATCTTAAGCCCCCATAACTGTTCCAGGTTCACTGGTAAGCTCTTTGTGATGTGGACTTATAGTGAGGACACTGTATCAACAGTTATTTAAAGGCTTAACACCTTCCACCCAATTCATTGCACCTCGTCATCGCCAACCAAACAAGCCATATTCCTTTATGCTGATGCCTACATCAATACTTCCACCCATATGAAATCTACCAACTAACCAACCATACCTCCAAATCACCAAGCGAGCTGGTGCAATGTATAGCTGACTGGATACACATCCAGGAGGATGGCAGTTCAAATTTGATGCCAGCCACCAAGATTTGATTTTCAGGGATTTGCCTTAATCACTCTAGCCAAATGCCACAATAATTCCTTTGAAAGGGAATCCTTAACAAAATAATTCTGGCTTGTGCCCCATCTCTAAAAACTGCACTCTTGAAGGGGCTTGAAACCTTCAACTTTCTTCCTTTGTTCTTAATATAACGTCTACTGCCACCTATTCCAAAACAAGAAGTTTCTTCCATACAGCATAGACACACGGGTTCATGACATCTTTACCAATTAATAATACCTCTTGAGTTGTGCAAAGGGTTTCTCGATGGCCTTCATAGACCAAAATTACCCTCCCAGGCTTGTATAAAAAGAGATCTCTAATGCCTTGTCTTTCCTGTCTACATCTTACTACATCTATGTAAACACTACAAATGACATTGAAATGCATGGCAGAGGGTTCATCAAGTCACTTTTATGATAGATCTCTACTGTTCCATTCTCTAATAGTATTCAGGAAAAACAAACACCTTAATCTTTCCGTTTTTGATCTTATTTCTCTTATTTTGTTATGATGATCATGCCTCCCTATGTAGGTGTATGCTAACAAAATATATTCACATTCAGAAGACAAATTTGATGAAAGAAATTTCACAAATAAATCTTTCTGAAATGAATAACTTCTTTCTTTCATTTTTTTTAAATGGTTTCCACCCCAACTCATGCATCATATGAATGCCACTCTCTCCATTATATTACAATAATACAAAACGAGTTGCCTAACTCTGTGTCCTCTGTCTGTCTCACTTGATGGGGATCCCATAATGTGCAGCAATTGTCCAAAATAGGGTGCACAAGTATAGTGTATGTAGTTTCTTTAATAGAACTGTTGCGTCTTCTAAGAGTTCTGCCAATGAAACATCACCTTTGACTTGCCTCCTTATGCTGTTTTCTGTGTTCTCACCTATTAACGTTGTTCACAATTATTATTCCTAGGTATTTAGTTGAATTTACAGCCTTTAGATTTGACTGATTTATAGTGTAATGAAGTTTAATGGATTCTTTTGTAACTGGTGTCATGTAAGACAGCGCTTCTGCTCATAGAGGCAGAGTGATAAGGGAAGCATGGAGGGAAAGAGCTACTGACGACCGCCAACAGTGCGTAGCTTGCGGGAGCCTCCAGAAGAAACACTGCATAACTCATGGTCAGCCATGTGCCTACATTATTGGCTATCATTGTGGTAATGGAGGGGATAGACAGAATGGCTCACAACTGAGCCGCCTTCATACATGATGCCGACTATAGTACTCATATGGATGACTTCACACAGTTGCACAGCTGTGGCAATATTCTGTAAGTTCCCAATCTGATTAGAAGCCTTCCAGAGATATCTAAATCTAGAATCAAATTGAGATCATTTGTAGAAAGTGCTTATCACTTCATGTGAGTAGAGAGCTAGCTGTGTTTCACAAGAACAATACTTTCGTATTGACTATGGGTCAATAGGTCTATCTTTTTGAGACAGTTCATAATGTTTGAGCAAAGTATATGTTCTAAAATCCTGCTGCAAACTGACAACAATGATATAGACCTGTAATTTTGTGGATCACTCCTCTTGTCTTTCCTTAATATTTGAGTGACCTATGTAACTTTCCAGTATCTGATGAGCGAGCAGTTGTGTATAATAGCTAGGTAGGGAGCTATTGCTTCAGCATACTCTGAAAGGAACCTAATTGGTATATAACATGGATCAGGATACTTGTTTTTGTTAAGTGTTTTGAGTTGCTTTAATACTCCAGGGATATCTACTTCTAGATGACATATGCTGGCAGCTATTATTGATTCAAATTCTGGAGTATTTTCTTCATCTTCTTTGGTGAAGGAATTTCAGAAAACTATGTTTACCAATTCTGCTTTAGCAGAACTACAACCACTAACATCAGCATTGCTGTCATGTAGTAAGATATTGCTTGTGTTTTTATGCTTATATACTTTCCATAAGACCAGGTTTTCTTCGGATTTTCTACCAGAGTACACGACAGGGTTTCGTTGTGGAACTTATTTTAAGCTTCTCACATTGAACTGTCAACTGCCATCTCCCACATATTCACCATCTGGCCACAGAAGAGCATTCCTGTCATGACCCAGTACCACTCAGGACTGGAGTAAGTGAATCACATTCTCTACCTGTGTTTGAACTACCGTACCTCTCATCCTGCCCAGAAGTGAGGACTATCTTACCAGCTATCCTCCACCTGTGCAGAGGTTTTCCATCACCTACCAAACCTATGTAACATCCTTGTCTATCCCTAGTCCACCACTATTCCCAACCTCTTGCCTCATGGCTCAAACCCCTGCAAAGAGCTAGAGGCAGGACGTGTACCATACACCTTTCCACCAACTTACTCCAGCACTCTCACAGGCAACTCCTATTCTATCAAAGGTATGGTCATCTGTGGAAGGAATTGTGTTTTACAAACTATATGAGAACCACAGTGGTGCTTTCTATGCAATCTTGTCAACTAATAAGTTTTCTCTTACATTAAACTGCCAAGATCACTTATGTTGAAACAATTTATTTCATTCATAACAAGTTTCAGCAGAACTAGCTGTCATCTTCTAATGATCTCAACAATGTACTGCTAGCTGGCAGCGACTTATATGCTGCTCTTAAAGCCCAGAGCTATACATAGATTTTACTAGACAAAAAAGTGTGTAATAAAATGTAGCTCATAAAACAAGAATTTAAAATATGGTAATGGAGACAATATTGGAGACATTTCAAAATCAAGTCAGCCAACTTGAAAACACAAATGGTTTAAATTTTAAAATGAGCAAAAATGTACTGAGATGAAATGAGAAGACAGTGCAATCGCTTTTGTTTTGCTGCATCCAGTGAGCACAATGTTAAAATACATTTACACTCAACAATAACACCGGCAATGCACAGTCATTCAAACAGTGAGGAGGTGAGGAGAAGGTTCTTCAGGAAGAGTGGGGGGGGGGGCATGGGATGAGGGCTGTGGGGGTAGGAAGAGTTGGGGAGAGGAAGTGGGTGTGGGGACTATTTGGAAGGGGATGGTGGATGGGAGGGGGTAGGGAAGAGGGAGCACCTATATAAAGGGGAAGTGGGAGGCATCAAATTTGATAGGATGGGTAAGTGTCAAGGTGCATAACATTATCTGGGAGGGGGAGGTGATGGAAATTGCCGTGGGATAAGGTGTGGAGGACATGCAGACTGGGGTGGACACAACAGTGGAGGCAAAGCAGAAGCCTGGGGCCAGTAAGGAGTGGGCATACCAGAGGGTTATGTGAGTCTAGTTTGCAGTTGATATACATAACTTGTGAAGATGTTTGAGGAACAGGTGGGGAAAGGGGGCCAATTTGTAAAGGATTCGCATGGGGGTTGTAAGTCGGATATGGTAAGCGAGGCAGAGTGCATAACACTCAACGATCTGGAGAGTTTTGTAGAAGGAATAGGAGGAGGCGGTAGGTGGAGAAACAACAGAGGATGGGATGCAGTAGGTGTACAAGATGGTAGGTTCCATGTCTGGCCGGAGAGGAGTTTGAGGAGACGGAGTATGTTGTGGACTTTCTCATGGATACTTTTAGGTGGGGGTCCAGAAAGGAAGCAATCGAGGGTGAGGCCAAGATATTTGAGGCTTGTGATGGATAAGATGGTCATAGAAAGTGAGGTAGAGGTCACGGAACTGGAAGGAAGGGGTGGGATAATCTATGAATATGCCATCAGAGTGGTAGAAGGTATAAAAATTCAAATTCAAATGTTTGTAAAGCTTATGGGACTTAACTACAGGGTCATCAGTCCCTAAACTTACAAATTACTTATGAACTACTTACGAACTAGGACGGCACAAATATCCATGCCCGAGGGGGATTCCAACCACCGACCGTAGTGGCCGTGCAGACCGTGACTGGAGCGCTTCAGTCTCCTCGGCCACCGCGGCCGGCTAGAAGGTATAGGAGTGTGAGTTATAGAAGGTGAAGTAGGGGGGGGGGAGGCTATCAGAATGGGAAGGAGGTGACAAGATGAAAGTGATTGCTCCGAATGGTGTAGGTTTGGAGTTTAATTGGAGATTGGCATGCTGTACATGGTCATAGGCTTTTTCGATATCAATTAAGACAGACAGTGAATCTATGGGAGTTAAGCAGGAGTTAGAGGAGGTGAGTGAGGTGAAGGAGTTGGTCATTGGCAGATGAGGAAGGTCGGAAACCACATTGGGAGAGGGGAATTAGCTGGTGTTGATGGAGATGCTGGTGAGTACGAAAAGGTAGGATAGTTTCCAGAACCTTACTGAACACCAAGGTGAGGACAATTGGGGTGTGTTTGGCTTGGGTAACATAAGGATGTGCAATGTTTTCCACAGGTAAAGGAAAAATGTGCTGTACAGGATGACATTACACAGGGAGGCAAGAATGATGTGGAAAGAGAGAGGACAGCCACGAAGGTGGCTATAGGTAAGGCAGTCATGACCAGGAGTAATGTTGCATTTAGAGCATAGTGTTTTCTATTTGCCAAGGGAAGTAATAGGAATATTGATATCAGTAGGATGTGAGCCAGGTATTGAAAGCCAGGGGTGAGCAGGGGAGCAGAGGTATCGGTACACATGTGGACGTCATGGAAGCGGGAGTAATCAACTTTGAGCTTATCAGGGATGGAAAAGGATTTGGATAAGTAGGAGGTGAAATGGTTGGCCATACTGCCTTTGTCGGAAAAAGTATGGTCGTGATGGAGTGAACGGGTATGTGGGGAAGAGGTAATTACCAGTTAGGCAGTAGAAGGCATTCCCGTACTTCGAGGAGTGTATAGGGAGTTGGGTATTAAGTCGGGTGAATGTGTGGCACCATTTCTGGTGTTTTTCAATGGTCAGAAGCTTTTAGATATGTTGTTTAAGTTATCAGTGATGTTTTAGTAGGTCCTGGTCATGGGTACAGAGGAAGGAATGGTAGAAGTGATGGGACTCTTGAAGGAAGCATGAATGTGATTGTGCAATCTGATTTTTTTTTTTTTTTTTTTAAGTTTCTTTGGGACAAAGTCTAAATTCTTGAGAGTCTTCCTGTTATATCTGTCATTATGTCATCTACATGGTGAGCAGTAATTTATCATTTTCATAATTCTGTTGTTATTCCAGCTTGAACTTTTGTTCCATTTTATGAACTGTATAATCCGGTTTTTAATTACTTTTAAATTTAACAATGATACGATTGAATAATTATGCCTCCCCCCACAGACTATTCATTACAGATGAGTGAAACAACTACATAAACTCTGAGGTTACTGTTAATGTTGTCTCCCATGCCATTAATTCAGGCCCATTTACTGAGGACTAAAGTAAGATGGTGCAGACTGGACTTCTACAAGGCATGTGAATTTCCTTCTGCATCTGTCTACGATTATCAGTCCAAGGTAACTTTCTGCATCCTCCCTACCAAGAAATCTACAACACTATCTCACATTTTTTGAACAAGTTAATGGTTCCAAGACCAGAGAATTTTTGATCTGGTATCAGCTGAAAGCTATCTACATAAAATACTCAACATTATAAAAAAGTATGTATCTGTTTACCATCTATACTTACAACTGATTTAAAGTACTTAGGGTGATTTGGCTGTACAGAGTCCTGTTGTTTCTCATTCTGCACAATGTGTTAATCATGGTGGCAATATGACACACATTAATGACATTGGTTATGGTAAAGGATAGTTTTCGTCACTGTATAGTAACATTACATTAAACAATCCTAGAACAGTGTGAGGAATGAAAACCGTGTACTTAAAAGTCTGTGGCTACAAGCCTTACATTATACTATGCCTTTACACCTATATATTATACTATACATTTATTTAAGAGAGAGATTGAAGATTTGTATTTTGAATACTAACCACAAAGTACCCTAGGGCAACACGTGTTAAGATCCAGATGAGTTGCTGTGGGTGTAGTACGGCAGCCTGGTGGAGGAGGAGGACATGCTGCTGCTGGTGAGAGCTGACACAGAATTTCACCAAAATAGCAAGCGCATGTAGAACATCTGGTCCCACCAGGTACAACTGCTCCATGACGGTACTCGTGGCCATCCGACAGGCATCTTTCTGTAACATTAAACATCTATTTTACAAAGTAATAGAAGAAAATAATTCACAGAAGTCATAACTTTGGAATCATGTATTTTACCATAATAAAATTGGAATGAGTGTAAAGCTATTGGTAAAAATTAACTGTAACATATTTTATGTGATCTTCATAGACTTTCGTGCAGCACATAGGTTTCATGAAATTATTGGTAAAGTGAAACCTGGTAATATCAAATAACTGAGTATGTAATTTCTGCTTTTGTGTACCAACGATAACGTACATAAAATGTAACTTATAGTTTTGGCAAAGAAGACTTTAATCCTAAATAACAAAATAATCCTCTCCAATTTTATGCTGTCACAAAGTGAAGTATGTGTGCTGTGACCATTCATGTATGTTTGTAAAAAATAAAAGAGTTTTCAATACAGGCTTGCTGCCAGTTTTTATGTTTTAAAGAATTCATATGTACTACATTTCTTTAAATTATAAGTAATTAACTATCGAATATACATTGTTATTTTATATAAATAAAATATAACTTACTTAGTATTGTTGTACTTTGCTTATCTTAAGTTAATCCTATTTTCGCCTACTATTCTGATAAGGTGACAGTATTTTGTAATATCTTTTTTTGTGTATGGCTGACTTTATGCACTTTTCTAAAAAAAATTCCAGGAATTTACAAAAATACCTCTCTCTTATTATTTGTATTGCCTATTTTTATATCTGTTGCTGCTTCTTAAAATGTATTGCTCTTTCATTTGTTGCTAAAAAAACACATCATCTGACAGCAAACTAGACATTTAATTCAACAATATTTTTGTTCATAATGGTGTAAACCGCTTCAGCTGTATGGTGTTCTTTATTAACCAACTAGTTTCGCGGCGTTAGAGCCACATCATCAAGGTCATAAGTTATTTCATATTTTTCACTCCCAGTGGACTAGACGACCCCACTTTCTCTGGTCCGGTGCCGGGAGTTGCACTGGAGTCGACCGTTGACGACGGTTCGTTTGTTCATATTCGTTCTGGGTTGTACGTTGAGAAATTCACTCAGTTTTGTATTACAGATGGCGATGAACCAACACCGTCTTAAGAGAACGCCTGTGCACGTCACGCAGAGTAGGTCGCGATCGCGTGGCTCAATGACTCACTGGGGCACAGCCCACCGCCTCATAGCGGCCAGCGTTCCAGGCTATGGTCATTCGTAACCAGTACAGGCAAAGAAAATAAACTCTGAACTACCATGGCAAGACAGGTGATAATATTTTAACGGAAAAATATAATGAAAAATTGGGAGAGATATTCGAATGTTCAAATGTTTGGGACTTAACTACGGGGTCATCAGTCCCTTAACTTACAAACTACTTATGAACTAGCTTATACTAAAGAAGGCACAAGCATCCATGCCCGAGGGGGGATTCGAAACCCCGACCGCAGGGGCTGTGCATACCGTGACTGGAACGCCGCAGACAGCTCGGTCACTGCGGCCCGCGGGAGAGATATTAAAATGATAGTTCGAAGAGGTAAAAGTTCAAAAAAGAGTATGTTTGTAAAAGTTAAACTCAAATATCATATAATTTTGGCTGTTTGTTATAATACGGTCAGAAAGAATATTACTTGTTGGGTGCATAGTTATTACCACAATATATCACCATCATATCACCATAATTTTTTATTATTTAGATTAGTATTTTGATCTGAAATGTTTACAAAAACTTATAAAACTACAAATCTAAAGTGGGTCGTAAAACACATCAGCTCGATATTTTAGGGCATTTTGTGAACACGAATGCGCAAAAAATATAATACTATATGTGTATCTTATGAGAGCAGCTGCAGGATCATGGTTTCTAACGTCACAGGCATCACATGATTCAAATGTAGCATTTTAGCGGGCTTTCTAATTATTTGAATTTCATTTCGTTATTAATGTTTAAAGTATCGAAATTCACGAGGTAGAAAAGCGTGTTCGGAGCATAATATGACATAAGTAACAATTTAAAACGATTACAAAAAACCCATGCAATCACATTTGCTTGCCGTTTGCCAGCCAAAAGATATTAAAGAATTACAGTCCGTCTTGGGAAAGTTAACTTACTATATTAGGATTATTCCCAACGCCTCGCAAATTGTAGGCCCTTTGCATCGGCTTCGCCGTAAAAATGTTCGTTTTGCTTGGACAGACAAATACCAATACACACTTCAACAGTAAAAAGATGCATTGCTTAGTGATCGATGCTTGGTGCACTTCGATCCGGAAAAATCTGTTCTTTTGCAAGTTGACTCATCATCATATGGTTTAGGTGTGGTGCTGTCAGATAGACATGGGGATACGGACCGTCCGATGGCGTTTGTGTCAAAATTTTGGACAGACAATCAGTGCCGTTATTCTCAAATTGAGAAGGAAGCTTTAGCGACAGTGTACGGTGTCACGAAATTCCATCATTATTTGTATGGGAGAAAATTCTATTTAGTAACTGACCCCAAGCCTTTGCAGTCATTGTTTCCTCCAGCCAAACCGATTCCTTATCGCACGGCACACAAATTGCAACGTTGGACATTGCTCTTATCACATCGGTATGAGATTGAGTACAGCCCCAAAACTCGCCATGGAAATGTCGACACACTTGCCCGTCTTCTGATTGTCCCATATAAATATTTTGATGCTTCTGTGGCGTCTTGTTGTGAGATAGAAGCACAGGAAGATAATTCGTTGCAATCCTTCCCACTGGGCTATAGGAAAATTCCTAAGGCCACAGAAACAGACACCGAATTACGAATTTTGCTGCGCTACATTCGCACAGAATGGCCTCGTTCACAAAGTGACATTGAAAATTCGTTAGTGCGTCGCTATTTTGTTAAAAGAAATGAACTTTCAGTCCATATAGGAGTCATTCTAGTTGCAAATGACAGTGGACATTGTGTGTGTTGATTCCACGACATTTGAAGAAAGAAGTATTGAACTTACTTCACCAAAAACATTGGGGAATGGTTCGCACTAAGCAACTGGCACAGCAACACTGTACTTGGCAGGATATGGTCGCCCATATAGAACAGATAACGTCACAGTGTTCAGTGTTCGCTACCAACCAGTCTGCGCCACCTCAGAAATTTTTTGCGGGGCCCAAAGCAGATTCACCATGGCAAAAAGTGCATATGGACTAATGCTGGTCCCTTCTGGAACACTGTAACGTTACAGATACGGGGGAAGCTGATTGTTTCCATGTGAAAGGCGGGTTTTGCCAGAGTGTTGGGTTCCCCAGCCGGCCGGCTAACAGATTGAACCTAGTGAATGGACAGGTAGTCAAGATTTCCTTAATGTGCTCGGAAACCAGAAACACTCTTGACTGAGTGAGGGCAGCTATTCCAGATTGCAACCGAAATACAATATAGCCACAAACATTATTCTAAAAATCCATATAAAATCAGGGAATGGTCATACAGCAAATATAATTATATGAATGGATTCAGGAGACTTGGGACAATCAGACACCATAATTACAATTTCAATATCTCTTACAGATAATTAGCCGATAAATCTCAGTACTATAATAATATTATTATAAGACTTATGTTTACAATTATTGATGCTTAATGTTTGTTAGTAACAGATTAAGAAGCAAATGGGCAGCATTGCACCACGCTACCGCTTCGCCGGCCGCGGTGGCCGAGGTGACTGAGGCGCTCCAGTCACGGTCAGCACGGCCACTACGGTCGGGGGTTCGAATCCCCCCTTGGGCATGGATATTTGTGCCGTCTTTAGTCTTAAGTAGTTCATAAGTAGTTTGTAAGCTTAGGGACTAATAACCCCGTAGTTAAGTCCCATAAGTTGTACAAACATTTGAACATTTCGCTACCGCTTCGTCCGGGCATTTAAGCAGCAGAAGTCCAAACTCCGTTCAGCACACTCGTGGGAGGCAGCTTTGCAACTGTTTCTCGCCTCCTACCGCTCACATCCACGAGAAGGATCATCGCCGGCCGAGCATTTGCATGGCCGTCGCCACCGCACCCTACTCCATTTGCTCCACCCACCGCGCCGCCCGGAGCAGCAGCCGACGACACGCAAGTATCGCTTCGCTCCGTGTAACCCAGTATTTTACAGAGTTTTTAGCGGTCGCAAACGATGGCAGTGGGGTGAGATCGTGAAATGTTTGGGTGCTTTCATGTTTGAAATTTCAGGACCTGATAGAGCAGTACGCAGGCACCGCAGCCAAATTCGTCCTGTGATCCTTCTGCCTCTCTCTCGGCAAATTCGTATAACACGCAGACTGCGCAGCCTCCGCCGCCCATGCGACCTCGGCAGCCACCCCCGCAGCAGATCTCCACGGCACCGCCTCCCAGCCTCAGGCCCAGCGCACACTTGACGCAGCAGAGGCAGAGGCGAGACGCAGGGCCTCTGCAGGTCAGCGCACACTTGACGCAGCGCAGTCAGAGGAGGCAGCGCAGCTTGCAACAGCACGTGCTGCACGTCCACTGCTAACCTCTCGATGCAATCAGATTTAATTCCTGAATCTCCTTCAAAACTCTGTTAATTTAATTTGTGTGTGTGTGTGTGTGTGTGTGTGTGTGTTCTGATAGAGTATAAGAGCAGTTAAAGGTCTGTTGAGCAAAGGCAAAAGTGACGAACATGCTGAACTTCTCTGGTCCATGGAAGCTCATTTTAAGCTCTTGAGCTATTCCGACTAAACAGACGACAGTTCAAAGAGAGTCACATGCTGAGTAGGAAAGACTTAGCAGAGAAGAAAAATAGTGTGACACATCATACCCGCTAAAGAAAAATTACGGATATGTTTTAGGAATTTAATTAAAGTCAGATTTATTTTTCTTTCATTTCTTTTATAATTCAGTGAAACAAGTGTCACAGAAAATTCAATAATTTAAAGAACCTTTATACAACTGACATATTTAATCATGATTGTGGCGCAGTATATACGATCAGAAACACTTTTCTTCTCGGTGACACCTGGTATGCTTTTCACATGTCTTAAATTGAAAGATATGTCGATATGAAAAATTTTGCAAATCATAGTTTCCTTGTTTAACTGCATTTGCACGCAAAGTGATTCCTTACTTAGGTCATCATTCGTAGCTCGTCCATGCTCCTGAGTACTAAGATACTGACATTTGCTTTTTTTCTTCTTCTATGACGGCAGCTGTGCATGTACATGCAGCATTACATTCCATTCCTATTTTGTCTCTGTCAACATTTCTTATGATAATTACCTTCAGCAGCCATTATATTTGTT
Source organism: Locusta migratoria (assembly GCA_026315105.1). NCBI lineage: Eukaryota > Metazoa > Arthropoda > Insecta > Orthoptera > Acrididae > Locusta > Locusta migratoria. Next base: position 363,205,587 of record CM048744.1, read on the forward strand.
AGTAATTAGTGACGCTAATGCTAATACTTTTGCAAATGTTGAATTTCTGAAAGTAGTATAGAATTCAGGTTGAGAAATACTGACGAGAGACGTTCCTAGCATCATCTATGGTTTATCAGTGAGCTGAAGCTCCACGAAGGGGTGGACATTGTGCTTCAATAAATTGAAGAATGTCCCTGATAGTAAAAAAAAATCGTTGCACGTCCCTTCTGGTTTCGCCAAACTTATTATTCAGTAGTAACGGGAATTTTAGCTTATATAGTGCTTTCATGCTTGCCACAAAGTTTACTGAAACCAGGGACTATAGACCGTAAAAATACACAATCAGCTTCTTCGGTTTATGAGTCTCGGTGTCTTTCTATTTCAGTAATTTCTTCGTTTCCAGCTTGGGTCTATACCGGCGGCGTACGAAGGAGAGAGACACGAGGCAGCTCCGCACTCGGCACAGCAGGCGGCAACAGTCGCGCGTGTGCCGCGTAGCTGCCGACCGCGTCGCGTTAAACGTGTATCTCACGTATTTTATCGAGAATCGAAAGAGATATAGCTCTCATTCCACCGTTAAAAACAATTTCGATATGTTAGCTACATTTCGTTCGCAGTAATGTATGGTATAAAACGCAGCAAACGCAAACTAGTCAGCGACTACTTTTTTCACTGCAAACTCTTCAAAATATGTGCAACGTTGTAATTTATTTTTTATTATAACAATAAATATGTACAATAACGAAAAGAAAACCTCCCCAACGTCATGCGGTGGCTTTTGCCTATATGATACAGAAAAATAATTTTTTTCTAGTGAGTAGTTTCTGCAAAATCGATTGTGGAAGCTGCGTTAGCGCAAAACACGCACAAATCGGAAAATAGTATTTTTAATTTTTTTACGCAGAAAGTAAAAGTGTTACAAAGAAACTAAATACAGAGAAGGATGAAGCTTATATTCGTCTACTTAAAACAATTTTTTTCGAAGCATATCGGATGATTTGAAATTTCACTTTGCGACAGAGGTGGAACAGAGGCGCAGGAAAACTGTGCGCCTCGGACAACCGGACAGAGGCGTGACCGAGGGAACGCCTGCCCTCCGCCTCGGCTGCGTTAAGTGTGCGCTGCCCCATTAGAAAGCATGCGTTACAGGCGGACGGAGGCCTCGCCTCTGCCTCTCCTCTGCCTCTGCTGCGTCAAGTGTGCACCGGGCCTCATGGAGGGGGAGGCTGCTCGACATCCTCATGGATTTGGACCAGCACGTCACGCAGCATCCGACGCCGACGTCGACACCGACGTCACTGTCTACATCATCATCTGGGCCCCAGGCCGTGGACGTCGGTCCTTCAGAGGTTTTCCTGGAGGACGTTCGCTCGTGAGCTCAGGTCGGATGGTGGGGCCCAGCCAGCAGTCTGCTGTCCTCCGCAGCTACAGACTCCGGTCCTTCACTATGTCCACGAGCCTGCCTCCTCCCCCATTATCGAGCTCCTTACACGACATCGGTCTGGCGCTTTGGGGAGGAGAGATGTTGTGGCGTAGTCAGCACCACACGTCAGACGCACGAGAACGATCGTGAAGAAAGCAGCAGATGACCGGCAGCCAATCACAGCCGGCGCTGCACCTCCTGGAGGGAGCAACCGAGAAGGGCGCCCTCTACAAACAGCTATACTAGGCCGAGATGCGTCTGGAAGGGCACATTTGAACTCAGCTCCAAAATGGGCAGTGACTATTTTACAGCACAGCTAGCATCGAGAAAGAAGTCGCCGCCGCGAGAACAGACAGGCAGACTAGTTGAGTAACTATGTATATATTAGTAAATAAAACTTGTATTACTAATCTGTGTAGCTGTTTTACCTGTCCACGCATCCCACGCGATCTGAACAAAACCTTTCCTGAAAAATAGGCCGGGAAGGACTAAACACATGGCGAGGAAGACTAAGCACATTATATTCGTGAAAACGTAAATGATGGTTCTATTCTTGTTTTTTATGTTAAGTCAGAGGACCAGTTGGCAGGCATGTTCACAAAAACACTGTCAGAAGAAAAGTTTCTAATTGTGAAGCATTATCAGTTGTATATACAGAATCAGCAAACAAGAGTGGGTGTGTTGTCTTGTATGGCTTACTGTGCTGATTATTTTTGCGTGCCTATATATATATATATATATATATATATATATATATATATATATATATATATAATTATTACTTTGCGTTTGTTTTTGTCTTTCGTTTTTCAAAGAGTGCTGTTTTGTGTCTTATGTTTTGTGTGTGTGTGTGTGTGTGTGTGTGTGCATTAATGTTTTCCCAGCAAATAAATATGATTTCATCATATGCTGTTATGATTTGATTCCGGACAACATGTTAAGGACACTGAAATCCACCTATGTAATTAAATAACCATTAATAATAATTTCACATTGTTAATTGATGTATGTATTCGTAGTTGTGAGATTTAATGCAAGGAAACTGTTACATTATGCCTATATGTTATCTCAGCTTTGTGTAAACTAATATTTGGTGTATATAAAATAATTTCATGTTATACTTGGTAATTGTAATTCGATTAACGTCATTATTTTAAACAATATATTTATAGTAACAATTGTTAAAAGATCTATATATAGCTGTGCCAGAGGGCACTCGGTAGTTGGGGTCGGCAGTTCAGTTGTTGTAGTAGTAGTTGTTGTTATTGTGTTCTCATTATAAAGTTGGTGCTTCCAAAAGAATGCATTTGTTTTTCGAGAAGATTGTAACGAGAGTGTTATGGTGATTAAAGACTAAGAAAATGAATTGCTGGAGTTCGTTCTTTATTTGAACAATACACACCAGGACACGAGATGCAGCGAAGAGATAAACCTTGAGTACAAAATATAAGTAAAACATGATGTGGTACCTGAAACGTAAATCATTGCTTCTTGAAAGACAGTGTAACGCCAAAAGATTTATCATTGGAACAGTTCTCTTAAGCTCCATTCATTTGTGCATTATCAGTTTGCTTCGCCACGCTTTACGAATTTGATGAAGTGTGCCTAGTATACAGTGCAATATGCACAACACAGACCGGGTCCATTTCTGACTCCATCCTAGTCAGTGCCGGATTAAGCGAGCGCGGGGCCAGTAGCAAAATCTGACAAAGGGCCCTTGGGTTGTTTAGGACTTTAGGTCATATGGTTTAGGATATTACAAATAAACTTTTATCGATTTAATTTCGGCTAACTTAGAAGTAATACAAGTTACATCAATTTCTCTGAGCATTCAATGTTCATTAGACTGAGGTCATTTAGACGTTCCTGTCTCATCGTATTTCTTAATTCATTTTTAACGCGCTTTAACGTTGAAAAAGAACATTCTCCACTGCACTTGGTGATCGTTAAAGATAAGTAAATGCGTAAGGCTATTTCTACATTTGGAAAACACGATCATAATTAATTTTCCATTAACAATTTGTAAATTCGTAGTTCTAAAGCTTCGTTCTTTTTTCTGTCAATGGCAGCAGCGATATCCGTTTTCAGCAGCTCAGCGAGTCTTCTAAATCATCTGGGTAGGCATCCACGATATTAGGAATTCTTTTCAAGATCTCTTCTGCTGTAAGAGTTTTAAAGTCCCGTAATATTCCAAAAACATTAGTCAAGTGATGGTATTTTTCCATGCGTGTAGCTAATCCAGCCAGCACATTGTCAATTATCACAAGAAACACCTGAAATTCAAAATGTTCTGCAGGTGTCCGATTTTCTACAACTTCATCGAGTGTAGTTGACCCACTAAAATGGTCGTAATTTGTATTTCGCTTGTGTCGAAGTCTTACTGATATTCTTCACAGCTAGTCAGGGATTTGTCTTTAGCCTCAATTTCTGAAAATGTGAACTTCATTTATTGGATATATTCTTGTAAGGATGTATAAAGTGCATATCCGGTGCTCAGATCTTGATCAGACGACTGCAGCGAAACACTAGTCGCTTGCAAGTGTTCTAGGATTCTCTTCCATGAGACACACATTATTCCCGTCTCCAACTAACTCATTTTCAAAACCAGTTCGTAAGCCTGATTGCGGTACTCTACCTTTTGATGCATATTAGTAGATATGTCATTCAAAACTTGTTTGATGGTGTTAAAACCAAACAGAAGCGCCTTTGCAGCATCAGCTCTGGCCGACCACCAAATGTGCGATTACCTTTTCAAAATCAGAATTTTAGTGCTATCCTTTTACAGTGCTTTCATTGGAAGGCCCCATCGATAGGTAGAAGCGGAAAAGAATTATAGAGGCTTTCAAGGAAATCAAAGAAAATGGATGCCTCTGTAAAACATTCTGCAGCACATTTGGCGATCAAATTTAGCGAATGTGAAAACCAGAGAATATATTCAGCATACTTATTTATACCTTAATTCGTGCTCCTAAGCCGGTATACCCGCTACTCATATTATTGGCATTGTCATAGCTTTGCCCATGACAAACGTTGATACTAATGCCATTCTCTGCTATAAAAGATAGTAAGCCGAGGGAGAGTTCTTCACAAATCTTTCGACTGGTCAGAATAGTCGGACATAGCGCATTATTAGAGTCAGTTGATCTACGTGAGATATATCAGGAGTAGAATCCAGTGAGACTGAATAGTATTTGAATCTCTTAATTTCGCAAATAATATGATCCAGTATGGCTGATGCAATTAGATGGATAAATTCCTCGCAAGTTGTTTTTGACAAATATGAAGTATGTTCCTTTCCTTTATTTGCATGAATACCTATATGTTGGGACAGAAACACATCAAACTTGGCTAGTAACTCTAATACCCTAAATAATTTCTATTATGGGGTGAACCAACAATTTCATCACTACCTCGAAATGCTAGTCCTCGCTCAGCTAAAAAACTTATAACTGCAACAATTCGTTCTATGAGTGTTCGCCAATACTTTTGTTCGCTCTCAATTTGGCTTGCAATTCGAGAATCAACACGTCCTTGTTTTTGCGAACTAACGGGGAAATTATCGCTTTCCATGGGAACTGCTTTCTTCATGTCTTCTCAGCAAAATATTTGCATCTAATCCGTCTTTCGTAAACCGTGGTGAGCCGTCAGAATCTGTCACTTTGCAGACAAAACAAAACAGTCGCCCTTTGCTTTCTGAAAAGTTTTATTCGTTAGTTTATGTTTATATGTAAAAAACGACGTTCTACAGAATCTTGGCTTATTTTCCTTCTCATATATTTTCATTGAAGACAAAATAACTACTGTTTATATGCTGATCTTCACTACTTCCTTTCATAATCCAACAATCTCTGTCAAAGTTGTTTGGCCACTCACCAATATCGTTAGAATACATTTTACTTTCACGTTGTCTCCCCCTTGCACAAGATGCAGTAACATCACAAGCCTGTATCATTTTTTCCACTTTTCTTTGTCTTGAAGACAAGGGCTCTCTGGGCCGATAGGACTTCCCACGCTTTTCATTTCATTTTGGCTTGGAGGCGATATGGCTGAACTGGAAAGACTTGCCGTCTGTTCAGTTGCTGTATCACTTGTGGAAAACATAACTGGAACCTGATTCGTGTATTTATCGTAATTAAAAATTTTTACTTCCTCAGAGACAACAAAGTACAACTTTGAAGAAAAAAGAAAACAATACTCTCTTGTCACACGAAAATGGGATACGTTGCTGTTGTTGTTTCACTAAAAATAATTTGAAATGAATCGGTATTTTTATTATTTAATCTCTGAGGTATATAGGAACAGACAAGTACCCTATCTTATGCTTCAGTGGTTCCCTCAGCAACATTGGAATCACTATATAAAATCGATGTCACCCACTTAATAATCGTCTACTTTGTAAAAGAAGTTGACAATTGGCCTCCAAGCACCGACTGTCAGATGTCGGTATCTCTCGGGACTTGTCTGGACGGCCCTTTTTTAATCGCTGTTGCGGCAACACTCCTGCGCTTTTACAAGGCCTCGTAACGCGGCAGCAGCGGCTAGCGTTCCTTCACAGTGCAAACAAATGTGGCATCTACACACGCGGCGATTCATACGGCAGTGGCAGCAGCGCGGCCATCTGTGCATGGTCGGCTGCGCGCCGCTGCCAGCACCTGTTACCTTTCACACGTGGCGTTTCGGTAGCGTATCAGCCGTTCTCACAGCACCGTGAGTATTGATACCGCTATTTGGGACTCCAGATGCAGCGAATATAGCAACTTGCATGTACTAAATGTCACTAAGAAGCTATTGCTGGCCATCGAGGTTAGCTCCGACACCGATAACCCTTTTCTTCATCGTGACGCCAGAAACATTATTAATCAGTTGGTAGAATTTTGAGTACTTAACCAAATGGTGAGATAATTCACCTTTTCACAAGTGTACTAGCAAGGTATAAATTCTATACTTGAAATAAATGTAAAACAAATAAATAAAAAGAGTATTCGCGGCCAGGCGCGGGGCCCCCCAAATGCGCGGGGCCCGTAGCATTTGCTAACTCTTGCTTTGTGGCTAATCCGGCACTGATCCTAGTTCTGTCTAAATAAAACTAGTGGCTGCTGTGAAGTGCCTCAATAAATAATTTTTTCCTGTGTCTGGTGTGCCTGGTGCAAGATTTTTTTTCATTCGATAGACATTTTGTATTTTTTGACGACTACATAGACTACTATAGATATAGTCTATAGGATAAAGAACGCCGGCCGCGGTGGCCGAGGAGACTGAGGCGCTTCAGTCACGGTCTGCACGGCCACTACGGTCGGGGGTTCGAATCCCCCCTCGGGCATGGATATTTGTGCCGTCTTTAGTATAAGGTAGTTCATAAGTAGTTTGTAAGTTTAGGGGCTGATGACCCCATAGCTAAGTCCCATAAGCTTAACAAACATTTGAACATTTTTTTGGATAAAGAACTTGTATGATGGTGCTCAAAGTAAAGTGAAAACACCCGTGGGATTGACCAAAACCTTCGACATAAGATCTGGGCTAATGCAGCGTGGGGTTCTTTCTTCTCTTCATTAATGTAATGAACGAGAGTCCAAGAAAAGTGCAGCAAAGCATTGGAGGTGAATCATTGAAAGCCATCTTGTTCACTGACGACATATGTCTGTGGGGCGATTCTAGAGAAGAGCTCCAAACACACCTAAATACATGGGCAGAAGCTACTAAAGAATAGGGTTCATCTTCAGCCAAGAAAAGCGAGGTTATGGTCATGAAAAGATCTGGACAACCTAAGGGACACATAGAACTGGAAGGGGAACAACTACGGATAAACCGTCAGTTTAAGTATCTGGCTAGTGTTATCTCTAATAATAGATGAAGAAATCACACACAGAATTCAAACAGCTATCAAGTTCTACAGACCTAGACAAAGATCTAATATGGGACACAAAAATACCAAGAAAATGCAAGAGAGTCATCTATGAAACATGTTCCATACCTATTTTGACATATGGTTGCAAATCATGGACCATGAGAAAGAAGGATGTCAGCAGAATCCAAGCAGCGGAAACGAGATTAGTTCGAAGTATGGTCGGAAAGACACGTAGAGATATAAAGTTCGGACCGTAACCAGGCTCAAGTCATAAAACTACAAGACCGAATACCCACACAGCAGCTTAGATGGTATGGACATGTGCATCGTATGGATGGAAACCAAGAAAAATGTACGAGCTAAACTTCAGAGACAAAAGACCAAGAGGACAGCCACGACTGAGGTACAAAGACATGCTGAAGTCGGATATAGAGCAGAGAGAATACACTCTGGCGGATATCGAAGGAGAAAAGTTCAAGGACCGGGATTGGTGGAGAAGCATCATTCACCGACCCATCGAATAAGATGGAATGACGTGGGATATGGTGATGATACATGGAATAGACAACTGTTTCACTGATAGTTAAATGTACAACATTCAACAATTATTATATGGAATAGCCGTCAGGAATCATTATAAAATGTGTTACTGCAAGTCACATTTCATTGCAGCAAATTACAAATCCATTCACTCCTTTGTAAACCAGCCTTTAGGTGCTTAAAATTTGTGTCTGTGAACTGCGGATAATTCTGCTACACGACGCTGCGTGAGTGATTCGCCGAGTCGCGCGCAAGGCAGGTAGGGCTATACCAACCGCTGTTATAAGCTGTTCTTCGCGCGGCAGAAATGTGTAACTTCTGCATTAAAATAAAAATAAATAAATAAAAAATAAAATAAATAAAAAAATTAAAAAAAAAATTACTTGCAGTGTCTCTTAGCAGATAAAATTATGGCATCTTTCGTTGTCTTCTTCATGTGTAAAAAAATTTCAGGATACCGTCGGTTTCGACATGTTTCATTGGACCCTCCCATTGTCGGGGATGCTGAAAGAACTGAAATAATGTTTTGACGTGGTAACATGGGCTTAACCAGCGAGGATTCGCGCGTGAGCATTTTGCTCACAGTGATTTTAAAACAATCGGCATTTTACCAATTTTAAATAGTCAAATATTTGTGTTTTCTTATAAATGCAACTAGAAATACTTATTTAGACATATTAAGTACATTACAAACTTTTCTTTGACTGCCACAAAAATGCTATACACGCGATTGATCGCGTAACTTTTAAAGGAGCGAGTTCTCGCAGGTTAAAAATCAGGAGAAAGTGTAATCATAAACTTTCAGGAACCAGATGATTGATGACTAAGAAGAGAATCGTGAGGACAGCATCAGATTGTTTACAAGTTTTTTACTCCAGACGCGCCATTAACCCAGAAAATCCGGAATCACTGATAATGTAAAGCATTTCAGAGTGGTTTCTAGAATATGCATGCAGCATGTAGATGCGGAAATTTCTTACGTTTTGAATTATGATAAAATTCTTTTCAAAACAGTTTAAGGGCTGTTTTGGAAAGTGATTGTGTAGTAATTGTTGTATAGATATAATCGGATCTCACAGTCCTTCTAGATTACTTTTCTTCCTGTCAGTGTAGAGCCATACAATCGATTACCAATATTAAAGAAACTGTTGTCCAACAGAGACGTAACGAGAAGGTAATTTTTTTAATAGATTAGTATTCGTTTCATATTTGATGTTTGTGTATGTTACCACCCGTTACAAACTTTGGTACCTCCAGTGGATCCAAAATTCTATGTGGTTTATGCAACAAAAGTTTTTAAAAACGGCACTACAAAACTTTCCATAACTACTGTATAGCTGGAATTCGAAAAATGAACCCGTTTACTCCCTATTATTATCACAACATTATGAAGGTTACGTGACACTCCATACAACTGTAAATAAAGGAAATGAATTATTATTGTTGTCCTACTGAGCTTCCACAAAGGTAACGTATTTTGGTACAGTGGTAGAATATTATGGAAATGCAACCCATTAATAATTAAAAAAAAAGAGTTCGTGGCACAGAAAACAGTCAGACGGAAACAGCGGAAACGTTCTCAACAAATGTCGACGAAAAGCTATTTGAAATAAACTCTGAGTACAGTACCGTACTCTGTGTGTTGGAACACTTCGATTATCGATTATTTGTTCTGTTTACTCTTAGCTAATTTGGTTTTCACTCTTTAGTGAGTCGAACAATTACAAAAAAACCTATCACCTAATTTGACTTTCACACTTCAGTAAGTAGGAAAATTCAAATAACTGATCACTGTATTCATCTATAGTTCGATTTAGAAAATTGTTTTTTACAAAATGTATATCGATATTTCGATTCTATGCTGGAAGATGAGGGAAATTAGAATCTTATTGTCTTAATAAGGAAGGTAGTGTTTTTTTTTTTTTTTTTTTTTTTTCGTTTAATTATTTCGTTATATCATCGCGCATTTTACGAACGTGGAAAAACTATTAATCACTGAAGTAATTGCAAAAAAAATCCTAGCTGTATCAAAAGGTAAAAGTGAAGAATAGGGTAAAAGCGTTTCAACAGGTATTGAATTTTCGATATTCTAAATATAATACCTACTAACGTTTTCGAAATAATAGTGACGGATGTATTCGTCTGTGGTTGGCATATACTGCGTTGTTTTAACGACTTCATTAATTTACCATGTATGTTAGTGGTTACTTATGTCCCTTAGTAACAACTAAAGCCCGAACAACTGCTTAATTTGTACGGTGGCATTTTCAGGGTTGTTGGCAGAGTGAAATCCCACGTATAGCACTTTAATCAACGAATTATACCTTTGAAGTTACGGCACATTGTAAACGATGTATATAATCTATAACTGTGTGGTTATCTGATTTGTTACTTGACTTGATGCAGGTTTATAACTAATAACCCCATCACCACTGATTTCCTCTTCATTATTTGGTACCAAAAACTATTCGTGGCCTATTGATGTAATACGGAATCTGATATCGTCTTCCGTTCCTTTCTCTCATCCTCATTCCCCAGAATAGTCTTTCTGTTAGCTTCAATTAGCATGCAGTCTCGTCTCATACTATTGACAATTCAATTTAGTGTTCAATTCTTCACATTCAGCAAATTCTGCTCCTTTCCAACTGCACTCTGATTCCTGACTTTTTCAGCCAAGCTGATCTTTTTCATTCTGCACCATATTCATGTTTCACAAGTTTCAGTTCTTGCCCCATGCTGCTTTCTCAGTGTCCTTGTTTCTACCCCATAAAAGGCCATGTTCCATATCAGATATTTCAGTAATCTTATTCTTAGTTCAAAGTCTTCAGATAATTAGTTATAAGTACTTTTTTGCTTTTGAAATTTTGTCTCCCATGCCATTCAGACAGGTTTGACTCCTGGTGTACAGTGCATATTTCCCCTAAACCAACTTATAAATACTACAAAGCATTTGCCTTTTTTAAGGTTTCATTTAAACTTATAACTGTATCTTTTGGAATGTCAGATTTTCGGCCATGGTCTTCATCAGAAAAACAAACACATACAATCACTCAGATAACTACACACACACACACACCATGTCCGGATGCTGCTGCGTCTCACAATGGTGCAATGAATGACGGGAGGTAAAAGCATCAAATCAGGAGTCACATTCAGGTGGCCTTTAAGTAATAACATTAGTCTTTATGGTTTGTAATCATTTAGTACTTATGAAGATAATTAATATACTCACCAGACAATGTTAAATCAAGAACCATTTCAACCGTAGAGCAGGAACAGCATTATTTATTTATTTTATGGTGTGCACAAAAGATTATTTCTGTCTCCTCATTGGTTGCCTTCACCACCCATTAGTCATTGCGCCATTGTCAACATCTATATGACAAGCACCAGTCACATATGCATAAACTGCTCTTTAACCTCAGTTGGTAATGGAAAAAGTAATGACACAGTCTTAAGAAAAGAGAGGTATCAATTGCAAATGATAAACATTTAAAATGATTAGTGACTTTAAATTAATAATTATGTTTGGTAGGTGGATGGGTGAATGAATGGTGGATTTGTGAATATAATTGGATCAACTTGTATTGAAAAAGTTGGTGACATGCCATTGGCTACAGGAAATATGGTGTTTTATCGATTTATGCACCCTACAGTGTAGATAGGATTGCAACCTAGATTTTGGGGTATGCTACAGTTCAGACTTGGACAACTCGCAACCTAACTTTTGCTTCCCAACCTAAGTGACATTTTGGGCTACATTACAGATTAGACTGTCATGACATTTATTTCCATACAAGTAATGTCCTGGCTATCAATTGGTTGCCATACATACAATCAGAGGTGTTGCCAATGTTTGCCTTATACATCAAATGAAAGCAGTATGCCGATGCAGCCCAGTCTGAACTTAAACCTTTCAAATTGTCATGTAACTGCATACATTTGGCTTATCCCTCCTTTTCCACACATTCCTAAAACCTCCTTCCAGGACTTGTTATTCTCGGATTTCATATCAAATTGTAAAGGTCAAGAGGGAATCTGTAACATCACTATTCAAAGATTGCTGAAAAATAGGCCTAAATGTTTTGATGTTCTACATAATACCTTTCCAGAAACTACAATATTTTGATTTTCTGGTTATATGTGAAAATGCTACAGATCTCTGTAAATGAGAGTATTTATGTATATTTCTTAATGATTGGGAATGTTGAAAAATTGTTATAAAAAACTGAAAGTGATACAGGTTTGAATTTTTATTTATTTTCAATAAATATTTTGTTCCCAATACTATGAAACTTGATAAATACATACACTCGGGTTAATTTGTGTCTCAACATAGTGTTGAGTGTTCAGATGTTGGCTCTGGCCTCTACATGTGACCACCCAATAAGGTGATAATGTACGGTAGCCAATGAAATTCGCTGACTTGTATTGACAGAATATTTCTCATGGTCTGGTACTCACTTATTGAGGTCAATTTGCACCTTCCTTGCCATTATTTTCACATTACCGCCAATGTTTTGTTATGAATTATTCCAGTGATGATTACAATCAATTTACTGAGTGGACAAGGGTACATCAAGAAACTATCAACGATAGAGCAGGAACAGCGTTCATTATTTACTTCATGGTCAGTGCAAAAAAGTAATAATTTATTATGAATAAATTAATGTTTCAAACTAAAATGTTAGTTATTCTGTACACCCTAATAGCTAATTGGCAGACATCGTCTGCTGCCTAGCTTGATGTTGGCAATAGATTAAAATGGAAGGAGTTTTGTAACATAGTAATTAGCCAATCGGTGATAGTATTTGGTATCTAATGAGGTTTGCTGGTTTCTTACGTGGAATAAATGTCCACATTTTTTAGTTTGACATTTAATTTTTTTTCCCGCGATACTGTATAACAGCGAAATGTTCCCTTCATGCTGATAATACAAGAATCTGTCAACCATAGAGGAGAAATAGCTCTGATCATTTAGGCCTAATTCAAGGACAACTCTCTCTTATGTATATTTTTTACCTAAGTTGTGGACTGAGGGACATACAGGGTGATTAAAAAGTCATTATACATTTGAAAATTTAATAAATCACGGAACAATGTAGAGAGAGAGGTAAAAATTGAGACACATGCTTAGAATGCCATGGGGTTTTATTAGAACATAAATAAATAAATAAATAAACAAATAAAAATAAAAAGAGTTCAATAAATGTCCGACAAATGGCGCTGGACAACAAAAGTCAGTGACTGTGCATGAAAATCGTGTATAAAAGGAGTTGTAATGAAAGAGAAAATCAGATGCACCAGCAGTTCCAGCACGTTGACATTACCTGAAAAGGTGCTGTTGGTGAAGCTGTATTGTCAGAATGGGGAATGTGCTAATTCAGCATTATGATCCAATCGCCTTAGGAAGGAGATTCAAATGGGTAAAGGTCCGTTGACAAATGCAGCAGTAACGAGAATAATTTTGAAGTTCAAAGTCATGGGTTGTTTAGACGATAGACCCCATAGTGGCCGACTGAGCACAAGGCGTAATACTGCCGAGACAGTTCAGGAAGAAATGGAGACTGTAGCAGGTTCGTCCATGCACGGGGAAGTCAGCACTCGTGCAGTCACATGTCACACTGGCATTCCAAACACTACTGTTTGGATGACACTTAGGCGTACCCTCTGATGCTATCCTTACAGAATCCATCGGCATCATGAACTGTTACCTGGCGATTTACTGAAGCGGAGGGCATTGGTGGTGTTGACGTTTCAAAAGATGGCGGAAGATGACGATTGGTTGCGTAATGTGTTGTGGACTGACAAAACTCATTTCACACTCCGAGGGTCTGTCAACGCCCACAACTGCAGAATTTGGGCTACCGGAAACTCTAGAACTGTCATGGAAACTCCAATGCATGATGAGAAAGTCACGGTATGGGTTGGATTTACCACATCTGCTGTTATCGGGACTTAGTTCTTTGAGGAACTGCATGTTTCTGGCTTTGTAACTGCTACCGTGATGGGTGAGAGGTACGCCAATATGTTACAGAATCACATCGTCGCTAGCCTGGCTGATAAACACCTGCTGGAACATATGATTTTTATGCAGCATGGAGCTCCACCCCATATTGCTAGACACATGAAAGATCTCTTGCATGCGTCGTTTGGTGATGATCTTGTGCTCAGCCACCACTTTCGTCATGCTTGGCCTCCCAGGTCCTCAGACCTCAGTTGGTGTGATTATTGGCTTTGGGGTTACCTGAAGTCGGAAGTGTATTGTGATCGGCCGACATCTCTAGGGGTGCAGAAAGACAACATCCGACACCAATGCCTCACCATAACTCCGGACATGCTTTACAGTGCTGTTCTCAACATTATTCCTTGACTACAGCTATTGTTGAGGAATGATGGTGAACATATTGAGCATTTCCTGTAAAGAACATCATCTTTGCTTTTCTGATCAGATGAAGCGCCATCTGTCGGACTATTTTTGAACTTTTGTTTTATTTTGGTTCTAATAAAACCCAATGTCATTCCAAGCATGTGTGTCAATTTTACCTCTCTATCTACATTATTCCGTGGTTTATTAAGATTTCTAATTTATACTGACTTTTTCATCACCTGGTACATCCTTCCAGTTGACTATGAAGTAAGTACTTAATGCTGTTCCTGCTCTATGGTGACGGGTTCTCATATGTACTCTTGTCTGGTAAATAAATTATCATCATAAAGGGAACATAGCAATGTGAACACTAGCTCATTACACTGCCAATGCCCTACATACAATTTAACCATGTTGCGATTCATCATAACATCTGGAAGAGGGGATGCATAGAACATTCTTTTATGTCTGTTTGTTGCTTATAATTTCTTTTTTGGGTAACAGGTAAAACTGTCTGAATTAAAAACAAAAAAAAAACAAAAAAAAAAAAAAAAACCTCTAACTATGTTAAATGTCTTGAGAAATGGTAAAGTGGATGGACTGCTGTCAGATACAGGGATGGCATTAATTCATGAAAGTCTTAAAGTTTCAAAATATTTGTACATAAAGATGTAAGAAGCTTAAATTTTATGCTTATTTAGAACTTATTTTCTCCAAAACCCCATCCCAAATATTTTTTAAGGAAAACCTAGCTTTAATCTCAAAATAGTCAAACCATGGTCACTTAAATCCTAAATTGATCACTGATTTTAGATTCAAAAAACTGGTATTTGTTAATCAAAACAATTACTTTACAACATTATGAGTGAGTAGGAAGATACATTCTAAGGTGAGTATTGCCTACCATGTTGCTACATTTCTCCTGAATCCGAACTGATCTTTCCTGAGGTCAGCATCTATCAGCTTTTCCACCCTTCTGTATATAATTTGTGTTAAAATTTTGCAACCATGACTCTTTCCACCTTTCAGGTTTCCCTTCTGTATTCAGAACTAGTTTTCCGTCTGAGTTTTTGATATTCATATGGCTATTTTTCTTGTCTTCAAATGTCTCCTTTATTTTCCTGTAGGCAGTATCTATTTTCCCCCTAGTTATACATTCTTCTACAAACTTGAATATTTTCCTTCTACCCACTCCTGCTTAACCATTTTGCACTTTCTGTTAATCTCATTTCTTAGTCATCTTTATTCCCTTTTATCTGCTTCACTTACTGCATTTTTATATTTTCTTCTTTCATCAATTAAATTTAGTATTTCCTGTGCTATCCAAGGATTTTTTGTAGGTCTTGCCTTTCTAACTAATTTCTTTTATTTCATCGTACAGTTCTTTGATCTCCTCATCATCGACAGAGTTAGTGGGCATATAAACTTGCACTACTGTGGTCAGTGTTGGCTTTGTATCTATCTTGACTAAGTTAATGCAATCACTGTGTTGCTTGTAATACCGTAATACCCCCAACTGATTTTATATTTATAATCCTGTACTTATCTGGCCAGAAATCCTGTTCCTCTTTCCACTGAACTTCACTAATCCCTTCTATATCTAACTTCAACCTGTCCATTTCCCTTTTTAAATTTTCTAACCTTACCCGATTAAGGACTCAAACATGCCATGCTCTGATCCGTAGAATGCCAGTGTTGTCTTTCATGATGGCGACATCCTCCTCAGTAGTCCTCACCCAGAGATCCAAATGGCAGGGGGGGGGGGGGAGGGCTATTTTAGTTCTGGAATATTTTACCTGAGAGGATTCCACCATCATATATTCATACAGTAGCGTTGCACGTCCTCAGGAAAAATAATAGCTATAGTTTCCTATTGCTTTCAGCCATTCGCAGTAACTGTATGGCAAAGCTATAAAGCTATATTAGCTGATGTTACAAGGCCAGATCCTACAATAGTACAGACTGTTGCCCCTGCAACTACTGAAAAGGCTGCTGCACGTTTTCAGGAATCACATTTGTCTGGCCTCTCCACATATACCCCTCCACTGTGGTTGCACCTTTGGTTCGATTATCTGCATTGTTGAGGCACGCAAGCCACCCCACCTCGCCAATGTCTGTGGCTCATATGTCTTTTTAACATCTTGGCTAACAGAGATAACATAAGTTTGTTTTGTACTTTACCTACTACAAACTTTGCCATCACTTAGGTGACATTACAGAGAAACAGTCTGCATATTATTTTGCAATGGATGTTTACAGTTAAAATCTCATCATGTCCAAATACCTTTCTCATTCTTTATTTTACGAGCTTCTGAAATCAAATAATGTGAGGAAGTGGTTATGTATTTCTGTATCTGATGGTTGGAGTAGCTATCTGGTACCACTGTCAGTAATTGTACCTTTTCAGTGTAGGCGGCTGCTGAAATAGCAGTATTTCAGATTTGAAACCTCATCACATTTTGTGCATATATCATTCTATCTTTAGGTTCTGCAGCAAGGTCATCTGCATTATACACTTCATAAAGTTCTGAAGATGTTGCTTGTGAAAACTTGATTCAATTTCTTCCACTTTTCATTTTACCTCTTACTGTTTTCTTCTTGTTCTTCTTACCATTCCTGGATGTTTAATGGGGGATATAGTAGGGGATACAGCAGAAGTGACAACATTTAGCGCATCAACAACTTCACACCCACTAATATATATGCCCTGTCTTCTTCAGTTCCACAATTTGGTGATGGTGGGTCATCACTAAATTTCTTCTTCTATTGAATGTAGCAGTTTCTGCTTAATGGATATGATGCTAATATTGTTACTTGAGGATCAAGATATTTCTGTAATACCTCTGACAGATTTCCAATCCAACAACTGTGAAGTATTTTTCACTGTTATTAAACACCATCTTCTCGGGTCTCTTTTCATAGTTGTTTTATACACCCCCCTCCACTCAATAAATTAATCACCCTCACAAAGCTAACATTTTGTAACTGACAATTAAGTTAGTGAGTGGAGAAGGGTGTATAAAAGAAACTGTAAGCCTTAGAGCACAGACATCGGACAGCTGATTGGTAGTCATACAAATGTAAAATGCTGTGCAATGATGGCAGCATAATTAAAAAATGTTCAGTCTCTGTTGCAATATTTTATTAGCCAATAACACGTTTCGCGCTGTTAGCGCATCGTCAGACTGGAAAAATGACAAATGTTGTGTTACATTAGATTCGCTGCCCGCCAGGTACACGGTCTGTAACAAAACATTTGTCTTTTTCCAGTCAGACGATGTGCTAATAGTACAAAACGCGTTATTGGATAATAAAATATTACAACAGAGACTGAACATTTTTTAATTATTCAACACTGTTGCTGCACCAGCCGCCGCCACCACCACCATCATGGAATGGAATGAAATGGATGGCAGCATAGTTGGTAAATCACATAGCTGCTTTCACAGGTTGTCCAGTCTCTGATGGGTTTGGATAAGTTTGTAATGGTATTGGAATAGGAAGTGCCGGATAGTTGGATTGGGCAGTTCTTGCATTTGAGTCTAAATAGGGATCTAATACCTGTGGTAAGTGGCTGGGATTGGGAAGTGGCATATGGATGGACTGGGATGCTGTGGAGGTTGGGTGGGTGACAGGACATCACTTTAGGAGATGTCTGAATGTTCTTGGGTAGCTTGTCTCTTATTTCAGGGTATGATGACAATAACAAAAGCCCTGGTTCAGTTGTTCCAGTCTGGGGTAGGGAGGGCAGCCCTTTGTTGTGGTTACTGTGGGTGGAGAGAGGATTTGTGGTGTGTGGAGATATGGCATGGGAAATCTGTTTGTGGATTAGGTTAGAAGAATAATGCGTGTCTGTGAAGGCCTTTCTGAGGCCTTAAGCATATTGGGCCATGGGAATTCTAATCACTGCAAGTTCACCATCCACAGGTGCCATGACTGTACAAAAAGGATTTCGTGAATTGGAATGGATGGTTGTTGTCAGAGTGCTGATACTGTTAGTAATTTGTGACTTTACTGTGGACAGAGGTGTGATGAAGTAGTCAATGAGGTGTATATTAACATCCAGAAATGTGGTATGCTAGGTTTAGGAGGACCAAGTGAATTGGATGTGGGAGGAGTATTTTGCGTTTTGAAGGAATGAGTACAGGGTGTTCTGTCTGGCTGTTTGTCTAAATCATGAAAATAACATCATTGAACTGTAACCAGATCAGAGGTTTGGGAGGCTCTGGAGGTGTCTTTTAGACGTCCCATAAATAGATTGGCATGGGAGGGTGCCAAATGGATACCCACGGTTCTGCCGTGGATTCGATTGTATACTCTGAAGGATACTGGGAGACGTAGTGTTTGAGTGCAGCAAGACCATGGACATGTGTGGGATATTGCTGTATATGGAAGTGGCATCAACAGTGATGAGTAAGGATCCACAGGAGGTAAAGGAAATGGGGATGGTGCAGAGATGCTGGAGGAAGTGGTTGTTATTTTTGATGTGGGAGACTAGATTTTGAACAATTAGTTGAGTGTTTAAATGAGGGTCCAAATTGTGGGAGCACAGTAACCAACCACAATAGGTGTCCATGGATATTAGGTTTGATCTAATAATGGAAAGTCCAGGTTGGAATTAATAATATAGTAATAGGTCAGTTTAGAACTCACCGCAAAGAAGTGACAATGAGTTGCGACAGGAACATAAAAAAGACACACACATACAACACTTTCAGCTATCGGCCATGGCCTTCT
Source organism: Locusta migratoria (assembly GCA_026315105.1). Classification (NCBI taxonomy): domain Eukaryota; kingdom Metazoa; phylum Arthropoda; class Insecta; order Orthoptera; family Acrididae; genus Locusta; species Locusta migratoria. Next base: position 363,224,484 of record CM048744.1, read on the forward strand.
TCAGAAATAGGAAACATTCTCGCAATCACACAGGCACACAACCGTCATCTCTGACTGATGCACTTCAAATCACACTCTGTGTTGTGGAAATAGGGGAGGCGAGGGAGATAGGAAGGTTGTGTCATGGTGTTCCAAAGTAGTTGTTTGTTAGTATGTAAATGGTAAGCCTTATGAGGAATGAGATATTGGGCTTGGAGTCTGAACGATACCAACTTTATCCTAACGGACAACTACTTTTCCTTTGAGGAAAAGTTTACCATCAAATGTGTGGCACAAACACGGACACCCGCATGGCACCCTCCTATGACACCCTGTTTATGGGCCATCTGGAGGAATCCTTCCTAACATCCCTACAACCCAAACCTCTGGCCTGGTTTAGGTTTGTTGATGATATTTTCATGATCTGGACTCACGTCCAGGACACCTTATCCTCGTTTCTTCAAAACGTCAACTTGTCCTTCATCCACTTCACCTGATCTTCCTCAACCCACCATACCACTTTCCTAGATGTCAACCTCCACCTCACTGATAGCTCCTTCCACATTTCCGTCCATATTAAACCTACCAACCACCAACAGTACCTACACTTTGACAGTTGCCATCCATTCCACACCAAAAAATCCCTCCCTTACAGCGTGGCTACCCATGGACGGAGTGTCTGCAGTGACAAGAACTCCCTTTCTGAATATGCTGAGGGTGTCACGAAGACCTTCTCAGACAGCAACTACCCCACAGACCTAGTCTGCAAAAATATCTCAAATCCTCCCCCTACCATGGACGGAGTGTCTGCAGTGACAAGAACTCCCTTTCTGAATATGCTGATGGTGTCAAAAAGACCTTCTCAGACAGCAACTACCCCACAGACCTAGTCTGCAAAAATATCTCAAATCCTCCCCCTACCACCAGTAACTATCCACAAAAGAGTGTTCCCCTGTCACCTAGTACTACACTGACTTGAACAACTAAATTACATCCTTCGCCAAGGTTTTGATTTTCTGTCCTCATGTCCAGAAATGAGAGATATTCTGCCCGATATCCTTCCCACCCCTCCTAAAGTGGTGTTCATCAACCTCCATAACATCTTAGTCCATCCCTATGCCACCCCGAAAACCAGCCTACTGCAACAGGGATCATATAGCCTTGGAAGACCCCGTTGCAAGACATGTCTAGAGTGAGCTCTCTCTCTCTCTCTCTCTCTCTGTGTGTGTGTGTGTGTGTGTGTGTGTGTGTATGTGCGCGCGCGCGCGTGTGCGTGCATACACAACCTTCCTATCCCCTCTCGCCTTCCCTATTTCCACACTGCAGAGCATGATTCGAAGTGCGGCAGCCGGAGATGACGGTTGTGTGACTGTGTTATGTGCCTTTGTGATTGCATTTTTTTTCTATTTCTGAAGAAGGTCATGACCAATAGCTGAAAGTGTTGTATGTTTGTATGTATGTTCCTGTCGTCGTGGCTCGTTGTCATGTCTTTGTGGTGAGTTGTAAACTGTCCTATTACTATATTATTATTATTAGTTTTGTGGATTTTTGTGAGGATGTAGAAGGAAGGTGTGCAGGATTTTGTTGGTGAAAGGAGGAAGATTGATTTGGGGGAGAGGTTTTGGGAAGTGCTGCAGGATTTTGGTAAGAATTGTCTGTTATGTTGGCACAACTTGTAGATGGGGGAATCAGACAATTTACAAAGGCTTTCTGCCACATAGTCACTGTGATTAATCACAGCAGTGGTGGAACCTTTGCCTGCAGGTAAGACAACTGGGTTGGGTTCTGTAAAGCTGTCCTGTCTTCTGACAAAAGACTGATATTCTTATTACGGGGAGGATAGTGAGTCGAAGTTGGATGTGAGGAATTCCTGGAAAGTGACAAGAGTGTGGGTAGGTGTAAGTGAGAAAGGATGGTGGTATGAACTGGGAGAGACAGGGTGTAGTGTTGAGATTAGGTACACTTTGGTTGGAAGGATTGGTAGCCAAGTACTGTTTCAATCCTAGGAATTGGCTACAGGAGAGAAGGTCTTTGCCAAGTCTAGTATGGTTAAATTTGGTCGTAGTACTGAGAGTGAGGCCTTTGGGTCAGTCAGAAATTTCTGTGTGGTTAAGATTTTTGGCAGAACGGTGTTGTGAGGTTGTCTTGGCTTTGGATACTGTGGAGTATTGGTGGGGAGTTTTGGGGGATGTGCCAAGTTGAAAAGATAGGCAAGGGAATGTCTGGGTGTTATGAGAGGTTCATGAGAACAACACTTTGCATAGATAGTATGCCTTTGTTCAGGATCTTTTTCAAAAACTAAATGCTGTGTTTACCATTAGAACCATTTCTGAAATAAGTGGTAGTTCTTCATGAAAAGTAGTCTAATTCATGTATTTTCATTTGCTTAATTTGACTTAAGGTGTCAGTGTTTGGGGTAACTTCTCTGATTCAAAAAGGATATTTATTGTGCAGAAATGGGTAGTTCAAGCAATATGTGAGGGTTAGTTCGCATACCCCTTGTCGACCCCTGTTTAGTTGCTTGGGAATTGTGATATTGGCCTCTCAATGCATATTATCTTTAATTTTGTTTGTCACTAATATTAAAATACTACCTAGGGTTAACAGTTTTCACTCAATTAGTACTTGACAGAGATCAAATCTGCATTTCGATCACATCGTCTTTACTCTTGTGCAGAAAGGTGTGCAGTATTCTGCCGCATGCATTTTTCATAAGCTGCCTCAAGAATTAAAAAAGCTTAGTAAAAACTATGCACTTTCAAAGCTAAATTGAGTGTCTCCACATGGCTCAGTCTTTCTATTCTGTTGGGGATTTTCTGGAAGAATAAAAAAATTGAGGTAATTACTGTGTTACATTGTTGCTTCTTTTTAGTTATGCTTAGGCCGGTATTATACGACCATATCGTTGATCAAATCTTTGACAAAGAAATATTATCAAATATTCATGAAATTTAATGAAATCTTCTCAGGTTACAAGCGGCATTATGTGGTTTACTGCCCACGAGCTTTCGACAGAGAACTCCTCTGCCATTGTAAAGTGGATGACTCTCATTTCGCAGCTGCTGCCATGCTTATAAAGCCGCGCTGCCGCCAGTGACGTCACTGGTGCCCAGTTCCATGACCATATATGGCAATGTGTTGGTCGGGGCCGATTCAACTCTGCAATTACGGGATCCCAAGCTGTAATCAGCTGCAAGCCGCCGTTTTTATTGTGGGTGTTTTCAGAAATTTTGATTTCTACTGCCTTGTTTATTATGCTGTCCTAGAATCTGTTGGTCCATTTAATAATAGATGTCTCATCGAAAGCAATTCGGTATCCGTTTTCCCAAGCATGTTCCACTACAGCTGACTTTTCAGGATAGCGTAATCAAAACAGCGTCGCTGTTCAATAGTGCGAACAGTCTGGACGACATAAAACTGCCTACACTTACATGGAATTTTATAAACGCCTGGTGTTCTGAGACCTACGTCATCTTTCACAGGCTTCATTAATTGTCGGATCTTTGCTGGAGGCGTGAAGATTGTGTCAATTTTATGTCTCTTCAGGAGCCGACTAATTTTTCCTGTTGCGGAGCCACAAAACGGCAAAAATGCGGTCTTCTTTACGTCTTCTTCAGATGCTTCTGATTACGTGCCTTATTATTTTATGTCGGCCGGACTGTTTGCACTATTGAACAGCGACACACAGAACACGAGTGGTGTTTTCGATTATGCTATCCGGAAAAGTCAGCTGTGGTGTAACATGCTTTGGAAAACGGACACCGAATTGCTTTCAACGAGACATCTATTGTTAAACGGTCATAGAACTGGGCACCAGTGACGTCACTGGTGGCGGCGGGGCTATATAAGCACGGCAGCAGCCGCGAAATTACAGTCATCCACTTGACAATGGCAGAGGAGTTCTCTGTCAAAAGCTCGTGGGCAGTAAATCACATAACGCGGCTTGTAACCCGAGAAGAGTTCATTAATGGATATCGCCGTGAAAACATGCACTCATATATTCATGAAATTTGTTTGACATAAATTTTGATGTGGCACTAAAAATAGGTATTACACTGTCATATTTTATGTCATATTTCAAGATGGCGGACAACTTGTTATGTGCTACATTGCTATTGCCACAATTACATTTTGAATGCATTTGGACGAAGACAAGTTGGAGAAAAAAGAAAATGTACTTGGTGAAGATGTGGGTTACACGTGGTGACAACAAAAGCTTTCAGAAAATTCGTTGCGGGGCTACAAGTGGAGCACGTCAAGTCGTATAAATAACCTGAGAATTGATGCTAGAATAAATTAGTTGCTCACATCACAAAGCAGAATATGCACATGAGCAATGCAGAAGACGGGGCTACAGCAACATTGTGATTTCTTGTTACTGGAAACATCTATTCTAACCTTCAGGCCATCACTTGAATATGTGCATTAAGCAAAATAACTCCTAAAATGTGTGAATCAATTTATAACTCAGTGAAGGACGAATATCTGAAATTAAATAAATGTTTACTGCACTAAATGGACACTAAGAACTATTTTTAATAATTGTACAATGATTATGCTCGAATGTCGGCATAAACTTTATAAGCAAATAAAGTACAATTTGTGTTCCATCAACTAACTACAACATTCTTACAAATGCATGAGGTAGATGAGGCACTGTTTAATGTGAGGCAACCTGTTTTCAAAAATGAATTTTCAACTCCATGTCATCTGCTGTACAACCGGACCGCATTTCACATCTAATAACCTCCACTATTTTCTTACAGCTATCCAATCTTCTACACCTATTTTTATTAAGTTATCAGAATGGCTCACATTATACAACACCTCGTTGCTTCATTTCTATTAATTGTGTGGTTGATTGAACATGCCAACCAAACTTTGTAGCCGTATTTACAAACACACAGTAGTCAAATAACTGAACTGATGCTAGTGCTCAAACCGGTGATATTTCACATTGCAGTGAACAGAAGACAAACAACTTTTATGATCAAATCTATGGCAAGGCCCTAGATTCGATAATATTTCTTTGGTGTTAGATGAGCTATGTCAAAGTTCCCCATTACACTATCAAGTTTCTTTGACATAAATATTTGATATATCAACTTTGAGAAAGAAATATGATCATGTAATACCGCCTTAGACATGTTGTGTGATTATTATTGCCATAAGTTTCACTTTAGCAACTACTATTCCTTTCTTACAATCTGTTGTACTGACTTGTTCTGTGACCATGGAGGCTTCCTTCTCAGTTTGGTCCTGCTGAACGTGATAAATATAAATAAATAAATAAATAAAACGATAGATGTTGAGTAGTGGTGCACCAAGGTGGCAGCAATATGTCAGTAGGCTGGATAATTTGTGGAGATGATGTCTAGAATGCTCCTCTAGCTGCTAGAGTTTAGGGATTCTATTTGAGATGTGATATGTATGTAGTGGGAATTGCACATTAGGGATGTACTTATTTTTCTGTTGTACTCTCTGGGTACAATGCGTGTTACAGAGTAATTGCGGACATCATTTGAACATCTGTGTGTGAAGTATAGTCATCATTAATGGGTTTCCAGATGAGTTCATAGAATACACGAGCTTTTAGTCTTCCTTTATAGTGTTCTTGTGGTATATTTCAATAATTTTTAATGCTTTGTGACAAGTTTCTTATGGACAAAATGCCACATAGCTAATGCAAAATAGTGTATATGATAATTAAAAATAAAAATTAAATCCCATTAGTATGTAATAATAATGGAAGATCCTGGGTACCAGTGTAATATTATAATCAATGTGTGATCTGAGGCTTTCCTGGTGTATGTATTGTTCCCAAGGTTCTCAGGTGTCTAGCCAGATCCAGTTGTCGAAGTTCCATATTTCGGTGAATAAATGCTCCCTCATCATCAGGTGGCACTAATGGAATTATCTATATGTTCTTCGTTGGTGGTACTTGTACCTGCCGGGGCCAGATTCCTTTCCCTGTGCCCATGGCAAGTGGTGTGCTGGATGGTGGGGGAGAGGCCATGGCAGTGTCAGGTGGAGGGAGGTGGGAGGTGCAGTTCACCTCCAGCGGCCATGGCAGAAGGATCTTGTGTCCGCGCACATCGTTGATCCTTTATCATGCATGGAATCAATTTCCAGGGCTTGCTGAGTTGAAATCCGAAGTCCCTGTTGATGAGGTCGTTCATAATGCAAATTTCTATGTCCTCCTTGAGGACACTGTCCCAGTGGGTATTTGTCTCTTCATAATTCGCTGTATGTGTGGTGTTGATACAGTGTTCTGCTAAGGTTGACTGCCTAGGTTTGTACAAGCAGGTGTGGCGTTGGAGACCTTGGCATTTATGTTTGATAGTGCAAACTGTTTGGCCAATGTACAATTAGCCACAGCTGTACAAGATTTTGTACATGCCAGCTTTCTTGAGGCCTAAATTGTTTTTTACCATCCCTAGTAGGTCACATGTCTTGCCTGGTGGTCAGAAGACTGTGACAATATTGTGTTTCTTCAATAGTCTTCATATTTTTGATGATGCATTGTCTGGGAACAGCCAGGGCTCTTTGTTCCTCTTGGTCCCTGCTGAGCTTCTGTTGTCGGAAGGCCTTTTGTATTTCACGATTGTTGCTGGATGGTGGCAGCTGGAAGAATGTAGGTACAAGTCAGTGTGTGTGGGCTTATGGTACACACTGTGCCTCAGTGATGCATCAGACCTATGCTCCACCAGGACTTCAAGAAAGGGTAGTTTTCCATCTTTTTAGATTTTCATGGTGACCTGAATCTTGTGGAGTGAATTTAGATGCTGTAGAAACATCTGTAGTTTGTTCTGTCCTTGTGGCCATATGACACACATATCATCCACCTACTAAAAGAAACATACTTGTTTTAGTACCGCGGTTTCCAGTGCTTCATATTCAAGATTCTCCATGAATAGGTCGACCACCACTGGAGATGAACTGTGGGCCCCACCACCTGATGCTGCGGTGGCCTTCCCCACCACCCTCAGTGCACCGCTGGCCGTTGGTGCAGGGAAACAAATCTAGACCCAGTAGGTATAAGTACCAACAGAGAGCAAACAAATATTTCTATCAGTAGAGCTCGTGCAAAAAGTTGTTGCCCTGCTTTCTTGACTTGTTTATTGAGTGAGTCCATTCCTTTGGTTTGGAGAGACGGCCACCTCAGTTGCGTGTTACCTACTGGTTGTGGGCACAGTTGACAGCCTACTGGCAAATGAAGCATATGGCCCAGCAGGAAACATGCAATTCAACTGGCTGCACCTCTGAAAGAAAGGAATGGACTCACCCTGTGCACAACTCAAGAATTTGTTTCTGCACATGGGCCACAACTTCTTGTGTGAGCTCTACCACCTGATGATGGCAGACCAGTTATTCACCGAAATATGGTGGAACTTCAGTGATTGGATCCAGCTGGACACCAGAGAACTTTGGAAACAATACTATTATAATAAGATTTGTAACAACTTTCTCAAATTACCAGAATGATTTTTTCCCCATGATTTCTCCCTGTCACTTGCCTGTCAGTTCTAATTGAATTTATTTTATGTACTGAAATAAAAGTCTAACTTGCAATTAGTAGTTATCCTGACTGTATTTTTTTGCTAAATTTTGTAAATTTGGAGGTGCATGACTACTATTAAAGAAACAGCAGGAAAAATAACTTTTAAATGTCACATGCCTAACAAAAAGTGTCAAACAACCATTAACCAAAATAGATTTTGAATGACAGCTTATACTCTCTGATAATTGTGCTACATTATATGAGTTATTTTTCTTTCTTCCCAGTCCTTCCAAACTCTTATCCCTAATGCAGTTCAGTCTGGGCTTCCTCAAGATCATTTGTACCTCCGTGTATTCTGGGAGGTAGCATTTTTGACTCATAATCAAAACATCCTTGGTCTGGATTTCAAACACAGTCAGTGCTTAAATTTCAAATAAATATCATCAGTAATGACGACCGAAGATACCCAGAGTAAGAAGTCTCACTTGGTCTGTTAATAGTCTTGTCAAAAAGGGTGGTAGAGCAAAGGTTCAGAGCACTCTCTTACCCTTAAAATTGACTATGAAAGGCAGAAGAGTACATTTACATCTACATACATACTCCGCAACCCACTGTAAGGTGTGTGGCGGATGGTACACTGTACCACTACTAGGCATTTCCTTTCCTATTCCACTCCCAAATAGAACAAGGGGGAAAAAAAGAATGCCTATATGCCTCTGTACAAGCCCTAATTTCTCTTATCTTTTCTTTCTGATCACTACGCAAAATGTAAGTAGGTGGCAGCAAGATCATACTACACTTAGCTTCAGACTCCGGCCCTCTAAATTTCCTCGATAGAAATTCACGAAAAGAATGTCGTCTTTCCTTCAGCGATCCCCAACTGAGTTGCCAGAGCATTTCCGCGACACTCGTGCATTGGACAAACCTACCAGTAACAAACCTAGCTGCTCGCCTCTGAACTGCTTCTACGTCTTCCTTTAAACTGATCTGCTGCGGGCCCCAAACACTTGAGCAATACTCAAGTCGTGGTTGTACAAGCGTTTTATACGCGGTATCCTTTACAGATGAAGTACATCATCTCAAAATAGTCCCAATAAACCGAAGTCGGCTGTTTGCCTTACTCATAACTGTCCTTACATGTTCATTCCATTTCATATCACTCTGCAATGTTATGCCTAGATATTTGAATGACGTGATAGCATCAAGAAGCTCACTACTAATGCTGTATTCGAACATTATAGGATTGTTCTTCCTACTCATGCGCATCACCTTACATTTACCTACATTGAGAGCTAGCTGCCATTCTTCGCACCAACTAGAAATTTTGTCTAAGTCATCCTGCATGCTATTACAGTCAGTTAATGAGTGAGTTTGTGTTGTATAGAAGGTACTTTAGACACACACACACACACACACACACACACACACACACACACACACACTCACACTACACCACCACCACCACCACCACCACCAACTAAAAGCATAAAAACAACAACACAGGTACTCATCTTCCATAATGCCGAGGAATGAGCTATGCCATACCAGCTGAAAAAATAAAGTTTGCTTACACTGTCAGATAATTGGACCTCATTATAGAGGTAGACTGCAGTGTGGGTGACTTGTGATTTTGTATCTTGTTAGTTAATGTGATAATATGTGCAAAATTTTACAGTCACATTACGATATTTACATTTTGATTTGTTAATTATAATCACACATGGCCACCCCCATAAACCACAGACATTGCCGAGGTTGGGTGGCTTGCTCACTGTCCTGGATTTGTTCAGCTGTCCCGATACACATTCCTTTGGGTATAAGTTGTGACTACTCATCACACTTAGTGATCCAAAAATCTCCTTGACCACCAGTAATGCTTATGTTAGCCGCTGGTATATAAATTTCTTTTGTGAGCCTAATAACCTTTTTACTATTGGCAAGCACTTCACAGTTTAATCATTCATCTGTGTTTGTGACTGGAACTCTTCTCATTGTCAACAGCGGGATTGTCACATTGTCGACAGCAAATAATTTCCCAGAAAATTCTGTATTATGTGTACCCGTCGGAACGACTTCCTAAATTTGTAGTTCAGATCTTCCACAGTCAATGATAGCTTTTGATGCCTGAAGGAAGTCCCATCCGAAGATGACATTATGACTACCTTCTGTTAAAATGACAAATTCAAACGGCTGGGTCCTGTTGTGGATTGTTATGACACAGGTTCCTGCTATCTGGATGTACTTTCCATTTGTGTGCTTCAGCACAGTTGCCCAAGTATTACGGAACATTGTCTTTTTTAGTGTGTGACGGTAATTATCCGACAATACAGAGAAAGAAGCTCCTGAATCAACCAGTGCTCGGACAAGTTGGCTGTCAATTATGACTTCAATGAGATTTCCCGACATCTTAGCGACTGTCGTCCATGGAGGATTTTCATCTACGATGGCCTCACCTCCATAAATGGTCGCCTTGCTTAGTTTTCCTGGGTGCGGCAGCTAGGGGAGCGGCAGATACCTCTGTACGGTGATGGTGAATGGACGCGGGAGGTAGGGGAGCGACCTTGTGCAGGGTATGGTGATGGGCTTCTTCCATTAGATCGACTGCCTGGGATAGAAATGCTCTGATGGCTGACGTCTTGCAGAAAAATAATCATCAGATACTCGCCTTCTCTCTCTGCAGTAGTGTACGACATGTTCAGGGCGCACACAGTGGAAACACACTAGCATGTTGTCTTCTGTCCTCCAGACGTCTCGTCTTCTGCGGGGCATCATAGTTGCCGGGGGAGTTGGTTGTGGCCATGTTGGCCGGTTCATAAGCTGCCGTTTGGCCGCTGCAGCATAAGTCATGGCAGGGCGACTGCATTCTTCCCATCGGGTGCGATTGGTGATTCAGACTGGAGCTAATGTCTGAAATACCTCTTCCTCAGCGGCGTCATCTCCATCGTAACTTACAGGGCTTACATCCATGGCCATAATTTGAGGCTCGCTCGCTCTAATAGTCCCAACTGTTGTAATTCTTCTCTCACTATTTGACATATGAGAGACGCAAAGTATTGCTGGTCTTCCACAAAGGCCATAAAGACTACATTGGGGGGTCTGTCATATTTCTTTCGTCCGACCCTCCATTGTTTCATCTCTTCAATCTGCTGGTTTTTAATACTGCTGGATCTTCCTCTGTTCAGCTGTAACGTCATCTTATTCAGTGAGCGCTGAAATTTCATTCATGCTGTTGTGTTCTACTAATGGATTTCTTGAAAGGCAATCGGCGTCCTTGTGTTTGTGCCCATTCTTTAATAACACTGTGATGTCGTACTCTTGGAGTCCTAGTGCCCATCTTGCTAGTCGACTTGATGGATCCTTTAAGCTAGTCAGCCAACACAAAGAACTGTGGTCTGTCACAACAGTGAATGGTTTGCCGAAGAAATACGCCCGGAACTTGTTGATAGCCCAGATCTTTTATCAGAAATGCTTGGTACATGTCTTCTGCAACACCCTTCATCATGTGCATCAGTTTGTTGGCCTCATTCATATCCGGGTTAAATATGTTACATAGGGCCAAACATTCTGTATGGATACTATGTTGGCTCACCATGTTGTTGGTCCCAGTTCTTCAGTTGTTCTTCTGCTGAGCGGATTTGTCATTGGTGGTCTCCAAACGTCTTTTTAAGTTCCGTCTGGAATGTTTCCCAGTCATTCAGATTCTCTTCGTTGTTTTCAAACCATTGCTGGGCTCTTCCTTCCAGGTAGAAATAAATGTTGGCCAAGCATATTGTATGATCCCACCTGTTATACTTGGTGACCCTTTTAGCTATTTGTTGGCGTCCTGTCCAGTGTCTCCAAAGAACACTGATGGGTGTCTGATGTGCAGCAGGCTTACTGCTGGTTTTGTGTCATTGGTCTTCTGATGATAAGGACTTTTGGAAGGATGTACTCGGTATATCCCTTGTATTCCGGCTCTAGTTCATAAAAGCGACCGTTTTAACGTTGCCTAATCAGAGCCACGGTGATGCAGCTGTTGCACAGGTTATCCGGCGCCTCCACAAAACAATGTTGTGTTGAAATGGAAGCAGGCTTGACTTCAAAGGTTGGGTTGTCAACTGAACAAAGCACTTATAATGAAAGCAGGTTTATTGCGAACTGAAAAATACACACAGCACTGACCAACTCTCGGGCAGAGTGCTCTGCTATTTATACACAGACAGAATGTACCAGAAATTAGAAGAATAGTTAACATAAGAAACATGTAGAAATTACAAGTGAACATAATAAAATTCTGGAAATGATAATTAAAAAGAAAGAAATTTTTGTCGGTGGACGGGATTGATCTGGTGACCTTAAGCACCACAATCAGTGACAATCCATTGCGCCATGCTGGCAGTTGGTTAACTCGGGGTCTTGCGGCAAAATACCGAACGTTGTGCTTGTTTGTGTACTGTTATTTATTGAGAAACTCATTTCAGTATCTTTAACTCTTCATGGAAAATGATGGATGTTCAGTGTTGGATAAGTCCCCCTGTATAAGGTACAGCTTGCAAGCTTACTACTTTAATATACAACTGAGAAAGCACAATGTCAATACAGAAAGGAAACAAATCATTTGCAGTAGTTACACACATATTTTAATAATTTGTGTAATTACACGCAGGAAGCATGATTTTCATGAAATATAGTCTTCACTTTTCTACTCTGGTACTACTAAGATATTGTGTTTAATATATAGAAGGTTGAACAGAGAGAGAAGAAGGGAAGGGAGAAAGAGTTAGTAATCAAATTTATCTGAATTAATTCTCATTGTTTGGAATTCAGTATGTTACCTTCACAGTTATTTTATAACCTTTATATTACTTTTCAGATAAAAAGCAAATCTACTTACCATTCTCAGGTTTTGGTAGTATTGTGATAGATGGCGGAATTATTGTTCCAGTAGTTATATCCAGTTGGATGTGACTCTCGGGGATGTTGATTCCTGTAGTATGGTAAGGAATGTCGTACTTAGATTCATAGAAGGGTCCATCCAGGTTTGACACTTGAGGTACAAATCCTCCTGTAACAGAATGTTGGTCGTGTGAGTTTACTTAGAGTAGAACAACTTTGTAGAGGACACTTTTCCATTAGACATTTTGTATTTTGCAGTTCATGTCAAAGGACTGCATAAACTGCAAATAATGTTGCAGTCCCTGTTCTGTGTGTTAATTTTTATATGGTGGAGCTCTCTTTAGTCCTGAATCAGTAGAAATCTGTAAATGCCAGGAGGTTTTGGTTGGTAATCAATTGTTTTTTGGCTCCATCCACATTACTTGATGACACTGCCATTAGAGGCAGTCATTGTTGCTTCAAGAGTTATTGTTTTGCATGCCAGTGTTTGATTCATATTGTCAAAGACAGTTTTAAAATGAGTGATGATGCGGTTGCTGGCCCATGCCATAAGTCACTTACGAACACCGTTTGGTAGACCTACTATTCCAGTTTTAAAACTTGCTGTCAGGTTGAAAATTGTGTGCCAGAACCAGGACCTTTGCCTTCCACAGACCAGTGCTTTGCCAACTGAGCTATCCTGGCATGTTTTACAGTCTGTCCTCACAACTTTACTTCTGCCAGTACCTTGCCTATTACATTCCAAACTTCACAGAAGTTCTCCTGTGAAACTTGCAGGACTAGCACTTCTGGAAGAAAGGTTATGGTGGAAACGTGGCTTAGCCACAGCCATGTTTCCAGAATGAAACTTTCACTCTGCAATGGAGTGTGTACTAATATCAAACTTCCTGGCAGATTAAAATTGTGTGCTAAACCCGGGATTCGAATCTGGAACCTTTGCCTTTCACGGGCAAGCACTTTGCCAAATGAGCTATCCTGGCACACGTCACAGTCCATCCTCACAACTTTACTTCTGCCAATAACCTCACCTCCTACTTTCCATTTTTCACAGAAGTTCTCCTGTGAACTAGCACTCCTGGAAGAAAAGAGGAGGCAAGATACTTGCACAAATAAAGTTATGAGGTTAGACCTTGAAGTGTGCCGGGATAGCTCAGTTGGCAGAGTGCTTCGCTGCGAGTGGCAAAGGTCCCAGTTTCGAATCATGGTTCTGGCACTCAGTTTTAATCTGCCAGGAAGTTTAATATCAGTGCACACTCTGCTGGAGAGAGAAAGTTTCATTCTATTCCATTTTGTATACGAACAAAATCGTAAGCTATATGTGTGACTTCTGCTTCTGCAGTTTGTTATGCCAACACTGCAGCGGGCCGGGCAGGTGTGGCATATCCCCCCTGCTTGCCTCTTTAGATTCGATTAGTTATTTGTTCCGTAGATCCATGTTGAGGGGATCCTCGTGGATGTGGAACATGTCAAGAAACAAAATTTACAAGTTGAATAATAGATAATACTAATAATATAAATAAAATACATACATTTATAATATAAATACAGATACATAAAATTTTTAAGGATTTTTTTTTTTTTTTTTTTTTTTTTTTTTTTTTTTTTTTTTGCTGATAATATAATAATACTAATATAGTATGAGTGCACGCATCATTTGGTACAATTTAGAAATTCACTAATGGAGTAGAAGGAGTTGGCCACTAGAAAGTCTTTTAGGTTCCTCTGAAACTGATCTTTATTTGTAGCTAAATTTTTTATACTTGATGGTAAATTATTGAAAATGTGTGTTCCTGAGTAGTGGACCCCTTTTTGAACTAAAGTAAGAGCTTTTAAGTCCTTGTGTAGATCATTTTTATTTCTAGTATTGTATGTATGAACTGAGCTGTTTGTTGGGAAAAGGGATATATTATTTATGACAAATTTCATTAGGGAATAAATATACTGAGAGGCAGTAGTTAATATACCCAGTTCTTTGAAGAGGCTTCTACAGGACGTCCGTGAATTTACTCCACAAATAATACGTATTACACATTTTTGGACTCTGAAGACTTTTGACTGACTTGAAGAGTTACCCCAAAATATTATACCATATGACATTAAGTAATGAAAGTAAGCAAAGTATGCAAGCTTTGTTATTTTTATGTCTCCTATGTCTGATAACACTCGTATTGAAAATACAGATTTGTTGAGTCGTTTCTGCAGTTCTGTGGTGTGCTCCTCACAACTAAATTTATTATCAAGCTGTAATCCCAGGAGTTTAATACTGTCAACCTCTTCTATCTGCTCTTCTTCATAGTTAATGCATATGCTGTCAGGAAATCTCTTACATGTTCTGAACTACATGTAGTGCGTCTTTTCAAAGTTTAATGACAATGAGTTGGCTTTAACCCATTTATTAATGTTCATGAAAATATCATTAGCAGACCTTTCTATTACTATGCTTGACGTACTTTTTATTGCAATACTTGTATCATCTGCAAACAAAATGAACTCTGCTTCTGGTAGTGTAACTGATGAGAGATCATTAATGTACACAAGAAAAAGCAATGGCCCTAAGATGGATCCTTGTGGGACACCACACATAATTTCTTCCCAATCCGATGATGACTGTTGGCCTAATTCACTAGTCACTTGCACTGACACCCTTTGTTTCCTGTTAGTGACTTGAACCATTTTGCAGCATTTCCCGTGACCCCATAGAATTCTAATTTACTTAAAAGGATGTTATGGTTCACACAATCAAATGCCTTTGATAAATCACAGAAAATACCTGCTGCTTGGAATTTATTATCTAATGAATTAAGTACATTCTCACTGTAAGTGTAAATAGCCTTCTCGGTATCGGAACCTTTCAGAAATCCAAACTGTGTTCTAGACAATATGCCATTTGTGGTTAAGTGGTTGAGAAGCTGCTTGTACATTACCTTTTCTATAATTTTTGAGAATGCTGGCAAAAGTGAAATAGGTCTGTAGTTTGATGGTCTCTCTTTATCCCCCTACTTGAAGAGAGTTTTAATATCTGCATATTTTAGCCAATCAGGAAATGTCCCTGTTATAATAGACTGGTTACACAAATAACTTAAGATTGTGCTAAGTTCACAAGAACACGCTTTAATTAACTTTGTTGATATTTCATCGTAACCACTGGAATTCTTTGTTTTTAAAGATTTTATTATGGAAGATATTTCTTGTGGTGAAGTGACTGACATATTCATGTGTGTAAAGTTATTTGTAAATGCTAGTTTCAAATATTCAAGGGCATTATTTACTGACCCAGACAATCCCATACTATCAGTAATGGATATAAAGTACTTGTTAAATAGATTTGCCACACTATGCCCATCAGTTACTAATGTCTCAGCTACTCTTAATCCTACCTGCTCTTGTTCCTTTCTGGTTCTACCAGTCTCCTCTTTCACTGTATCCCATATTGTTTTTATTTGGTTTCTTGATGTTGCTATCTTCTTTTCATAATGCATTTGTTTAGATACCTGAATAACTTTTTTTAATATTTTACAGTATTCCTTATATTTAGTTAAATCATCATCATTGCAACTACTCTGATAGATACATTTTCCTTTTTGTCTTACATGAAATCTTTATTCCTTGTGTAATCCAAGGTTTTATTATAGACTTCTGTTTAATTCGCGTTACTTTTAGAGGAAAACAGTTTTCAAACATGATACTAACATTATTAATAAATACGTTATATTTTTCATTCATGCCATTAGCACTATATACATCTTTCCAGTTCATGTCTTTGAGGAGTTTTCTAAAATTTTCAATTTTTGGTGAGTTGACTACTCTCCTGTATGTACATTTTGGAGTCTTCATAATCTGTTTAGAATCTATACCTAAAACAAGGAGCTGCACATCATGATCTGACAGGCCATTTATTATTGGTTTTATGATATCATTTTGTTGCTTTGATTTGTCTATAAAAATATTATCAATTGCTGTCCTAGAGGTTTTAGTTATCCTAGTTGGAAAGTTTACGGTATGTGTTAGGTTGAAAGACAAAGTTACTGACTGCAATAAATTTTTACTGGAGGACTGCATAAGAAAATCTGTATTAAAGTCACCAGCAACCAGGATTTCTTTATTTCTTCCTGTTAAATAACCCAATAGAGCTTCTAGATGATTTAGGAATAGATTATAATTTCCTGCAGGTGCTCGGTAAATAGTTACTGTTATATAGCATCTGTTATGGAATTCTACTTCTGTTGCACAAGCTTCTAAATGCTGCTCTAGACAGTTTATTTATATCAATATTCTTGAATTTATAGCAGTTTTTAATGTATGTGGCAACTCCTCCTCCCTCCATATCTACTCTACAGGAGTGTGAAGCTAAATTAAATCCTAGAATGTTTAACATATCTGTACCAGTGGCCAAATGATGTTCAGAGAGGCAAATTATGTCAATTGGGCTAGAGGAATCTATTTCATCAATACAAATTCCCCATGGCATGTGAAATCTGGGCCTGGGTTTGCTTCCTCTGCCTTCCCCTGTGAACTCTGCTACCTAACAAGTAGCACACTATTACGGATTTTTGTTTCATGCATGCCATGCACCACAAATGTGGTAGCACTTAAATATAATATTAAGATTTTTTTTCCTTTTTTGCCTTTTTGCCACTATCTGTATGAAATAACAATAAAAATAAAAACAAAGAAACCCAATAACTTTTGAGGGATGTGTTGAACATTGCAATATACATTCAAAAAAAGGCACTGATAGTGTTAACTTTCTCGACAGAAGAATCCTCCTAACCTCGGGACAAATAAAGTATGTAAGAAACGTTATAAGTTTTAAAATTGAAAAATGTGAAAATTGTCAGTGATATACTAAATCAGTAGAATATAATCTTTATTTGCCTTTCAGTATATTTTCCATACAGTTGGCTTCGTTAAGACTTGGGTAGTATATCGCCTATTTCAGGGAATGTTGACAGATAATCTGACTGATTATTTGTCATCATTCTCTGAAATGAGAAACATCCTACCCAAGATCCTTCCGACCCCTCTGTTTGCCATCATGCCCTGAAATGAGAGAATCCTACCGAAGATCCTACCGAAGATCCTACCGATCCCTCCTACAGTGGTGTTCCATTACCCCCCTAAACTGCACACCAACTTAGTCCATCCCTATGCTACTACCAACCCCAATCTGTTGGCACAAGGGATCATATCCCTACAGAAGACCCTGATTTAAGACCTGCCCAATCCATCCCCTCTCCCCACCCCAGCACTTACCATTTCCTTCCCGTCACAGGCTTATCCTACCCCAGCAGAGGCCAGGCTACCTGTGAAAGCAGCCATGTGATTGAACAACTGCAATCATTGCACAGTCTTTAACATTGGTATGACAACAAACTATTTGTCCTTCAGAATGAATGGCCACTGTCAAACTGTGGCAAAAACCAAGATGGACTACCCTGTGACACAGTATGCATCTGAATGTAGAACACTCAATTTCGTTGCTTGCTTTACAATCCGAGTACCCTCAGAAACTGCAATAATAGCTATAAAAAAGCCAAGGTGTAAACACACTGAAATAAGGTTGTTTCACAACAGTAACTCATGCTAATATTAGTCGCTGATACTGTTGCAGATGACATGCTGTAACCACAACAAAAGCAGAAACAACGGAGTGTAAAATGACCTAATGATAAAAGGTACTGAAATGAATGTTTATAAAGTGATTCAGCAAAAAAGGAGTGTATACCTTATACTACAATATGTTTCACAGTTTTGTAAATATATTATTTCTACATTCTTTAGATTAAATACAAAATCCACTTAGGATGGTGCCATTTCCGTCAAAACTAGTTTAGGTATGAAAATAATAAGTGTTTTGCATCAAAGCAGATCCACAACACCACATTTGTAATGCAAACATGCAACAACATAAGAGATTCAAACCACAGTGTTTGTTACACACACAACTCAAAACCTCCCTTACTTCCTCTCCCACCTCTTCCTTTTACTGCATTCCAAGCTGCATCTCACATTCATCTCACATTCCCAACTATCAGAGCTTTACAATCCATCATGCAATGCGGAAAATGTGTTCTTAAGTTATGTCTGAGTGAGTGTGTGAATGTATGTTTTTTTTTTTTTAATTATTTTTTGTTGAAGGGCACAGCTGAAAATTTAAATTATGTGAATGATATTGTCTATTTTACATGCCTGTCTGTGGTACAGTGATTGTATCTTTAAAGTGATGTTTGCAGCTTTATCTTCATGCTAGTTTTGAAATGCATCTAATTGCTTTTCTCTTCCACTTGAAGAAGGTACCTGAACTTGCTGAGTAGCCTCAAAGTAGTAATCCCTGTTGCAGTTTTGAATAAAAGAAATCAAAGTACAAATTACTTATGTATCACAAGAAAAAGCAAACAGAAACAAATAAATTGCCATTTGGGTACGACTGAAATATTTATTTCTCCACTTTGCGGCAACTATCTCTCTCTCTCTCTCTCTCTCTCTCTCTCTCTCTCTCTCTCTAATGTACAGTTCACTTCTGCATGAGAAATTAACCTTGCAGTCAGTCATCCTTTCTGTGCTACATATTCTTCACTTGCACATTATTTATTAGGAAGGTGGTATCTGAGGGATTTGATAGAGTTTGGGAAGCAAATTTGTGGATTAAATATTTATAAAAATCAATCTATATGTCTTGCTGTGACAGCGAAATGAAACTGTGATTCTTAGTTGTCATTGAGAAATGGTGAAGGCAGCAAGGGAAGTTGGGAAACAGTAACTGTATAGGGTAATGAGGGTGATAAGGAAGGAAAGGAGACCCAGAAGATTGGAAGAAAGGATTGATAGTCCTAATACAAGAAAGGAAATAGAAACTAGTGCAGAAATTACAGAGGAGTCACACTGTCCAAACATATATGAGAAGCTATTGGAAAGTAGAATTTGAGCCAAAGTAGAGAGGGGAATGAGAGAAGAGCAGTATGGATTCCAATCTGAAAGATCAACAGTGGACCTCATATTTGCAGTAAGGCAACTCCAAGAGCCACATTACAAATATGGAGAGGACCTGTTTGATGGACTTTTTATACAAAGAAAAGGTGTATGATTGTTTGGGAAGCACTTGACATTAGGGGAGTGGAAAAAGAGACTAAGCAGAGTGAAGGAGATGTATTGTGAAAGTATGAGTTGTGTGAAAGTTGGAGAGGGAAGAATAGAATGGTTCAAACAACTGTGTGGGCCGAAGTAAGGCAATGTATTGTCACCCCTTATCTTCATTGACATAATGACAATGGTAGCAGGGAAAATTGGGAAGAAAAGATTAAAGCAATGTGGTTTGAAGATGATCTGATGGTCTGGGGCAACAAGGAGAAGGAAATTCAGGAGCAGCTGGATGCTTGGGAAGAAAGTGGGAGAATACGGATTGAAGTTCAACACCCATAAATGTTAACCACCAGGCAAAAGGATAGATCAGTGAAGGGAATAGCACTTGGAGGTGAACAGCTGACGGAGGTAGAAATCTTCAAATACCTGGGAAGTATAATTGAGGAAAATGGGAAAAATAATGAGGAGATTACAGAATGTGTCAGACAGACAAAAGTATTTCTGAGAAATGTTAGGAGTTTAGTGTGGAGTAAGACCACAGAAAAGTAAAGAATTGCTATACCAAAGTTCTTATGTTCCAATATTGACCTATGCATCAGAAACTTGGGTAACAAAGAAAAGAGAGATGAACAGAATACAAGCTGGAGAAGTGAAACCTCTGTGAAGCAGAGTAGGGACAATGAGATGAGACAGGATGAGGAATGAGAAGATGAGGGGAAATAGTGAGAAAGGAGCCCTTACAGGGTTGGATAGAGATATCAAGGTTGCAGTGGTACGACAATTTAAAGAGATGGAGGAGAAGAGGATTCCTAGGAGGATACTTGAAATACAGATGTAGAAGAAACAACCAAAAGGAAGACCAAGGAATAGATGGCTAAAAGGAGTGGAGGATTGTGTCAAGAAGAGAGGAGAGGACTGGGCCAGAGTGGTAACAGAGAGATGGTGGGAAGGCAGGACAAAGTGGTGGGCTTGTGTTCCTGACAGACCCAGCCTGTGGCTGGAAACTGTGCGAGATGATGATGACAAGTTGTCTTTGAGAATTACAAAATGTTATGGTAATTAATGTTGAGCCTTTCTCTGTGAAAATTATTTTTTTAGAATTGTTGTCCCTTATTTTTAACACCACTGAACTGTCTACCATATTAAAATCTGCCAAGAAAGCCCCTATTTTGAATTATAGCATTTTTAGGTTACTAGGTGTTGTAAAATTCTTTGTCATAATTTTGAAGAATTGGCTAAGTATGTCATTTTTATCATTAAATACTCTCTTTTCTGGAAGTTCCATGCTAGCATGTTAATAGGTATTTCAACAATGTATTGATATTGTGTTTTATTTATAAAACTACCTGAAAGTTTGGTGTGGCCTGGATATTTGTTTATTCCAATCATATGTAAGTTAATTTCCTCTCCTATCCTCTCTCTTTCTATCTCCTACTTCCCCCACCTCTGTCTATCTCACCTTCCTCCTCCTCCCCCTCTTCCTCCTCCTCCTCCACCTCCTCTTCGTCCTCCTTTCTATCCCTTCATCTCTCTTTGTTCATTTCCTCCTCCTGATGTAAATTATGATACATACGATTTAAAGTAACATTCCCTAGCTTATATATATATATATATATATATAAGCTCTGGCCTGGTTCCGGTTCATTGATGATATTTTCATGATCTGGACTCAGGGCCAGGACACCCTATCCTCCTTTCTTCAGAACCTCAATTCCTTCTCTCCCATCCACTTCACCTGGTCTTCCTCAACCAACCATGCCACATTCCTGGATGTCAACCTCCACCTCACTGATGGCTCCATTCACACTTCCGTCCATATTAAACCTACCAACCACCAACAGTACCTACATTTTGACAGTTGCCATCCCTTCCACGTCAAAAAATCCCTCCCTTACAGCCTAGCCACCCGTGGACGGCATATCTGCAGTGACAAGAATTCCCTTTCTGAATATGCTGAAGGTCTCACAAAGGCCTTCACAAACAGAAACTACCCCACAGACCTAGTCCGCAAATAAATTTCCCGTGCCATATCCTCACACACCCCAAATCCTCTTCCTAACACCAGTAACCATCCACAAAAGAGCGCTCCCCTTGTCACCCAGTACTACCCTGGTCTCGAACAACTAAATTCCATCCTTCGCCAAGGTTTTGATTTTCTATCCTTGTGCCCTGAAATGAGAGACATCCTGCCAAAGATCCTTCCCACCCCTCCTAAAGTGGTGTTCCGTCGCCCTCCCAACCTTCACAACATCCTAGTTCATCCTTATGCCACCCCGAAACCCAACTCACTGCCACAGGGATCATATCCTTGTGGAAGACCCCGCTGCAAGACCTGTCCAATCCACCCACCCAGCACTTCCTATTCCAGTCCTGTCACAGGCTTATCCTACCCTATCAGAGGCCGGGCCACTTGTGAAAGCAGCCACGTAATTTACCAACTGTGCTGCAAGCACTGTACAGCTTTCTATATTGGCATGACCACCAACCAGCTGTCCATTAGGATGAATGGCCACCGCCAAACTGTGGCCAAAAACAAGGTGGACCACCCTGTGGCACAGCATGCAGCAGAGCATATGCTTGATTTCAATGGCTGCTTCACAACCAGGGCCATCTGGATCCTCCCATCCACCACCAGCTTTTCTGAACTGCACAGATGGGAGTTATCCCTACAATACATTCTCCGATCCCGAAATCAACCAGGCCTCAACCTACGATAACTTCCCTATATATATATGTTTCCATACCTTACAGTTCCTACCTCTCTATCCCAAACCTCACCTATTTTGAGTGGTGTGTGAATGTGTGATTGTGTATATATATATGTGTGTGTGTGTGTGTGTGTGTGTGTGTGTGTATGCGGTCTTGTGTACTTGCAGTGTGCATGCATTTTATATATATATATATATATGTTATTTTACTTTATTTTATTTTATTTTCTCCGCTCACCCGCCTCCCCACTCCATTCCTAAGCTGCATCTCGTTATTCCCATCTAACCCATTCCCACCACCGTGACGTAACCTTTCTATCCCCTCCCCCTCCCCTCCCCTCCCGTCCCCGATTCGCTGCAGAGCGTGATTCGAAGTGTGGCAGTCGGAGGTGATGGTTGTATGACTGTATTGTGTGCCTGTGTGATTGCGTGAGTGCTATATTTTCTGAAGAAGGCCATGGCCGATAGCTGAATGTGTTGTATGTGTGTGTCTTTTGTATGTGCCTGTCGCAGCTCGTCGCCACGTCTTTGCGGTGAGTTGTAAACTGCCCTCACTATCACCCAACATTTCACATCTTCCCTTTGCTCACTTTCTTTACCTGTTCCTTCCCATCTTTCTGTTCATCTCCTCCTCTCACTTGTCCATTATTTTCTCTCCACACTTTCCATCAATCTCCTCCTGTCTCTCTTCATCTCCTGCGGCTTTTCTCTATATGTCTCCTTCTATGAAAAATTTCATCTACTCACCAACTTTCATTGTGATCACTGAAGTGTCATTAATGTCTGTTGTAAGATAATCTTCTACATGCACCAAATTAAATATTATGTGACTGTGATCTTTCTCTAGTTGTGAGGGTCAGATGTGCCAAATTTAATCAAAATTGGAGTAAAACGTTTCATTAGTGCCGGATTATGTTGTGAAGTACCCTCCAACATGGACTACACTTTTAGAATAAAATGAAATGCATAAAAAGTTAAAAGGTTATGCCCTGCCATGACATTCCAACCAGTTTTCCATTGTTAAAAAACAAGGTTATATCATATGTAAATTTGGAAAACACATATAATTGAAATAGATTGTAGCACCAAGGAAACGTTTGAAATCAAAACATGATGCAATCTATTGGATGCTTTCCAAACCAAGTGTAAGTTCATTTAACTTGAAATAAAAATATTGAGCTGATTAAATGAGATAAAAACTACCCTGTCTTTTAATTTGGACCAAACCACACACACTATGTGAAATTTCATTAAGATCAGGTGCGTATTTTCAAAGTTTAACAAAGAAAAATGTGGTAACAGAATTTATATATATATATATATATATATATATATATATATATATATATATATATATATATATATATATATATATATATAATACGAATATTATAGAGGAAAAATTCCTAACAGGAAAAAAATATACGTAAAAAATAGATGAAGAACACTTACCAGGCGAAGGGGCACAGGCAGTAATAGCAACAAATAAACACACAGACACACACACACTCAAAAATGCTAGCTTTCGCAGCCTAGCTGCTTCATCAGGCAGAAGGGAAGGAGAGGGAAAAGGAAATGATGAGGGATTTAAGGAAGGGGGTAAGGAGCCATTCCAATCCCGGGACAGGAAAGACTTACCTTGGGGGAAAAAATGGAAGGTAAATAAATGCACATACACCCACATATTTACACAGACACAAGTCTGTGTAAATGTGTAAATGTGTGGGTGTATGTGTATGTGCATTTACACATTTACACAGACTTGTGTCTGTGTAAATATGTGGGTGTATGTGCATTTATTTACCTTCCATTTTTTCCCCCAAGGTAAGTCTTTCCTGTCCCGGGATTGGAATGGCTCCTTACCCCCTTCCTTAAATC
Source organism: Locusta migratoria (assembly GCA_026315105.1). Lineage (NCBI taxonomy): Eukaryota > Metazoa > Arthropoda > Insecta > Orthoptera > Acrididae > Locusta > Locusta migratoria. Next base: position 363,248,505 of record CM048744.1, read on the forward strand.
CCTCATCATTTCCTTTTCCCTCTCCTTCCCTTCTGCCTGATGAAGCAGCTAGGCTGCGAAAGCTAGCATTTTTGAGTGTGTGTGTGTCTGTGTGTTTATTTGTTGCTATTACTGCCTGTGCCCCTTCGCCTGGTAAGTGTTCTTCATCTATTTTTTACGTATATATATATATATATATATATATATATATATATATATATATATATATATATTGATTACATAGAAAAGTGATTGTTACATTTGATAGTCATACAACTTTGAATTTGCTTCTAACAGAGTCCTGAAGGTATACAATACAAAAATTAAAAATATTATGAGAAATAGTGTAGTTATTACTCTTAAAAATTTTGTTACTAGATTCACAATAGGGTAAAGAGAAGCTGACTGGCCCATAGAGATTAACTAAACCATTCATTAACAAGTAAACATGTAGGGAAATTTTATTCTTTAGAATATTTAATTACCTCATGTTAGGAGCACTTCATTCAATTAATGCTTTGTCAGTTGAACTAGTTGAATAAGGTTTCAAGAAAATTTGGACTGTTTTATGTTTATTATTTTTTCAGTTATTGAATGTCAATTGTATGTATAATGGTGTCACTGAAAAATGTGCTTGTTTGCTGATATTTTGGAGGATCCTAAGGTGACCATTTAAGAATTTTAATCATTTTTAGCACATGTATTACAGTAAAACTGCGAAATATCACTGTTGTAACTTTAACCATTTTTGAAATGGTGAGGCAAGGGTGGTACCTGTTCTTTAGATGGGACACCAAATTTGCTGTTTGCAGAGATACACTGCTTATTCATGGGTTGACTTATATGCCTAAATTTTGTAATGCATTCAGTATGTCATTCACTAAGGTGGTACAATGTATAAAAAGTAGCATACTTAAGTTAGATTGTTTCATGAAAATTTTTCAAAGACACATTGTTTTGATGCTGTGCGTAAACTTTGAGAATTAAAATAAATAAATAAATAAAAATAAAAAATTAAAATAATAATAATAATAATAATAATAAAATGATAACTGTCTACAGAGAATCAGTTGAGATTACAGCTTGTTCACTGTAACTCTTATTCCTAGTACAAAGTAAAAATAATTATGAAAAATATCTCGTATTAGGATTACTACTTCTTACCTTCACTTAATGATCACTTCATTGGAAAACAAAGTGATATTTGACAAATTTACAAGTCCTGGCAGAGTAAGTAGACAGTTGGATATCAACTTCATTTATTGTCAAAATGTTTACATTTCTAGTGGCAATCTTATGTGCAGAGTAGAATATGCTAATTCACTTTATTTGTTGACAGAGAATGACACGAATTTTTTTGTGATCTGGATGTTTTCTTTCTTCTTTTTATCTCCATTTGAATGAAATAACAGAATGAAAAGTGTCTCTGTGGCCATATGAGCTGTTTGAATGTACTCATTCACTTCACTGGATTTGAGTTGTTGTACTCATTGTGAGATAACTGGCTGAAATGAATCTCTGTCAGTTGATGTTTTCACGTACTCACCAGATTTTAGTTATTTTATTTACATATATTTTTGGTCTTTTTGATTATAATGAACCATGACTAGGAATGACAACATTTATAGTACCTTGTTTCAAAGAAATGGTACGTGTCTTTCTTTTGTTTTTAATTCATCAAAATCTAAAGGCTATTTTGACTGCATCAAATTTTGCATATTTTAGTTTCAAAATAAGTGGATGATCACTGCCATCCAGCATATCAATTTTTGGTTGGTTTTGTAAATTCTGTATCTTTGGGGACTCAAATAGGAGACACTGGAGGGAAGGTGAAGTTCTTGTCAAAAACAATGTTGAAGAAATTTAGAGCACCAGAATTTGATGTGGACTGCAGAATGGTTCTATGCCGCCAACCTAAATTTTGTGTTAAGACCACGAAGATAAGATCAGAGAGAGTAGGGCTTGTACATATGAATACAAGCATTCATTTTTCCCTCGTTCTGTATGGGAGTTCATGAGGAAAGCAAGTAACTAGTAGAGGTACTGAGTAACCTACGCCACGCACCTTGGGGTGGATTGTAGAGTACGTATGTAGACGTAGATGGTGTTGAAATGTCAATATATTTGTATATGAAAAACACCTTTTAACATTTATTGGATTGATTAGTTGTCAGTTCAGTACAAATTTTGCAATTGATTTTAAATTAACTTGTGATAAGCTAAGAGTTGAAACACTCAGAATAGCTCAGAAATTATTGACAATGAAATATTAACTTGCATTATTTTTGTGTGTGTGGCAGAGCGTACTTGGCATACCAGTGTGATTTCGTGGTCCACTCATTAATGTTTAACAGTTAAGAATGATCGATCTCAAGTTTCCACCTGGGCTCGCTTCTCTCTAATATTAATTTGTGGGCTTCTTGTAAGGTATAAATAATATGAAGTAATGTATCCATACCAGATCCTAGCACCATACAGATAGTCTTGGAAATTTGCACTTATATGTTTTTAATAGCTATGACAGTACTTGTAAAGTTTCTTCATTTTAGTCTATTAAAACATCCAGTCTCACGATTGCTTAGAGGCTCTCCTGTATACATTCAGGATGTTCAGAACTGATCTTTAGAACTTCAGTCATGTATAATTGAGAGATGGGGTTGAGTAGAACACTGCAGTTTGTGGCATAATGTTCACTCACATAGGTAAACTGTTATTTATTATTTTCCCATATCAGACATTGACTGCCCCGCAATCCCATCCCCTCAACAGTATGCACCGTGTGTGAAATGGTTGGTTTCAGTCAGAACTGACAACCAGGTCCTGCAGAATTCTATTACTTTTTTTTATTTGGGCAGAACCTTTCTGAAACTGGGATCATATCAGAGTAGCAATAGCACATCTTAATGATGACATACTGGGCAGGACTTGGAACTAGAATATTGCTTAGGTATCAGCTGTGCTACAGATGACACACACTTTTGAAGTGGCGATCCGGTCCCCCCAACCTCCACCCCGATTGCCCTTCCCTTTATATCGTGAGAGTTAATTTTTCTGGCTCTGTAATTCATGACTGTAATCCAGGACATTAATTTGTCCCCTGAATTTAACAAATTAGATGTTCATTTCACTTGTATCAGTGTGCTGCTACTGTACAGGTATTTTCCAAGTGAGTGATGTAAGAAGTAGTGACAAAACACAGTTTCTTGTGGAAACTACAAAAGAAATGTTAGTGACTAGAGTTAATTGTGACTTCAAAAACTTGAATGTTTCATCTGTTGATGAATACAGCCTTTTCAGTATGCTGCAATCACTGCACAGTAATTTATTATGGCATGACCACTAACCAGTTGTCCGTTAGTATGGATGACCATGGTGAAGTATGGTCAAAAACAACATGCAGCTGACCCAGTGCTTGATTTCAACAGCTGCTTCACAACCTGGGTCATCTGGATCCTCCCTCTGCACTACCAGCTTTAATGAACTACACAGTACATTCTCTCTTTACAAAATAATCCAGGCCTCAACCTACAACAACCCCCTTTTCCCTGAACCTAACAGTTCTTGGCACCATCTATCCTAAACCTCTCCCATTCTCTCTCTCTCTCTCTCTCTCTCTCTCTCCTCCCCTCCCATTGCCTCACCACAAAGCATGACTTGGAGTGATGCAGCAGCCGGAGATGACAGTTGTGTGTCTGTGGAGTGTGCCTGTGTAATTATATGAATGGTCTCTTTTTTTTTAATTCTCAGATTTTAGATGGTGTGGTGTCGCACAAGTATGAAGTGCGCGCCACGTACTTATGCCGTGTGCCGTCATGCATGCATGGCGCGGTGTTCTTACGACGTCAGCCACGAGCACCCTATGCTGCAACTCCGCTCGTGGCCACGACTGCTGCATCGGTCACTTGGGACTGAGATAGGAACCAGTTAACACTTGGGAATCAGATAGGCCCCAGTTAAAACTTGGCTATTGGATAGGCACTAGATATCATCAGTAGGCAGGCCTCTATATAAACTATGTATCAGCATTTTGCAGTCAAGAACTGTGTAAAAGTTAAATATTACTAAGTCTCTATGAAATATATATCTCGTTCTAATTTACTCTAGTGTTTCTAGTTTCTGCTGTCCCACTGGCTGGTCACCTCCATACCTGCACAAGCGTGCATCCTTTATTCCTGTGTCGGTCTCTTTCTACTCGGCCACCGACACCAAAGACAACCAGCAAAAACAAGACACAAAAGACACAGTATGAAAACAATGTGTCTTTGAACAATTTAAGTAATGTATGTTACTTTTTATACACTGTATCAACTTAGTGGATGAAGTACTGAACACATAAAAAACAACAAAATTGGTGTCCCATCTAAATAACAGATTAACTATCAAATGTAATTATAGCATTAAATGTAGTATGGTTAATAAAAATGTATATTTTTATCCATTATCCATTACATTTGTGTGCTAATTATCTTATGGGAGTTACATATAAAATTACACAGAATTATACTGACAGGAGTGCCACCCACTGTCAAATTCGAATTGTAACAGATTTCTCATGTTTTCAATCACTCTATTGCTGCATGTCTATGTCGAATTCGTTCGATACATTAGTTGTATACAGCAATATTCAGCAACTATTTGCAGATGATATAAAAAAAATATTAAAAAATCCACTCGGTGATTTTAAAGTATTGTGAAGCTTTTTTGCCATGTAGAAGTAAATAGATCTTTTATATACAAGTCAAGAGAGTGTAGAGTATGATATATATATGCCAATGGTTATTATATATCAATTTTGTACTTTGCAGGCAGCACAAAAGTAAATAATGTAATTATTTAAGACAGATTGGATATTAAGATGGTGACAAAGAACACCTCTATATATAGTAAGTCAAATACAATTCAATTTTGGCTCTATGGCGACTTTCTCATTTTTAGAAGGTTGCAAACTTAATACAATTTGTTTTGATAACTTTCCTGATCTTGTTAGGTAATTATACTTGATTCTTGTTTAGTTACTCCCCCAGATTAGTTTCACCCAAAATAATGTATGACTAGTTCAACTGATTCTTTCATTTGGTTGCTCCTACCACAATAATACTACCAATAAGTAAAATTAGAGTTTCATGACTTTTACTTTCTAACAACTGAATGAATCGATTGTTTCCATTCAGTTGTTTCTGTCACTAACTCGTACCATCAATGTCCACATTTAACATTTCAGGGAAATGGTGAATAAAAACGTGTATTCCTTAAAAACTATTTCTAAAATCTTTCTGGTTGACCTGAAGGATAGAACTGTATGCAGATGAGAGCTGAAAGTCAATCATTTTTCTTAATTTGTCAATAGATAACAACTCACTGTAAAGACTACATTGAGCCAGACAGACCCATAAAATAGAAAATCACATTCACACAACTGTATTTTTCAGGTTAGATTTTCTCTTAATTTGTATTCAGTATTTTGTTTCTAAATGTCTTTTCAGTGTAAACTATTCAATGATACAGCTTGGGTGCACAAATGGGTAATATATCTTTAGTCTCTTACTCGACATTAAGAATAAGAAAAGTTGCAAGTTACAAGGACAGACGTGAACAATTTATGTCTATACTGTCATTTATAAACACACATATTTTGCAAGGAGCCACTTAGTAAAAAAATACAAGTATAAAGAAGGAACTTATATTTTAAAAGTCTTCCATCTTGCAAATTACACTATTTCCCTTCACATCTTGATCCAAAAACAATTAAATTCTACTTAAGTAAACTTTTGCCTTGAGTTCTACATTGAGGTGGGGGCTGTGCAGGATGGGTGAAAGTTTGGAGGGGGGGGGCAGGCAGTTGGGTTGGATTTGGGGGGTGGGGGAGCCAGGGAGGAAGTTAGTTGATTGGCTAAGAATGCAAGAGTGACAGGTGGTGGGCATAGAGACTGGGCACAGGTCACAGATCCAATAGAGAGCAGCACATAAAATGATGATGGGATATGCATTACTAGTGTTCGAGGTCACGGCAATTTCAGAAACAGAGGATAAGTTGTGAGGATAGCTCCCATATGCATAGTTCATTGTAGCTAGTGATGGAGAGGTGGGTGGATTCAGATGCCCCAGGCTGGAATGCAGCCTTTATAATCAAGCATGTTGTGCTCAGTAGTATATTGTGTCACAAGATAGTCCACTTTCCTCGTGACCATAGTGACCATTTATTCCAGTAGACAGCTGGGTGGTTGTCATGTGACTATAAACACTATGCAGTGATTGCAGCTATGCTTATATATGACATGGTTGCTTTCACAAGTGGCTTTGCCTGTGATGATGTAGGATAAGACCGCAAAAGATCTGGGGTAGGGAGTGATGGGTGATTGGATTGGTCCAGGGTCACACAAAGTGTACTGCTCAAGTTCAAGTGGGAGCAGCATGAGAATCTGCCCTACAGCTGGGACATGCCCTGAGATTTGCATCTTTTGGTCTTGTTACAGCCACTGAAATTCTGGGAATAGGAAATCCTTCAGTTTCTTAATCAATGGGATAGTTGTGCTCAGAATTTGTATGGCTGTGACATGAGCCAGTCCTCTACTGTGTCCTTCAGTTATCATCCCGAGTTGAAGTGTTTCCCTTTGAGATATTTCTTTAGCAAACCAATTAGATGAAAGTCACAGGGAAACATGTGTGGTCTGTAGGGTGGATGCTCAAAGTGCTCCCAGTTGAACTCGCCCATTACACTTTTTGTGACCCTGGAGACATGTGGACATGCTTTATCATGGAGCAGAATCACTCCCTCCTTGAGCAGCCCAAGCCGTTTGCTCCTCGTAGACTTGTGTAGGCTCTGGAGTGTCTCACAATACATCTCACTGTTAATGGTTTTTCTGTACTCAAGGAATTCAATGAGTATCTGATCTCATATGTTGAAAAAGGTGGTGAGCATCACCTTGCCTGCTGAGAGCACAGCCTTGTATTCTTTAGACAAAGGTGAAGACGCTTGCTTTGCATCCCTGGTTGTCACACTACATTATCCCAAAGTGGCATATTCAAGTTTCAGCTGATTTGGCTGTAAAGACATTTTTCATACCTTTTCAGTTGAACACCCGTGGTAATAATTCCAGTTGCAAAGAAAGAAAGTGCATACAGTTGTGAAAAGTACAGAATTAGGAGTTTAATAAGTCAAGTTAAAAAAATACTAACATGAATTATTTAACAACAAATGGAAAATGTGGTAAAATCTGACCTTGGGGAATATCAGTTTGAATTTAGGAGAAATTTAGGAACGTGTGATGTTATACTCACATGACAGCTTATCTTGGAAGATAGGTTAAGGAAAGGCAACCCATATTTTTTCTTTTTTACATTTGGAGAAAGCTTTTAATAGTGTGGACTGGAATGTATTTTCAAATTCTGAAGGTAGCAGGGGTGAAATATAGAGAACAAAAAGTTATATTCAACTTCTACAGAAACCAGGCAGCAGTTAAGAGTTGAAGGGCATGAAGGAGGCACAGTGGTTGGAAAGGGAGTAAGATACAGTTGTAGCCTTCATACGCCTGGGCATTGAGTGAAACAGAGCTTGGATGGCATGTACAGGTACAGATGCACATGCAGCTTCAACACGATACCACAGTTCGTCAAGAGTCGGGAGTGGCATATTGTGATGAACCAGTTGCTTGGCCACCATTGAATAGATGTTTTCAATTGGTGAGAGATCTGGAGAATGTGCTGGCCAGGGCAACAGTCGAACATTTTCCGTATACAGAAAGGCCCGTACAGGACGTGCAACATGTGATCTTGCATCATCCTGTTGAAATGTAGGGTTTTGCAGGGATCAAATGAAGGGTAGAGCCACAGGTTGTAACACATCTGAAATGTAATGGCCACTGTTCAAAGTGTCGTTGATGCAAACAAGAGGCAACCGAGATGTGTAACCAATGGCACCCCATACTACCACGCTGGGTGATACGCCAGAATGGCAATGACGAATACACGCTTCCAATGTGTGCTCACTGTGATGTCACCAAACATGGATGCGACCATCATGATTCTGTAAACAGAACCTGGATTCATCCAAAAAAATTATGTTTTACCCAGGTTCGTCATTGCGTACACCATCACAGCTTCTGTCTGTGATGCAGCGTCAAGGGTAACTGCAGCCATGGTCTCTGAGCTGATAATCCATGCTGCTGCAAACATCATCACACTATTTGTGCAGATGGCTGTTGTCTTGCAAATGTCCCCATCTGTTGACTCAGGGACTGAGATGTGGCTGCACAACCCTTTACAGTCATGTGAATAAGATGCCTGTCATCTCAACTGCTAGTGATATGAGGCCATTGGGATTCAGTATAGCTTTCTGTATTGCTCTCCTGAATCCACCGATTCCATATTCTGCTAACAGTTATTGGATCGTGGCCAATGTGAGCAGCAATGTCGCGATATGATAAACCGCAATCGCGATAGGCTATAATCCGACCTTTTTCAAAGTTGGAAACTTGATGGTACGCATTTCTCCTCCTAACACGAGGCATCAGAACAACGTTTCACCAGGCAACATTGGTCAACTGTTGTTTGTGTATGAGGAATTGGTTGTAAACTTTCCTCATATCAGCTCGTTTGTAGGTGTAGCCACTGGCGCCAACCTTGTGTGAACGCTCTGGAAAGCTAATCTTCATCCACATCTAAAAACATACTCCGCAATCCACCGTAAGGTGCGTGGCGGAGGGTACACTGTACCACTGCTAGGCATTTCGACTCCCAAATAGAATGAAGAAAAAAAGAATGTCTGTATGCCTCCATACAAGCGCTAATTTCTCTTATTTTGTCTTTGTGATCACTACGTAAGTGATGTAAGTAGACGGTAGCAAGATCGTACTACACTCAGCTTCAAATTGCGGCCCTCTAAATTTCCTCAACAGAATTTCACAAAAATAATGTTGTCTTTCCTCCAACGATCCCCATTTGAGTTGCTGGAGCATTTCCATGACACTCGCGCATTGGTTACACCTACCAGTACACACCTAGCTGCTCGCCTCTGAACCGCCTCTATGTCTTCCTTTAAACTGATCTGCTGCGGGTCCCAAACACTTGAGCAATACTCAAGACGTGATCGTACAAGTGTTTTATACGCGGTTTCCTTTAGAGATGAAGTACATGTTCCCAAAATTCTCCCAATAAACCGAAGTCGACTGTCCGCCTTACTCACAACTGTCCTTACATGTTCGTTCTATTTCATATCGCTCTGTAATGCTACGCCTAGATATTTGAACGATGCGACAACATCAAGAAGCTCACTACTAATGCTGTATTTGGACATTATGGGATTGTTCTTTCTACTCATGCGCATCACCTTACATTTATCTACATTGAGAGCTAGCTGCCATTCTTCGCACCAACTAGAAATTTTTTCTAAGTCATCTTTTATGCTATTACAGTCAGTTAAAGATGATACCCTCCCATACACTACAGCATCATCAGCAAATAGCCACAAATTACAGTTTAATCTGTCCATCAGATCATTTATATAGATAGAAAATAATAGCCGTCCTATCACACACCCCTGGGGCATGCCTGACGATACAATCATCTATGATGAACACTCGCCGTTGAGAACAATGTACTGCGTTGTATTACTTAGGAAGTCTTCCAGCCAGTCACAAATCTGTGAACCTATTCCATAAGCTCATATCTTCGTTAGCAGTCTGCAGTGTGGCACCACGTCGAATGCCTTTTTGAAGTCGAGAAAAACACAATCTGCCTGTTGCCCTTCATCCATGGCTCACAAGATGTCATATGAGAAAAGGGCAAGCTGAGTTTCACTTGAATGATCTTTCCTAAACCTGTGCTGATTCACAGAAAGAAGCTTTTTCGTTTCAAGGAAAGGTACTATATTCGAACTGAGAATATGCTCCAAATTCTTCATGAAATAGATGTCAACGATATTGGCCTGTAATTGTGTGGGTCAGTTCTCTTGCCTTTCTTATAATCGGGAGTCACCTGCACTTTTTCCAATCACCAGGAACTTTGCGCTGAATTAAAGTTTCGCTATAAATGCGCAGAATACTCTTTGTAAAACCAAACTGGTATTCCATCTGGAGCAGCAGACTTTTTCGTATTTAGTTCTCTCAGCTGCTTCTCTACACCAAAAATACCTATTACTATGTCCTCCATTTCGGAATTAGTATGTTGATCAAATGATGGTACATTTGTGCGGTCCTCCTGCGTGAAACATTTCTTAAAGGTTAAATTTAGAACTTCAGCTTTCTGTTTGCTTTCTTCTATTACTGCCCCGGAATGGTCAACGAGTCAACCCAAAGCAAGGAAGAGAGTTACCTGTTGGAACTGTATTACTTGTAAGGAATGTTTATGAAGATGATAAGTACAGTTGACTCTTGCCCATTCATTAAATGGTAGTGTAAATGTGTTAAATTTGTTGAAGGAGGACATTTATCACACACAAATTCTTAACATGCAATCCCTGTTTTCTTTAGTACAAAAAATGTTAGCTATGAAATTATTTACATTATATTTCATATTTAAATTTAGGCCACGTAAAAGCAAGTCTACATTCTGGTGTATGGTCTTATATGAACAGTGTGAGTTCCTGATGAACCAGCCAACATACCCCATTTAGAAAGATGCATTTGGCAAAATTTTGAAAATCTCAATTTAATGTTTGAATGAATTTGCTTAAATGTTGCATATAATTCCACCAAATTACCAAGTATTAAATGTTTCAGAGCATGAACATTCTTTTTTATGTTAACTGAACAATCCAACGATTCAGGTTTCGTCACTCCTTATGTCTCCGAATGCTCAACCGTTGCTCCGCTCACAAAACTGTGCATTCAAGGTACCTTATTTTCCTGCAAACAATGTTTACTTTCCTGTGAATAGTGTTCTAAATTTAAACTTCCGCCCTGCAATGGCTCCTCCGAGTGTGTCGAGGTATCACTCCACCAACCATGTGCCTACTCAACCATGTTACTTTGTGCCGGACGCATTTATTCATGCTACCTCTGCACAAAACTTTAACTTGTCTCAAAGTATGCTTTTTGCCTTTGTGTCAAGTTCAAATTCCAGCTTGGACAGTTCTTTGCTATTTGCACGAGCACAACCTCAGTTACACACCGACCAGTGACGTCACCCGTCGCAGTGCTGATCACTTGGATACTATCTGCAGTGATTTTGCACATATGAACATTGTCAATCAGGACTATGATGTGCTTGCATGTCCCACGTCACTTGATGTGCCTGCTGCGCAACATTCACAACGCCCGCTCTCGCAGTCTCACATGGCAAAAACATTTGGACATTCCTGGTTGCTTCCATTGCCTCTACCACCCACTTTCGCAGCACATCCATATGTTTCTGCTGAGGCAGCTTTCGGCTTCGTGACATCCATGCCTTCAGCCTCAACCGCGTGTGATTTCATGCTGAAGCAACAAACTGTGCCACCTCCACTGCCCAAGCATGCCGGCCTGCCGTGCCTTGGTCGGTTTCCGAAACTGCCAGTATTCTCATGAGAGAACCCATGTATGTAGTTTGTGCTAGTTGAATACTTATTCATGGTGCAAGGCATCACCAATGATGCCTCTCATTACGCGTACCTTGTGTCATGCCTTCAAGACCATCTGGACCTCCTCAGCGACATGATTTTCAACCCGCCACAAACAGACATGTATAACCAAGTGAAACAAATTTAACTTGAGAGATTGCCATGCCCTGCTGACCAGGTAATTCAAGACTTCATTCATTCAGCATTGCTGAATGACTGGCTGCCATCGGACTTGTGGCGCTCACTGAAGTTCCAATTCGACCCCTCCGTCATTCCTGACGTCACAATCTGGCTCCCGCAATAGCAGGAAACCAATCTCACACAATGCTTCTACCACATCAAGTTCGACGATGCTGGAAAGAAATGTCACCCCCCTTGCAGTCACCCACATGCATCATGCAGGTCTGATCAGGCTCTCCACTCTGTACATAACTCTGTTGTCGATGACTCCAGGCTCTCTGCGAGATTCAACATCTGGCACCTGCTTCCTCGCCAACACAGATGCGGACGTCTCCCTGCTACCAGCCTCAATGTCTTCGCCTAACGTTTGACCACATCATTCATTGCTACGTGCCATCAATGGCTCACAACTCAGCTGCTCAGGTTTGCTGCCTTTTACTGTAGATTTGTCCCCTGAGTGTGCCCTCAACTGGAACTTTTTGTTCACCAATGTACTTGAACCAATGTATTTCCTCAGTGTTCACAAATTTTCACCTCACGTCATCTGACGTGCGATGTCTCCACCCCTACAAAACTTTCATTGTATTTGCCACATCCCCTTCTGCAAACTGCATCAGTGACGCTTCGGAGGACGCTACCTTACTGCGCGAGTGTCTTGAATCAGTGTCCGAACTCGAACATGTCATGTGAAAGTGGAAATCCGAACATTCTGAGGTCCAGCAGCTTCAGAAGGAACAATGTGACCAAGCATAGCCTGGAAATCATGGACTCTACGCTCATCACTGCTAAGCAAGCCTCTGCTGCCCTGCAGGATGCAGCAGACAATGACAACAAACATTTCTGTGAGTGCTCCTTGTGTTGCCTCCTCTGTAAGTGATCCTGACTTTGCCAGTGTTAGCTTTCAAACCACACGCCATTCGTACATGGGCATGGGCAAACTGACATGTTACCATGCCAACCTTGCAATCTGTCAAATCTGCTGCCGTACCCTTCCCTCTAGTGCTCGCACATACAACCACTCACTTGCGCTCGTCACCTGTTTCTAGCTACACAAACCTTAGAACTGGAACAATAAATTTCCCAACTCCCTCATTGACAACCCACCTGGTCACCTCTAATCATGTAGCCACTACGACTATATGTCAAACCTGCTCAACATCCCTCGACCACGTATGTTTCTCCTAGTTTAGTTAAACCGGTGCATTCCAGTGTTTTCAACTTGTCAGTTGCCAACCCTGCTCGCTCGTTGCACATCACACTCTCACCATCCTATGTGGCCACCTCTCTCACCAATGCTCAGCTGTCCACACCTGCAGTGCCCTCTGTTCAGGACTAGCTCCAAGTAAATGAGTACACACAATGCTCTTGGTTACACTTCAACAACAACAATCCTTTATTTACACTACAGAGAAAAAAATACAATGACTCATACAAAGATATCATCTAATAATTAATGCGATGCGAGATCCTCCCCACCCTGGCCAATCTCCAGTGGTATAACCAGTTGGATTGGTCTGGTAATCTCTCTTCGATCTGGCATAGTGAGAACAACAGTCCGATGAACTCCATCCTGACCTATCTGTAAGTCCTTTACCCTCGCCCTTTTCCACATATGTCGGGGCAAGGTGTCTTCCTGCAGGAGGACAATTTCGCCGACTCTTATCTTCCGATTTCTACTGACGTTCTTAACTTGATCAAAACTACTGAGTTGCTTTAAGTAGTCTTTCTTCCAACGATTCCAGAAGTCTTTTGTTAATTTCTGCTGGAGTTTGAATTCTTTTATTTAGTCCATTGACTTTAAGGACTCGGGACCTATCCATAAAGTAGAAAGTCTGCCCCCCACCAAGAAGTGTGCTGGAGTGAGCACTTTGTCATCGGCCTGTGAGATAGGTCTCGAACTGAGTGCAGCTTCAATGCTTATAAGGTCAGTTTGAAGTCTCTCTTCATCCAGACAGCTTTACAGAACCAATCATCCTTTCGAAAAGGCCTCCCCACCAAGCTGCAGGTGGAGCGATGAACTTCCAGGTGATATTCATTTGGGCGATATTCTGGTGGGTTTGATTAAATTTGATGGTTTTCCACAGTTTAGATATTTCTTGGTTAGATTTATGAAATGTCTTAGCATTGTCATTATGAATTGTATGTGGAACATCCTGTCTGCTAACAAATCTTTGCATGGCTAATAAGAATTTATCGGCCTTGCTGGCACTAACAAGTTCAAGGTGGATGGCTCTAGTTACTGCACAGGTAAACAGAAAATGTAACACTTGGTACTTGTTCTTTCAGTTTTAGCGAATAAGGGTCCTGCAAAATCAATTCCAGATACTTCGAAGGGTTTGTGTGCTGTCACTCTATCTGTAGGTAGTGGGGCCTCTATTGCTTGACCTGCAGTGTGATGCAATCGAATATGAGTATACATTATCATCAAAGTTTCTGTGATTGTGTCAAGGAAAACTAGTATATGACAATAAGTGAAGATTTGCCGTTTCTGCAGATGGATAAATGTGATAATATAATGTTCAGCTATTTTCTTACTACATGCTGTTTTGTACAAGTTCGACTGACTTGTGTATATGTAATTGCTTAGCAAGTAGTATTAATAGAAAAATTTGAAGACGCCCAATACTTACTGTTACAAATGATAAATTTTATACTTCACATCGAAGATTTCTGGTCGTATCTGAGAAATGTGACACTGAGAAGCCCCTTATATCTATTTAAAACAAAACAGAACTAAGAAACACAAAAAGCGAAAAACAGATGCTGACTCCCAAAACACCGTTGCTCTGAAATCTAAGTGGTTAAGGTAGTTATAGAAGACATTACCTGATGAGTAATTAAGCAGATACAGAACCACACGCTGCAAACTGCACTGACGTCACAAAATGAGAACATTTAGGAAATACAAACTAAATGTAAGTATATTTTAATCTTTGCTATTAAGCACTGGTGCAGAGAAAATGTGGGAAGGAAAAATTTATTGAAGGAGGTTTTTTTTATGTTAGAATCACGTTGGTTTCACTCAACATTTCTTGCCACTGATGGTAAACCATTACAACTAGGGCCTCATGGTCAACTCCAGGTACCACTGCGGGAACGCCAAACTGGTGCGACTGCTGTTAGGCTGCCAGTAGTGTGAACCCGGCACCTCTTTCTGTGTCTATGAGCTGCAGGCAGAGCTCGTAGACAAGTGTGCGAGGTCGGGGCCCAGAGACAACCACAAGGCCGCAGGGGGCGTCGCAGGCCACCAGTTTTCCACGTCCGATGTGGCATCTCTGTCCCATAGTCAGCTGAGAATTCTCCGATAGCTGTGACGAATCGAGTAATATTCGTAATATTCGATCTCTGATGTGTTCGCTTTCTTTTCAAAATCTGTAACTTTTCTGTCGACCTGTTAGGAGTACTGTCGGAACTTAGTCTTCTGACAAAACACTAGTTGTCGTGCACAAATAAATATTATGGCAGCAGTGAGTAAACAAAGTAGACAGCTGCTAGTGACAAAAGCGGCGCACAAACAACCAAAGATAATAACAGTTGAGAACTACTCCTGGTCTTCAATAATTGAAATCAACAGTCAATATTCCACAGCAGTGATAACAACAGTAATTCAAGTTGCTGCAGTTTTACGTGAGAGGCAGATCAAGGGGAATTACTTAGTTAGCGTGAAAGTCTATTTCCACGAGCGTGGCTGCTGCAGTGTAATGTTGCTTATTATACCTCAATATAACAGCTTAGCTGCTCCTTCTTATTAGCAAAGGTGGAAATGTAGCATGCAGAAATCCTCCCACTTACGGCTGTGGCAATTTCTTCGCTCCTTTCCCAGGTTTCAGCACCAAAAAAGTGTTCTGGACTAGCTCCAATTAAATGAGTACAAATGCTGCTCTTGATTAAACTTCAACAATAACAATCTTTTATTTACACCAAAGAGAAAAAATACAATGAGTCATGCAAAGATATAATCTAATAATTAATGCACTGCGATACCCTCAGCTATATGCGTGGTGCCCACCGAAACTCGTCCGTGGAGCTCAGCTCTGTAAGCCATCTTACCACCTCGCTTCGGTGGTGCCAACCATGGCCGCCACGCTCACCTCAGCTACCGCTTAACTGTCAGTGCCACCATCTGCTGTGGTGGCCATTCCTACAATTTTGCCACCACTGTCTGCTGTGGTCGAGCTGGTGACTCCCTCAGCTGCCTCACAGACCGCTGATGCAACTCCGTCGCCAGTTGGCTGAGGTGCAGTCGTCAGTTACACCGCGTGGGACTGCACTCCACCACGGAATGTGTCATTTTACTCAACGTCACTGCCCCCCTCCCTGGCACCTCCTTCGGTGCCCATTGTTTCAGTAGTCACAAATGGCACAGTTGATAATCTCAGATTGACAGATACCATCCCCATGTTTTCAAAACCTTGCTGCCTCTGACCCGAAAAATTTGCAGCGGTACAGGAACAAATTTGAGAACTGCTCTCCTCTGGTGTAATCTAGCCCTCTTCCAGCTGCTGGCCTTCTCCCATACACATAGTCAAAAAACCCGTTGGCTCTTGGCATATGTGTGGTGATTACCACAAACTCAAGGCCAAGACCACCAATGATAGAAACCCAGTCCCACACAATGCTGACTTCACCCGCCCCTGCAGGTGCCAAAGTCTTCGCAAAGCGTGCATACCATCGGATACCAATGGCCACCAACGACAGTGAAAAGACGGCAGTTTCCACCCCCATCACGTGTTTCATGCCATTTGACTTAAAAAAGGCACTCAGACCTAGAAAACATTTCATTAATGCAAATGTACAACACCTGAAATTCTGTTTCACCTATCTCGATGATATCCTCATTTTCAGCAACTCTGTCGAAGATAGCAAACGAAATCTGCAAACCTTGCTTGACACACTTGCAAAGGCTGATATTGAACTTAACAATACAACCCAGTTACATCAATTTTCAGTCCAGTCCCTAGGTTACACTGTGTCTGCTGATGGCATATCTTCACCGTCGGAAAAAGTCAATTCTATTAAAGACCTACCCCAACTTTCAAAGAACTACGTCTCTTCCTGGGCATGATAAATTATTACCATAGGCACATCACTAGCGCCGCTGACCTCCAATCCCCCATAACCAATGCGCTCATAGTTAAGCACACATCAGATGAACGCCCCATGCCCTGGACTGAAGAGATGACCTCTGCTTTTCACACTCTGAAAGACTCATTTGCTCGAACTGTCACTATCGCACATCCGCATCCCTCAGCTGAAATTTTCATCACAACTGACGCAAGCGACAACGCCATTGGCACAGTACTCAGCCAATCTCTCGACAGCTGCATCTACCCGATGCAATTCTACTAAAAAAAAAAAAAAAAAAAAATTCAAGCATGCCAAAAGCAAATACTCTGCTTTCGATCGTGAGTTGTTAGCAATTTACGAAGCGCTCAAACATTTTCGTGTGGAAGTGGAAGGTCACCCCTTCTACATCCTCACTGACTACAAGCCCCTGGCTGCGGCCATCCAGAACCTTCCCGCAGACCCTCCCCCCTCTGTTTAAGACACATAGATTACATTTCAAATTTTACCACTTATGTACGATATATCAAGGGTGTGGACAATGTCGTGGCAGATTTCGTTTCACACAATGACACGGTTTCCTCTCTGATTGAACTTTCCAATTTCGCCACCCTTCAGTTGGCTGACGAGGAGACCATGCACCTCATTTCTGAGCATGGCTCCTCTCTCCACCCTATCCAATCCAATTTCCCTAGGGTTACAGGAGAAGTCTGATGCGACAACTCAATGGGCAAGCTTCATCACCTCATTCCACAACCTCTTCGACGAATCATTTTTGAAAAGTTGCATTAACTTTCTCACCCCGGCTTTCATACTTCCACCAAACTGGTAACTGAATGTTTTGTGTGGAAGGATATGAAATGTGACTGCCAGGCATGGTCCTACTCGTGCCTTGCCTGCCAGCACAACAAGGTATCATTTCACATCTCTCCCTCTCTTGGGTCTTTCAAACCGCCCTTAGGCAGATTCCAACATGTGCACTTAGACTTGGTCGCCCCTCTGCCTCCCATCGAGGGATTCAGATACATTCTATCCAGCATCGATTGCACGATGCGTTGGGTAGAAGCTGTCCCTCTACCCAACATTACTGCCAAAATGGTGGCTTGTGCGTTTCTCGCCCGATGGATACCACACTTCAGCTGCCCTGTGGTAGTCACTACTGACCAGGAATGCCAGTTCGAAAGTTCCCTCTTTCGCGACCTTTGGCATCTCTGTGGCATCAAACAAATGCCTACCACCTGCAAAGCAGTGGGTTGGTGGAGCGGTGGCAATAACATTAAAAAATCTCTTCGATGTGACAACACCCTGTGGCTCAAAGCTCTTCTGCTGGTCCTCCTTGGCCTCCGCTCCTCTTTCAAGGAGGACCTTCAAGGCATTGTGGTGGAATTCGTCTATGGCCAAATGTTAGCGCTACCAGGCAAACTCATTTGTCCAACCCCTCCCCGCCTTCGTCTGATCTTCCTTCGTTGGTGGAGCGTATGAGAATCATATGCTCCACCATCAACCCCCCGCCCTCCCCCCCTCCCTCCCCCGTCAATTCACTCCCCTCCCTCTGTCCGTGTCCCGCGTGACCTAGCAGACTGGCAGTTTGTCATGTTATGCGACGACACTTCCTGGCCCCCATTGCTTCCTTCCTATTCCGGTCCCTACAAGGTCCTTTTTTGCTCCCCAAACACCTTCTCCATATCTGTAAAAAAAAGCCAACCACGGTCTCCATTAACAGACTTAAACTGGCATATGTCAAGCCGTCTTCACTCCCCTCCCATCCCAAATTCTCCTGTCCCACACACAGATCTTCCCCCCTCCTTCACCTCCGACCATCACCTCCTCTTCCCCCTCCCCCTTCTCCTCCCTCAGGCGCACCACAGCCATCATGTGCCCTCCAACCCTGATTTCCCTTTCTGCTGTTTCTCTCACCCTCCCCTCCCTTCTGGTCCTGCCCTCAAATTCAAGATCCCCTTTCTGCCATCCCTATCCTCTGCAATTTCTGTTATCCAAAGCAAGAACCTGCTCTTCATCATGTATGACCGCCGCCACAACTTCACCCTCGCCCGACACCCACTGCAAGCTTATTAAGTGTGTCAAGCTCCCTCCTTCAGTCCTTTAGTTAGAGCATTCCTGCTCTCGTCAAACGAGGTTCTTCTCATCACTCCCCTCTTTCTTGCCATGCACTCCATGCATGCTTCGCCCTCTGCATCATAGAACCAACTCACCCCCCCCCCCCCCCGGCTGCACTAGTTCGTGCTGTTAGGCCCTTTGGCCTGCCGTCCCGGCCCTCCTGTGATCCCAGAGGATGCGCAGGAACTAATAATCGCTCTTCTGAATCCCCCCAGCGGAGGACAGTGCCGTGGTGTTCGCTAGGGATTGCTGAGGCTATTAGTGATGGCAGGTGAGCACTGCAGCGCCATCAGAGACACCCGCCCTTGGAGAACATCATTGCGTTCAAGCGGCTCCGTGCATGAGCTAGTCTTTCAATTAGATGTCATAAGCAGGAGTGTTGGGAATGGTATGTGTCCACTATTAGCACATGTACCTCTCCATCCCAGGTCTGGGAAAAAATCAGACGCCTCTATGGATACCAGAGTGCTTTAGGTATGCCATGGATATCTATGAATGGAGGAGTTTGTACGACCTGGATGCAATTGCTGAACATCTCGCTGAGCACTATGCTGAGAGTTCTGCATCTGTGAATTACCTGCCAGCTTTCTGTGCCGTGAAAGAGCGGGAAGAACGGAAGCGACTGTCCTTCTTGACCCGCTGAATGGAATCATGCAAAGCTCCATTCAGTGAATGGGCATCCCTCAGTACCATTGCACACAGTCCTGACTCCACCCCTCGACCAGATCGCATTCATAACCAGATGTTGACACACCTGTTGATGCAGTCTACACGAAACATCTTATCCATGTTCAGTTGCATCTAGAATGATGGTGTCTTTCCATCGCAGTGGCGAGAAAGTATCATCATTCATCATGCTGGTGCTTAAGCCAGGCAAAAACCCATGCGATTTGGATAGCTACCAACCCGGCAACCTCACCAACATTCTTTGCAAACTGTTGGAACATATGGTGAGCCGGCAGCTGTGCTGGGTACTTTAGAGGCCTACTGGCTCAGTGCCAGGCAGTTTCTGTCTAGGCCGCTCCACTACAGATAACCTCATTTACTTGGAGTCCTGTATTCGTACAGCCTTTGCCCAATGTCAACATCTTGTTGCAGTGTTTTTTGATTTGAGAAAGGCATACGATACAACATGGAGACATCACATCCTCCAGACATTACATGAATGGGTTCTCCGAGGCCAGCTCCCTATTTTTATCCAAAACTTTTTAGCTGTCCATACATTCCGTGTCCAAGTTGGTGCTTCCCGTAGCAACCCTCATGTGCAGGAAAATGGGGTTCCTCAGGGATCTGTTTTGAGTGTCTCCTTATTTTTAGTGGCCATTAACGGCTTAGCCACAGCAGTTGTGTCGTCAGTATCCCCCTCCCTCTATGCTGACGACTTTTGCATCAATTTTAGCTCTTCCAGCAACCAAGTTACTGAATGTAGGTTACAGGGAGCCATTCGGAAGGCACAGTCATGGGCTATAGCCCATGGATTCCAGTTCTCTCCTGTGAAGATAAGTGTTATGCACGACTGTCGGTGTCGGTCGGTTCATCCACAGTCTGAACGTTTACCTCAACAACCACTTAGAGGTCATTGATACAGGTTTTTAGGGCTCGTCTTTGACTCTCGGCTGAGTGGTTCCCCCACATTTGTCAGCTGAAACAGAAGTGCTGGCGCCATCTGAAAGTTCTCCGCCACCTGGGACATATGACCTGCGGTGCTGAGCAGTCCAAACTATTACTATGGTGCAGTCCCATCTCCACTTTGAATGCCTTGCCTATGGTTCAGTATCCCCCTCAGCATTGCATTTGCCGGACCCCGTTCAGCACTGTGGGTTTCGCAAAATGACGGGTGCCTTCTGCAACAGTCCCGTGAACAGTTTACTTGTGGAGGTCGGGGTCCCACCTCTGCAGATCTGCCGCCAGCAACTGTTTGCGGCCTATGCTTCTCATGTCCATAGCTCTCCAGACCATCCGAACCAACGTTTGGTTTTCTCTCGCATTGTCATTGGATCCCGTTCTGGACACATGATCGTCTTCCGTATCTAGTCCCTTATGTTGGAACTAGAGTCTTTCCCTGTCCCATCTCACACCTCCATGGTGTGTACCAAGGCTACGTTCTTGGCTGGACTTGGCCGAAAGACCCAAAGACTCAGTTCCTCCAGAGGCACTTCGCCATCAGTTCTTTGCTGTTGTTGCAGAGTACACTGGATATGACATAGTCTGTATGGACGGTTTGTTAGTTGATGGTCGTGTTGGCTTTGCCTATGTCCATGGCAATCACGCTGAGCAGCAGTCTCTGCCAGATGGCTGCAGTGTTTACACTGCAGAGCTGGTGGCCATTCTCCGGCTCTTGAGAATATGCGTTCATGGTCAAGTGGGTCTTTTCTTCTCTGAAGTGACTCCCTGAGCAGTCTTCACACTCTGGACCAATGTTACTCACTTTCTTCTTTGGTGAAGACTCTTTTTGCTCTCGATCAGTCAGGACATTCTGTGGTCTTTCTTTTGGTCTCCTGGTCACATCGGCATCCTGGACAACGAATGAGCTGATAAGCTCGCCAAACAGGCTGTTGATGAATCTGTTTTAGAGACTGGCCTCCTGGCTTCTGATCTACAGTCTGTGTTGCGCTGTAGAGTACGTGAGCTATGGGCCACTGTGTGGCATAGCCTGACCCATCCCAGCAAACTCAGGACAATAAAGGAGACTACGGCTGTGTGGCATTCCTCCATGCGGGCCTCTCACCAGGACCCTGTAGTCCTGTGCCGGCTCCAGATTGGCCACACTTGGCTTACCCATGGCCATCTCCTCTGTGGTGAGGATCCGCTGCGTGAGGATCTGCTGTTTCAGGTTTTATTCACGACAGTGGTTTTTACAACTCTATAGAACCTTTGCTTCAGCCCATTGTATACGTTTCTCTTGACTTTATGTCCTCCACTTGAAGGTTTCCTTGTGTTGCTCCGTGGTTGACCCTTCCTATTTTTAATTTCATGGTCAGTCAATCATGAAGTTCAGCTTTGTCGTTACATTTCTCTTAATTGTTTGGAATTTCTATGTGATTGTCTGATTTGTTGATATTTTACTGATTGAGTGGGCTTTTCCACCCATTGCTGTTTTAACTCTGGACGTATTTTTCAGTGTTGTCATACTTATTATTTCGCCCTTTGATGGAATGGGGGGCTGATGACCTTCGCAGTTTTGTGCCTCTAAAACACCAAACCAACAACAACAACTAATAATCACGGTCCTCCCATCTACCTCCCCTCCTTCCCCCTCCCACCACACTTCAACTAAGTACTCCGTACTGGGTGGGGTGGGAGAGGGGGGGGCTGTGTGGCATCAATAGCTTCACGGACAACTGTGTTATCTTTAAGAGAAACTATCTTTGGCCAGCGACTAGACTCAGTTGCCATGTTCAATATTCAGTTTTGTGTACGTCTTTGTCCAGTATGGAAACGAAAGTTTAGTTATACTGTATATGTATACAGTTCCATTAGTTCCCATAGTATTAATGGATTTTGCTGAAAATCATGGTTTTATGCTCCAAGATGCAACACGAAGTTACCATTGGACTTACATGTAATGTACTACACATCCTGTTGTTGCACACTAGAAAATTGCTGATACTGAAGATCTATGCCATTTATCATTATGTTGTATTTTTGAAGATCTCAGTCACGATGTTGCTTTTGTCTATAAAATTCAGTCAGAAACTGTCGAGTCAGTTAAATATCATTGTCCTACTTTCAATGAAACATAATATTTTACAGAGAGTGGTGTACTCAGACCAAAAACTGCAAAAGTTTTTATTTGTGTTGTCATGAGGTTGATTTTGGAATCACTACCATATGGTCTTTCTTTGCAACAATCCATAGGAAATCACCTTGTGATGCCATTGGAGGCAGTACCAAATGGATGGTGACAAAGCCCAATTTACAGTTTACAGAGACCATACAAGGATCAAATTTCTGATCCTAAAAAATGTTTTGGATTTTCAGAGAAAATGTTCTAAAATCAATTTCTATTACTTAGAAGAAAAAAGAAGTTCCTCAAGAAGTAATCTTCAACAGTGATTTATAAAATCAAACACTGTGGCTAGCATCAGAAGTTTCCATCAATTCACACCTTTACCAACCAATACTCTGGCTGCAAAAAGAGGTCACTGTGACTACATCTACATTTATACTCTACAATCCACTGTGAAGTGCATGGCAGAGCGTACATTGTACCACTACTAGGCATTTCCTTTCCTAATCCACTCCAAAATGTGCTTTACAATTTAACTTTTATTGTGTGCAAATACGTACTCTAGACTCCTTGAAAGTCAATTCATTTGTTTGTTGTAAATGTGTTTCTGAATGGTACATTGGTCTTATTGAAGCAAATACTTACAAGGAGACTACATGAGTATTGGATTTTTAGAATTTTTTCATGTTTATGGTAGGTGAAGTTCAGAGCTGCAAAGTCTATTTTCTCTAGAAGTTTGAGAGTGTGTCGAATGGCTTTGGCTGATTGTTATGCAAGCTCTGAACATCATAAAATCCGATACCCATGTGGTCTCCTTGTTAGATCAGGAAGATACCAGAATTAGATTTATACATCTACCAACAGTATCTTTTTACTGGCCAGACAGGGTTGACATTTGTTACATTGCATTTAAAAATATATTATGTACTCTAAAACAACCAACAACAATGACAGGTAGCCAATATCAAATTTCTGCAGAGTGCCAAAATTTGATAACTGAGAAGTTGAATAATTGGTAGCTAATTAATTTTTTAGAATGCTTTTAAGTCTAAATTGTATCAGTTGAATAGAAGTCTATTTCTGTACATGTAAGTGTGGGAATTATTTTGAATAAATGTTTTTTATTTTATTTTTATTTTTTTATTTTTATTGTGTGTGTGTGTGTGTGTGTGTGTGTGTGTGTGTGTGTAAAATTGAATTCATTTGTTAATATTGTCATGTTGCAAACTGCAGGTGGTGCAGAATTCGAAGGCTGGTTGGTATTAGAACACAACACCTGACACTTACAACACGTTTATTGTGAGAACAAGCATAAACCCAGTACAGACTGATTCCTGATTGACGTGCTCCACTACTTATACATAGAAAGAATTTTCTGGAAATTACAAGTACATCAAATATAAGAAACTGAGCCGTCCTGGCTCATCTTTCTTCGATTCACCTTGTCCTTTATTAAATCACTCGCGCAAGTACTAATCAATCTTTCTGTGCTCTCACTGCTCACGGCACTGTTAGATCTATTGCGCATCACTTGTCTTCTTACTCATGTGATCCTTCACGAGTGGCGCTATTTGAGCTTGGCACCAAGGCAGTTCTGAGGAGGTCGTTTACCGGGTCAGTTCGTGAGAGTCGCTGCGGGGAACATCTGAGTGTCAGTATTGTGCAGTGTCAATTGGATACACTGCATGGCGTCCCTAGGGTCAGGTTCTTTACATTAATTGGCTGTCTGTGGCCGGGTCCAGTGCGTGCGCCGAAGTAGTTCCGCAGTGGCATCATGTCAATCTGTTGGAGCCGTATATGCAATGACATCAACAGCTGAAGAGGTGTGGACATGGAGTCCACCATCAGCTCGGCGGGACTGTTTACCTCATCTCCCCAGCTATGTGATTGTGTTCGTAGCGGCCGTGCAATCCTATGTTGGTTCATCGCCAAGCACTGAAGTAGTCCACAACTTGTACTCTTCAGTCATTTCCTGGCTGCAGCTCGCGTCGTTTCAGCTGCTTTCCACCTGGTATCCATGAATTGCTTTCAGGACGTTTGTTGATATCATTCTCTTACACCATTGTGAGGGTGGTTGCACTTATCTTGGAGTGAAAAAATTAATTTAAGAGACCTGTACAATCCTGCTCCGCAAATTTGTGTGCGTTATCAGGATCGGTGGTCGTTCCCCAGGGACCGTCGTTGTTTGTGTCTACGTCTATTGATGTTTACTTATGTGTTGTGCCGCACTTCTACTTTGGGATAATTGAATTATTTTCTCTTTTGCTCTGTTTAGCAATTATACAATTTTCACTAACTTGGTTAATGCCACTGGGGAATTTATCTGGTTTGTGCCCCTATACTAGCTCGCATCTGCACGGATGGTAATTGTATAGCTTTATCTTTTCCATTTTTTTATCTTCTGCTTGCAGACCATTTCTATCTATGAGGCATCGCCAACCCATGGTTGTAATTTGGCACTCAGTTCCTTCTAGTATTAGTCCCTTAGTGTCAGAGCTGTAGTTCTCGTGGATGGTTGGGAACCCTACCCCCTCTCCTTTGTGTCGAGAGTCAGCTCATCTGTTTTATATGTTGGAGTGTATTAAGTTAACGAGTAACCAGTCCTGTTCTTAAATTAATTTCATATAACACTGAAAGTGTTATGGATTGTCTCGGGGCATTATTTCATTAAACATGTGTCTCTTGTTATGTTAAAAGTCTGGACTGAGTGGTTGTGTTTGTGCCTTGGTTTTAGGTAACCTTTCTTGAACTCTTTTTATTATTCCGGAAAGTCCGGTCTCTCTTACGTGATACATAATTTGTTTACTTGGCCTTCTGCCTTGTTATATCACTGAGCTGGATTTGTTTTTCCTGCTTTCAGAGCATTGATTACTATTGTATAAGTAAGATAAATGATTGTTTCGGGCCTTCAGCACTTTTACTAAATTGTGTCTTTTTTTTTTTTTTTTTTTTTTTTTTTTTTTTTTTTTTTTTTTTTTTTTTTTTTTTTTTTTTTGAATCGGCCATTAGCCTGATTCAGCTGGTTTCATTTAAATGTTGGTGCTCACCTTTGCTTTTGTATTGGAAAAGGTTGCCTCGGGCCCTCAGCCCATTATTAGTCCACGTTAACAAAAAAATTTTGGTCTGGCTTTCTGCCTGATAATTTGAAGGAGCTGCTTTTACTTAAATTTTAGAACTCCCTTTTATTGTGTTGTTTTCATTGTATGCTTGTTATTTTAAAAGAGTGCTTTTTAAACTCGGCCTTCAGTCAGATTTAGCTGGTTTCATTGAAACGTCGAAGATTACCTTTGCTAAGTTATTGTAAAAGGTTACTTTGGGCCCTCAACCTGTTATTAACTTATCTCAATTTTTTTTAATTGGCCTTCAGCCTGATAATTTTACTTAATTCTGCAACCCCTCTTAATTGTCGTATTTACCACATTTATGTTCTTTTATAAAGGGTTGCTTCAGCCTTTTGCCTTGCATCACCCTAGCTGAACTGTTTACTGTTAATCTTGAAATTAGAAAAAAATGGGGGGGGGGGGGATTGTCATGTTTGAGCCTTCAGCCTCTAGTTGTAAAAGTGATTCCCTTTTCTTTCTTTTTTTTTTTTTTTTTTTTTTTTTTTTTTTGGTTAAAATAAAGTGTGTCAAAGGAACCTGAACTGACTACCTTTGCCTAACTTTACCAGCCAACTCCCTGCAGCTCCTGCTATCCCCTATCAGAAACATTTAGAACATTCTAGAAATAGTAAATCCTGTGTCGGGATTTGAACTGGGGACAACAAGTACAGCAATCTGTGATGCTAACAACTGCACCACTTGTGCTGTTGGAAGACTCACAGCATTGCTCCCCTTCCTGAAAGAACAGTGGCAGTATGAGCTAAGTAATGTTTCAAGAATGGTAATTGCAGGTTGGAATTCAACAATATAATAAGGATAGTTTACAACTTACCACAAAGACATAATGATGAGCTGCGACAGACACATAAAAAAGATAAATATATAAAGCACTTAAGCTTTTAGCCATGGCCTTCTTCAGAATAAAGAACATTTACAATCACACAGGCACACTGCACAGTCTTACAGCCATCACCTCCAACTGCTGCACTTGTTCCACCTGTCTCATACTACATGCTCTGTAACGCCATGCTGTATCCATCCCAACCACCATGACGCAACCTTCCTAACCACCCCCCTGTCTTCCCTATTTCCACACCACAGAGCGTGATTCAGAGTGCAGCAACCAGAAATGACTGTTGTGTGACTGTGAAGGGTGATTGTGTGAATGTTCTTTATTCTGAAGAAGGCCATGCCGATTGCTTAAGTGTTGTATGTGTGTGTCTTTTTTATGTACCTGTAGCACCTTATCATTGCATCTGGGGAATAAGTTGTAAACTATACTTATTATGTTGCTAAATAATGTTTTTATGAGTTTCAATTCTCCAGAAAAAATTTAGCCTGTGGTAAACGCAATTTTCCTCCCTTTACAGTGATACCATTCAGAATATTTGGGGCACTGTAACTACAATCTGTGCTTAGGAATTTGTAAATTAAGTTGTGGACATTTATAAAAGTAATATTTCTATTTTGAAGGCTCATACGAGACTTCATAATTTGGTTACAACAGATCTGATGTATTATTTGATATCTGCAGATTATTTATAGAAGTATGGAAATTTTCATCTTTTTCCTACTTCAATTTTAGAAGAAATTAAATAAATTAAAACTATAATTACGTAGGCTTCTGCAGCCAGAGTCAGATGACATAAAAGTTTATGGGTGTTGTACTGCGTCATGTTGTAAGAAGGCTATTACTTAAATAACCGACGTTTCGGCCAACGTTACAGTGGCCTTCATCTGGGTACGTCATGTTGTAAGAAGGCTATTACTTAAATAATCTGGTACCCAGATGAAGGCCACTGTAACGTTGGCCGAAACGTCGGTTATTTAAGTAATAGCCTTCTTACAACATGACGCGGTACAACACCCAGAAAACTTTTATGTCAAATTAAAACTAATAACTCAATTTGCAACAACCATAGGTGAAATTTTTTGTATTTTGGGCTGAAAATCAGAGGCCTCTAGGTCTTCAGTGGGTAAGGTAGAGCTCTAATCATTATATATGTAAACAAACTGTGTACCAAATTACATGAAAATCCGAGTTGGTAGGTTGCATTTGTCCATTTTTCTGGTCCGTCTGATACGGAATGACCCACCATGGAAATAAAAACATGTTCAAATGTTTGTAATTCTATGGAACCAAACTATGTAGATCATCAGTCCCTAGGCTTACAAACTACTTACACTTAAGTTAAACTAACGTAAGGACAACACACACATCCATTCCCGAGGGAGAATTTGAACCTCCGATGCGAGAGACCACGCGCTCCATAATGTGGCGCTCCAGACCATTCAGCTACTCCTGCGTGGTGCCATGGTAATCAACAAATTCATACCTTGTAACTGATTTTCTTCATAATGAAATACAAGTAGATGGAAATGAATTGAAATGCAATTTGAGAACAAAAGAATACAATTAAATTTTCTCTCCACAGTGGAGTACTTGTTGTTATGAACCTTCCAGTAGAGGATAACTGTGTGGCAATCGAAAACTCGAACTTGGAAACTTTGCCGTATTCAGGCAAGTCCTCTACTGATAGAGCCTGTTGTTTTCTTCACAACACAGTTTTGTGACCCACTACTGAACTATCTTGAGCAGGTAAATTGACAGCCTACATGTAATTCATACCCCATCCTCACAGATTTACTTGGAAGCTGAGAAGTTAGTTCGCCTCTTTAACATCTTTGATGCTGGCTATAACATATTTGTGTTTTGATGTGCAATATAAGGAGTGTTTCTTTCATTCTGGTAATATGTATTAAATATGGTAATTTGTTTACTGTCAATAGGATAAATATTTAATGCTTCTATTTGCATTAGCCGCGACCAAAATTAAAGTTCTAAGTAATATTTAGTACTAAATCTTTTTTATTATTCCTTTGTGCAAAACATTTTGCAGTACTTACCTTCTGTTTCTATTGGTGGAGAGAACAGATTGGGGTGTGACCCTTTGTAGAAAACTGGATTGTCAGTAGGCCTTTGTTTTCCTGGCTTTGGGTACACTGTAGGGCTACCTTTGCTCTCCAAAACTGCATCTGCTGCCACAAAAGGTATAATTCTGCAAATGGAAGTTGCAATTCTTTCTTTATGTGTTATTTCTAAACTTACTGTTTTTCTATTATAATTTTTGAAAATGCTTCAGAGGAATTTGATTGAATAATTATTTTTCTAACAATAATTTGTGTAGAGGACTGTGTTTGGATTAGGAGAAATACAAATACAATATGATTAACACATTGTACATTTAGTTGATTTGTTATGACACTTAGTACTGAAAGTGATACATTGTCCTTCATTGATGTACAGTTATAAAATTGAAAGAAACAAACATTTCTTTTAATGTTGAATCTTCCTGTGGTCTTGAGAAATCTACATTTGTATGGAACTAATTTTGTTTCTCATCTCTAGTACTGGTAGCCAAGTAAATTGTTGACCTAACATATAGAAAACACGTTACTGCTAATAACTTCCCCCCCCCCTCCTAATCACTAAGCATAGGTAAATTAAAGTTGTGTGGCATGAAAGGCTGGGAGACTACGAAGGGAAAGTTCAACTACCTAATTGGAAAGGTTTTCCCTATCCTCTGTGCCTGCAGGCACCTTTTCTTTGCGAAGTGTGAGAAATGTGTTCTGATCTGTCTATGTTAAGTGTAGATGACTGTAATGGGTGCATGTGTAGTGTGGTGATGTGTTCATGTTGTCATGAAATGTACAGTATCTGTAGGCATCAGTTGTGGAGGTTTGATTGCTTATCCCCCCACCCCCCTGAAATTTTACATCTAAGGGGATGAAATAGAGGATGAAATTTTTTTGAAAAATATTAACGTTTAAGCCAATTTTTAAGCTAGAACTATGAAAATTGGTATTTGGTTTCTAAGTCAGAAACTATAGTGAGTGTTTCAGCAGATTTGGAAACTGAACTTGCAGGGGAATGAAATTATGGGTGGAAGCTTCTTTTAAACACACACACACACACACACACACACACACACACACACACATGCACATGAGTGCACATGTGTCTGTGATGAGTAGCAACCTATCCTTTCGAAAATTTTGTTGAATACTTCCTGGAAGTTCCTTTATTTTATTTTCCAGAATTGCTATGTCAGACTGAGGACTTACATTGACTACTGCAACACTGTCTTGCTGTAGTTGTGCCTTGGAAATGACAGGATAGGGTCCTGTTGAAATATCAGCAATTTTCAAAGATATTACTTGACTGCATTCCCCTATGTTCTTTGAACCTGGTGTACACTGAGAGTAACTTGGGTACAGATTTAACTACTTCCTGCTCCCAGTCAGTATGTTGTGTGGCTCAACCATTCAGTGTTTACTCTTCCCCACATTTATACTGCCTTACAAGTGGCTAACTTGACTATAAAATTTTCAGTGAAAAGTATTTCGGGAGTAAGTATTGAGGGAATTGTTAGAAATATAAATCCTTATTGTGAAAGATCTGAAGACACAAGCCACTAATTGCTGGGACATTGTTGAGCAGGCCAGCAGTGTAGTGAACCACACAGGAGCAGATGTGAATTCTTAAAATGCATTCTCTGTAGACTCACAGGGGCTCAGCATTAATTTTCTGAGTACAGGCTTGGCGAACCAGGGGTACTGAGCAGGAGACTGTGTTGCACCTACAGTCCACCATATCGTAGGCTCTGTGTGTGCTTCAGTGACCATCGTATAGCATGATGGTGGAATGTTGTACGTTTCAGAGCCAGGGGATCTTGGCTTAATCGCCCAGGTCGCGAGGACAGTACAACCCTCTGTATATATATAATGTATAGAAGGAAACTATCCTGGTGGGATAAAGAAATATAAAAAATAGAAAACGGATGACTTACCCACAAGGACCGGGTCGTCGATAGACACAAAAATAAAAATCACACTCAAACATGTGTGTTTGAGTGTGATTTTTATTTTTGTGTCTATCGACGAGCCGGTCCTTGTGGGTAAGTCAAGAAAAGAGATGACTTACCAAAAGGACCGGCTCGTCGATAGAAACAAATAAAATCACACACAAACACACATACAAGCTTTCGCCTCCACTGGCAGCTTCTTCAGGAAAAAGAGGAAAAAAGGGGAGGAAAAAGGGAAGGATATGGGTTTTAAGGAAGTGGAAAAGGAGTCATTCCAATCCCAGGAGTGGAAGGACTTACCTTAGGGGAAAAAAGGAAGGTAAACAAATACACACACACTCAGACATATCGAAACGCAAACACACCTAGACAGACAAGCAAAGAAGTTGGACAGAGATACCAATTGAGGCAGAGGCTCTGTCCACAGAACCAAGGCAAAGATGCTAAAGATGGTGGGTGGGAATTTGAATTAGCGGAGATTGAGACCAGGTGGGCAACGGGAGGAGAGAATAAGCTGAAGGGCAAGTTCCCATCTCCGGAGTTCTGAAAGGTTGCTGTCGGTGGGAAGTATCCAGATAACCCGGACAGTATAACACTGTGCCAAGATGTGCTGGCCATGCACCAAGGCATGTTTAGCCACAGGGTGATCCTCATTACCAACAAACACTGTCTCCCTGTGACCGTTCATGCGAATGGACAGTTTGTTGCTGGTCATTCCCACATAGAACGCTTCACAGTGCAGGCATGTCAGTTGGTAAATCACGTGGGTGCTATCGCAAGTGGCTCTGCCCTTGATCGTGTACACCTTCCGGGTTACTGGACTGGAGTAAGTGGTGGTGGAAGGGTGCATAGGGCAGGTTTTACAACGGGGGCGGTTGCATGGGTATGAGCCAGAGGGTAGGAAAGGTGGTTTGGGGGTTTCATAGGGATGGACTAGGAGGTTACGAAGGTTAGGTGGGTGGCGGAAAGACACTCTTGGTGGAGTGGGAAGGATGTCATTAAGGATGGATCTCATTTCGGGGCAGGATTTAAGGAAGTCGTATCCCTGCTGGAGAGCCACATTCAGAGTCCGCTCCAGTCCCGGAAAGTATCCGGTGACAAAAGGGGCACTTCTGGGATTCTTCGGTGGACCATTTCCTATAAGAGCCTGAGCATGGTTCAGAGAATTATATTTCATAGGAATCTTTTATTACAGTCTGATCAAGAACTCCGGATGAAATTAGAGAGGTGAGGAGTGCAGTTTATTCGGTGTGTTTATAGGGGTCCAGAGGGAAAAATGGTTGCCACCGGTGGCTTCATCTTGTATTTTGAAGGCGATTAACTGCCCCAGAAAGTCAAAGTGATGATCTACTGGTGTGACGTCAATCCCTACGTTCCTTCCCCTATGTCCTGCTTTAAGTGCTGGAGTTTTGGCCATATGTCCTCCCGCTGTGATGCTGACCCTACTTGTCGGGAGTGCGGAAATGTGTCACATCTAGACGTCCCATGAACTCCTCTGTCTGTGTTAACTGTGGCCAGCACCATTCTCCCTGCTCCCCAAACTGCACAGTTCTTCAAAAAGAATGCAAATTAATGTAGTAGAAGACCCTGGACAGGCTGTCATATTCAGAGGCTAAGAAAAAGTATGAAAAGATCCACCCTGTCAGCATGAAATCAACATATGTCACAGCTGCATCACCATCACTATCCATGTTCAGATCACCTCCTGTTCTGTCTACCATGCTGGGTCCTCAGGCTCAACTCTTAACTCCTGCCCCTTGGTGTTTGGTGGCACCTCCTCATCTGTTGGCCCCAAAGTCCCTACTTAGGGAGCAATAACTCCACACCCGCAGGGGACATCGGTCACCACCCCTGAGCCAGAGAACCAACAGCCACCTCTGCCTCCTCTCACAAGGAAGGGCTCCCTTGGAACTCTTCCTCCTACAGTTTCTCCCACTGGTACAGTGGATACCAGTGAGTGGCTGAAAAAGCCATCAACTGCTGGTCATAGGGCTTCAAGGGTGTCCTTAGTTCCTGAGACTGAGTCAATAAAGCCCTCCCATCAGGAAAAACCAAAGGATCAGTGGGAGATAAAGAAGAACAAAAAGAAAGAACCTCTGGTGGCTCTTGTGCTGCCACAACAAACCTCTGTTTCAGAGGAGAAGGTGGAGATTTCTGGAGCCCCCTGAGGACTTCGCAATTGTCAAGACTTTAGAAGCTATGGATGTTGAGGCTCTGCTTGCACCATCAGCGACAGAAGACAATCCTGCGGCAGTGGGTAGACATCTTTCTTTGTTCAGCCGCCGATAATCTACACAGAATCGCCACGTGCCATCCTTCTTCTTTACAAGGACCACCAGAGACTACCAAGGACTCTCCGAAGGTTGAATAATGACATCTTCTCCACTTCCTCCCAAATTATCCGTCTTTCAGCTGGCGGCACTCTATATGAACGTTGGCTAATTGGTGGATGATCACCAGTATTTATATGGTGCCTTATTGTAGGCCGTTTTGTCTGACTTTTCCCCTGCTAAGGTGTGAATGCACTTAAAAATTGACGTAGTATATCTAACACCCACTGGCATTGTATCTTGATCAGTCTGGATCATATTGGTAGTTCCACATTAGTTTCCTCCAGCATTTTACCTGTACTAACAGCAGAGCATAGGTCTTCGTTGATGATGTTGAGCTCACCATCCTGGATTGGTTCAGCTATCCCGATACACATTCCCTTGGGGATAAGTTGCGACTCCTCATGACAAATAGTGATCTAAATCTCTCTTTGACCTCCAGTAATGCTTATGATAGCCGCTGGTATGTAAATTTCTTTAGTGATCCCGATAAACTTCTTGCTGAGAAGCTGGGTTTCCTCCCCTATGATTCTGCCGGCAACAGCTGCTGCACGTTGAAATGGAAGCAGGCTTGATTTCTAAGGCAACTGAACTCAGCACTTATACTGAAAGTACGTTTATTATGCACTTAACATACATGCAGCACCGACTGCCTCTCGGGCAGAGTGCTCTGCTAATTATACACAGAATGTACTAGAAATTAGAAGAACAGTTAACATAAGAAACAATTAGAATTTACAAGTGAACATAAGAAAGATGTAGAACATTCTGGAATTGTTAATTACAAAGGAATAAATTTTTGCCGGTGGGCGGGATTGAACCGGCGACCTTCAGCACCGCAGTCGGTAACCCTATCCCCTGTGCCACGCCGGCAGTCGTTTTACATGGTCTCTCGTGGCAATATGTAGCCCGCATTGAAGCCTTACCTCAACAGCCGAATTACAGGCTTCTCTTCCCATCTGTTGCATTCCCCTTCCACATGATGATGGCTGAGATCAGATCTTCTGATTGCGGTTCATACTTGTTCCCTTCTTTCATCCCTTGAGTCCCTTCCCATCCCTACCACTTTTCACTACCCTTCCCATATTCCTCCTTGGAGCAAGCAATCAAAAAGGCACACAACACAGTCACATAACCGTAATCTCCAGCTGCCACACTCTGAATCACACTCTGCAGTGTGGAAATAGGAGAAAGAAGGGGAGGGGAGGAGAGATAAGAAGGCTGCATTATGGTGCGAGGGATGGATACAACATGGCCTTACAGAGCATGTAAGGGAGGAACGAGATGCAGCTTAGGAATGGAGTGGGGAGGCAGGTGAGGGGGGAAAGCAAAACAAATGTGCATGCAGCAAGGTAGATGGGAGGGGATAGGAACTGTTGGCTATGGAAAAAAGGGGAGTTATCATAGGTTGAGGCCTGGATAGTTTTGGAATCGGAGAATGGGATCCTATCTGTGCAGTTCAGAATAGCTGGTGGTGGGTGGGAGGATGCAGATGGCGTGGGTTGTGAAGCAGCCATTGAAATCAAGCATAAGCTCTGCTGTATGCTCTGCCACAAGGTGGTCTACCTTATTTTTGGTCACAGTTTGGCGGTGGTCAATCATCCTAATGGACAGCTGGTTAGTGGTCATGCTAATATAGAAAGTTGTGCAGTGATTGCAGCACAGTTGGTAAATTACATGACTGCTTTCAAAGTGGCCTGGCCTCTGATTTGGTAGGATAAGCCTGTGTCGGGACTGGAATAGGAAGTGCTGGGTGGGTGAATTAGACAGGTCTTGTAATGGGGTCTTCCACAGAGATATGATCCTTGTGGCAGTGGGCTGGGTTTTAGGGTGGCATAGGGCTGGACTAGGATGTTTTGGAGGTTGGGAGCGTGACGGAACCACTTTAAGAGGGGTGGGAAGGTTCTTGGGCAGGATGTCTCTCATTTCTGGGCATGGGGACAGAAAATCAATACATTGGTGAAGGATGCAATTTAGTTGTTGGAGTCCATGGTAGTACTTGGTGACAAGGGGAGTGCTCTTTTGCGGGTGACTGGTGGTAGAGGGAGGATTTGGGGTATGTGGGGATATGGCATGAGAGATCTATTTGTAGATCTATGTAGTAGTTTCTGTCTGTGAAGGCCTTTGCAGTATATTGACAAAATTAATTGTTGTCACTACAGATATGCCATCCACGGGTGGCCACACTGTGAGGTAGGGATTTTTTGATGTGGAAGGGATGGCAACTGTCAAAGTTTAGGTACTGTTGGTGGTTGGTAGGTTTAATATGGATGGAAGTGTGGATGGAGCCATCAGTGAAGTGGAGGTTGACATCTAGGATTGTGGCGTGGTGGGTTGAGGAAGACCAGGTGAAGTGGAAGGGGGAGGAGTTGACGTTTTGAAGGAACGAGTATAAGGTGTCCTGGCCCTGAGTCCAGATCATGGAAATATCATCAATAAACCTGAATCAGACCAGAGGTTTGGAGTTTTGGGTTGCTAGGAAGAATTCCTCCAGGCAGCCCATAAACAGGTTGGCATAGGAGGGTACCATGTGGGTGTCCATGGCTATGCCACAGATTTGATGATAAACTTTCCCCTCAGATGAAATGTAGTTGTTAGTTAGGATAATGTTAGTGAGGGCTATGAGAAATGAGGTATCGGGCTTGAATTCAGAGGGACATTGGGAGAGGTAGTGTTCGAGAGTGGCAACACCATGGGCAAGTGGGATGCTGGTGTATAGGAAAGTGGCATCCAATGTGACAAGTAAGGATCTGGGAGATAAAGGAGTGGGGATGGTGGAGAATCGGTGAAGGAAGTGGTTGGTATCCTTGATATGGAAGAATAGATTTTGGACAATTGGTTGAAGGTGTTGGTCAATGAGGGTGAAATTCTTTTGGTAGGAGTACAATAACCAACCACAATCAGGTGTCCAGGATTATTTGGTTTATGCATTTTGTGGATCATGTAGAATGTGGGTGTGCAGGGTGCTGTTGGGGTGAGGAGGGAGACAGATTCAGGAGAGAGTTTCTGAGATGGGCCATATGATTTTAACAGGGTTGGGGATCTTGTTGGACTTTTGGGATTCTGGCACAACTTGTAGGTGGAAGAGTCAGAGAGTTGGCAGAACCCTTCTGACAAGTAGTCACTGTGATCCATAACTACACTGGTGGAACCCTTATCTGCAAGGAGGATGATTGACGGGATTTGTTTTGAGGTTGTGGATGGGTCTCCTTTCTTCTACTGAAAGGTTTGAGTTATTAATAAAGATGGTGAGGCCAAGGTGGAGGTGAGCAATTCTTGGAGGGTAATCAGGGTATGGTTAGGTGGGAGTGCAGGGGGATCTTTGTTGGATGGTGGTATGAACTGGGAAAGGCAGGGTTCAGTGCTGGGATTAGGTTGGTTATGGTCAGAGGAATTGGTGGTAACGTATTGTTTCCATAGTAGATATTGGGAAAAGGAGATTATGTCTTTGACAAGTCCAATATGATTGAATTGAGGTGTAGGGCTGAAGGTATGACCTTCGGATAAAACATAAACTTCTGTGGGGTTGAGGTTCTTTTGTGAACAGCTTAACCACATTGTTCTGGGATTGTTTTAGCATTGGCTGTTGCAGAGTGTTGGTAGGGAGTTTGGAGGGATGAGGTAGGTTCAAGAGGTCAGCTAAGCAAGGTCTGGGTGCTATGAGGGGTTCACGAGGAGGAACAATGTGGGTAGGATATGGATTGGATATTAGTACTCCATGGCGGCAATATGATGTCAGCAGGTCACCCACCCATCACTATCTAGTCCAGTCCCATCACAGGCTTACCCTACACAATCAGAGGCAGGGCAACCTGTGAAAGCAGCCATGTAATTTACCAACTGTATTCAGAGTGTGACAGCCAGAGATGACTGTTGTGTGCCTGTGTGATTGCATGAATATTCTATATTCTGAGGAAGGCCATTGCTGATAGCTTAAGTGTTGCAAGGATGTGTCTTTTTTATGTGCCTTTCACAGCTTATCGTTATGTCTTTGCTGTGAGTTATAAACTGTTCTTGTTATATTGTCTGAAAATTGTTAAAAGATGTAGTAAAGGATATCCAGTTAGCTTTTTTGCTAGCCCTGATATTGTTACAACACTGTGTACCTAGCTGTTTATAATGGATACAGTTTGCCAATGTGGGATGGTGTTTAAAAATGCTGTGAGCACCTCTATGCCTTTTGATTGCATTGTGGCATGCCTTGTCCACCAGTAGACTCTGGTAAATCATGGTGAGGAAGATGTATGGACATTCTGTGGTAAAGGATGATGTTTGTAAGGTATTCTACCTAGTCCTTATATATAGTGTCTGTGTGTTTGTATTGCATACAAATATACAATTTTGTTCCAATCTTGATGAAATTTTGCACACTTGACCTTCAGAACAAGAGGAAGGCCACTTTGGGTGTAAGGATCATGAACAACACACGGTTCTGGAGATATGATGTAAAAAACACAAAATTTGTAAGAAATTGCCACGTCATGTGTCATTGTTGCACATCTCCTAAACCACTGGAATGATATCAACCAAATTATGCATACATATTTTTTATCATGAGGTAACCAATCCGTAGGGATAAGAACCACCTATGACACATAGTTCAGAAGATGTGGTATGTCTGGTGTGTAGCGGAGAGTACTTTATCTATGGATCTTGACAAAATCTACAGTATTATTTCCATCTTGATAAAATTTTGCACTAAACCTTAAAAGCAAGACAAAGTCACTGTCTATTTAGAATTTTGTATGCAGTGTGGCAGAGGGTACTTTACAGAGAGTATTTGACAAAATCCAAAGATTTGCTCTGATTTTGATGAAATTTTGCCCACTTGACCATCAATGCAAAAGGAAGATTATGGTACACACATAATTTCATATGGTGCATGGAGGAGGGTACTTTACTCATGGACTTTGCCAAAATCTACATTTTTAGTCCAATCTCGATGAAATTGTGTTTAATTGAGCCTCAGAAAATTTCCGTATGGTGCATGGCAGAGAGGGTACAGTGCAATAAATTTTAGACTTTTCACTGCTCACCATGAAAGTTGATAGAAACATGTTATTTTCATAGAGAGGTAGAGGAAGAAATGACACAGGACGAGCATCTGGCCACCCTTTAAAATTAATCATGCCAATCCCATAGTCAACCTAGATAACCCTGCACAACTGGAAAAAGGCACAAGAAAAAGAAGGGAGTATGAGAAGATGAACTGAGGAAATGGAGTTGAATAAAGACAGGGTGAGGATGTGGACAAAAAGCTTGGTTAAGAGATGGGTTGGGAGTGGGGGAAGGTGAGATGAACAGAGCGGGGAGAGAGGAAGAAATGGACGAAGATATAAAAGGGGGAGGAGATAAAAGATTGTGGAATAAATCAATACCCGGGCAACGTTGGGGTTTCACTTAGTCATATATACAAGGTGAAATGGTGTTCATCGAAGGTTGACAGTAAGGCGTAAAGCTGCTAGTTTGGAAGGCTGCTAGTTAGTGGAACATATGAATAGGATAGATATCAGCAAATAAATAGCACATGGGAAACAGTCACTCAAATGTGTGTCAGAGTGAACAGACCACTCAAGACAACAGGTGAGTAGGATGGTACAGATTGAAAGGTCCAAGTAGGGAAAGGTGTGCATGGTGACTGAAAGAGATGTGTGTTCACCAGTGTTGAGACATATGATATTAAGGTGCTTAATTGTAGCACAAAAAAGTATTCCTTCTGCTGAGCTCGAAGTCAAGAGTGACGGTGAGGTTAAGTGGATATGTGTAGGTGAAATCAATAGTTAGGTGTTTTACCGCCCACCTGGTTCCGTCATAGTGCTAGAGTCATTCAAAGAAAGTTTATGATCAATAGCGCTAAGGTACCTGGACAATGCTTTAGTAGTTGGGGGCAACTTCAACCTGCCTAGTATAGACTGGGGTGCCTATTCATTCACTACAGGGAGTACAGACAAGCACTCTTATAACCTATTGTTGAGTTGATTTTCTGTACACTTTTCTGAGTAGCTACATTGCCAGCCCACACACAATGGAAATATTTAGTATATTATAGATACAAACAGGCCAGACTTGTCAATGATGCCACTGTAGAGAAAGGGGATAGTGATCAGGATGTTGTCATAGCGACAACGGCCACCAAAGTTAATAAATCGGTCAAGAAGCCTAGGAGAGTGTTTGTGCTAGAAAGAGCAGATAAACTGTTGTTAGAGACCAACTTATGGAATGAAAGGACATTGTTTAGTTATAGTATGGTGGATTTAGATGAATTATGGGCAACATTTAAATGCATTGTAAATAAAGGATTGGAGAAATATGTGCCGAAAAAGTGGATTAAGGATGGGAAAGACCCACATGGTATTATATTAATATTCAAAAAATGCTTAGAAAGCAAATGCAGTTGCACTCTTGGTTCAAAAAAGGTCAAGCAAATCAAATCAGACAAAAGTTATTACAGATTCTTGCATCTACAGAAAGAACAGTCTGCAAAGCGTACAATAACTACCGCCGTCATAACTTAGCAAAAGATCTTGCTGAGAACCCAAAAAAAAATTATGGTTCCACGTAAAATCAGTAAGCGGAACAAAGGTATTTATTCAGTCGCTCATTGATCATTCTGGGTGATGATAGAAGACAGCAAAATGAAGGCTTAAGTTTTAAATTTAACACTTAAGAAATCATCCGTGCAGGAGAACCATGCAAACATACTTTCATTTGATGGTCGCACTAACTCCCAAATGGAGGACATAGTGACAGGCATTGCTGGTGTAGAGAAGCAGCTGAGTGAGTTGAATACTAACAAGTCACCAGGTCCAGATGAGGTACCAATCTGGTTTTACAAATAGAACTCAGTGGCACTAGCCCCTTACTTAGCTTGCATTTATCATGAATCTTTGATCCAGTGCATAGTTCCAAGTGACTGGAAAAAGGCATAAGTAACTTCCATGCATAAGAAAGGCAAAAGAGCAGTCCCACGAAATTACAGACCTATATCATTAACATCAATTTGCTGTAGAATTCTTGAACATATTCTGAGTTGTAAAATTGTAAATTTCCTCGAAATGGAAAAGCTTCTGTCCATGCATCAGCACTGCTGTAGGAAGCATTGATTGTTCAAAAACCAGCTTGCTTTTTTATCTCATGACATCTTGCATGCTATGGATGAAGGGCAACAGGCAGACTGCATATTTCTTGATTTTCGAAAGGCATTTGACACAGTACCACACTACAGACTATTAATGTAGGCATAAGTGTATGGAATAGGTACCCAAATATGTGAGTGGCACAAAAACTACTTAAGTAATAGAGCCCAGTTTGTTGTCCTCGATGGTGAGTGTTGAACACAGACTAGAGTATCATCAGGGGTGCCCCGGGAAAGAGTGATAGTACCACTATTATTTTCTAGCAATATAAATGATCTGATGGACAGAGTGAGTTGAACCTGCAGCTGTTTGCTAATGATGGTGTGGTTTACAAGAGGGTGTTGACATTGAACGTCTGTAGTAGGATGACTTCGACCAAATTTCTAGATAGTGTGAGGAATGACTACTAGCAACAAATGTAGAAAAATGTAATTTGATGCAGATGAGTAGGAGAGGCAATCTCACAATGTTCAAATACAGAATTAGTAGAGTTCTTCTTGACATAGTCATGTCAATTAAATATCTCGGTGTAATGCTGCACAGTGATATGAAATGGAATGAGCATATAAAGACAATCATGGGGAAGGCGAATGGTTGACTTCAGTTTATTGGGAGAGTTTTGGGAAGGTGCAATTCGTCTGCACAGGAGACCACATATGAAACACTTGTATGACCCCATCTTTAGTATTGATCAAGTGTTTGGGATCCCTATCAGATCAGTGTAAAGGAAGATATAGAAGCAGTTCAGAGGCAGACGGCTAGGTTTGTAACTGGTAGATTCGATCAATGCGCGAGTGTTACTGAAATGCTTCAGGAACTCAAATGGGAGTCACTGGAGGGAAGGCAATGTTCTTTCCAAGAAACACTGTTGAAGAAATTTAGAGGGCCAGAATTTGATGCGAACTGCACAACAATTCTACTGCTGCCAATGTACATTTCACATATAGACCACAAAGATCATATCAGAGGGATCAGGGCTCATATGGATGCATACAAGCATTCATTTTTCCCTCTCTCTATATGGAAGTAGAACAGGAAAGCAAGTAACCAGTAGTGGAACTGAGTACCCTTCGCCACACACCTTTGGTTGGATTGTGGAATAAGTTTGCAGATGTAGATGGAGAAGGGGAAGACCATTTGTTTTTGTTTCACCTCTTTGGCCCTTGGCATTTATCTAATCAGGATCCAGATGTTTGCTTACAGGAGGTATGCAGAAAGTTATGGGATCATTTATCTCTTAATTTTCATTCTTATGATTGTGTGGAATTCAATTTTGTTGGCACAGGCAATGGGTTGTTAGTGAGTTGGGCAACCTGGCCATCCGTCTGCGCCCGTTTGTCCTGTGAGTGGAGGTGTGGCCACTCCTTCAGCAGGGTCCGAGCAGGTGCACGGGGGGAGGGGATTATTAGTTATTGGGAGCTCCAATGTTAGGCGCGTGATGGAGCCCCTTAGGTAGATAGCGTCGAGATCCAGAAAGAATTCCAACGTGCACTCGGTGTTTCTGCCGGGGGGCCTCATCCGAGATGTGGAGGCGGCCTTGCCGGCAGCTATTGAGGGTGTGGGGTGCAGTCAACTGCAAGTCGTGGCTCATGTCGGCACCTATGATGCTTGTTGCTTGGGTTCTGAGGACATCCTCAGGTCCTACAAGCGGCTGGCGGAATTGGTGAAGGCTGCTGCCTTTCCACGTGGGGTGCAAGCAGAGCTGTCGATTTGTAGCATTGTTCCCAGTGTTCATCAGGGTCCTTTGGTTTGGAGCCTATTGGAGGGTCTGAACCAGAGGCTTTGCTGACTCTGTGACAGTCATGGCTGCAGATTTCTGGATCTGCATTATCGGGTGGGGAATTGTAGGGTGCCCCTAGATAGATCAGGGGTGTACTACACTAAGGAAGTGGCTACTCAGGTAGCGGAGTATTTGTGGAGTGCACATGGTTTTTTTTTTTTTTTTTTTTTTTTTTTTTAGGCTAGGCAGTAACTCTGATGAGCACTTGCCTGTCAGCATTCAAACAGCGAATTCAGGCCACTTTCGGAACAAAAATTCGAACATCAAAATATTAGCCGCAAACTTACAGAGTATTAGAAACAAAGTTTCCGAATTTGCCGCACTGCATGGAAGTTATTGTGCTCAGATAGTTTTAGGCACCAAAAACTGGCTACATCATGATGCGGCAAGTTCAGAAATATTTAGTGAAGCATGGAATGTATATCGGAAAGATAGATCGGATACAACTGGAGGAGCAGTGTTCATCGCTGTGGACAAAGATATTGTTTCTACTGAGATCGAGGTTGAAAGTAACTGTGAAGTTATCTGGGCACGTATAACAGGTCTAAAAGAAGTAAAGTTAATAGTTGGGTGTTTTTACCGCCCCCCCCCCCCCCCCCAGTGCTGCTGTAGCAGTTTTACAATCATTCAAAGAAAGTCTACACCAGGTAGTGCATAGGTATCCGGGCCATGTAATATTAGTCGGAGGAGACTTCAACCTTAAGAGTATATATTGGGACCTCGCTAGTTACATTTCAGGTGGTACAGACAAGCAGTCTTGTGAGCTACTTTTGGACACATTCTCCGAAAACTGCCTTGAGCAGTTAAATCGGCAACCCACGTGCAATGGAAATATTCTAGACCTTATAGCCACAAACAGGCCTGACCTTATTAACGATGTCTGTGTAGAGACAGGAATTAGTGATCATGATATCATCATAGCGTCGATGGTGACCAAAGTTCATAAACCAATCAAGAAGGCTAGGAGCGTGCTTTTGGTGGGAAAAGCCGATAATCAAATGTTAGAATTGCACTTAGAAAATGAATGGGCATTGTTTAATTCCGAGACTATGGATGTAGAGGAATTGTGGACTAAATTTAAGTGCATTGTTAATAAAGGGTTAGAGAAATATGTGCCAGTAAAGACGATTAAGGAAGGAAAAGATCCACTGTGGTATAATAATAATGTTAGAAAGCTGCTGAGAAAGGAAAGGCTATTGCACTCTTGATTAAAAAAAAAAGAACACGCAATTGATGACAGGCAAAAGTTATTAGAGATTCGTGCATCTATAAAAAGATCAATGGGCGAAGCATACAATAATTATCACAGCCATACCTTAGCAAAAGATCTTTCTGAGAACACAAAAAAATTCTGGTCCTATGTAAAATCAATAAGCGGGTCATAGCCCACTGTCCAGTCACTCGTTGATCATTCTGGGGCAGTAATAGAAGAAATCACTCAGAAAGCTGAAGTTCTAAATTTAACCTTTAAGAAATCTTTCACGCAGGAGGACCG
Organism: Locusta migratoria; assembly: GCA_026315105.1. Taxonomy (NCBI): domain Eukaryota; kingdom Metazoa; phylum Arthropoda; class Insecta; order Orthoptera; family Acrididae; genus Locusta; species Locusta migratoria. The sequence goes on from CM048744.1 coordinate 363,291,816, forward strand.
CACAAATGTACCATCATTTGATCAACGTACTAATTCCGAAATGGGGGACATAGCAATAGGTATTTCCAGTGTAGAGAAGCAGCTGAGAGAGCTAAATACGAAAAAGTCTGCTGGTCTGGATGGAATACCAGTTCAGTTTTAAAAAGACTATTCTGCGGCATTTGCCCCCTACTTAGCTTGCATTTATCGTGAATCTTTAATTCAGCACAAAGTTCCTAGTGATTGGAAAAAGCGCAGGTGACTCCCGTTTATAAGAAAGGAAAGAGAATTGACCCAGACAATTACAGGCCAATTTCGTTGACATCAGTTTCATGAAGAATTTTAAAGCATTTTCTCAGTTCGAATATAGTAAATTTCCTTGAAATGGAAAAACTTCTTTCCATGAAGCAGCACAGGTTTAGGAAACATCGTTCATGTGAAACTCAGCTGGCCCTTTTCTCACATGACATCTTGCGAGCCATGGATGAAGGGCATCAGGCGAATTGTGTTTTTCTCGACTTCAAAAAGGCATTCAACACGGTGCCACACTGCAGACTGCTAACGAAGAAATGAGCTTATGGAATAGGTTTACAGATTTGTGACTGGCTGGAAGGCTTCCTAAGTAATAGAACGCAGTACGTTGTTCTCGACGGTGAGTGTTCATCAGAGACGAATGTATCGTCAGGCGTGCCCTATGGGAGTGTGATAGGACCGCTATTATTTTCTATCTATATAAATGATCTGATGGGCAGAGTAACTTGTAATTTGTGGCTGTTTGCTGATGATGCTGTGGTGTATGGGAGGGTGTCGTCTGCAACTGACTGTAATAGCATACAGGATGACTTGGACAAAATTTCTAGTTGGTGTGAAGAATGGCAGCTAGCTCTCAATGTAGAAAAATGTAAGTTGATGCGCATGATTAGGAAAAACAATCATATAATGTTCGAATATGGTATTAGTAGTGAGCTTCTTGATGCTGTTGCGTTGTTCAAATGTCTAGGTGTAACATTGCAGAGCGATATGAAATGGAACGAACATGTAAGGACAGTTGTGAGTAAGGCGGACAGCCGACTTTGGTTTATTGGGAGAATTTTGGGAAGATGTACTTCACCTGTAAAGGAGACTGTGTATAAAACGCTTTTACGACCACGTCTTGAGTGTTGCTCGAGTGTTTGGGACCTGCAGCAGATTAGTTTAAAAGAAGACATAGAGGCGGTTCAGAGGCGAGCAGCTAGATGAGTTACCGGTAGGTTCGACCAATGCGCGAATCTCACGGAAATGCTCTGGCAACTCAATTGGCGATCGCTGGAAGAAAGACGACATTCTTTTCGTGAATTTCTGTTAAGTAAATTTAGAGGGCCGGAATTTGAAGCTGAGTGTAGTACAATCTTGCTGCCGCCTACTTACATTTTGCGTAAAGATCACAAAGACAAGATAAGAGAAATTAGGACTCGTACGGAGGCATATAGGCAGTCTCTTTTTCCTTGTTCCATTTGGGAGTGGAATAGGAAAGGAAATTCCTAGTATTGGTACAGTGTACCCTCCGCCATGCACTTTATGGTGAATTGCGGAGTATGTATGTAGATGTGTAGTGCTGAGGATACAATTGTTACCTTGGGACTCAGGATATTTCACAACTGCGGCATTGAACTGGAAGTTGTAAGTCTGGGGGGGGCCATGTCGTATGGGTCAGGGTACAGCTAGAATTGTGCTTAGGTGGCAGAGGTTGACATGCTGGGCTTTTGACTAGCCATAATTTTTTGAGCAACATTTGGGGGTACATTTTCCTTATCACACCTCTCCTAGATTGCTTGTTATTCGAGAGAGATTGGACAACTTTGGGAGGAAGCAGCATGCAGTTGATGCAGTGAGAGTAGGAGCTGGATAGTCATGGGTGTGTGTCACTTTCCATACTTGGCTATGTTGCTTCACTATGTTCCTTCACCATGTTCCTTCACTAGAAGGACCATTTGATCAAATGTCAGGAAGAGATTGCATCTTGGCACCAATTCTTTTTTTTACCTTTGTCATGGCTCAATAGACTCCAGTGATACACTGATCAGAGGGATAAGCTTTTATCTATCTCTCAGTCAGACTGTCAAGCAGCTGGATATTTATAACCCTGCGAGAATAATTCAAAGTATGATGGACAGATAACCATGGAGAAGTGTGACATGAAGCAACTTCTATGTTTCAAAGGCACTATCTGTGTACAGAAGCAAGGACCGATTATGTAGACAAGAGGGAACTCACTCACCTTATGTGCGTATTCACACCTCAGGGCACACATCCTGAACTCAAGACAGTGGGACCGATTGGCATTTGTGTAGGTAACAGCTCAGGCATTCACCCCTTCCTGGGCCTAGCCTTTACCAGGAGGTATGTATCATCTGTCTGTTCTCCTGGGTCTGCGAATTATGTGTTACCCAATCATCTTTTACATGTCAAATGTGTGGGCTGACTTTCAGGAATGCACAAGGAGGTAGGAAGAAAAGCCTCAAATGCTCGAAGTGGAGGAAGGTTAAGAAGGCAAAGAATGGAGAGAGGGACAGACAACTCTGGAATAACAATATATATAAATATATATTTTAAAAACTTAAGTCTCCTGAAGAAGGCGCAAGATTTTCTCCCCAAGGAAGGTGAAGAGAATATCAGCAGGATAGATGTGCAGCATGTAATGAGAAGACAAGTTGCAAAGGCAAGGTGCCCCGTGGTGACCAAGCACATATTCATCAAGGAGCGGTGAGACCCTTGGGAGGGGCTCATGTTGGAAAATCTTTGTAAGATTTTTCCACTGGAATTTCTTTATGTCACGTTACTATGTCATTTATTGTTTCTTCTACATCTACAATGATAGTTACATACGAGGGCTAGCCACATAGTACATTACGTTTTGGAATTAAAAATAAATAAAGTATTGGAATTTTTTAAAATTATATACAGATGAAAGCCTCACTTAAATACTACTTTTCTACATAGTTGCCATTTAAATTAAGGCACTTATCGTAGTGATGGACGAGCTTTGAAATTCCTTCGTCGTAAAATTCGGCCACTTTCAACTACGTGGTTATCTCTTTTTGAAGCTGTGCGTCGTCATCAAAACGCTGCATAGCCAACCACTTCTTCATTGTTGGGAATAAGTGGAAGTTGCTCAGTGCCAGGTCGGGACTGTACGGCGGATGAGGAAACAACTCCCACTTAAAAGATTCAAGAACTTCACGAGTGGCATTTGCCGTGTGGCCCCGGGCGTTGTCGTGAATCAGCAAGATCTTTGAGCCCAACTTTCCCCTGTGCTTGTTTTGTATTGCTCTTCTGAGGTTCTGCAGAGTTTGGCAATACCTTTGAGAGTTTATTGTAGTGTCTCTTTCCAGGAAATCCACAAAAATCACACCTTTTCTGTCCCAAAAGACAGTCGCCATCACCTTCCTTGCCGACATTGTCTGCATGTATTTCTTGGGTTTTTGGGGGGAATTTGTGTGGCCCCACTGCATTGACTGGAATTTTGTTTCGCAGTTCACATGATTAACCCATATTTCGTCACCAGTAACAATGCAATCGAGTATAGAGTCGCTATCTTGCTCGTAAGCATCCAAAAACGTTAACGCTGCAGCCATTCGCTGATTTTTGTGAATCTCTGTCAAGATTTGTGGTATCCATCTTGCACAAAGCTTGTGGTAACCAAGCTTTTCGGTAATGATTTCGTGCAACAAACTTCGTGAAATTTGTGGAAAACTCATAGAGAGTTCCGTTATTGTGAAATTACGGTTTTCACGGACCCTGGCATCGACTTTTTAGACAAGTTCAGCAGTCACTATGCTGGGTCTTCCACTTCGCTCTTCGTCGTGAAAGTTAGTTCGGCCATTTTTAAATTTTATTACCCATTGACGCACTCCACCTTCAGTGGTTATGTTGTCCCCATACACTTCACAATGCTGCCGATAGGTTTCTATCGGTGTACAGGTTTTTGAAGTCAGAAACCTTATTACAGCATGCACTTCACACTTCACACCATTTTAAATTAACACTGACATTTCAAATTGTCACAGTAACTCAACAGAGTTCAGCACGAACCTCTCACTAGCATGTCAGGATGCCGACTGAGCGGTGGAATGCCATGACACCAAGATGGCCGTGCTAGCCCCGCCCCTAACGGACACAAACAAAAACGTAATTTACTCTGTGGATAGCCCTCATATATACTCTGCAAGCTACATAATAGTGTGTGGTAGAAGGTACTTCAAGTACCATTTTCCATTGCTACTTTGGTTGCTTGTTTCATCAATGATTCACAGGAAGAATACTAAGTCTCAATATGAGCTTAAACCTCTGTAATCTTGCTTTCATAATCTTTCTGCAAAATGTGCATAGGAGTATGAGGAATGTAGGCATGTGTGCTCTTAAAATTTTAACAGTAAACTACATTGTTCTGTAAAACATCTCGTATAAATGTACCCACAGGAGTTGGTGAGGATTTCCACAACATTTTCAGACTTAATAAATAAAGCCATGATAAAGCACTCTGCTCATCTTAGCAACTTCCATGTATCAACAAACAGATCTATGTGATAAGAATCCCAGTCTCATCAATAAACTCTTAATTAAAATACTTGTTTTGTAGTTACACTACACATCATCACGTTTCACCAACTGAATTGCAGTCTGTCATCTTCCTTTCCTACCTTTTGTTATATGTAGTCATTTTGATGAATGTTTTTTTATCATATAATCATACTGTGGCAGCAATAACCATAATCAACTCTGTTGAACAGTTTATCTTTACGATATCTGCCTCTCAGCTGCCATCTTTAATTTGTATTAGTATGTATCTGTGCTTTGTACTGGAAGTAATACAAGTGTTGTTGTACAGACAAGTGTGTTTTCTGGAACTCCAACCCTCTGATGAAACCACATTGGTAACCCCGACGTGATTGGAACATGTAACCTTCTGATCTGGAGTAATGCTACGGGATGACACGATCCATCCTCCCTCAGCCCTCCTTACTCGGGCCCTCATTGGGGGCTGAGGTGCCCCCCCCCCACCCCCCAACACCTTGACCTTACTCATCAATAACTCTCCCTCCACTGTGTTGATAAACTGCATTAAACCCACTCATGTCGAGTCCTCCTCCCCACCTCTGGTCAAGGGCAACCCTCCTCCCCTCATAATGTTCGAAGTGGTTTTTCCACACTCTCCTGCCTTCCCCTCCCGAGGCTTCTGCATTCAACATCTTCTTGAGGCTCCTGTCCTGGAGTTTGAGGTATCTATCCCTCCCCAACTCACTTCTGACATTGTGATTCTTTTGGATAAAGGATCAATCTTCATCCTATGTATGGCCATCAGAGCTCCCCCCCACCCCCCCACCCCAGCAATATAGGTACTAGTTACTGAAATGTTTCTGCCCTCCCGCTTCTTTTAACTTGGATGCTAAACAAGCCTTTCTGCTTCCCTTGTGAGTGGTTGGTTAGAGTGATACTTCCCCTCCTGCCTGCACAACCCTCAGCCTCAAGCTAGCTAGTGCGTCGGGTACAGCAGCCCCTCGCCTCAGGGACTTTGAGGTTTTCGCCACCTCCACAGACCGCCGTATCTGCCAGACAACTCTGTGGAGTTGCCTATCACACTACTCCACATGCACACCCGTTACCAGCTGTCACACCCCTGCCCCTCCTCCTGCTCACACCTCAAACCGGGTACTCTGTACTGTGGAAAGTGAGGGGGGGGGGGCTGTGTGGCTGCAATAGCCATAATCGACTCTGACAAGCAGTTTATTATTACAATCATCTTTGGGCATACTGCCTGTTGGCTGCCATGATGAATTTGTATTAGTCTGTATCTGTGCTTTGTACTGGAAGTAATAAAAGTATTGTTATACAGGCAAGTGTATTTTATGGGGCTCTAACCCTGTGATAAGATTATAGAACATTTACAGGTCTTTCTGCCTATATATGGGCAATATGTGAAACTTGTTTCTTAGTAAGGTAAACTGCCAAACCATACATTATCCGCTGATCATCTGCAGGTCTTCCTATATTCCATTATAATTTTAAAGTGTTGTGACTTCTCTGTGTACAACAGCATCATTTGTTGAAAGCGTCATCAAACTTCTGATGTTATCTGCTTGGTCATTTGCATATGGTCATGCATCAATTCTCGTGATGAAATCCTTGGTTTTATTTCTCCCACCATGACTTTCTGCTCTCCCTATTTATCCCTTGACATTGTCATCTCTCTTCAGCAGTCACTTTCTGAGGTTCTCTTTCAGAACTGCAAATATGTTCATGTGCTGAAATTTTTGGTGAGAAGAGTGGAATGATGATTGAGCTTATCCAACTTTTCTGTCAGTCTTTCAAAGAGGAACACATTCCCTTTTATGTTTTCAAGTTCTATAGATCTTTATAAATTTGACATTTCATGTGCTTCACACACACACACACACACACACACACAGACACATACAGGTATGAAGAATATCAAAAATTAATTCTCATTTATTGGGATAAGTTATCAGACTGTAGTATGTCGAAAATCAAATTTTGTCACTGATAATATTCTTAAAATGGAGTGATAAGTATTTCCTAATGACTACCAAGTCCACTTGGCCAGAAGTGGTCAAATTGTGTGGATTCACCTGCCAGATATGAAACCAAAATCTTGAGAATGCAATGAGTTATTGCTGTTCTTAATTGTTCTAAGAGCAACCATTTAAAAAGTATTTGCAATGTGTTTTTACCTCTGCAGAGTCTTCAAAATATGTTGTAATACTGGATTAATATGATGTTGTAGAGTAAATAATGAATAACAAAAATAAAATTAACCTTTAGCAGGATGCAAGATACCGAGGAAGTTAAAATTTTTCTCCAATTAGTTTATTAATGCCATATGGATATTTTCATAATGGCCACTTTAGGCACATCATGGATTTTAGGGAGTATCTTTATAATGGATTAAGATGTGAGAAAATTGCATTCTTCATAAGTATAAGGAAGGACTGCAACTACTCCATGGCCAAATTAAGAGGAATGCAATTTGTGATTTTTTTTCCTTAAGTGGGAAGCTATCAGTTACATGAAACTTCCTGGCAGATGAAAAACTGTGTGCTGGATGGGATTTAAACTTGGGACCTTTGTCTTTGTGGCCAAGTGCTCCCCTGGCTGAGCTTCCTGTGCACACCTCACTGCTCAACCTCACAGCTTTACTTCACCAGTACCTTGCCTTCTACCTTCCAAACTTAATAGAAGTTCTCCTTCAAACCTTGCAGAACTAGCACTACAAGAGTGGAAGATAGGAGAGGACTGGCAGAAGTAAAGCTCTGGGGCATGGCCAGGTAGTTTAGTAGGTAAAGCTCTTGCCTGTGACATGCTGAGTTCGTGTTTCAGATCCTGGTACAGCACATATTTTAATCTGCCAGGAAGTTTTATGTTAGTGTACACTCCACTGCACAGTGGAAATTTCATTCTGTAACCTGTCGTGTTTTGTTTCCCATAAAAATGTTGCTTTCTGTAGTATGACACAACCAAATGCATTTAATACATTGTAGAAAACACAAACAGCAAATATTTGAACATTACAAAATGATTTTAGGTCCTCAGTAATTTATTGTATAAGTAGCTGCCTCAGAAGAATAATCTATTTGAAATTTAAGAGATGTGTTGTAAAGTATGTCATTATTGTGGATACGAATGATGATTGTGTGTACATTCTAACTGATGAAAAGTGTGTTATCACTGAGAAGAATGAGGGAGGATGAGGAGAAATCAGTTAAATCTTTGACAAGAGCATACACATCCTTTCTGTCCCTTAGGATTACATGATCTTAAAATGACTTCTTGTAAGAGAACAAATAGTGCTACCAGTGTTTTGCGTTAATGACAATGTGTCTCTCAAAAGAAACTTTGAGGAGAGGATAATCCTGAAGATGTGTAATTTGCTTTATGTTATAGCTTATAATAAAACAAGTATGGTAAAATTTTTGTCAGTGAGTTATTTTTTAAGTATTTCAATTCTTATTTACTTACAGTGATAATATACTCAGAGTAGAGAATCTGAAACTCAAGATAACTGCTATTATCATTTCAATTTGTATGATATGTTGACCACTTTGTATACACAAAGATTTTCTTAAACAAAAATCCTAACAGTGTTGATATCATGTGATCCACACATGTTTTTCCCTGCTTCTAAAACCCTCCCTGTTGATTTTTTCCTCCTTTCTTCATCATTCTTCCTCCATACAATCATCCCCACTTATATGTCACACTGTCTTGATGTAGACCTCATTTGGCCTTTTAGTTATATTTATGTTTGTAATAATAGTGGCTGGTTTAAAAAAAAGTAGTTTGTCTTTTTTTAAGCTTATAAGTTAATGGATAAAGAAATCTTAATTGATATTATTGGATTGTACCATACCTGACACCAGGTAATGACGGTGGAAGTGAAGGTACATTGTAGTCATATTCATCATAATCTGGATCTTTCTTTTGCGTTATGTTGATTATTGCCTCAATCTCTGGTGGTATTATTCTTTCTGATGGAGCTGAGTTGTTTAGTTGTGATGTGTTGTTAGTCCCAGATTCAGAAATACTGACATTGGTGTGAACTGTCACATTTACAGTATCAAGTTCTTCTGGCATTATTATTGTTGTAGGTATGATTGTCATGAATGTAGATTCAGTTTGCAGGGTTATTATATCATCTGTAGCTTCTGTCAACATCTCATTACTTGTAACATTTTCAATTTTATTGTCTTCAGAGCTTTGGGTATCTATTCTTTCCATTGCAGTGATGGTAATCATTGCTGTTGTCTCGTTTTGTATTACATTCTCTGTTGTATTTTCTGGCTCAGTCACAGTTTGAGTTGTTTCTGTCATGATTGTGGATGTTACATTTTCTTCTTCCTCTGAAGTGAAATTAAGTGTTGTTGCATTCTGAATGTCACTTATAGTTGTTTCTACTGCTTCTGTGGTCATGTTATTTATTGTATAATTTTGTGACACATTGTTGGGTACAGTTTTATTTTCTATATCAATGAGCTCCATCTCACGATGATTTCGTTCTTGTGCACCTGTAGATTGATTAGCAGTGTTGGTAATTGTGCCATAGTTTTGCATTGTCTCTCTTCCAAATATCTTATTTTTCTTTTTTCCTACTGGAGAAATTGTACCCTGTAATTGTGAAGTACATAATCAGTTTCGTTGGTTTTACAAATAAATATAAATGTCATTATATAATTGATAGCTTGTCACCTCAATTGCTGGTGTTCTGGAAGTAACTGTTGTCTTCTCCTCTTCATGCCTATCTGCAAAGCAGAAAGATATTTTTTTTAATTTCTTCCTTAAATCAACTAAATTTATACATGATAGTGCATTAACGATCACCAATAACACTTCACCATTAACTTGTAAAATATACACTAATTTCTATGAGTTTCAGGTAATTATTGCCCTTCTTCAGGTGTCATATAGGACACAATTGATGTACCTGAAGAAGGGCAATAATTGCCTAAAAACAGATGTGAATAAATCTTCAACCCTGCAACTGGTATCTGTTTTCTTTTTAACCTATAAACCACAGTTGCTGCCATGGATAAAACATTTAATTTCTATGATATGACAATTTCACTTGTTTAATTTATACATGTGGCACCTTCAATAGTTATAAATGATAGCCTGTTTGGTATGTGTCACAGTTCATTGTCCCATCCACATTTCACTTTTTCTTTAAGACACCATAAGAGAAGACAATTTGGATATCATCATAAAGAATATATATTCTGCAAGAAAAATTACTATAAACAAAGATAGCATGACAAGTAACGTAACAGTTTCTTGTTACCTAACAGAAAATTTATGATATAATACTGATGGTAGAAGTAGAGTGGTCATCTATCTGGACACTGCTTTGAATGTCACAGTGCTTAACAAGGCATGGTCATGTAGAAGATCCAGCCAGTTGTGAGGGCAACCTATAGCTTAACTTGCATTCTGAATCGCAGTGGAATTACGTGTTTTTAATGCCAACAGAAATTGTTAGAGGAAAGAAGTAATAAGTTATAGACACACATTATGTTGTATTATTGGAGGTGTGGAATACATTGTCAAGGCAGTAGTTTCTTTGTATGTCTAAAGTGTACTTAATGAGGAGCCGTTTAGATATTTCATAGTATAATTCATTGTTATATGTGTATTTTATATGCAGAATACATTTACATCTATCTAGATACTCTGAAAATCAAATTTAAGTGCCTGGCAGAGGGTTCATTAACCACTTTCATGACCTTTCTCTACTGTTCCATTGTCTAATAGCACACGGGAAGAAAGAAAAACTAAATCATTCAGTTTTTGATCTGATTTCTCTTATTTTATTGGGATGGTCATGTCTTCCTATGTAGGTGGGTGTTAGCAAAATATTTTCACATTTAGAAGTAAAAGTCAATGATTGAAATTTTGCAAATAGTTCTTGCTGCAACGAATAACATCTTTCTTTTAATGATTTCCACCTCAAATCGTGCAACATTTCCCTGATTCTTTTTCCCCCTATAATGTGATAAAACAAAATGAACTGCCCTTATCTGAACCTTCTCAATGTATTCCATCAGTCCCACCTGGTGAGGGCCCCGCACTGGGCAACAGTACTCCAGGAGAGGCTGCACAAGTGTGATGTATGCTGTCTCTTTGGTGGAGCTGTTCCAACTTTGAAGTGTTCTGCCAATGAAACATAACTTTGTTTTGCCTTCCCCACAATATTTTCTGTGTGTTCTCTTCAGTCTAAGTTGTTCGTAATTGAAACTCCAAGGTATTTCATAGAAAAATTACGACCTTAAGGTTCGATTGATTTATTGCGTAATTGAAGTTCAATGGATTTCTTTTAGTGGTCATGTGTATTACTTCACACTTTTCTTTGTTTAGTGTTAATTGCCAATTTTTGCATCATGTAAAAATTTTGTCTCAGTCATATATTGTGAGGGTGTCTGAGCTTACATATATTGAGTTACTTTGATGTTTTATTTGATTTACTTGTAATTTGTATGATCCACACAAGCAAAACTGTAGTACATTGTAGACCAGGTAAAAATATGCTTTGATGTCGCATGGTATGAGCTACTTTTATTTGAATTATTCCCATGCAGTTGTAAGTAGGCATATGCAACATTAAGCACTTAAAATTGATAATTATATGAACCTGGTTATAAGTGTATTACATGTTCCTAATAGTATTTTAGATAGCTGCTGAACTGAATTTTTCGTAGTGCCACCATTAAGTAACATTTCCTAGCTTACATACTTGTCTCAAAAACTTAATATTGTATCAATAATATAGTGAGGACAGTTTACAACTCACCGCAAAGACGTGGCGACGAGCTGCGACAGGCACATACAAAAGACACACACATACAACACATTCAGCTATCGGCCATGGCCTTCTTCAGAAAATAGAGCACTCACGCAATCACACAGGCACACAACACAGTCATACAACCATCACCTCTGACTGCCGCACTTCGAATCACGCTCTGCAGCGAATTGGGGACGGGAGGGGAGGGAAGGGGGAGGGGATAGAAAGGTTACGTCACGGTGGTGGGAATGGGTTAGATGGGAATAACGAGATGCAGCTTAGGAATGGAGTGGGGAGGCGGGTGAGGGGAGAAAATAAAATAAAATAATAAAAAAAGTAAGTAAAAAAAGTAAAATAAATATATATATAGAGAAAATGCATGCACACTGCAAGTACACGAGACCGCATACACATGCACGCATGCGCGTGCACGCGCGCACACACACACACACACACACACACACACACACACACACACACACGATCACACATTCACACACCACTCAAAATAGGCGAGGTTTGGGATAGAGAGGTAGGAACTGTAAGGTATGGAAAAATATATATAGGGAAGTTATCGTAGGTTGAGGCCTGGTTGATTTCGGGATCGGAGAATGTATTGTAGGGATAACTCCCATCTGTGCAGTTCAGAAAAGTTGGTGGTGGATGGGAGGATCCAGATGGCTCGGGTTGTGAAGTAGCCATTGAAATCAAGCATGTGCTCCGCTGCATTCGGTGCCACAGGGTGGTCCACCTTGTTTTTGGCCACAGTTTGGCGGTGGCCATTCATCCTAATGGACAGCTGGTTGGTGGTCATGCCAATATAGAAAGCTGTACAGTGCTTGCAGCACAGCTGGTAAATTACGTGGCTGCTTTCACAAGTGGCCTGGCCTCTGATAGGGTAGGATAAGCAGCCACGTAATTTACCAGCTGTGCTGCAAGCACTGTACAGCTTTCTATATTGGCATGACCACCAACCAGCTGTCCATTAGGATGAATGGCCACCGCCAAACTGTGGCCAAAAACAAGGTGGACCACCCTGTGGCACCGAATGCAGCGGAGCACATGCTTGATTTCAATGGCTGCTTCACAACCCGAGCCATCTGGATCCTCCCATCCACCACCAACTTTTCTGAACTGCACAGATGGGAGTTATCCCTACAATACATTCTCCGATCCCGAAATCAACCAGGCCTCAACCTACGATAACTTCCCTATATATATTTTTCCATACCTTACAGTTCCTACCTCTCTATCCCAAACCTCGCCTATTTTGAGTGGTGTGTGAATGTGTGATCGTGTGTGTGTGTGTGTGTGTGTGTGTGTGTGTGTGTGTGTGTGTGTGTGCGCGCGTGCACGCGCATGCGTGCATGTGTATGCGGTCTCGTGTACTTGCAGTGTGCATACATTTTCTCTATATATATATTTATTTTACTTTTTTTACTTACTTTTTTTATTATTTTATTTTATTTTCTCCCCTCACCCGCCTCCCCACTCCATTCCTAAGCTGCATCTCGTTATTCCCATCTAACCCATCCCCACCACCGTGACGTAACCTTTCTATCCCCTCCCCCTTCCCTCCCCTCCCGTCCCCAATTCGCTGCAGAGCGTGATTCGAAGTGCGGCAGTCGGAGGTGATGGTTGTATGACTGTGTTGTGTGCCTGTGTGATTGCGTGAGTGCTCTATTTTCTGAAGAAGGCCATGGCCGATAGCTGAATTTGTTGTATGTGTGTGTCTTTTGTATGTGCCTGTCGCAGCTCGTCGCCACGTCTTTGCGGTGAGTTGTAAACTGTCCTCACTATGTTATTAATTCCAACCTGGACTTTCCATTAATATTGTATCAGCAATACAGTGGGCGGCTGCCAATTTACACTATTTATGATAAAGTTAACTCATAGTCATGCAGTCAAAGGAAAAAGGACTTGAAAAGGGGAAAAATAATACTGTCAAATTTTGTAGTTAAACTTTACTTGGTGCTTGAGAGACAGTTGCACCTTGTTAGAAGAGATTTTCACTATTTACTAAAGAACTAGGCTTGCTGGCTGATTTATAAATATCTATATGATAGTAAATCACTACTCACTGAAGAGAGGAAACACTGAGCAACAGATGTGTAGTTTTCTTGCTTGTGTGTATGTATCTTTGTCAGTCAACACTCACATAGGGTACTTTACCAATGCCCAGTTTTGAACTGTCCTTTTCTACATGACCATCTGCTGCTCTATTCTTAAGTAGTGATCTGTCTTCATATAGATACGTTCAATCTTCATATTACTATTTCTATGTTTATGGTAGTTCTGAAATTATGGAGACTTGTGACTCATACCTGTAGAAATGAGAGTTTACTTAATAACTTCAAATTTATAGCACATTACACCTAACTGCTGCAAGTCACCCAATTAGTCTAGTTCAAGAACATAAAATAGTGCACAGATAGAATAACAATAAAATGGAAATGATAGATTTTTTACTCATCACATAGGGGAGGTGTTGAGTTGCGGACAGTAACTATGATTTTGCTGCTAAAGTCTTTCCTAAATAGAAAACACACATACAGTCATATAAAAACATCAAAAACACATGTACTACCACTGTCCCTGAATGTTGGGTCCCAGCTGCATCTGACATGCACTATTGTGAGGAGAAGGATGGGGAGGAGGTGACTTTGGGTGAAGAGGGAGAGTGGCAGCAGTTGGGTCAAAATGCTGTGGGAGTTTACAGAGACATGGTGAAAACCTCTGCATCTACATACGTACTCTGCAATCCACCCAAAAGTGTGTGGTAGAGGGTACTCAGTTCCATTAATAGTTACTTGCTTTTTTGTTCCACTCCCATATAGAATGAAGGAAAAGTGAATGCTTGTAGGCATCTGTATGAACCCTAATCTCTCTGATCTTATCTTTGTGGTCTTCACACAAAATGTAAGTTGGTGGCAGCAGAATTGCTCTTCAGTCCTCCTCAAATTCTGGCCCTCTAGATTTCTTCAACAGTGTTATTTGAAAAGAATGTCGCCTTTCCTTCAGTGATTTCCATTTGAGTTCCTGAAGCATTTCAGTAAAACATGTGCAGTGATTGAACTTACAGTAACAAACCTAGCTACCCGCCTCTGAATTGCGTCTATGTCTTCCTTTAAACTGATATGGAGGGGATCCAAAACACTTGAGCAATACTCAAGACAGATAGGGCTACTCTTAACAATGCTGGGAATTTGTGATGAGGGTGAGAGAAGAGAAGAGAAGAGAAGAGAAGAGAAGAGAAGAGAAAGGTCTTGCAGGTATGCTGGTGGGATAGAAGGCATGTGAAGTGCTGGAGTGGGAGCAGGGAAGGGGATAAGTAGGAGGACAGGTGTTAGTGAAGGATGAACTAAGTGGGGTTCTGGGAATGAAAGAAATGTTGAGGGTTGAGTTCCTTCTGCACAATTCAAAATAACTGTTGTCACTGAAGAATCCAAATTTCTCAGGCAGTGAAGCAATTATTAAAGTGAAGCACATCATGTTGGGCAGCATGTTCAGCAAAAGGATGGTCTCGATATCTCTTGGTCATAGTTTGGTGCTGGTCATTGATGCAAAAAGACAGCTTGTTAGTTGTCATTCACACACCAAATTTGTTAGAGTCGTTGCAGCTTAGTTTTTAGATTACATGACTTTTCACAAGGAGACCTGGCTTTGATGTCATAAAGAGATGCATGTGCCAGGATTGGAGTACTTGTTAGTGTATGAGGAAGTGTTGGGCAGACCTTTCATCTAAGTGTATTGCAGGTACATGAGTCCTGAGACAAGGGTTTGGATGTTGTAGGGATGGAGGTATTTTGTAGGTCAGTGGGTGATGGAATACCACTGTTGCAGGGATGGGAGAGGATAACAAAGAGAATATTTTTCATTTCTGGGAACGATGAGAGGTAATCGAAACAATGGTTGATAGTGTTATTCAGTTGCTCCAGTGCTATGAGATTCTGAGCAATTAGAGGAGTGATCCTTTGTGGTCAGACAGTGGGTATGTTGGAGGGGAATGACGACTGTGGGAAAAAAGTGTGGAAGATCTGTTTCTGGACAAGGTTAGGAGGGTACCATAATTTCCCTCTGTGAATCCCACAGTGAGACATGTGTAATATTTGGAGAGGGGCTGCTTGCCACAACAGCTGTTTAACATTGGATGACTTGGCTGTGTGGGACTTCTTGGTGTGAATTGGACGGCAGCTGTGAAACTGTAAGTTTACTGGAGATTGGTTTCATTTCAACAGAAGTACTTATGTAGACATCCTTGAGGTGGAAGTCTCCATTGACGGCACTGGCTTGTTGAGTTGAGGAAGTTGAGTTGAAGTGAATAGCTGAAAAAGTGTCCAGGTTCTGGAAGATTATGGGTAATGTGTCCCCATTGTTGGTCCCGATCATGAAGATGTCATTAATGATTCTGAATCAGGTGAGAGGTTTCTGGGTGGTCAGAAAGGTTCCTTTAGATGCCTTATGGATAGGTAAGCATATAATGGTGGCATGTAAGTGCCCATTGTCATGTGATGGCATTGAGACTGTAGATTTGGAGCCATTTTGCCATTGGGAAAAGTAGTGAACATTAGCAGCAAGTATTAGGATGCCAGTGTTGAGGCAGGTGGCATTTACTATGTCAAACTTGGTGCTGAGTGGTGAAGGAGCAGGAATTTTGGCGATTTGGTGGTGGAAATGGTTGGTAAGCCATCTTCAGTCGCAAGACGGCTTATTATTATTATTATTATTATATACCCCGTAAGCTATACGGTACAGTCATGGGCAACCCATGGTGAAATGTCGATTAATAATGTAAGGTGGGTAAGTAATTGATATTAGGCTAAAGGTCTTGGTTGACAATAGCAAAGATTCCTGCTGTGGGACTACAGTTCCAGCCACATTAGGCTTCTTAGTTTTTCGGGTTTGTGGATTTAAATAAGGGAGGAAGGGGGAGAGACAGAGATTCAGGAATGGATCTAGATATTTGAGGATAAACTGGAAATCCTGCTGGATTTCTGGAACGGGAGACTGAAGAATTTGTAGGTAGTCGTCTCAGACAGCTGGTGGAGTCCCTCTGCCAGGTAACCCCCATAGTCCATGACAATAGTAAAAGAGCCATCATCAGCAGGTGCAATTATTAGGTCATGATCAGAATTTAGGAGGTGTATTGTCAACTTATTATTTTACTCCTTATCTACATTCAATGTGTTCTCATGTTGATTTTTTACCATCCACTGTGATGTTTTTTATCTTTCCATCTGCAAGAAGTTCCCTATTCTTTGACAGAACACCAGCCCACATTTATGTCTGCATTGTTTCCTAGTTCATAGAAATTGCCTCCCTCCTCACCCCCCCCCCCCCGCCACACACACACACACACACACACACACACACACACACACACACACACTTTGACACCCAAATTGCCTGATCATTGACTTACCCATTTCTGGCTGCAAGCCATCTTTCCATCTGTAGTTGTTGTTACAGTGGTGAATATAGCATGTAGTTTTTTGGGAGGGGGGAGGGGCAAGAGTAAAATTTTTTTGACATCCTATCTCAAACTGGGCCTAAAAAGAAAAAGTTGTTGGTTGATCCATGCCGGGTCATGGCGTTTACAGAAGAGCCCCCCCCCCCCCCCCCCAACATACGCCACTGCATTGTCAGCCCTAAGATCTGCGGATTCAGTACTGAACCTGACAACGAGCAGAACATGTACTGTAAACATTTCTTTTTGTTAGTGTTTTACAACAATATTTTGTGGTGTACATAACACAGACCACTTCACTCTGCAAATTGGTCATCTGTGTTGATACATTGTAATTTTCTGTGTACAGTTTTTCACAGGAGGACCTCAAAATGACTACCACAAGCTGTAATGCCAGTGTCTACGTTCTATATCATTGACTGTCTTACTTGTTTCCATATTCTACATTATGAGTAAGTGTGGTATACACAGTAGCCTTCAAATGACTCCACAAGTAGAAGCCTAATAGATTCAGCTTGGAAGAATGAGTAGGCCTTGGTGTCAGTCTGTGACACACTATCCATTTGGGATGTGTTATGTACACTGCAAAAAGTGCATTTAACATTGTAACGGAAACAAACCATATGTGTACAGAACATGTTCTGCTTGTTGCAGGTTCTCTATAAAAACTCTGGAGCTCTCCCACATATTTAGCTACGACCTATTGAGCTTGTGTAAATCAGCTCCAAACCTGTTTGGAAAACTTCCTTTCCACCTGCAAAAGTTCCATTTGCAATTGCAAATTCCTGCATCTTATGTCACAGATTGAAACTCCAGCCCTACAGGAAATAAAGCAGTGTGCATAATGCCACTTCAAAAATTATCCAAACTCTTCACCTCCTATTTCCAGTATACACAACCAGGGCCTGCACTTGGCATGGGTACATGGGTACTTGTATCCAGTAAAATACACACTCTGCATTTGATGGAATATCTATACCCTCCAGGGGCCCAGCATTAATTTGCTGAGTAAGGGATTGGCAAACCCGGCATCCTGAGCTGGGGACTGGTAAGTGCCACGAGTCCTCTAGACACCGTAACCTCTAGGCATGCTTCAGCGATCACCGTGTGGCGCAGTGGTGGAACGTTGTGTGTACCGGGTAATGGGGTTCTTGGCTTGACTGCCTGGGTCATGAGGATGGTACAAACCTCTATAAAAAACCCTTCAATCCCAAGGTGTGCTACGTGCTGATGGGATTCATGGTTGTTGAAGTAGAACAGTCGCTAGCAAGGAACCTTTGGGGATACTGCTGCACCTCAGTTGTATAAGGCTTACCTAGGCATTCAGTGCTCTGTTTAGGTGGACATTTAGTTCCTTAGCTGCTTGTGGGACCGAGATGGACCTTTGAGAAATTTTCCACCTCCTAGTGGGATGGGTGTGTTGTTGGGTGATCCATGCCGGGTCATGGCGTTTACCAACCTTCCAAGAGGACTAGGGTAGCCAGTCCTCCAGATTCTGCACAGAATAAAACATGTGAAGTGTACAGTAATGGAACACATGTTGCTTCAAAAAGTGTGTTTATTGTAGTGAAGAGTAAAAAGCTCTAGAGAGAGTTGCTGGTGATCTCAAATCAGTCAAACACTTATGTAATGGGGCATTGTTGGGACAAGCTTCCACTTCCCAACAAGCAGTGAACCTTCAGAAGGATAAACGCCATGGAGAATATGCTATACAGACCAAACTGCATAACATCCCTAATTACAGTAAAGGCGTTGTTACTTGTAGGGATTTAGTGGACATTTCAACTGACGAACCAAAAATTGAATGAGCTTCAGAAGGGATCGTGGTTGTACAAAACATCACGAAAAAGGTGGATGGGGAGTTGGTGAAATCTGGCTCTTTCATCCTCACCTTTAATAGTCTCAAACTCATGGACAAGGTTAAAGCAGGCTTCCTCCGACTGAATGTAAGACCCTCTGTCCCAAACCAAATGTGGTGTTTTAAATGCCAGCGGTTTGGGCACACCACTCTCGGTTGTAAGGGTGAGGCGACTTGCAGCAAATGTGGGAAGGCGTCCCATGAAGGTACTGATTGAACTCCACCTGCAAAATGTGTGAACTGTTCAGACCATCCAATTTGGAGTCTCGTATGCAGTGTGTACCTTGACGAGAAGAAAATACAGGAGATTAAGACCACAAGACGGGTCAATTGTGCAGAGGCCAAAAAGATATTTCAGGCCATGCAACCTCCTGTATTTCCCACTTCGATTCTGTACTGCAGAAACCTGTTCCTAAAGTTGACGCTTCAACCCAGACTGATGTTTTTAGCTTGGGTACAAACAGATGCACATGTAAGGCAGCAGAAGCTTTAACGCTGACAATCCCCCTGAAAATTGCTGTAAAAGCTACAAGTACCACCTTTGTAGAATCCTCTGTTCCAGTAACTGCAGAGCCTGCCCTCACATCCACCACAGTTGCAACCACATCCACTGCAACATCAACCAAACCACCTAAACAAAACAAAAAAGGCTGCTAAGAAAGAGTTGAAGCCAGCGATTCAACTGTCAGATGATGTGGAAGTTGTTATTCCTGATGGTACATCTAATCCAGCTGCAGAACTCATGAAGTTGGATGTCCCTCAGGGCAAACATCTTGCCCCAACACTGAACTTCCACCACATTCAGTGTCTCCATCTCGGAAGAAAGAGAGAGTAAATATACAACCTCCTTGATAGATGGCTCCAAGGAACTTGCAGGGTTTCAGGACACTTGTGGAGGAACTGCATTTATTGACTCAGGGAAGGCCAATCTGTACATGCCTGCAGGAGACAAATTTTAAATCTATGGTTGGTTATGTCCTCCACAAGAAGGAGTCCTTAGCAGAAGCGAGAGCTAGAGGCGGTGTGGCTATTTTTATTAATATGGCCTATTACTCGCAGCCCCTCTCTCTCACCACTCATTTACAAGCTGTTGCAGTATCTGTTTATGTGCAACACCACTTTACGGTGTACTCCCTGTATCTGCCACCACATGGCACATTTTATATAGAGGCCCTCGAAGATCTTCTTACACAGCTCTCCCAACCATTTATCATCTGTGGTGATTTCAATGCACCCAACTTGTTTTGGAGCTCTGCTTGGCTAGTGGCCTTGTCACCACAACATCCCTGTGTACCCCATAAGCAGCAAAGCTGCTTCCACCACACTACTGTGATATACTCTCTCCTCACTACCCCATGACACTTTCTTTTCTTACTCCCACTTACCACATCATCACCTCGCACTGTTTTCATCCAGGCACTAAAGACCTCGATGTTATGCACCACTACATTACCACAGCAGTTTGCAGCTTTTGTCACTTTTGGACACCAACATGCAGAGACAATGATTGTGTGTATGTGAGTTGTGCTTGTGTGTGTGTGTGTGTGTGTGCGCGCGCGCGCGCGCGCATTGCATACATACCTCCTCTTTGCTGTGAGGAGCGAGTTATCCTTTTTATATTTTTGTTAAGAACATAAAATTAAGTTGTTATCTAAAGTCACAAAGTAAGTAACGGTGTGACAAATAACACCCAAAAATTAAAATAAATTTAAATGATTTTGTAATTTTATAGCAGGCTCAAATTTTATTTGTACTGTGACTAAAATCTGATAGTTTATAGAAAAGTGGTTTGATCAACAAATTGAAGTTCTACTCACTGCACTCATATCTTGTAGGGCAGCAACTGTTGTTTGAGATAACTGGAGTACATCCATGTATGGGAGGGGAACACTTCAGTGTAGTACACTGCAGATGGCCTCGTAAGCAGTAACATTGCTTGCATTGTGCTCTGTCCACTTCAACCCGCACTCCCTCTGTGTAGTGTCGACCACCCACGGTGCAACCTAATAACACAGTTGTATAAGTTAACATAATATAAAATTAGTAATGATGTAAGGGAAAATGATTCTATCTCTGATGTGACCAGTCTCTAAAGACACCCTGAAAATAGGTGTAATGCATATTAGTTGTGTACGTTGTAAGTGCAGTTTCACACAAATGGAGAGATCACTCTCTTGCTTGCTTATTATTCAAGTTTAATGTTTTTTAGTGTAAAGAATGCTGCTTTTTGGTTACTTATTTTAGTTAGCTATCCACACATTTTTCTTGTCCCTTAACCTTCAGGACCATAGGAACAAGTTATGAAACTGATATTACGTTTTTTGTAAACCACAAACTGCAATTTAAATTTCAAAAGAAACAACTCATGTTTAACATAATTTTAGTGAAATACCTAACTGTGTGTAAATATTATAGAATCAGACATATTGGTTTATGGTTTGTGCCATTCATGTTAGATACCACCACTGACAGTATTAAATGTATCAACCCTATATACATTTCAGGAACAACTATCCAAAGCACATGTATTACTAAAGCACTTTAATCACATCAGTATGTCTATATTATTATTATTATTGTATTAAATCTGGTGTAAAATCCCCATTTCAGATTGTATTTTATGGAGCATGACTCACAAATAAAATGATATTTTATTGCTCTTACTGTGATGAATGTTTATTTGAAGTAAAACTATATGTCACACCAGAACACAAGCAGGATACATGCCTATCACAGTATATGATACTGACTGCAGTTTAAGATTGAGTTGACTTTTGAGGTGTGCTTACACAATGCAGATGGTAGTGAAATGCCCATGAAAGTCAGGTATCTGTTTTTGCCTCCTTGACAGGCACCTTTTTTATTGATGTTGAATGTTAAATAACATCACATTAGACATCTTTCCACCCCATGTACTAGTGTCTATATACAAATGGGGGCAGAGGGTTGGTGGTGGTGATAAGTAACTGAGATGTATCTATTAGGATAGGTAGACCAAGAAGGTGTAGCTCTGTACAGATTAAATTGTGTGTGGATAGCTAAAATTTAGGTTGACAGGAAGTGACAAACTGGCTAAGCAAGAGTCACTACAGGAAAAATGCACATTGCCTACAGAAAAATCAAGGAAACGTTTTGAGAAAAGAAAGGCAGCTCATGAATATCAAGAGCTTAGTACTTGCACGTACACTGATAAATGCAGGCGTTAGTGCTGACACTAACAGCCTCCAGTGGTGTACTTGCGTCAACTTTCGGAATGGGCTCTTGTAGGACTGTTGCAAAAGAGTTGGTAAATGATGGTAGTTGCATGCCCTTATGCATTCTTTTGGCCATTGGAGATGCGTTTTGTTATTTTAAGCTCATGAATCTTTCGTTCAACAACGTGTATGCTACAGTTCGTACTCCATACGGGGTGGTATCCAGAGCAATTGACACACTTTGACAGTGACAAACATGTGACTGCCTCATGGGTGGCCTTACCACATGCAACGGGTGGTCCCTCCCTCACATCCCATGGTGAAGTGCCCAAAGCACTGGCATTTAAAACAGTGTATTGGGTTTCAGTCGAAGGAAATGTGGCATAACATGCTCTGGAAGCTTTGGAGTGTTGAATGTGAGCATAAAAGATTCAGATTTAACCAATTCCCCATCAACCTATTTAATTATTTTTGCATGTGTACAGTGCCTTCAATAGCCCAGTCCTCTTTCAGCTTTTCTTGGGGGTATCGACCATATCTCTACATGGCAACGCCTTTACCGTAATTCAAGCTGTCATGTAATTCTGTTTCAATGGCATATTTCCCTGGGCACTTGTTTTTTTTGGAGGTTTGTTGCTTGCTGATAACTGGATGTTTCTATCAGCAGTGTCCCGTTCCACAATATTTTGACAGATTTTAAACTGCCAGCAAAGCCCTATAAACCTTTTTGTATAAAGAAAAGCGAAACTTCCTCAAAATTGCCCTCTGCCCTTTTCACTATTCTGGCTTGCAGCATGTGTGCTATTATGCAATACAAAACATCTTTTGGTACTGACGCTATCAGGAGAACTCCTTCACGAGCCATCTCGTGAAACTGGCTGCTGGTACTCGCTAGTGGGAGTTGAAAAGGAAAATTGAAAATTTCGAAGGATCCCACGAGCAGTTAGGGAAGTATAGTCCTCTCAGACAGAGCCCTACATGCCTTATACAACTGATGTGTGGCAGTATCCCCAGAGCTTTCCCGCTAGTGACTTCTACCTCAACAGCCATGCATACCATCAGCATGTAGCACACCTTGGGATTAAGTGGTTTTTTATAGAGGTATTTTTCTTTTTGCAAACTGTGCAGTCGAGCCAAGATCCACATTCCCTGGTACACACAATGTTCCACAGCCACGCCACACGGTGGTCACTGAAGTGTGCCGACAGGTTACTGTTTCAGAGGACTGGCGGCGCTTACCAGTCCCCAGATCAGAGACAGAGCCGAGGAGAGTGCGGGACTGGGGGGACAAAATCCCCGGGGCCCGGGCCTTGAGGGGGGGGGGGGGGGGCGTCTTGTGGAGGGCCCAGGCTTCTGAATCGGCGAATATCAAACAGCTGTTGTAAAATAAATTTTGTAACTTACTGAATTTTAGAATATCTTCACAGATGGGAACATTTATAGCTTATTTGTAGAAGACAAATGTATGTGTTGTGAAGTAAGCAGTATTGTATTATACATCCATTAACATAAAGTTCCACGCGGCAGTTCAGTTTTAGATTGGCTGTTCTAAGAACGAATAAAACAACGTGTGCACTGAACGGGCCGTCTAAGTACGTGAACGCTACAAAGTGACAGATACGGTATTAGCGCAATAATGTTCACCGTTTCTAGCGTCATGTGACTATTGCTCGGTGGTGTTGCGGTCAGCAGCTCATCCGTATATCGTTTTCTTCCCGAACATAAAGCTAATATCACATTGAAATAGACAAATACTGATCTCGCAAGGAAAAAAATAAATTGGAAAATATGTTGGAGCGGGAAGTGCTTTCGTAAATAAATCAGCTTATAATGCGTATGTTAGTGGATGCTATGGCAAGTTCAGTAAAAAAAAAAGTAATCTTTTGTCTATGTCACTCTGAACTGAAGACCTTTGGACTTTTCTGGGCACTGATTAAGAATTGATGGGTTTGGTGCAAGAAGGAGGCAGTTCAATTTGTTGCCTGTATTGAGTTGATTATCCTGTCACAAAAATATCCGCTTCATTTGGTGAAAGTAGGAGACAGTACCAGTCGCTAGTTGCAGAGAAATTCATAAGATGAGGAGCTGCTTGTACTCTGAGTTTGCGTGAAAACGGAGGCTGCCCCGAGAGCAGCCTCGTTCTTCCCCCAAACGATAGCAGGAAGGGGGTGTTATGTGGTGTTCAGCAGACCGATGTAAACATTACGCGTTCTTTGTGAGGGATATTTTTCATCAGGTTTACTATCTGATTTGTGCTGTCATCGTCTTTTGGTTTCACGGTTTCTGTCAATATGAGTTAATCAGAAGAGGAAGGACTGTTTAGTTGTGACTCTATAAAACTACTAACCAGGTCAATATGACAAGTCTACTGATCCAGAAGAAGATACAAGAAGCAGAGACACAGTTGTTGGGCACTGAAGTCAAAAACGGGATCGCACAAGGAGCAATGGGATTTGAACAGAAGAAATAAGCAGAACGTCGACAGAAAGCAATACAAGAGCATGAGTTATGCCTCGCCGGACTATGAACAGCCATACTTCATTAAAGGGATTATTGAATGCAGCGCGACTATAGACATGACTGTCTTCAGTAACACTCAAATTTGCAACCAAGGACCTGCGAGTCTCATAAAAAGGGACTACCTTCATCAAGATTAAGATTGTCTCCTCCTCATCAAAGATCAATATTTGAAAGAAATCAAAGAACTGGCCAGAAAGTATGTCGGGAAAAACGAATGGTTTTACGAGCAGTTTCGAAGTAATACTTCAAACAATCCTGAAAAGACTGAGGGGGCATTAGAAGGCTGAAGAAAAACTGTACTGATGTGTTATGTCAATAATGCTGTACTCTCTTTATTAACAAATGTTTTCCAATTGAAATGTGGTTAATTATGGAAAAAATGGTCCTACAAAGACTTTTTCATTCACTTGGAGCAAAAAGAAGGAAGCTCCAAAATTCAAAAACTCCATTGCACGTATCTGAGTGCATGCATATGTGTGTATTCTGGTCAGTATTATTAGATACCCAATACCCCAACGCAAGGGTGACTATTTCTTGGATTCGGTAGAAACTGAATTTTTTAAACGTTTTCTTTAACTTGTCACAACCTGGAAAAATGTGGAGCAACCTCTTTCGTGCACCAAACCCTATATTTTGACTAAAGGAATGAATTGGTAAGACACAGCCTGAGACATCAAGGAAGTGTGAATTAAGTTTTCGAAGGAAGTGGAGGGGGAAGGGTAAAATAGCAGAGAGAGACAAAGATGGGACAGTAAACAGGCTAAAACTTGATGTGGGTTGCTGTTCAGAGATGAAGGACTTGCATAGGATAGAATATCATGAAGAGCTGTATCAAATCACTCTTCAGGCTGAAGACCACAGCAACAATAAAGATAATTTTCTCCCAGGTTGATACTGGACATTAAATTTATTAATCCAATCACATTTATTAATGCAGTCTACCCATCTGATCTCTTCAATGATTAATGTAAAGAAACTCTACTTCAGAAATGTGATTTTTAATAAGGATTATGCGTGTGTACAGTACCGCCGATAGTAAAACGAACACACACACAATAGTACATTTAGTTAGGTTTTAGTAATTAAATTCCTTATTCATACAGGAGAGAGGAAGGAGGAAGAAAACCTGGATTAGCTTTACCTGCATCATAGTCTATGAGGTAAAAATGGAGTGAAGGTGTTGAGTGGAGCTCAACGATATTGCATGGAGGTCTAAGACACTGTTTAGTAAGTAATGTGCCATGTAAGCTTAAAACCGGAGAGATAAATCAAGAAGTAAAGAGAGGTACAGGATCTACCTGAAGTGAACCGAATAATTCCTTAGCAGGAAGGTAAGAAAAGACAGTGGAGTACCTCTCAGACCAAAACATAAAAATAAAAAAATAAAAAGCAGATCAAATATTTCAATATAAAATAGTTTTGTATGTAAGTGCCATATAGTTGCAGATGACAAACTGTCAAGGAGAACTTGCACAGATAATTTAGGAAAACATGAAAAGACGAGGAATATATACATATATAAAATTCTTGTATAAATTTCTGATTAACAATACAAACTTATAATAATCTATACATACTAAAAATATTTCCGTAGTTCAATAAGAAGACCCACTGAAGATTCTAAAACTAGCAAAACATGTGTTGTTATGAAAATGAAAACCAGTATTTTGCTCAAGGCAGATCCTCATTGACAATAAACCAAATATTTATAAAGTAAACGCTGATCAAAAAGGTTTCATCACCAAGATGATTATTCTCTCAGCAAATTTTTATGCGCTGGGATTCAAACCCAGGACCTGCTCACTAGACAGTTGCTCTGTGTCTTCACTACACCAGGAACATGGGGTTAACACACCTGCAAGGACTACCCAAACATGTAACCCGCCCGACCCATACTTCCATATGTCGTCCTACTTTGACCATTGTGCAACACTGAAGTAGGCATCAAACCGTGGATTACAATTAAAAATTGCGGTGTCTATTCTTTCGTACATGCGCGAAGAACAGTCGTCGCTATGCGATGCTGTATCTGTTGTAAATATAGGTCTCAAAAGGGGTTTTTCAGTCTCAATGGCGATATAAACGTAAAACATGAACATATGGCTTGGGTGACATTGAGACGTTCCTGCCAAGAGTGCAGGGTGTAATAGATGGCGCACTAGAGATGGGATACTGTATCTCTGAGGTAGAGATGAGGTGAGGATTTTTCCGTACGACTATTTAACGAGTGCACCGTGAATATCTGGAATCCGGTAAAACAACAAATCTCCGATATCGCTGTGGCAGGACCGCAAGAACAGGACCAGTAACGATTGAAGAGAGTCGTTCAACGTGACAGAAGTGCAGCCCTCCCGCAAACTACTGCGGATTTAAGTGTTGGGCAATCAACAAGTACCAGCGTGCGAGCCATTCAATGAAACCATGGATATGGCCTTTCAGAACCGAAGCTCACTCTCGTACCCTTGCTGAGTACACCACAGAAAGCTTTACTCTTCGCCTGGGTCCGTCACACCCGACAATGGACTGTTGATGACTGGAAACATGTTGCGTGGTAACGAGTCTCGTTTCCAGTTGTATCGAGCAGATGGACGTGTACAGGTATTGAGACAACCTCATAAATCTATGAAACCAGCAAGTCAGCAACGGACTGTTCAAGTTGGTGGAGGCTCTGTAATGGTGTTGGCCGTGTACAGTTGGAGTGATTTGGAACACCTGATACGTCCAGGAGCAGCTCTGACAGGTGACACGTAAGTACGTATTCTGGACGATCACGTGCATCGATTAATGTCCATTGTGCATTTGACGGACTTGGACAATTCCAACAGGAAAATGCGACGACCATAATTGATGCAGAGGTGCTCCAGGAAGACTTCTCAGTTTAAACACCTCTGCTGAGCATATCTGGGATGCCTTTAATACGTGCTGTTCACAAGAAAGCTCCACCCCATCATACTCTTAATGAGGCAGGTGTACTAGTTTCTTTGGCTCTTCAGTGCAAAAGGTGATATAAAATTCGACTACAGGTTCGATGTCGAGATATAGGCACACAGTTTTGGTTCTTCCAACATATTTTAAAGAGTTTGCAGGGGTAAAAACAAATTGCGTAAACTTTTTCATTGTTGATTTTAGGTCATTCATAGCAGCATATGAAATCCATAGGATGTATCAAAATTTTATTTAAAACTACCATTGCTATGGCTCGTTGCAGATAAATCGATAAGAAAGAAAAGCACACATTTCTAATTTTTATAATTTCACATTGCTTTGTGAATGGGAACTAGATACAAATCCTACACTCCCTACTCCAATATCGCTGCCCTCCACCTCTCTTTTTCTCTGTCTATCTCTTCGTGCCCCTCTCTTTCATCACATCCTCCTATTCCTCCTCTTCGTATTTCTGACTGTTTCGTCTTCCCCGTATTCTTGTTCATCTGCAGCCCACTTCCCATCTCCTCCCACTTCCCATCTTCTCCTCCCCCCCCCCTCTTTGTCCATCTGCTCCTCCATTCCCCTTCCTGGCTATTTCCTCACCACCCTCTCCATCTCCTCCTCCCACCTTTCTGTCAGTTTCGTCCCTCTTACACCGAATTTTAACGTAGAGTGATATGTTCAAAATATTATATCTCCGGAAGTTTTTGAGCGAATGCTATGAAATTTTTACAGAAAGTTGCTCTAGAATACGAGAATTTTTATATGCCTGATTTTTAATATATGCCATTTATGAATTTATTATGTTGACATTGAATAAGGTTGGGCATCTCGGACATATACTGAGTCGTGGCCACCTTTGTGCTCAGACGGCAAAGACTACCAAATCCACCGGTGAGTCCCTCAACCGTTAGGGGTAAAACCCAGTGGGGCCCTGGGCTAGTAAGGCTAGCAACCTGCTTCCCAGGTACTTCAATATCATGCTGGAAACAATCAGAGCAAAATGCCTCGGACCTTTGTAGGTGACGGAGTCCCACCTCTAATTGACAGACCAGGGACTCCTCAGATACGACTTGACAAACGATCTGGAATGAGATGGGGAGCTATTAATATCAATGGGGATTACAATGGGAAGAAGGTAGAGCTGGCGGAGGCTTCAAGTAAGATGGGGTTAGATCTTTTAGCTGTCAGTGACGTTAGAGTAAGGGGAGAGAAAGAGGACGAAGTCGGAAAATACAAGGTCTACCTGTGAAGAGTCAAAGTAGGAAAAGCACAGTAGGGTGTAGGATTTTACATCAGGAAAGCAATCGAACCCAGCATAATTGCAATAAGGTACGTAAATGAACGACTGATGTGGATAGATTTGGCCATCACCAGCAAGAAAATTAGGATTGTGGTAGTGTATTTACCCTGTGAAGGGACAGATCAAGATGAGATGGACAGATTTTACAACGCAAACTTCCACCTACACGCTGTCATCAAAAGTATCCGGACACACAGAAAACACACTTTTTCATATTAGGTACATTGCGCTGACACCTGCTACCAAGTACTCCTTATCAGCGACCTCAGCAGACATTAGACATCGTGACAGAGCGCAATGAGGCGCTCCGCGGGACTCGCGGACTTCGACCGTGGTCACCTGATTGGATGTCACTGGTGTCAGACGTCTGTACACGAGATTTCCACGCCCCTAAACATCTCTAGGTCCACTGTTTCTGATGTAATAGTGGACACGTGAAGGGTCACGAACAGCACGAAAGACAAGCCACCGACAGTTTAAGAGGATTTATTATTTAATTATTTATCGTATGGCATATGACAGCAGCATATATACAAATTACACAAAGAACAAAAATATATACACAAATATAAGTAAAAGAATGTACAAGAGCTCATTTTCAGTACATGTGAGCGATCAATGATATATTACGACAGAACACTTGGAATTAGAACTTGTCATGCGAGACAAGCTTTTGGCTACACATCAGTGTCCAGATCTTGAATCCACTTCATAGCCTGAGGTGTGGCTTTTATCAAGTCCTCAGCAGAGCCACTATATTTTCTTTTTGGACACACTCTTATGATGTGGTCCAGAGTTTGTTCAGGTGCTCCACAATCACAACTTGGGCTGTCCGTGAGTCCCCACTTATAAAGCATGGCATTACATCTGATATGGCCACTTCTGACGCGATTGAGCTTAGTCCAATCTTTTCTTGCGAAGTTGGACCCTTTTAGTTCTTTTGATGGATCACTTATGAGGTGATGATTACAGACTGAATTCTCCCACTCCTTTTTCCAGTTCTCTTTTAGGTTGAAGGTGACCTTTCCTCTTATACAGAAGTTATTCAATATCGGCTTTCGTGATTTCGAACGGTAATTTGGCAAATTTTTTATTACATCCTGCATAGGGTGTGGCCTGTAGACAACCTCCAAGATGGAACACCCCGGGCAACGTCCTTCGAAAAAAGGACGGCGAAAAGTCTACACAAATGGCGACCGTACTAGATCAGCGATCTCTCACGGTCTTTACCATGATCAGCAAATGTTGTGGTAAGGGAGATTGAGAGATAGGGATGAGGAGAATGACAATGGGAGGCTCAGTGAGGAGAAGTTACAATGGCAGAAAAAGGAGAGACACATAATGTAGACAGGAGCAGTAAAAGGGGCATGATGTACAATTCATTACATTGACAGACCCGATAAAATGACTCAGCTTTTTCTGTGTTAAAGGATTGCGATTTTGTTCGCGTACCAAAATGTTTGGTGAGGAAGGTGAAATATGTAGTGAAGCAGCTGGTTCCTCACTTTTCTGTTACAGTTTTTTAAACAGAAACATATTCGCATTTATGTGCTCTGACAGGAGCATTTTTCAGCTGATGATTAATTTCTGTATGAAGAGTGTGGTGAGCTTCAAGTAATATACAGTTATTTGAAATAGTGATCGATGCTGGTATAAAACAGCTTTTAAAATTTATAAGCAGAGGTGTGTCACTTGCCACCATTTATCTTTTGCCCAGTTTCACTGTACGGCATTCCATAATATACCAAGTCTTTTCTTCTCTTTAATTTTTTCTTCTTTCGTTGTTGTTCACAGAGGGGAACGCCGTGCCGCCTCTTACCGGTTGGGTAAGTGGAATTATTTTGTACTGATGTTAGAACTTTCCCATAACAGTGTGGAGTTTTGTAAAACTACATATCTTACGTGTGACTATGTTTTTCTTTTTATTTATTTATATTTTTAAGGAAAACTGTACAAATACGTCGCCTTCCTGTCACAAACGCAGAACCTGTTTTAATTTAAAAGTAGACTACTTCCTTACACACCATATTCCCCAGTTTAGCCCATCAACAAGTTAATTTGTCCTTCCGAGGGTAAAATTATAGCTCAGAAACGGAAATTTTCTTCACTGAAGTTGGCATTTGCACTGTAAATGAGTGTTATGTAGCATTGCTTTATATCAAACTTATCAATCCAATAGGAAAACAGAATTAACCTGTTATCATATACGGTTTTTGTTTTACTTAGAAACTTAATTTACTGATTTCGCTCTTTTTTCTGCCATCAGGCTCAAGTGAAAAGGGGAAATAGCAAAGGTATTCATGAACTCTTTAGAACAGTATTACGAAATTATTTATAGAATACAAATCATAATAATAACACTAGTCATATTTTGAAGCGTAATGCTTATTATTTTTCATTGATTTATTATACTGTTATGAAAACATGTTCTGTGTTGTACTTGCTATTCCTTGTTTGTAAATGACTTGACCAACTTGAGCAGTTTACACTATTTGGGCCTCTTGACTAGTTGTGTTTTGCTTCTGTAATCTAGGTGAAACAGACGACACTGAATGATGAACTGTCTCTGCGCTGATTTCGGAGTACCTAACTGCAAAATTATCTTCAACTTCTCAAAAGTCACTGTCCAATTGCTGGAATTCTCCTATAGTCATCCTTCCTTTTTGATTTTATGCTGCCGTTCATCACTGCCTTGAGTACTGATGCCACTATATTGGGGTGAAACACTGTAAGGCGCCTTGCTGCGAAGCGCACGGTTGCTCGCTGTCGGAGGTTCAAATCCTCCATCGGGCGTGTGTGTGTGTGTGTGTGTGTGTGTGTGTGTGTATTATCATTAGCATAAGTTAAAGTAGTTTGTTAGGCTAGGGGCTGATGATCGCAGCAGTTAAGTCCCTTAGATTTACAAGTATTTGAACATTTACATTATATTGCCCATTATCCCCCATAGTCGCCAATTTATTTATGGAAGATTTTGAGAACACGGCGTTGAAAACGTCGTTTTTAAAACCTACATGTTTCTGGAGGTACGTTGACGATACTTTCACGGCATGACAACATGGTAGAGATGCTCTGAACCGTTTTCTGGACCATTTTAATTGCTTCCATTCTAGCATTAAGTTCATTTTGCAGGTGGAGAGAGATGGTAAGCTTCCAGCTTTAGATGTCATGGTGTACAGAAAGGGTAACAGAACATTGGGACATAGTGTTTACAGAAAGCCCACGCACACAGACCGCTACTTGCATGCAACAAATTGTCAACCACCTTACTAGCGCACTGGTTTCCTGCGTAAGCTGACAAAAAGAGCTTTTGCCATTTCAGACGCCGAAAGTCTGACTACAGAGATGGACCATCTGAGGACGGTATTCAAGAAGAATGGTTACATTGACCAACAAATCTGCCGTGCTTTCCTGTTTGGACCGTCGCGGGAACCACAAGAAGAAACTTGCAAGTCGCTGGCTTTCCTACCTTTTGCTGGAAGCATTTCTTCAAAAATAGGAAGAATTTTGAAAAGATATGACATCCAACCACCCCCATGAACCACAGACATTGTCGAGATGGGGTGGCTTGCGTGCCTCTACGATACAGATGGCCGTACCGTAGGTGCAACCACAGCGGAGGGGTGTCTGTGGAGAGGCCAGACAAACGTGTTGCTCCTGAAGAGGGGCAGCAGCCTTTTCAGTAGTTACAGGGGCAACAGTTTGGATGATTGACTGAGCTGGCCTTGTAACATCAGCTAACATGGCTTTGCCATGCAGTAACTGCGAACGGCTGAAAGCAAGGGGAAACTACAGTCGTTACTTTTCCCGAGGACATGCAGTTCTATGGTATGGCGTCTTCTTGGGTAAAATATTTCGGAGGTAAAATAGTCCCCCATTCGGATCTCTGGGCAAGGACTACTCAGGAGGATGCCCTCATCAAGAAAAAACAAGACAGGCATTGGAGCGTAAAATGTTCTAACCCTTAATCGCGTAGGTAAGTTAGAAAATTTGATAAGAGACATGGATAGGTTAAAGTTAGATATGGTAGGGATTAGTGAAGTTCGGTGGCAGGATGAACAGGATTTCTGGCCAGGTGAGTACAGGGTTATAAATACAAAATCAGTTGGTGGTAACGCAGGAGTAGGTCTAATAATGAATAAGAAAATAGGAATGCGGGTAAGTTACTATGAACAGCGTTGTGAACGCATTATCACAGTGAAGATAGACATAGAACCAACGCCGATTACAGTAGTACAAGTGTATGTGCCAACTAGCTCTGCCGATGACGATGATATCGAACAAATATATGAGGAGATAAAAGAAATTATTCAGAAAATTAAGGGAGATGAAAACTTGATTGTGATGGGGGTCTGGAACTCGGTCGTAGGAAAGGGAAGAGAAGATAATGTAGTAGGTGAATATGGACTGGAAAAAAGGAATGAAAGAGGAAATAGCTTGGTAGAATTCTGTGCAGTGCACAATTTAATTATCACCAACACTTTGTTTAAGCATCATAAAAGAAGGCTGTATACGTGGAAGAGACCTGGAGACACTTGACGGTACCAGATTGAATTTGTAATGGTAAGGAATAGATTTAGGAATCAGATTTTAAATTGTAAGGCATATCCAGGGGCAGATATCGACTCTGACCATAACTTAATGGTTATGAACTGCAGATTAAAACTCAAGAGCCTGCAGAAAGGTGGAAAAGTTAGGAAATGGAACCTGGACAATTTTAAGGAACCAGAGGTGGTGGACGGTTTCAGAGGGAGCATTAGGCAAGGATTGGCTGAAACGGGGGAAAGTAATACAGTAAAAGAAGAATGGGTAGCTCTAAGAAATAGGGTAGTGAAGGCTGCAGAGGATCATATAGTCAGAAGGACAAGGCCTAATAGAAATCCCTGGATAACACAGGATATACTGAACTTGATGAGAGGAGAAAATATAAGAATTCAGCAAATGAAGAAGGCAAAAGGGAGTACAGACGTCTCAAAAATGAGGTTGACTGGAAGTGCAGACTGGCTAAGCAGGAGTGGCTTAAGGAGAAATGCAAGACCGTAGAAGAATGTATAAATAGGGAAAAGATAGATACCGCCTACAGGAAAATAAAAGAGACATTTGGAGACAAGAAAAGTAGCGGTATGAATATCAAGAACTCAGACGGAAAACATGTACTAAGCAAAAATGGGAAAGCTGAACTGTGGAAAGAATATACAGAGGGCCTATACAAAGGAAATAAACTTGAAAGCAGTATTCTAGAAATGGAAGATGATGTAGAGGAGGATGAGAGAGGAGATACTATACTGCGAGAATAATTTGACAGAGCACTAAAATATTTGAGTAGAAACAAGGCTCTTGGAATAGATGACATCCCGTGTGAACTGCTGATATCGTTAGGAGAGCCAGTCATGAAGAAATTGTTCCACCTAGTACGCAAGATATATGAGACAGGGGAAATACCCTCCGACTTCAAGAAGAATATAGTAATTCCAATTCCAAAGAAACCAAGTGCAGACAAATGTGAAAATAAAAGAACTACCAGTTTAATAAGTCATGGTTGCAAAATACTGACACGAATAATTTACAGATAAATGGAAAAACTGGTAGAATCCGACCTTGGCGAAGATCAGTTTGTATTTAGGAGAATGTTGGAACACGGAAGGCAATACTCACATTACGACTTATCTTAGAAGATAGGCTAACGTACGTTTTTAGCGTTTGTAAATTTGGAGAAAGCTTTTGACAATGTCGACTGGAATAGACTCTTCCAAATTCTGAAGGTATCAGGGGTGAAATATAGGGAGCGAAGAGTTATACTCAACTTATACAAAAACCAAACAGCGGTTATTAGAGTCGAGGGCCATGAAAGGGACGCAGAGGTTGGGAAGGGAGTAAGACAGGGTTGTAGCCTTTCGCCATTGTTCTTCAATATGTACATTGAGCAAGCAGTGAAGGAAAGCAAGGAGAAATTTGGAGAGGAAATTAAAGTTCAGGGAGAAGAAATAAAAACTTTGCGGTTTTCCGATGACATAGTAATCCAGTCAGAGACCGCAAAGGATCTGGAAGAGCAATTGAACGGATGCTGAACATCAACAAGAGTAAAACAAGGATAATGGAATGTAGCGTCAGAAAATCAGTCGATGCTGAAGGAATTAGATTAGGTAATGAGGCAATAAACGTAGTAGACAAGTTTTGTTATTTGGGTAGCAAGATAACTTCTGATGGCCGAAGTAAAGAAGAAATAAAATACAGAATGGCTATGGGAAGAAAAGCGTTTCTGAAGAAGCGAAACTTGTTGACATCCATTATTAGTTTAAATGTTTGGTAGTCCTTTCTGAAGGCATTTGTCTGGAGTGTAGCATCATATGGAAGTGAAGCGTGGACAATAAGGAGTTCAGACAAAAAGATGATAGAAGCTTTTGAAAACTGGTGCTACAGACGAATGATGAAAATTAGATGGGTAGATCACTTAACTAATGAGGTGCTCAACAGAATTGGGGATAAAAGGAATTTCTGGCGTATTCTGACTAAGAGAAGGTATACGTTGGTGGGACATATCCTGAGACATCAAGGAATCGTCAACTTAGCATTAGAAGGAAGTGTGCGGGGTAAAAATCGTAGAGGGAGACCGAGGGACGAATGCAGTAAGCAGATTCCAAGGGATGTAGGTTGCCGAACTTATTCTCAGATGAAGAAGCTTGCACAGGACAGGTTAGCGTGGAGAGCTGCATCAAACCAGTCTGCGGACTGAAGACCACAACAGTATGCCATCCAATGTATTTTTCGTCCACCTGCCAAGGTTAGAGCGCTCCTGGGCTCAGTAAATATGACTTAAGATTGAGGAAACCCGGCGTATACAAAATTCCTTGTCACTGTGGAAAATTTACATCGGTCAGACAATCCGTATAATTCAAGATCGATGTACTGATCACCATCGACACATAAGATTACTTCAACCAGAGAAATCTGCAGTGGCTGAGCACTGTCTTAGTGAGGGACATAAAATGAAGTATGTTGAGACACAAATGTTTGCCTCTGCGTCTCGCTATTGGGACTGCATTTTAAAAGAATCGATCGCAATTCGTCTTTCTGACAATATTATACACAGAGACAAGGGTTTTCCTTTGGGTGAAATGTGGAACCCTGCATTGTTTAATATATATATATATATATATATATATATATATATATATATATATATATATATATATATAACGGTCTCTGCTGAATAGCGATCTATCATTTACGCCGCCTTCTATGACTGGCGGCGCTGAAACGGAGAGGGCAGAACTGTCCATTCTTGCGCACGCGCCTTCGGCCTTCCGCGGCGTACTAGGGGGCCTCCACTCGCGGCTGGTACTCAGTCTCGGCGAGTTGGTGTACCAACACTGTCACCTGAGGATGGTGGCCAGGTGGACCACCGAAATATTGTGCCAAGATGACGTATTTATCCGGCAAGAAAACCGAGAAGAATATTATCAATCATTACGCCGGGAAAGCCTACGTAGTCAACATCTCACCCAAATTACCCAATAAAACGAAGTCGATACTCCACCTTCTCTACGACTATCCTTATACGCTCGTTGCATTTCTTATCACTCTGCAACGTTAGGCATAGATGCACACCTCAAAGAAAGAGTTGCATCACCATGATTCTAGAGGTTCATAACCCTTTACATAAAAATAGAACAATGATATACAAAAGAATGTTACATTTCTGTTTATTACTCATATAAACTAAAATAGGCATTCTGACATTGTGCATTTGTGTTCAAGTTCGCAGCATACACCAGTACTCCTAATACTCGATAACACATCCTCTTGCTCTTATTCATGCCTGTATTCGTCGTGGCGTGCTGTTCACTAGATAATCAAGGGGCTGTTGCTCCAGATTGTTCCATTCCTCAACGGTGATCTGACGTCGATCTCTCAGATTGTTTGGTGGGTCGTCTCGCCTAAAAACAGCCATTTTCAATGTACCGCAAGCAAGTTCCATAGGATTCATGTCTGGAGA
Organism: Locusta migratoria; assembly: GCA_026315105.1. Lineage (NCBI taxonomy): Eukaryota > Metazoa > Arthropoda > Insecta > Orthoptera > Acrididae > Locusta > Locusta migratoria. Next base: position 363,328,387 of record CM048744.1, read on the forward strand.
ACAGGCTGGTTATTTCAATCTTGTGACATCAAGGCGGAAGGCATTCACAAGATGTGCATGATAAGCGCGAGAATTGTTATCCACTGACCAGAATCCCTCACCGAAATGCTGCCGATATTGGCGTTTTCTAAGTTTGTTAGAGGCAAAACTGCAGTGGGCCTAAACATCTACGAAATAGGGGAAGGATAACTGTAGCGATATCTAGGAAATTAGGGACAGCAATATAGATTTCATAAGAGTGAAATAAATGGGGAGTGCAGGGTGACGGATAGTTGGCGTTAGATTACGGTGCACTGGAAGTCTGAATGATGTGACATAATAAAGAAGATCGTAGACTTTATATAGGGATCTTGTATTAGAATTCCTAGCAAGTTGTCTGCATGGGAATTTTAGTTCTTAGTAAACTGTTCTGTCTTTGTCTTTCATGTTACGATTATAGTTGCTGCATTTGAGTTAAAGATTAGTGTTGTAGTGTGTGGTAGTTACTTCGTTGGAGAGTTAATAGCAATACTTTACCGATCTCGACTAGCTCTTTCAAAAAATGTTCAAATGTTTGTAGAGCTTAAGGGACATAACTACGGGGTCTTCAGTACCTAAAACTACAAACTACTTATGAACTAGCTTATACTAAAGACGGTACAAACGTCCATGCCCGAGGGGGGATTGGAACCCCCGACCTCAGCGGCCGTGCAGAACGCGACTGGCGCGCCGCAGACCGCTAGGCCACTGCGGCCGGCGACTTGCTTTTTGCTCACTGACAGGTTGAAATAGCATTCTGTCGTAAGAATAAAAATGTCATGCGGATAAGTTCATGATCTTGGTTTAGATTTCTATGTACGAGTATTTTCAAACTCAGGAGAAGAGATAGTAATGGTTAAATTGGCTCGAGTAAAGTGTAAAAGGCATTCATTCTTATGTAGCGATTGTTATGTCTGGAAAATTGCTTCCTTTGCAGAATAAGAGGTTATAGTTGAAATCAGCAGTTGGAGAAGACTTGCTCACCGTAATTTATGTTTGATTTTATGTTCATATAAGTGTGGTTTCATCGCGACGCGAAGTGATGTTTTTGGAGATGGACAGAGTGATATATATGTGTGTATAAGTTATAGCAATAATCGTATTGTCGATGCATAAACGAATTACATCTTGTTAGGAGATGCTGTGTGTGATACTGTTCAATACGTGTAGCAATATGGTTGATGTTGCGCCTCGCGTACGTGATATCTGTATTGGATAGGGGGAGGTTCTGCAGTTGTGGCTCGGTTGAATTCAAATTTTCAACAGAAAATATTAGGGTAATTATGGCTAGCTCGTTGTGTCTTTCCAAATAGCACTTCTGCTACAAAAGACAGATACGATTGTAATCGGAAAGGCAGTGAAGAAATGTGGTGAAGTAGTCGTAGCAGAAAAATATCTGTGACAATTGTTTCATAAAATATTCACAAAATAATAAGTGTGAAGCATTTAGATAGCAAAAAATAAGAACATGGAATAGGGTGAGGTCTAGAGAGATTTTTCAAGTAAAAACTTATAAAGGGACACGCTGTGTGTAGCATGTTTGCAGTTCTGGGTGCGCTATTGCCTCAGAGAAGAATGTAATCCGATAGGCTGACGAAATGTGCTTAAACATTTTCGTTCGTGACATTCAAAAAACGAGTACTTGATAACTGAAAATTCGAAAGGGTGAAGGTTTTGGATTTCAACCGTACGTATTCCCAAACTAGGGGGGGGGGGGGGGGGGGGGTAAACTCATGTCGGAGATTCGATGTTTTATCGGATTTTCAATATTCCTAGTGCATTCGCGAAACGGTCGCACGGGAAGATCACCACCTCATCGCTACCTCGGAGATGTGTACAATCTTTCGTGCTCTGACTATAACACCACGATATAACTCACATCATAATAACCTGTAATTGTCGTAGGAGTAACCGAACTAACGCCTGCATTAGAAACCTTTTGTCTTATAAAGGCGACTCGGCGAAGTGGCCGAGCGCATTGAGGCGCAATGCGCGAGGTCGTTCCCCGTCGGGGGTTCGAATCCTCCCTCAGGCATGGATGTTTGTGTTGTCTTTAGTGTAAGTTAGATCATAAGTAGTTTGTAAGTTTAGGGACTGATGACTGCGCAGTTAAGTCTGATAAGCTTTACAAACATAACAAACATTTGAAAGGACACATAGATAATGTAATGGGGAAGGCGAATGAAAGACTACGTTTTATTGCAGAACACTTAGAAAATGCAGCAGATGTTCTAAAGAGACTGCCTACACTACACTTGTCCGTCTCTTTTTGAGTATTGTTTCGTGTAAAACAAAGCATTCAGGCGTCTACGTTATCAAGTAAGAATTTACGAATATATCAACTAATACATAAAAGGGCAATTAAAGTTAAACGTTTTGCACAGGTTTCGGCGCCCATGTTTAGTTTCAAGTAGTTTCACGAAGTTTCGCTCACCAGCGAAGTACAAACACTATCCGGAATACCATTTGCAGAAATGGCAGCCTACCACAGCATAACTGTTGTTAATATGTATGTCAGCTATTTTAGTGTACTATTTCTCTGATGGAAAATAGTAACTGTAAATTTGCGGTGCATACTCTGATGTTAACTTCGAGTGAAGGTAGTTGATGGATAGCCCTGAAAATATTTAAATACTATCCGTGCTGTCCCGGATGTTCCGAAACATTCGCGCAGAAGGCAATGAAAGTGGAACCCCGATGTAGTCCAAACTTAATGAATATTTCATCAGTTTGAAACAAGGTCATACCACCTATAAAGACTGTATTAATATGGAAATCACTATGAACGTCGTGTCCGTTACAATGCACTGCCTTGCAGCCAGTTAAAAAGATGGTTTTACTTATGTGTTGACTGCTGTAGTTTGTCAATATTGAACAGTTTCAACAAGCAAATCATATGCCATCTTCTTGGTTCAAAACTTTCTTCTTCGAAGATTCGAAGTGATGTCGCTGTACGCCTATGAATGAGCATAGATTCATTTGGAATATTATTACGTTTTAGTTTATTTATGTTTTTACATGAGAAGGACTTTGAGGATCAACGAATATCATTCATGATAAATGTTACTTTTGCTACCACTGCTACGACAAGGACGTTCTTGGTAATCCATATTTGAGTGAATTGTGCGCCAGTCATAAATTCGGAATATATTGTTAATGTGTATTGGTCATATAATATTGTAAGTAATTCCTAAACAAATATGTAACAGCGGCTTTGACTTGAGATTTGAACTTCCGAATACAGCTGTGAACATTAAAATAAGCGATGTACACTGTTGACCGTTCAAAATGCAACTTTCGCAATCATCGATCAGACGTTATCAATAGACGAAAGATTGGGAGAACAGGGAAGCCACGGTATTACTGGAATTGCAGACTGTACTCTTACAATGTGAACGTCGCGAAGGCATGGAAAGGCAATAGGCTCCAATACTTCAGATATGTAACTTTGGCTAGTCAAAATACCGGCATTGCGTGCTAAGGGGGTGAATGGGTGGAATCCAATATCACCCCAAACCATAATACCGTGTGCGGAACTAGTAAGGCTATGCATAAGCAAAATTTCAAGAGTCTCCAACTACTTTGTTTCCAGATTCTAATCCATCCATCGTAGGAGTCTGGCGGAATCTAGATTCATTGTTGAAAATAATGTGCTTTATTCGGCTGCCCATGTGCGTTGTTGGTCTCACCAATGCCGGCGCAAACGCCCATAGCGCTGTCTCAGCGATAAACTTTGCTGCAGACTGGAATGGAACGCTGCTTGTTACGCAACGGATCCAATTTGTTGTGATATGGTTGGTGCTATGGCAGAGCGATCCATCACTGACACGGGTGAATATTCCTGCCATCAAGGGTACTGGTGCATTGAGGGGAGTGATATCGGTCCCGTCGATCTGCAGTTTCTTTCTGCGTCCACTGATTACAAATGTGCGTCACAGTTGCTTGGCTACGTCCGACAAAATCACTTATTTCTCCGAAAGCTAATCCGCAATCAGCAACAACTCTTCCTCGGTCGTGCTCGAAAGACTTTCGCTCTCTTGTACGAGGCGTACTAAAGTTGCTTACGCAAAACAACCGCACGAAAGGACAATTTTAATAACTCTATACAGTTTATTGTTCCCTTATTATATAGAGCTTGCATTGCTCATCATCGCAAACGATTGCTGTAATCTTCACCTTAACTATATGCTTTGGTCAGGACGCTACATTTTGGGTGTCCAACATTGTAATTTCCCAGTTTTTTTTTTCCAAGAAGAATTCCTTTCTTGACAGGGAATATGATTTCTGTTTAAATTCCAACTACTACTGCCGATGTCTGAAAATGCAAGAAGACGCGCAATACTTGCTATGCAGAGTGTAAGTATTACGAGTACGAGCACTGAGTGAGCAAAGGTATAATGTCGCTTATGCCAAGTAAGATGTACAGTAAACACAAGTCAGATTTATTGGCTGTATTGGAAATAAGAATTACAATTCCAGCAGTCTCAACATGACACGGAAACAAATTCCACGAATTTTACCGAATTAGCTCAGAGTTTCCGCTTTTTGGAGCAATTTACATATTATTTCTGACTTCCTATTTATCACTGTTAGTAGATTTTCTTTACAATACATTCGTCAGGCAAGGGGTTTCTTTCTACAAACTGGAAGAAAATCCATGAACAGTTCTCCTGCATGAACAACATACTGACTGTATGTAGCACAGAAAGAAATTCACAGGTGAATACGTCTTTTCAACATAAAAGCACGCTTGCAAATGAACGCTTCCGGTCGTATCACCATCATATGAAGAAGAGGAACCGGAGGCAGCTCTGCATAGCAGGGAGCATTAGTCGCTGGTATGTAGCCGAGATTGGGCGAAGGCACAGCTTTCCTTCAACAGTTAAAATCAATTCGGTGTGGTGACCACGTTTCATATACAGCAGTGAATGACTTACAATACTCCAAAATTAAACAGGCCAAGGTATACAGTTTTGAACGCAAACAATTCAGAATATTCATAGTACAGCCTACTGTGCGTCTTTGCCGTTAACTAAATGAGTGTTACTGAAAGAACATCGCTGGTGCTATCTAGCGAAACGTTATAGTTATTGCCACTAGATGTGACATCAATACACTATGCAGTATGTGCGTTACTTAATATAAATTTTTATGAATTTCAAACACAAAGCATGAAAGTAGATGCAAAAATTTCGTGTTTATTTCCGTAGTATGACAGGTTTAACGATAGAACAGAGAGTCATTTCAGTCTGCATATCACAGTAAATGTGGCCAGTAACAGAAACAGCGGAAGTTGGTTATATTTCTGTGATGGAGGGCTATAAAATGCTGAAAAATAAGTTTTACTCTGATTTTCAGTAGAACTGAATGAGAAAGACTGAATAGTGGAGAACAGATGCCAATTTAAAATACACTGGGTGTATATGAAATGAACGTAGAAAATGAGGGCTGGTACAGTGGGTAATAACAAACATATTTCACATAGCAACCCATGTCCCCATACCTTAACGTACGGAGCTAGGCAGCGTCGTATAGTCTCGCGTCGCCAAGAGGGTACGCACACAACATGCCACCCGAGTCGTCATAGTAGCGGGCCTGCAGGCAACGTCTTCAATATATTTATAGCAACAGGATAAATGAGACGTCAGGTTGAAGTGTTTCAACCTTTATTTCAAAACAGTTACAAAAAGTGCTCAAAAGTACGCCCTCCTGCTAGAATGCACACCATGCCACGACGTTGCAGAGATTGTCGCACACTTCCATACACTCCTGGCAATGTGGATATCCATCGGAGGCTGTCATAATTTGCACTACCAGCTCTTCATCAGTCTGAACTGGTGTTTCGTGGCCCCACAAGAAAAAAATCAATGGGCGTCATTCGGGGCAACGTACGAGCCATACCACCGGCTCACTGCGTCCTATCCAAGCCTCACCAAAGGTTTCAGTCGAATGCATTCACATTGCAAGTGCAAAGTGCGCAGATACATAATCATGTTGGTACTAAATTTGCTGTCGCATATTCAGTTGAACATGTTCTAGTAACTCTCGCAGAGTAGATGTTTGCGCTTTAGTCGCCGGGGTAATATGTATGAGCAGACCAGATTAACGCCTACCAAACCAGATCAAAAGGTGGCAGCGATGCGAGCTTGATGACCACGAACAAAGGCGCCGTGCGGATTTTCCCTTGCCCACATGTGTTGATTGTAGCTGTTGAACATACCCTTTCGTGTAAAGGATGCTCCATCCGTAAAAATTACACAGTTCGGAAATTCCGATTGAATGGAACACTTTTATAAAAACCACTGACAGAATTCGACAAGGAAAATTGTCTGCTAGAATCTTCTGAAGACGGTAGGGGGCGCAAATCATCTTGATGCCAAATTATGTAATGGCTTACACCGGTTTCTCATGCAGTACACTGCAAGCTTGTTGAGGGTGTGCTTTTCAGTAGCGCTGACACTTCCTATTCAAACCCTCGTGTACCGCATCCTTTGCACCTTTAACACAAAATGAATAGATCGGATTTGGAAGTAGACTTTAAATTCTCTGATGCCATTACGAGAACGTGCCACCTCAAGTGAATCTGTCTCTCTTAGGGACCTGTGGATGACAGTAAAGGGCGTAAATCTAGCACTCAATGATTCGGAAACCATTAAAATTACGAACATTGATTAGGGTGAGTATTTCCATCTGCCGCTCCGTAAACACAGTGCATGTCTTTCCTTTGCGTCCAAGAATAGCGCTCCATTTTCTGTCCATTCCACACAGTAGCAGACACAGGTGTGTCCCTGTTTGATGAGAAAATGATTAAGGTCGAGCAGACTCTGCGGTGTTCACAGGTGCTGCCGTCTACGCAACCTATCAAACAGATATGAGAACGGCCAAAACAACGCGAATACTTAGCAGTAAAATGGCAAAAAAGCGTAGTGTTTTCCCGCCTGGAATATCTGCAACTATGTCGACTACAGCGTTTGCAAATAAAGGTCATAAACCTTCAAACCGAAATCCCATTTATCCTGTTGCTATAAATACACTGAAGACGTTGCCCTGCAGACCCGCTACAGTGACGACTCGCAAGGCATGTTGTGTGCCTACTCTCTTCGCGGCGCGAGACGCGATTCAACGACGTCTTGCGCCGTATGCTAAGGGGTGCAGATGTGGGTTGCTATGTGAAATATGCTTGTTATGACCCACTCTACCCGCCTTCTTATTTTCTACGTTTATTTGAGATACACCCTGTGTATTTTAAATTGGCATCTGTTCTCCACTATTCAATCATTCTCGTTCAATTCTACTGAAAATACATAGTAAAACTTATTTTTTAGCATATAGCCCCACATCACAGAAATATAACAAACTGCGGCGGTTTCTGTTACTGGCCACATTTACTGTAATATGCAGTTTTAACCCACTAATGACGGGCGCCGAGGGCGTAGTGGCGAGGTTGCCGCCGGAGGCACGGCCGACCGCCTGGTCCCCCTGAATGGCAGGTTCGCGGCCGCGTGCAGACTGCTTTGATTTTGCCAGTTATGACCGCCATAATAGCTGGTTTATTAACTGTTAGACCGTTATGTTCAACTTATACAGACAGCAGTTATTAGAGTGGAAGGGCATGAAAGAGTAGCAGAGGTTGGTAAGGGAGTAAGACAGGGTTATAGCCTTTCCCCAATGTTGTTCAATCTGTACACTGAGCAAGCAGTGAAGGAATGCAAGGAGAAATTTGGAGAGGGTATTAAAGTTCGTGGAAAGGAAATAAAAACTTTGCGGTTTGCTGATGACATAGTAATTTTGTCTGAGACTGCAAAGGATCTGCAAGAGCAATTGAACGGAATGGACAGTGTTTTGAAACGAAGATATGAGATGAACATTAACAAGAGTAAAACGAGGGTTATGGAATGTAATATCAAACAATCAGGCGATGCTGAAGGAATTAGACAAGGTAATGAGACAATAAAAGTAGATGAGTTTTGTTATTTGGGTAGGGCCACTACGGTCGGGGGTTCGAATCCCCCCTCGGGCATGGATATTTGTGCCGTCCTAGTTCGTAAGTAGTTCATAAGTAGTTTGTAAGTTTAGGGACTGATGACCCCGTAGTTAAGTCCCATAAGCTTAACAAACATTTGAAGATTTGATTTATATGGGTAGCAAAATAACTTCTGATGGTCGAAGTAGAGAAGATATAAAATGCAGAATGGATATGGGAAGGAAAATATTTCTGAAGAAGCAAAATTTGTTGACATTCAATATTAGTTAAGCAATTAGGAAGTCTTTCCTGAAAGCATTTGTCGGGAGTGTAGCATTGTATGGGAGTGAAACGTGGACGATAAGGAGTTCAGACAAAAAGATGATAGAAGCTTTTGAAGTGTGGTGTTAAAGACGAATGACGAAAATTAGATGGGTAGATCAAGGAACTAATGAGGAGGTGCTCAACAGAATTGGGTAGAAAAGGAGTTTCTGGCATATCCTGACTAAGAGAAGTGATAGATTGGTAGGACACATCCTCAGACATCAAGGAATTGTCAAGTTAGCTTTAGAAGGAAGTGTGTGGGGTAAAAATCGTAGAGGGAGACCGGGGGACGAATACAGAAAGCAGATTCAAAAGGGTGTAGGTTGCCGAACGTATTCTGAGATTAAGGGACTTGCACAGGACCGAGTAGCGTGGAGATCTGCTTCAAACCAGTCTGCGGACTGAAGACCACAACAATATCATTTACATTAAGTAATATACATAGTGCATAGTGTATTGCCCTCACATCTAATGGCAATAAATACCGGTAAAAATTCTCTAGATAGTACTAGCGATGTTCTTTTAGTAAGACTCATTTAGAAAACGGTAAGCACGCACAGTAGGCCGAACTATGAATATTTTGAATTGTTTGCAGTGAAAACTGCAGTCATTGGCCTGTTTAATTTTGGTGTTTTGTAGGTCATGAATATATGATGTTGACGTGTTCCTGAGTAAAATATTCCTGAGGTAAAATAGTTCCCCATTAGGATCTCCAGGCGAGGACTACTTAGTAGGATGTCGTCATCATGAAAAACAAAACAGGCATTCTACGGATTGGAGCATGGAATGTTCTATCTCTTAATAGGGAAGGTAAGTTAGAAAATTTGAAAAGAGAAGTGGTTAGGTCAAAGTTAGGTATGATGGAGATCAGTGAAATTCGGTGGCAGATGAACAGCATTTTACATTTCAGGCGAGTACAGGGTTACAAATACAAATTCAGTCGGTGGTAACGCAGGAATAGGTCTGATATTGTATAAGAAAGTAGTAATTTGGGTAAGTTACTCTGAATAGCCAACACAGACTACAGCAGTACAAGTTAATATGCCAACTAGCTCTGCCGCTGTTAAGGAGATCTTAGAAATGTATGAGGAGATAAAAGAAATTAAGGGAGAGGAAAACTTGATTGTGGTGGGGGAGTGGAACTCGGTAGTAGGAAAGGGAAGATAAGTAAATGTAGTAGTTGAATATTGGCTGGGGAAATGGAATGAAAGATGAGATCCCCTGGTAGTATTTTATGCAGAGCAAACACTTGGTTTAATCATCATGAAAGAAGGTTGTATACGTGGAAGAGACAAGGATACACTGGAAGGTACCAGACTGACTTTATAATGGTAAGTCATAGGTTTAGAAACCAGGTTTTAAACTGTAAGTCATATCAAGGCGCAGATTATACTCTGATCATAACTTATTGTTTATGAACTGTAGATCAAAACTTGAGAGACTGCAAAACGGTAGAAAATTAAAAACATGGAACTTGGATAAATTGAAGGTACCAGACGTGGTTCAGAGTTTCAGAAGGAACATTAGGCAAGGATTGGCTGAAATGGGAGAGTGTAATACGGTAGAAGATGAATGGGTAGCTCTGAGAGATAGAGTAGTGAAGGCCGCAGAGGATCAGACTACCTCGCGTGGCATCGACGTGTTAAACGACAAATTTCTTTCTCATTAATTCGGCAGCCAGTATGTTTTGGTTTAGGTTAAAACGATGTCTTGAAACGCTAAAAAATAAATAAATAAATAAATAAATAAATAAAAATAATAAAAAATAAAGGCAGATAAATTTTATAGAATATAACGAGTAGCTCTTGCAGCCTAGGGATCACTACATGTTAGCCGCGGTGGAAGAGCACTCTAAGGTGCCTTGCTATGGAGCGCGCGGTTTCTCCCCGTCGGGGGTTCGAGTCCTCCCTAGGCATGTGTGTGTGTGTGTGTGTGTGTGTGTGTGTGTGTGTGTTGTCTTTACGTTAATTTAAGTTGTTTGTAAGCCTATGGACTGATAACCTGAATAGTTAAGTCACATAGATTTTTAATCATTTGAAAATTTGGCCACTAGATGTTTGTTGCCATTACTGGATTGGGTATCGGTTCTTGAGAGCCGTGTTGCGGTAGAGAAGCCCGAAACGATCCGCCAGGTGTGTAGCCGCCGGGGACGCCTGCCAAATAAACGGCGGGCACATCCGGATTTGTAAATGGGATAATTTTAATGACGTCATAACAGTTTAACACAATTGACCGATGGGGCGATAGTACAACCGGACCCTTTGGCTCATGCCAACAGTAATAGGAATTACGTCGTCATCTGACATCGAGCTCTTGCTCGTACATGAGTCAGAAGTACGAAAGGTGATGTGAGATAATTTCTGGAGCCTTCGTGAGTCACCCCATTGTCCATCTATCTTTCTGCGGTTGCGGGCATATCCGTGAACCCTATTTGCAACTCGTTCGATAAAGGCTGCAGTTAAAGTATCTCACTCACGCGGGTACCGCCTCGAAAGGGGCGCTGTACTCGACATAAGATCCGCCTACCTGATCGTTCTGCTAATCTGTGTTTACTTTATTACAGTTGGTGCTCATAGAGTGTAAATAATGCATGGGCTGTTAATCGTGCCTGGAGTGATGGAGTCACGATCGATCTTCCTAAGCACTCGTTTTTATGTTTTTTTTTTATAAAATGGAGTACTTCGGCTAGTTCATTTAATGTATTAATTACCTTAAAAGATAACATTTCTGGGTGTTTAAAGGTTAAAAAACTTAAATTTTATTTCAAATAGACTCTTTTCATATAATTAAAGTCAGTAGTGCTTCTGCCTACCCTGTTGTGTTGCGAATGTAAATATTTAATGTCGTTGTTTAGCATAATAAAACCATTGTTAAATATCGTACTAAATACTTAACCCGAATATTATTTTGAGTCCTTAATGCAGGAGCCGACTCGAAGCGTATATGGCTGCGGTATTACATTTCCCCTCTTATCAACAAACAAGTCTGAGCAAAGTGAATGCATCACGACGGATGAAGGTAATTGGCCGCCATAAGGTAATTGTAACGAGACTGAATACTATGACAACCAATTTCACGAGAAATAAACATAAAATACAGTGTGAAGCAAAAGTCGAACTAATCATAATGTAAGTCTGGTATGGGGTGTTTGTAGGTGGGGACGCAAATTATAGGAGCTATGAAGTCAGCGGCTGTCATCTTGAAAGCCGCTATCTCAGGAATACGTATGTGAAATCTGTTTTAAGATATATTTTCTTATGTAAGACTTCAGACCTTTTAAAGTTTAGGAAACTTGTAAGAGTCTTCGTTATAGTATATGCTCCATATGACCTCTATTATGCTGGACACAAAATCGAACTCTTTTTTGCCAATCCTGCTGCACAGGTAGCAGGATCTGATGGTCAACAGAAGCACACGCCATCTGAATACACCGGCACAGAAGGGCTACGTTGTTAAATTTAACCTCATTTCCCCAACTGATTTGCAATGTCCCTCTATATTATAATCAAAGGGTGTTAAGATCAGGGTACGCAGTGACCATTCGATAGGACCCCTCCTATACATCCACTGACCTGCAAATTAATCATCGAGAAACTGACTGCAGTCTGCAGTGTTCGAAAAAGGTTGGGAAATAACCTATGGACTCAAGAGCGTTGGAAGCACGTAATCACGGAGCACATTAAAATATCTTTCCCCATTCAGTGTTCCATCAGTAAACACCAAACCCCACGATTGTTATGTTCCGTATCAAACCAAGCCATCACTTTTACCACCACAGCCACATTTGCAGGGATCCATCCTCGAGGGAAGGAAGGAGGCTTAGAGTTTAACGCCATCCTCGAGGGGTTTGGATCTGAACTGTAACGATGATTGTTTCTTTACTTCTCGCACATAAACATTATCTACGCCTCTGAACAACAAATGTTGTATGAAGTTTGCTTTCCTGTTACACTGATCCAGAGCCCTTAGCTCTTCCGATGATGAGGAAATCGAAAAAATGTAGCAGGAAGTAAAGGAAATCATTCAGAAAGTTAAGGGAGAGGAGGACTTAATAGTTGTGGGGAGACTGTAATTCGGTAGAAGGAAAAGTAAGTGAAGGAAAAACAGTAGGTGCATATGGACGAGGAAAAGGAATGAAAGAGGAAGGGGAAAAATGAATGAAAGAGGAAGCAGTCTGGTAGAAATTTGTACAGAACATAATTTAATCATAACAAACACTTGGTTTAAAAATCATGAAACACGGTTGTACACGTGGAACAGATCAGCAGACACCGGAAAATACTAGATAGATTTTGAAAGCGCAAATGCAAGTCTGTAGAAGAATGTATGACTAAGAGAAAATAGAGACAGACTATGGGAAAATAAAAACAGATATTTGGAGTCAATAAAACCTGCCGTATGAATATCAAGAGCACAGATGGAAAACCAGTTCTCAGCAAAGAAGGGAAATCTGAAAGGTGGAGAGATTATATAGAGGTACTCTGCAAAGGAAATGAACTTCGGGACAATATTGTATGAAAGGAAGATGAAGTAGATGAAGGTGAAAGCGCATATACTATACAGAGAGAATATTATGACAGAGCATTGGAAATCTTGTCGAAACAAGGCCCTTGGAGTAGACGATATTCCCTAAGAGCTGCTAAAGTCTCTGGGAGAACCAGCCATGGCAAAACTATTCCACCTAGTGTGCAAGATGTCTGAGACTGGCGAAATACCCTAAGACTTAAAGAAAAATTAGTAATTCCAATTCCGAAAAATGTAGATGCAGACAGATGTAAAAATTACAGAACCATCAGTTTAATAAGTCGTGGTTCAAAATTTTAACAGAAATTACTTTCAGAAGAATTGAAAAACAGGTAGAAGCCGACCTCGAGGATAATTAGTGTAGATTTAGGACAAATGTATGATCACGTGAGGCAAAACATTACGACGTATCGTAGAAGGTACATTAGGGAAAGCAAGCCTGCATTTCTAGTTTTGACTATAAGAGATAATCCGTCTTATGCTCACTGCAATTAAGACATTTATCTTACACCAGAAGCGTTTAGTTTTTTTTATAAAAGCATCTTCTGTGGTCTGTAAATGGAACAAAGGTTTGTACAATTTGTCTTGTATACGTAGATTAAAAACAGTTTAATTTTGCGCAAGTTTGCTCTACATTTTTTTAAATCGATATTCAGTCTACTCACGGTGTTGTCTCTTCTTAAATACACACGCCTAACTTGCACAAAGTAAAAATAAATAAATAAATAAATAAATAAAAACCTGTTTTTAATCTGTTTATTCAAGACAAATTGTACAAGCTTTGTATCATTTACAGAGCATGGAAGATGCTTTTAAAATGAAAAGCGAAATGCGACTGGTGTAAAAGTCTTAATTGCAGTCAGCATAAGACGGATTACTTTTTATAGTCAATTTTAACAGAAACTGCGGAAGATGGCCACAAAACCAAACATAGTATTTCTATTTTTTGTAGACTTGGAGAAAGCCTTTGACGATATTGATTGGAAATAGACTGTTTCAAATTTTGGAGTCATCAGGGGTAAAATATAGGGAACGGTTAGTTATTTACAACTTACACAGAAACCAGACAGGAGTTAGAAGAGTCGAAGGCCATGAAAAGCAAGCATTGGTTGGGAAGGCAGTAATACAGGGTTGTAGGCTTTCTCCGATGTTATTCAATCTGTACATTGAATAAGCTGTGAAGAAAAGCTAGGGCCGGCCGCGGTGGTCGAGGGGACTGAGGCGCTCCAGTCACGGTCTGCACGGCCACTACGGTCGGGGTTTCGAATCCCCCCTCGGGCATGGGGGGGGATTAGTCTTAGCTAGTTCATAAGTAGTTTGTAAGCTTAGGGGCTGATGACCCCGTAGTTACGTCCCATAAGTTCTACAAATATTTGAACATTTGAAAAGCTAGGAGAAATTTGAAGAATGTAGTAATGTTAAGCGTGAAGAATTAAAAAAAAATGCGTTTAGCTGATAAAATTGTAATTCTCTCAGACACAGCAAATGACCAGGAAGAGCAGTTGAATGGAATGGACAATGTCTTGAAAGGAGCGTATTTTTTTAACAATATCAAAACATGGGTAATGGATTATAGTGTTAGAAAATCATGCCATAGTGAAGGAATTTGGTTAGGTAACATTAGAATTAAGGTGGTAGACGAGTTTGGTACTTGGGTACTAAAATAATATACGATGGTCGCAGTGCAGAAGATATAAAATGCAGAATGGCAATGGGGAGAAAAACGTTTCTGAAAAGTCTTTCTGAAATCAGTTGTGTGGAGTTTTGCTTTAAACTGTCATGAAACGTGGACAATAAATAGTTCAGACAAGAAGGCAATAAAGGCTTTTGAAATGTGGTGCCTCAGAAGAATGCTGAAGATTATATGGGTAGATCGCGTATCTAATGAGGACGTACTGAACAGAATTGGGGTGAATAGAAATTTCTGGCATACCTTGAAAAAAAGGAGGTATCTATTAGTGGGACACATTCTTAGACATCAAGAAATTGTGGATTTACCATTAGAGGGATGTGTGTGGTGGCAAAAATCGCAGAGGGAGACCAAGAGACGAGTACAGGAAGCAGGTTCAAATATAATAGTGGGCTGCCGTTCTTGTGCGGAGATAATATGCTTGCTCAGAATGTAGTGGTGGTGAGAGCTGCACCAGTCTCCGCACTGAAGACCACAATGACTCTGCGATGTGGAATTTTCGCAGACGATACGACAATTACTGTTACCGTCCTCTCGTCGGAGGCTGTTCTTGGTGACGTCCACTGCGTGGCGAGTCCATCGCAGAATCTGCTGAGCAAAATTTGTTCGATAACTTGGAAATGTTATTTCCCTTAGGATGTCCGACATTTAACTAAGCAACAATCACTCACATACTTCGTCCACCATTCATTAACAACACAATTTCACTGCTTTCCTGCTTTGTAAGTGCCGTTGTTAACGACGTGCAGCAGGAAACAGAATTGATTACCTTCGAGTTTCAAACTTTAACAGGTCATAACTCTTACACAAAGATATCTTAAAATAGATTCCTACGTGTATTCCTGAGAAAAAGCCGTTATGTGCTACATAATTATTGTCCCATTTGAAAAAAGTAACCAAATTCCAAGATGGCGGATTGCATGAGGGCCACCACTGCCGTGATAGCTCCTATTAGTTGCATCCCGACCTACAGACACCCCTTTACTAGACGCCATTATGGTTCCTCATACCGTTCAACTTTTATAGGGATGCATAAGGTGTTTTGCCTCCACATGAAGATGAATTTAACAAAACCGGATGAAAGCTCTCCTCATGTCTTCATAAGAGAATCTCCATTCGTTCCCAACTAGGTGGACATAGATCGAAGGCCATTGAGAGATTTATACCAAAAGAAATTTATAACAGAAGCAAATGAAACCGTATTGTATACAAAAAGCATCAAATGACTTTCAGAAGCAATTGAAAAAGCTTGTAATATTTAAAAGAACTCGATATCACAAGATAGACTAAGTTCCATAAAAGCTAAAAATTTATCTCGGCTTTCAGATGTTTTTAATAGATTCCACACCGAAACTGACTTGAAATCTCGCATAAAATCCAAACAGATTCTGGTCGCATGTAAACTACATCGGCAGCAAGACATCAATACCTCCCATTCGCGATAGCAATGGTAGTGTTTCCAGTGACAATGCCGGTATGGTGGAGTTACTAAACACGGTCTAACGAAATCCATTCACCATAGACGTCGGAGTAAATATTTCATAATTCGATTTAATAATAGCTGCCAACATGAGTAAATCTGTGTTGGAACTTCGTCGAATAAAACAACCAACTTACAAACAGCAGGAGTTTACAAAATACCATCATATTTCAAGAAAATTCCTGTAAACCCAAATCCAAAAGAAAGCAAGTGCAGACAATTGCGCACTGGAAAGAACACGTAGATAATGTCGTGGGAAAGGCGAACCAGAGACTGCGTTTTATTGGCAGAACCCTTAAAACATGCAACAGAACTACAAAAGAAACTGCATACACTACTCTTGTCCGTCCTTTTTTGGAGTATTGCTGCCCAGTGTGGGGTCCTTATCAGGGGGGTTTGACGGAGGACATCGAAAGAGTCCAAAGAAGGGCAGCTCGTTTCGTATTGTCACGATACAGGGGAGACAGCGTTACGGAAATGATACAGGATCTGGAATGGAAATCATTACATCAACGGCGCTTACTTGCGAAACTCCAATCGCCAGCATTCTCCTCCGAATGCGAAAATATATTGTTCACTGCTACTTACATAGGTACAAATGATCATCAGAATAAAATACGAGAAATCAGAGCTCGAACGGAGAGATTCAGATGTTCCTTCTTCCCGCGCACTATTCGAGAATGGAATGGGTGATAAATAATATAAAGGTGGTTCGATGAACCCTCTGCCAGGCACTTAAATGTGATTTGCAGAGTATCCCATGTAGATGTAGTTGTATAAAATTACAGAAACATCGGTTTAATAAGTCATGGTTGCAAAATTAAAAATGTTCAAATGTTTGTTAAGCTTATCAGCTTTAACTGCGGGGTCATCAGTTCCTAAACTTACAAACTACTTATAAACTAACTTATATTAAAGACAGCAAAAACATCCATGCCCTAGGGGGGATTCGAAATCCCGACGGGGAACGGCCTCGCGCATCGGAGCATAGCGTCTCAATGCGCTCGGCCACTCCGCCGCGGCTGCAAAATTCTAATGCGAATTATTTACAGAGGAATGGAAAAACTAGTAGAAACTGACATCGGGGAAGATCAGTTTAGATTCAAAATAAATGTAGGAACATGTGAGACAATACGTTACGACTCATCTTAGAAGATAGATTAGGGAAAGGCAAACCTACATTTCTCGGTTTTTTAGATTCGAAGAAAGCTTTCGATAATGTTGATTGGAATACACTCTTTCAAACTGACCTGATTAGACAGTGTCATGAAAGGCGCATATAAGATGAACAATACCAAGAGCAAAGCAAGGTTGTTGGATTGCAGTCTAAGAAATTCACGCAATGCTGAAAGAATTAGATTAGGTAACGAAGCAATAAAGTGGTAGATAGGCTTTGTTACTTTGGCAGTAAAATAACGTAAAATGGTCGCAGTACATATGATGTAAAATGCAGAATGGCGATGATAAGAAATACGCTTCTGAAAAAGAGTAATTCGTTAACATCGAATATTAATTTAAATGTGAGAGTCTTCTGAAAGCATTTGTGTAGTGCGTTACCTTGACCGGGAGTGAAACATGGACGATAAATACTTCAGATAGAAAAACATAGAATGTTGTGCTATAGACGAATTCTGCATAACTGTTGAGGAGGTACTGAACAGAATTGGGGAGAAAAGAATTTCCGACATACCTTGGCTAAAAGGAGGGATCGATTGGTAGGACGCGTTTTTAGACACCAAGGAATTGTGAATTTACGATTGGATGGAAGTGGGTGGTGTAAAAATCGCGGAGGGAGACCAAATGTTCAGATGGTTGCTAAGCTTATGAGACTTAAATGCGGGGTCATCAGTCCCTAAACTTACAAACGACTTATAAACTACCTACAAACAACCATGCTCGAGGGAGGATTCGAACCCCCGACAGGGAAAGGCCTCGCGCATCGAGCATAATGCCTCAATGCGCTCGGCCACTCCGCCGCGGTGAGGGAGACCAAGAGACGAATACAGTAAGCAGGTTCAAATGGATGTGGGTTGCTGTTCTTATGGTCAGATGGAGAGGCTTACACAGGATAGAATAGGGTGGAGAGCTGCATAAAACCAGTCTCCGTACTGAAGACCACAACAACAACAAAAACAACATAATATTTTATGAATTATTACTGTGGTATAGTTTGTGGTCGTTGCTTGAATAACAACAGATGAAGTGCTGCAACAAGAGTAAAAAAGATATGGGGAGACATCCTTAATTTTTAATGACTTTATTTTCTTCATTCCTGTATGCGAATGTCAATGAGACATCGGGAAAGTATTAACATTATAACTTAATGGGCACTTTTTATTCACTTTTATTGTTTTCTGTTCCGCCGTATTCTGGATAATATACTCGTGCAGTCAACATTATTTACCTATAATGCAAAACTGTAATGCAGACTGACAGCTATACTAAATACACATACCAAAAAAGTGTTGATTCAAGGGGTTCATGTCCATTTACGTAAAAATGGAATAGAGATACACAAGAACTACATTTCAGTTCTCTTTATTGCTCATAAAAACTGAAATTGACAAGTTGTATAACAATAACCTAGGCATTATGAATTTGTGTTGAAGATTGCAGCATACACTAGTACCCCTAATATCCGTAACACAGTTCGCTTGCACTGATACATGCCTGTATGTGTTATGGTATTCTGTCCACTAGATCATCAAGGGAGTGTTTGTTCAGACTGACCCACTCCTCAACGGCGATTCGACGTAGATTCTCTGATTGTTTGGGAGGTCGTCTCGTCCAAAGACAGCCCTTTTCAATATATCTCAGGAGAGTTCGGTAGGAGCGCATTCACAAAAGGTGCTCGATGGATGCGAGAATTGTCATCCATTGAGATGAAACCCTCATCGGCATAGCGCTGATAAAATTGCACTATACGTCGGAGAATGTCAGCCGTATAGCCGTAATTGTCTTCTACGGCCACCAGTGGCGTACGGTGGCCCCATGCAGTGCCGGCCGCAGCAGAGCGGCCGAGCGGATTGAGGCACTATGCTACGATGCGCGAGGCCGGTCCCCGTCGGGGTTTCGAATCCCCCCCTCGGGCATGGATGTTTGTGCCGTCTTTAGTATAAGGTAGTTCATAAGTAGTTTGCAAATTTAGGGACTGATGACCCCGCAGTTAAGTCCCTTAAACTTAAAATACATTTGAACATGCAGTGCCACTCCAAGACTTTAGGGAACGTCCGACTGAATGACTCGTCGGACTGTGTGTCCAAGACGTTCAGGTTGATCAGACTGCCTCTAAAGACCTCTCCGACGATTGTCTGGTTGAAGGCAGAGCTATTCTCACCTGTGAATAGTACCTCATGCCAATTATGATAAGTCAGTTCAGCATGTTGACAGGCCCATCTGTATCGCACTACATAGTGTCTAGGTGTCAAAGCTGGTCTTCGTCATTGACGTTGGGAGTAAAGCTGCATATCACGCAGCTTATTGTGTGCAGTTTGAGTCAAAATACGACGACCTGTGGCAGCCAGAAAATCAGTATTCAGTATGGTGGCGTTCCTCTTAGGGTTACTTCGAGCTGAAATCCATAAGTAGCTATCATCAGCTCCTGTGGTAACCTTTTGTGGTAGCCTTTGGTAGAACAGAGTGAGGCAAGTCATTGAAAGTTCCTGTACCTCTGTACCTCCTCCATGTCCGGACAACATCGCTTTGGTTCTTTCGAGACGTCTGGAAACGTCCCTTGATGAGAGTCCCTCCTGATACAAAGTAACATTGCGGATTCAATCAACTTCGGAATTGACATTGTAGGTACGGCAGAAGTATAGTCAACACAAGCGGTGTACTTCGTGGTGTTATGGCTGGAACTGATCGGCTGCCTTACCCACTTTTTCGCATAGGCAGTGCATATGCGTGGTTGTTTTCCTCTTTTGTGCGGGTCGGTGGTGTCTGTGTGTAGACTAAAACCCGTGGTTGTAATAGACGGGGAGTGGACAAAATAATATAAACGCCTAACACTGACACAATATTTTTGTATTAGCATTGATAACAGCCTCAATCGTTCGAGTAACAAATTAGTAAAGTGTCTTTATAGTTCCCAACAGGATGCGCCAATTACTTCAGCGATGTTGGGACTGCAAATTTATACATTGATCGGCTCTGAAACTTCTCATAACGGTTCGATTATGTTGAGGTCTGGCGATTTTCCTCTCCAGGGGAGATATTTGGTATTTTTCTGATGCTGTACAAAGCATGCGTAAACCTTTTTGGCTGTATGTTTGTAGATGCATAATCATTTATTAATATGGCAGCGTTTGTTATCAGTATGTCAGTCACAGTAAGCAGTTTGCTGTCGAGTATGGTGATATATTCATTCACAGTTATCTGCACATTGTTGGTAATTATATAAATAAATAACACCTTATAGATGCCCAAGTCATGACGGAAACTCCCCCATGCTTGACAGTAGGAAGGAAGCATGCTGTATCGTAAGACAGTAGGAAGGAAGCATGCTGTATCGTAAGACGTAGGAAGGAAGCATGCTGTATCGTAAGTTTCTTTCGGGTTTTTTGATACATATACCCAGTTATTTGTAGGTATCAATGTAAACAATGTTTCATCGGATCATACCACGTACTACCAATCATCAACTGTCGCCAGCGGTATTGTTCCAAACAGCATTACTCATAGATTTGGCCATCTCCAGTAAGAAACTTAGGATTGTGGCAGTGTATACACCCTGTGAAGGGACAGATCAAGATGAGATGGACAAATTTTACAATGCACTCAGTGATGTAGTTGTTAGAGTGAAGGATAAGGATAGTGTTTTACTCGTGTGTGATTTCAACGCCAGGATAAGAAATCGAACAGAAGGTTATGAAAAGGTTATGGGTAAGTTTGGAGAGGATGTGTAGGCTTACAGGAACGGAAAACAGATGGATTTTTGTTCCATTATGGGCTTAGTTATCACAAACTCCTTCTTTAAGCATAAGGACATTCACCTCTATACGTGGAAAGGAAGGGGAACCAGATCTATCATTGACTATATAATAACAGACCAGGAATTCAGAAAGACAGTCAGGGACACACGTGTTTTCAGGGGGTTCTTTGATGATACTGATCATTATTTAATCTGCAGTGAAATTGGTTTTGTGAGGCCAAAAGAGCAGAAAGTCAGGTCAATGTGTAGAAGGATAACAGTGGAGAAACTTCAAGACAAGGATATTAGGCACAAATACATAACAATGATCTCGGAAAGGTACCAATTAGTTGAATGTAATGATTTACAGTCACTGGATGAGGAATGGTCAAGGTAGAGAGACACACTACTGGAAGCAGCTAGAGAATGTCTTGGAACAGTAGTGTGTAAAGGTAGCAAGAAGCAGGCATCCTGGTGGAATGACACAGTCAAGGCAGCCTGTAAAAAGAAACAGAAGGCATATCAAAAATGGCTCCATACTAGAAATCAGGCAGACAGAGAAAGTTGTATTGAAGAAAGAAACAAAGCCAAACGGATAATTGCAGAATCCAAGCAGAAATCATGGGAAGACTTTGGAAACAAGCTAGAATCTCTGGGCCAAGCCGCGGGAAAACCATTTTGGAGCATAATTAGCAATCTTCGAAAGGGAGGGAAGAAGGATTAACAAGTGTTTTGGACAGGTCAGGAAAGCTGCTAGTCAATCCTGTGGACGCCTTGGGCAGATGGAGGGAATATTTTGAAGAATTGCTCAATGTAGGTGAAACGTTCAATGATGTATCAGATTTTCGGGTAGAATGGGATAGGAACGACGATGGAAACGGGATCTCATTTGAGGAAGTGGAGAAAATGGTCAGTAGATTACAGTGCAATAAAGCGTTGGGGTGGATGAAATTAAGCCGGAACTCGTCAAATACAGTGGAATATCGGCTCTCAAATGGTTACACAGGATAATTGAAAGGTCGTGGGAATCGGGACAGATTCCGTCTGACTGGACGAAATCGGTAATCACGCCAATTTTCAAACACGGAAACAGAAAAGATAACAACAACTATCGAGGTATTTCTTTAATTAGCGTCGTAGGCAAAATATTCTCAGGTATTGTTGAAAGGAGAGTGCGAGTATTAATTGAGGACAAGTTAGATGAAAATCAGTGTGGGATTAGGCCTCTTAGAGGCTGTCAGGACCAGATCTTTAGCTTACGGCAGATAATGAAAAAGTGCTATGAGTGGAACAGGGAATTGTGTCTATGTTTCATAGATATAGAAAAGACTTATGACCGTGTTCCTAGGAGGAAGCTAATGTTAGTTTTACAAGATTATGGTAAAGGAGGCAAACTTCTGCAGGCAATTAAAGGGCTTTACGTAGACTGTCAGGCAGCAGTTAGAGTAGATGGCAAATTAAGCTCATGGTTCAGGGTGGTTTGAGGGGTAAGACAAGGCTGTAACCTGTCACCACTGTTGTTCATACTATTCATGGATCATATGTTGAAAACAGTAGACTGGCAGGGCGGGATTAAAGTAGGTGAAAACAAAATAAGCAGTCTCGCATATGCGGATGACTTAGTTGTAATGGCCGATTCGATTGAAAGGTTGCAAACTAATATTTCAGAGCTCGATCAGAGGTGCAAGGATTATGATATGGAGATCAGCATCTCCAAAACGAAAGTAATGTCTGTGGGAAAGAGATTCAAACAGATTGAGTGCTAAATAGGAGGAAAAAAGTTAGAACAGGTAGACAGTTTGAAGTACCTGGGATGTATTTTCTCACAGGATGGAAACATAGCGAAAGAACTGGAATCGAGGTGCAGCAAATCTAATGCAGTGAGTGCTCAGCTAAGATCTACTCTCTTGTGCAAAAAGGAAGTAAGTACCAAGACTAAGTTAGCAGTGCACCTCTCTATCTTTCGACCAACTTTGTTTTATGGGAATGAAAGTTGGGTGGATACAGGTTACCTTATTCATAAGATAGAGGTTACAGATATGAAAGTAGCAAGAATGATTGCAGGTACCAATAGATGTGAACAATGGCAGAAGGGTGTCCGTAATGAGGAAATCAAAGAAAAACTGGGAATTAACACCATAGATGAAGCAGTTAGAGCGAACAGACTGAGATCGTGGGGTCATGTTACACGCATGGGAGAAGCAAGGTTACCTAAGAGACTCATGAGCTCGTCAGTGGAGGGTAAGAGGAGTCGAGGTAGACCAAGAAGAAAGTACTTAGATTCGGTGCAGAATGATTTTGAAGTAAAAGGCATAACATCAGACGAGGCATCAATGTTAGCATTGAATAGGGGATCATGGAGGAATTTTTTTAGAGGTACTACGCTCCAGACTGAACGCTGAAAGGCATAATCAGTCTCTAATGATGATGATGATGAGCATTACTCAAGTGAATGTTGATTTTGGCAGTCGGTTTTGTCGTACTAGGTTTATGATGTCGGGCCACAATGGTTCTTAACGCTCGTCGTTCGTTGTTAATTAACTTCGGATTTCGCCCACTATTCCTCTTCGCCATTGATGTTTTACCTAGGTTTGTATACGCTGTCATTACCGAGGATACTGTCTCATTGAAACAGTAAACAGTGCAGACGTTTCCATCACAGATACTCCACTAACTATGCACCACCGAGTTAGCCTAAGTCTAATTATTTGTATTGAGAGTCACATAATAAAAACGTATAATATGCTGCAAGGTATCGTCGAAGACTCCGTACGTCAAAATGTGCACTGCGATCGTGTTTCAGAGTTAATACATACGCAGTTGTGTTACTGTATGTATTTCATAGAGAAAAGACAATTACCAGGAGACAAAACGTACTTAAGAACACTGATCTGAAAATGTTTTTCCCTTCACTTGCACAAACTGTTTGGATGAAAATGGGTGCTGACTTGCATCCAAGTTACTATCATCTGGCTCCAACTTTCATGCACAGCATATCCAGGAAGAAAGGCCACCCCAATTCGTTTCTTGTTTTGCTGCATATTCACGCCTTAATCACAGAATTTTATTTACTTTATGTAACGCTGAACACATAAATATTTCTTTGTGCTGGTCAAACATGAACGTCATTGATGAAAGGAACAAACGCATCTCCATAAACATCATTAATGTGGGTGCCATCTATCTATCATGTCCTGTGAAAATAATGAGTGGTATCTGAATTTTTAATCGTACGTTTCCGTTAATTCGTTGGGACGTCCATTGCGCCAGTTCTGTACCTGAAGATTTCTCAGACGTTAAGTGTAAGAGCTACAGACAAGTCGGAAGATTTGCTTTGTAGATGACCTTACTTCTTTGCTTTATAGATTAACGTGACATCATATCTGGTCAGTTTCTTTGGGAACCGGTTTAAGTAGTTTAATAACCGTTGGTTGCCTCGAAGGCCCTTTCGGAAGTGTTCTTTCATGCTTCTTTTTTACTGAGCCGTGGCCACGTAGCGTCGGCCGCGTTCGAGCCGTAGCCTCATACGGGTGATTGCCAGTTACGACCTGCCCCGGCGCAGCTGCATTCACGTAATGCTGACGCAGTTAGATTTCTACTAGTGTTACAGAAACCTGATTATTATTCAATAGGCATTGAGTGATTACTCGTGTGATATCCTTTTCATTAACTACCTAAACTATCACGTAAATACAGGCAAATAATGTAGCTCACGGCACTTTAACACAACAATGAAGTACTGAAAACGAAATATTTGCCACCTCTCTTTACCATCTAGATTTTGTGTAATGTTTGACGAGTATTTCCTCCATAGTAAGGTAAACACAATTATGACTTTATTTTATGAAGTAGGGTAAGTTGTTACTGTTTTCTGTGCTGAATTTTGAAGCCGCAGTAGCTCTGAATCTACCATTTCATTATATTATTGGTCTTTTCATGAAGTTGAGACAATCTTTCAATGATGGTAAAGACGGGAAATGTATAATGTGTAATATTTACAACCTCTGACAATGAAGTTCTGTGAGTAGTACTGCAACATTAATGTAGATGAACTATGAACTGCAGTTAGCTTACCGTCCTTACTCCCACATCTATGCACCGATGAGCTCTGAGATACATTTCCTGGAAACTTTGCACAAAACCTTCTTTTAGGATGGTGTTCAAAAGCAAAGTCGCCTTTCGTTGCATGTCAGGAATATCGTCACACAAAGCAATTTTGAGTCGATGGAATAGGAAGAATTCTGGAGGATCGAGATACGGCAGGTATTCAGAGATGCCAACGTTTGAGAAAGCCAATTCTTAATTGCCGAGTCAGGCCAGGCAGTGCTGTTACCGGGGGGAAGGGGCAATTTTTATGCATCGACATCGCTAAATAAGACATTACAGAAAAACTAACACATATTAAAACAAATTCAATATAACAAAGACTGATATGTACAGAGTCTCTTTTTCTTATCTGCAGATTGACGTCATCTCAGATTTGCACTACTGGTGTTAAAATATGATTTTTTTTTTTTTTTTTTTTTTTTTTTTTTTTTTTTTTTTTTTTTTTTTGCTGCACCCTTAGCTGCTACTGTTTGCACTTGTAATATGCTTTTTGTTTTTGCATCATGTGCATCTTCTTTACTAAGAGCACGTAACAGTTGTTTCATATTAGCACTTAATTCCGATCTCAGATCATTAGATCTGCACTACATTTGTGAAGTAGAAGTTCAAGAATCATTTTTTGAATTTAAAACTTCAGTTGCCAATAAACGGCTCTCGTTTGCTGAAACTACACTGATAACATGCTTATTATTTTGGTATCATATATCTTGTGCACTAACAGAGCACTTAACAGCCCCTTGTTCATAACAGCACTAAATTCTTATCTCAGATCGACACTACATAAGTGAACTAGGAGGTTCATTTTTTGAAGTGAATACTTTAGTTGTCCCCTTAGCTGCTAGCAGTTCCATTTCGCAGGAAGTACATTGGTAACATGGTTTGGGTGTGAAGTCATATGCATCTTATGCACTTAACAGTTCTGTGTTCATATTAGCTTTAAACTCGGTCTTATTCTTTCTCACCAAACGTCACTCTTCCTACAGGGGAATTACTGCGATGCACCAGAAGAACAGCCATCATACGTTTGGTGACGGGTACTTTCTGTTTCCTAAAGCATCAGTGAGTTTAGATATACGAAAAAATCGCAATTTTAGCTCTGTCCCCGTAATGTCGTAATTATTTGAGGAAATTCGTAATTATTACGATTGATTCGTAATGGTTGGCATCTCTGGGTACTGTGTATGTTCAAGTTGCACCACAACGCTCGCACACACACACACACACACACACACACACACACACACACACACACACAGCCAATATCGTTAAACAGTTCCTGGCAAAAAAGGGAGTGGTGCAACTTGAACATCCACCATACTCGCCGGATCTCAATCCTCCAGATTTCTTCCCATTCCCTCGACTCAAACTCGCTTTGAAAGGAAAGGGATTTGACGATATCCCTGACATCCAACGAAACGTGACGAGTATTCTGAACACCATCCCAAAGGACGACTTCGTGCAAAGTTTCAAGGACATGTATCACAGAGCTCAGCTGTGCATAGTTATGGGAGGTGACTATTTCGAAGGACATTAAAGTAACTGTAGTTCATAGGTCATCTACGTTAATGTTACTGGACTATTCACCGAATTTTATTGACAGTGGTTGTAGAAACGATTTGGTTAAAAGCTACGAGAAAATTTTAAGTGACAGAACTCCAAGAAGAAGTCACGCGCTTCTACACTGAAGAGGGTCCATGGATTCATGAGGTTGTCTCCATGCCAGTACATGTCCAACCTGTCTAATATCGTGTAGGGCCCTCCGAGAGCAAGCAGAAGTCCCGCAATACGACTTGATTTAGACTCGTGGCCGAGGGGACTGAGGCGCTCCAGTCACGGTCTGCACGGCCACTACGGTCGGGGGTTCAAATCCCCCCTCGGGCATGGATATTTGTGCCGTCCTTAGGATTAGCTAGTTCATAAGTAGTTTGTAAGTTTAGGGACTGATGACCCCGTAGTTAAGCTCTATAAGCTGTACAAACATTTGGACATTTGAACTTAGACTCAACAAAAGTCTGAAGTAGTGCTGGTGGGAATTCACATCCGCATGCTATAACAGCTGTCCATAAATTCGTAAGAGTAGGAGAGGGCGGAGATCTCTTCTGAACAATTCGTTGCAAGACATATCAGATATGCTCAGTAATGTTCATATCTGGGGAGTTTTGTTGCCAGCGGAGGTGTATAATCTCAGAAGAGCGTTCCTGGAGCGACTCTGTAGCAATTCCGGGCGTGTTCTGCTGGAATTGTGAAGTCCGTTGGCATGCATAATGGACGTGAATGGATGCAGTTGATCAGCCTGGATGCGTACGTACCTGTCACCTGTCAGAGTAGTATCTAGGCGTATCAGGGGTCCCATATCACTCCAACTACACACATCCGACACCATTACAGAGCCTTCACTAGCATGAGCAGACCCCTGCTGACGTGCAGGGTCCATGGATTCATGAGGTTGTCTCCATGCCAGTACATGTCCAACCGTTAGATATAATTGGAAACGAGACTCGTCAGACCAGCCAATATATCCAGTCATCAACCGTCTAGTATCGGTGATTCCGGGCCCAGGAGAGACGTAAAGCGTTGTGTTGTGCAGTCAGCAATGGCACACGAGTGGACCTTCGGCTCAGAAAGCCCGTATCGATGATATTTCATTGAATGATTCGCACGCTGACACCTACTGTTGGCCCAGCATATAAATCCATAGCAATTTGCGGAAGGTCTGCACTTTTGTGACGTTGAACGACTCTCCCACCCCACCCACACCCCATGTATCTCACGGTTCTTTCGTGAGTGCATGGCGAAGACCTTAGCAGTTTGGTCCCTCTAACCAAATTCATCTATCGTTGGTCACGTTCTTGCAGGATCTTTTTCCGGTCGCATATGTTGGAGATTTGATTTTTTAACAGATTCCATATATTCACAGTGCACTCGTTAAATGGCCGAACGCGAAAATATCCAACTCATCTCTACCCCGGATTTGCTATGTCTGATCTCTCGTGCGCCGACTATTACACCACGTTCAAAGTCACTTTTAAATCCTGATAATCTGCCATTGTAACAGCTGTAACCGATCTAAAGCCTGCCATCCCTTGTCTTATACAGGCGTTGCCGGCCCTAGCACCGTTCTTTGAGTGTTTGCATATGTTCTTGTTTGCATGCACAGGCCTATACCAATTTCTTTGGATCTTCAGTGTAAGGGGTGTGAATAGCGGAAGATGTTAAGTGATCTCTGTAAAGAATAGGAAGATGCCATGTCCTCGTGTGTGACGGCGTTACTAGGACCAGACGTAATGCGAAAGTGGCCTCATTTGTGGGCCTCAATTTGACTGGCTCGTCGAATGGTGCAATATCCAGGTTTGTGGGGCATTCCGGTATGACAGTAGTCCGATGTCAGGCCGCATGGGAACGTACTCGTCCTCAAGGGTTTGGCGGAAGAGGGGTCGCTATATTGTCCACCATAACTTCGTAACTCAATGGTGTCTGCTACTGGTAATAGAGTTAAAGTAGTCGACCCTTACAACAATCCCTGTTATGTTGTATCATTGATCTGAAACTAAACTAAAGAAATTACTATCCCATCCGTAGGATGCTCCAACACGAAACCCGTCGTTTCAGGTGATGTCATGGTCGGCAAGCATGGACGTGTCATTCTCTCAATGTTTTGAAGGAACAGAGTAGTGTGACTATTCTTAAAATAGTGAGCCATTTGCCGTGTCTCCAGTTCATGGCTGGTAGTGACTAAGGTAAATACGACGGTGAAGTGGTACATTCCGGACATTCTGCGTTCTCATGTGTCACCACTCATTCGACGATATTATGGTGCCATTTTAACAGGACAATGTTTGTCTACGCCTTACACTTATCTCTGTGAACTGTCTGCGTTATTTTGTACAGTAGAGTCTCTATAATCCGACTCTTCGTCAGTTCGAACAACGAGCTGAGATCACAGGACGTGGACGGGTGGGACCACTTCAAGTGAACAGTTCGAAAAACAGAAAGACAGAAAACGACGCTGAAAAGTTAATCTACAGACGATAGAAAATTGAAATTTGTAGACATTGTTTATCTTACACTGTAGGCATCAGCGATTTTTCATTATTCCCCTCCCTAAGGGGGTGAAATAGGAGATGAATGGTTTTTTGAAAATACGTACATATTAACGCAATTTTGAAACAAGAAATACGAAGCATCTGATTTCGTGCTTTGGCTGGAATTTTAAAAACACGTGTTTCGATATTTTTGGAAATTCAACCATCAAACGGGTGGAATAAGGGAAAAAATCATTTAAGAGTGCTACTAAGACTATTTTGATGCTAGGAATTCGAAAATTTGGATTTGGAACCATGGTTAGAATTTTAAAAAATGTGTTTCGAGATGGTTTGAATTCTACCATCAATGGTTCCATAGAGGGGTGGCAAGTTGTAGCAAAATACTTGATGAGGAAAGCATTTTTAGAGCTAAATCTATGAAAATATATATTTAGAAGTAGAAACAACCAATGCAGACCATCCAGTCTACGCATGCGAAGCAGCGGGAATTACGCTAGTTTTTATTTATTCGATTATAATTTATTTTCCAGATACTCGTAGTATAAGAAAGACCCGACAATGCGTACCTTCCGACAGTTTCTGAATTTTGTAAAGTATTAATTTTTATAAACAAAACAATAACTAAATGAGTGAGCACGCCCTCGAGAACATTCTTTCCCGCCAATATCGCGCGTAAGAGGCTCTCTGTTCTGGCGGACGTAGCTCACTCCCGTCTCCGCTAGCGTGACGAAAGAATCGTGCCGAAGCATGGAATGAGTTATACGCGTTTCAACGCTCGATTAGCATCAGAGAAACGTGCCGTAATAATCCATTTTACGTAACTAAAGTTCTGTTGTATCTGTGTAATTTTGCGAATTGATACACCTATTGTATTCGAATGCAGTTGTTTGTAGTTTGCTACTTTACTGCGACAGAATTAAACAGGCTGGCATCCCTAAAAAACTGTATTGCATTATCAGTTTATAACAGAGCCTACAGAACCAAAGCTTTTTGGTTTCAATGCAACTCAACGGATCTGCGACCTGAGCGTCATCCATCTGTGCTGGGACAACACCTGAGAAGAAATTAGGTTCGTGAAAAACTTCGTAAGAGAGTTTATGCCTTTTATTCTGACGCGATTAAAGATATCTACGCCCCACACGTGTTCTGCATCGCTAGTTCAAATAGAGACAGGTGTACGTAGGTCGTGGTAACACGATTGAGGGAAAGGGGACAGAAAAGGAAAGGATGTGTTGTTTAAAGTGGAATCTGTAAAACTTTAGGACAGTCGACTTCACATAACATCTCTGACGTACTAGCTGACATGAACTTTGTTCCACCAAGTATGCACACTCCTGATTCTACGACCCTAGTAAACTCGTAGTTGTCTCTAGGTTAGGAGTGCTATGGAGTGATTCGAGGAGCATAGTGGCGAGTTGCAATCAATAAGCTCGCTCCCCCAACACACCAGCTCTGAAACCGATCGAACACATTTGAGATGTGTAATTCTTCAAGTTTTCCCGGCGAGGCGTTGTCATCTTGCACAATAGTATTCTGCCGGTTATTCGCGTCTTTTCTTGCACGATATTTCAACTGCGTACCTCGCAGTCTTCTTCAGGTGCTTCCTGATACAGATTCCAGAGTGGAACGTGTGCGTCCGCGCCGCGTCGTGCGCGCCGGCAGACTATGCGCCCACCATTTGCAGCAACAGTAGCGTCTTCTTCTGGCTGCAGCTGTTCCGACGGCTGTATGTGTAATTTACCGATCTTACGGTATGACGTTATGAATGCCCTCCAAGGTGTTCAAAACAGTTATTCTTTTCCTGGGCGTCAATTAATTTCTCCTGCGCTGTGGGGCGATCTTCTATCGCAGTGCGCTGTGTCGGTGATTCCCTCCGGAGTCCTCGCCCGCGAGGAGCGGCTTCATTGTTATTTTCAGGCCGCTGGTGTTCAAATTGTCGTTCTGGACCCGGTAAAGCGCGTCATCTACAGGTCCATCGTTATACTTGTGTCCCGTCTATGGTACTAGGCGCTGCGTATGCCGTCCGCGCCACGTCATGTAATCTGCGACAATCTGAACACCAGCGGCCTGAAAATATAATTGCAGCCGCTCCTGGCAGGCGAGGACTCCGAAAGGAACTCCCGACACGGCGCACTACGGCAACAGACCGCCCCACAGCGCAAGACAAATTATTGGCGCCCAGGAAAAGATAAAATTTTCTGAACAACTTCTTTTTTTTTTTTTTTTTTTTTTTTTTTTTTTTTTTTTTAATTTTTAATATTCCGTAAAAATAACACTTTTCAAATATTTAATTTTATTTAAACTGTTTTCAAGAAGTTGTAATTTCAGTTGCAAAAATGAACCCACTTAGTGTAGATAACATTTGTAAACCCGATATTTTCGAAAAATATCGTTGTCCTGTAATTACACCCGAACCTAGCAATATTCGAACACTTTTCTCGAACAACTAAATATTCTATACTGCTTTATCTGATTTCTTAGACAACTGCAAGATCCCCCCCCCCCCTCTGGTATACTAAATCCAGTTACAAACAAACAACAATTAGTAAAATCATGATTTTCACCTAAATTAGTTACGTAATAATTATTCGTCGATTTGCGGGTGTATGACTAACGACCAGTCACATGCCGCTAATGCTGGACAAAGAAGTGTAGCCGGCCGTGGTGGCCGAGGGGATTGAGGCGCTTCAGTCACGATCCGGACGGCCACTACGGTCGGGGGTTCGAATTCCCCCTCGGGCATGGATATTTGTGCCGTCCTAGTTCGTAAGTAGTTCATAAGTTGTTTGTAAGTTTAGGGACTGATGACCCCGTAGTTAAGTCCCATAAGCTTTACAAACATTTGAACATTTTTGGATGAAGTCGTTGCGATCTCTCCTAACTCAATGTGGCCCACAATTGTAAGTGGTCTTTGATGTCGAGCACAAGCAAAGAGGCGGAGTTGACGTCCGATCTGTTCTCACACGTGGTCAATCGAGCACAGATTCTGGATTTTGCTGCTGGCAAATACCTGTATACGGGAGCGGGATATGCCGCATTATAGAAACTGTCGGATTACTGGATTTTAATGAAATATAATGTTTTTTTAATATTTATACTTTTACTGAAGAAATTAAAGATAAATTATATGTAAAACACAAATCTCATGTAAAAAGTACTTCATGTACATCATTATAGCAATAAATGTATTAATTGAAAAACAAATCAAAGTTTTTAATGTAGTATTCGTTTTTACGTACAGCTTCATCCATAGGCATTTACTGTGATATGAAATCGTCAGTCTTTGTTTCTCCAAGATCAAACAGATTTCCAAAGCTTTCTCCTGCAGCCTCCTTAAAACTAAACTATCAGCTGCTCCCTCGACGTTTTCCTTAGTCCACGTGACACGTATTAAATAAACTCACAGCATCGCTATGTCGTACAGTCTGTACTGGCAAAATTGATTATAAGAGGTAATCTGTCTTATGCTGACTGCAATTAAGAGGTTTATTTTTACACCAGACGCGTTTCGCTTTTTTATTTTAATAGCATCTTCTGTGGTCTGTAAATGATACAAAGGTTTGTACAATTTGTTTTTGATAAATAGATTAAAAACAGTTAAAAAAACATTTTGCACGTTAGGCCTAAGTGTTTTTAATTTAATATTCGGTCTACTCACGGTGTTGATGTCTCTTCTTTACATGTTACTACTGTTTCTCCGTCTTGTTGGCTGGAGTTCGTTTTTTTCTGGCGAGTGTTTCAGGGCTGTGTACAGCACTTTTCGTGTGTTTTTGTGTCGTTTTTTTTTTCCTTTTCATCTCAGCACATCACAGCACTTCACTTTTTGAAATGTATACTGATTACATATCGCCTGTTATATGTGGAATGCCTGTCTGATCATTGTGTGGCTATGTTTTCGTGTGTTCATTTGTTTTTCGTTTGGTCTGTGAGTGTTGCCAACGTTACATATTTATAATATAAATACGACTTCATTCTACATTAGTGTGTGTGTATGTGTGTGTGTGTGTGTGTGTGTGTGTGTGTGTGTGTGTGTGTGTGTGAGAGAGAGAGAGAGAGAGAGAGAGAGAGAGAGAGAGGCAGAGAGAAAGAGATTTTTTTTTTACCGTAACAGGGTGTTAAGATGTTTTTTCAGATGAGTAAACGCAGGTTTTAATGGCAACATGAGTGAGTGTGTGTGCGTGTGTGTGTGTGTGTGTGTGTGTGTGAGAGAGAGAGAGAGAGAGAGAGAGAGAGAGAGAGAAATAAATATTTGATTCAATGAACAGGGTGTTAAGATGTTTTTTCAGATGAGTAAATGCAGGTTTAACTGGGTTGTAATGGTGGAGGGGGGGGAGGAGGTGAGGGTATCGTGATTTGTGTTTTTATGAAAGGGGGTTGACTCTCATAATGTTTATATTTATGTTAGGTGGTCAATAAGCTTGAAAAGTGTGTTGTTTGCTAGATTGGTTTGGTCGTTTCTGAGATGTTTCTTTACTGTTATTGTTTTTTGTTAATGATATTTATCAAAAACAAATTGTACAAACCTTTGTATCATTTACAGACCACAGAAGATGCTTTTGAAATAAAATAGCGAAACGCGTCTGGTGTAAAAATAAACATCTTAATTGCAGTCAGCATAAGAGAGATTACCTCTTATAGTCAATTTTAACAGCTGCTGCGGAATATGGCCGCACAACCAAACATTGTACAGGCAAAGTTTACTACTCTACTGAAGAAACCATGTTTACAAAGCGTCTTTAATTAATGGATACTCTTTCCTGTCACTGTTTTTGCTGTTCAAATTCTGCACCTCGATTTTATTATAATATCATAAATGGTAACACGTCCAACGCCAGCAAATGAAGCGTTAATTTGTTAATAATTTCGATTTCTTCAACCAAATTCAATGTCCTGTGTTTGTTTTTCACTATCTCCTCCTTGAGTCATATTGCAGGAAAGATATGAAACACTCTTGAACATTATCACAGTCAAGTTAAAGAGGGTACAAATTCGATTGCACATTGTACGCAAAAATCAACAGCCCTAGACTTACAAACTACTCGAACTGATGACTGATGATCCCACAGTTAAGTTCCATAAGCTTTACAAACATTTGAACATGTCCGAAGGAAGACTCGAACCCCCGATGTGAAGCAACCGCGCGCGCCGCAGCCAGGTGCCTTAGAGCCCTCGGCCTTTTCACCCCGGCCATTTGTTTGAGAGCCAAACTTTCATTACCAGAGGTGTTTGATATGTGCAACTTGTCTATTATTCACATCTCTCATCGCACTTCAGTTTTACTGGCATTTTCATTTCTGAGATGACAAATTGTCGTGCATAAGGAATAGTGGAAGGAAGATTGTAGCGGCGAAGAGAGTGAAAAACATCACTCAAACTGGAGCTGTCGGATAAGATTAGCGGAGACAAAAATGCTTCTCATGTGGTCAATTC
The DNA here is from genome assembly GCA_026315105.1 of Locusta migratoria. Classification (NCBI taxonomy): domain Eukaryota; kingdom Metazoa; phylum Arthropoda; class Insecta; order Orthoptera; family Acrididae; genus Locusta; species Locusta migratoria. The sequence continues at coordinate 363,362,875 of CM048744.1, forward strand.
ATACAAGTATGTGCCTCATGTGAAATGGGATGGGTAGCAGATGAAATATTTTGGTACCATAAGAGTTACTAGAAGATTTGAAAAAATAATATTGTAACAGTGTATTATTGTTATTTTGACCATGTGTTACCGAAATTTTTACGATACTGGTATGGAAAGAGAGTACAAGGCACTACCAGAAGAGCATCCAAACAATCATAAAAAATTATAAAAGATGTGATTTTCTTATACAGGGTATTACAAAAAGGTACGGCCAAACTTTCAGGAAACATTCCTCACACACAAAGAAAGAAAATATGCTATATGGACATGTGTCCGGAAATGCTTAATTTCTATGTTAGAGCTCATTTTATTACTTCTCTTCAAATCACATTAATCAGGGAGTGGAAATGCACAGCAACAGAAACTACCAGCGTGACTTACAGGAAATGTTCAAAATGTCCTCCGTTAGCGAGGTTACATGCATCCACGCTCCGTCGCATGGAATCCCTGATGCTCTGATGCAGCCCTGGAGAATGGCGTATTGTATCACAGTCGTCCACAATACGAGCACGAAGAGTGTCTACATTTGGTACCGGGGTTGCGTAGACAAGAGCTTTCAAATGCCCCCATAAATGAAAGTCAAGAGGGTTGAGGTCAGGAGAGCGTGGAGTTCATGGAATTGGTCCGCCTTTACCAATCCATCGGTCACCGAATCTGTTGTTGAGAAGCGTACGAACACGTTTGCTGAAATGTGCAGGAGCTCCATCGTGCATGAACCACATGTTGTGTCATACTTGTACATACTAACGAACCAATTTGGTATTTTGACAATTGTCTGCACGAATTATTTCAATTTACAATTAAAGAGAAATACTAAAATGAGCACTAACATGGAAATTAAGCGTTTCCGGACACATGTCCACATAGCACATTTTCTTTCATTGCTCCTGTGTGAGGAATGATTCCTGAAAGTTTGGCCGTACCTTTTTGTAACACCCTGCATATGTCAAGATTCAGCCTGTAAAACCACGTGCACTGAACGAGTTACTTTGTGTAGATTTATACAGACCTTAGCCAGAAGGGGAACTGGGAGGACATGCAGCTTCGTACTTGTGGATGTGTCCACTAAATATGTGCATCTGTATGCAACCAACCTTACTATGACGATGCACTAAGGTGGAAGATATAATTAGCAAAGAACGAAAAAAAGTCACACTGTCATAGTTCACAACATACAGCCATTGTAAGACAAAATTTGATGGGAAGAAAACTGTAGAAACAATCTTGAAATTTAAAAATAACAGCCAGAAAGAACCGTGGAGCCATAGACATCAGGCGTCTACTGCAACACGAACAGTGTTTACGTTGTGCGGGTTGCAGCGAACTTGGCTCCGATGGAATGAACGCCGAGGTAAATACGAGTTCCGGAACTTTACCACCAGGCAGCGGGAACGATGACGGTAGAGGTCGTTGACGTACCGCACCTCTTTCTGCATCCTCAGTGTCACGTTCCAGAAATATGGCCGCATGTGTCTTGCCGCGAGGCAGCCATTTAGGTCAAAAAAAAAAAAAAAAAAAAAATAAAAATAAAAATAAAAAAAAAAAAAAAATAGAGCAAATACTACTTTGTAGTGATATCCATAGAAATTTTGACAGTGTCGACTGGAATAAGCTCTTTAAAATTCTGAAGGTAGCAGGTGTAAACTACAGGGACGGACGCGTTATACACAACTTCTACAAAAATCAGACAACGTAAGACTCGAAGGGTATGAAAGGGTTAAGACTGAAGAAAGGCTGGGTTGTAGCATTTCACACAATGTTATTCGGTCTCTGTATTGAGTAAAATGAAAAGTAAAGCAAGAAGAAATTTGGAGAAGGAACTAAAGGTAAGATTACAGAAATAAAAATTGCGATTTTTCGATGACATAGTAATTCTTTCAGAGACAGCAAGAATAACTGAACGGAACAGAGAGTGTATAAGGAGCGTATAAGATGAACACTAACAAGAGCAAAACAAGGGTAATGGAATGTAGTCTAAGAAAATCAGGCAATGCTGAAGGAATTAGATTAGGTAACGAGACAATACATGTAGTAGCTGAGTATTGTTATGTGGGTAGAAAAATAACTTCTGATGGCCGAAATAGGTCAGATATAAAATGAAGACTGGCTATGGGAAGAAAAGCATTTCCGAAGAAAAGAAATTTGTTGAGATAGAATACTAATTTAAGTGATAGGAAGTCATGTTTGAAGGCATTTGTCTGGAGTGTAGCCTAGTACTGGAGTGCAACTTGGACGATAAGGATTTCAGACTGAAAAATGATAGAAAATTTTGGAATTTGGTGCTTCAGGAGAATGCTGAAGAATAGCTGGGTAGATCGTGTAACTAATGAGGAGGTACTTAACAGTATTGTGGATAAAAGAAATAACCGGCAGATCTTGACTAAAATAAAGTATCGACTTGTTGGACACATTCTGAGACATCGAGGAATTGTCAACTTGGTATTAAAGTGGGTTGTTGGTTGCTGTTGTTATTCAGAGATGAAAAGTTTGCACAGAATAGAGTACCGAGGAGAGCTGCATCAAAACAATTTTTCGACTGAAGACCACAGAAAACACAAATTTGCTTTAAGACGTATGATTTGTAGCGACAACCATAATGCTTATCATATGAAGGCATTATAAATTGCTGTACCGTAAACCTCAAATGGTTCACTTTGTTCTTGAGGCGTAAATATTTGAAAACAAAATACTTGCCGCGGCGGAGTGGCCGAGCGTTCTGATGTGCCTCGCTGCGGAGCGCGCGGTTCCACGCCGTCGGAGGTTCGAGTCCTCCCTCGGGCATGGGTGTTTGTGTTGTCCTTAGAATAAGTTAGTTTAAGTAGTTTGGAAGCCAAGAAACTGATGACCAACGTAGGTAAGTCCCTTAGATTTACAAACATTTGAACACTTTTGAATAAATACTTTTGCTGCAACAAGAACTGGATTCTCTGTTTAACATGCAACAGTGTCCAGCTTTGCGTCGTACAGTTACTCTTTCAGGTTGCGTTGATGGCATTTGTATCGATTGAAATGGTGTTCCAAATGTTCTTAGAGGTTTAAAAATTGAATTAAAATGAGAGAACTTTGTTGCCACTTCAGACCTCTAATTGCTCCTTAGTATGTCTCTTGTTGAACAGTAACTAGTGAAAGTAGGTATCAAACGAGTTGTTATAATTGAAGAAAAAATTAGTAAAAATACACCCTTATTAAGAAAATTGGCAAATTTAGGAACTTTTACGATTGCCAGCTCAATCTAATCGTACTGCTTAATTTACATGCTACCTAAATCGGAAATACCATTTCTGTCGAAGTGAAGTGTCAAGAATCTAGTAGAGTTGTACTCCAAGGAAGGTTATGTTGATCTACGAGGAGTATTAATCTCGTACAGCCAGAAACGAATATTTTGTCGATACAGTATCGTATTGGAGTCCTAATAGTTCTGTCGGTAAGTGTATCGTTGCGCGCTGTAATGAAATAAAATTGGCTTTGGTATCTAATCATCTTGATTTTGAAGCCCTTGTCATTCCTGTTAGAGAAAAAAACGAAATATTTATTAAGCTATGAGGATACATATACATGTTTCGCTACAGTTGTAGCATCTTCAGTGGGGTCTTTTTATTCCTTTAATTTGAACGATAGAAATATTCTAGTGTGTACAAGTTATATTAAGTTTGTAGCCTACTGTTAATTCGAAAATTCAATAAGACTTTAATATATGCATATATACCTCGTATTTGCATGTTGTAGGAAAAAACTATTATCACAACAACATGAAAAAATAAGGTATATTTGCATATATAAAGTTCTTGTATGAATTTTCAAATTAACAATATGAATGTAAAGTAACTTGTACAAATAAAATATTTCTGTTGTTAAATTTAAAGGAATAAAAAGACCCACTGAAGACGCTACAATTGTAGCGAAACATGTATGTATATGAAAATAAAAAACCAGTGTTTTGCCCAAGGCGGAACCTTATAGAGAAAAAACAAAATATTTGCTATCTAAATTAGCTGTATAATGCAATATTTTCTACAGAGCAGAGCGGAAAGGACCAACGTTACAGTCCTTAACAATAAGTATATTGCAGCGACTCCATGTTTCGCCAATATCAAGGTCACACACTGCCGATCCTGGCATGTCTCTGTGGTGTTTCGGCTATAGTTTCTTAATTAATTCGAAGTAGCTTGAGATATCTGCTGTTAACGGTATATAGCCGCACTGTGAAATCAGATGTTTGCTTCGTGGGATGATCTTCGGTATTGTTGAAGATGATCAGTCTAGTATTCTACTTCGTTACATGACTCTTGTATTTAATGTTAAATATAATAGCCGCGGCGGAGTGGCCGAGCGCATTGAGGCACTATGATCCGATGCGCGAGGCCTTTCCCCGTCGAAGGTTTGCATCCCCCTCGGGCATGGATGTTTGTGCTGTCTTTAGCGTAAGTTAGTTTATAAGTAGTGTGTAAGTTTAGGGACTGATGACCCCGCAGTTAAGTCCCATAAGCTGAACAAACATTTTTTTAAATATAATAAAAGAGAGTTTGGCTCAGTGGCTTCCATTATGACAACGAAATCGCTAATGCCGGGCGCTATGGCTCAGCGCGCCCGATCAAGGGGCTAAACGACGTCTGTAATTAAAAAGCTGAGCCAAATATTCAACGAACAACCATGAACGAACTGAACCAAACGCCCTCTAAACGTCTCTGTGATTAAAAAGCTGAGCCAAATATTCAATGAACGAACCGAACCAATACCGCGAAATATAGATCTACCAGATGAAGAAAAGAAAGGAAAAAAAAGTGGCTGAGTGGTAAAATGCCAGACTACGAATCCAAAGGTCGAGGGTTCGATCCTTAGTTAAGCCTGGGGTTTATCTGTCGCTTTTGGCAGGGTAATGTATGTGAAGATTTCCAATTTGCTCCGTGGTTCGGAAACCACGTTAAACTGTTGTTTCCCGTTTAACTGACTGGGCAAGTCAGTTCAAAGGTTTGAAGGAAGACAAGGTCATACCATCTCCATCAAAACCATGCCAAGTAATGCAATGTGCTGTTTAAAACAATCTTTGAAATGTTGGCTGCTTTAACTTATACTAAAAGAGAGAAATATGATTCAAAGGCATATGGGAAACTAGTTCCAAAGCACTTGCTCCCGCTCCTCAGAATTTTAGAGATGATTCGTAGGCATCGGTAACTTCGACATGCCATGTGACATTTAAAGTAGTAAAATTATTACTAAACTCTTTTTCCTTATACCGCGGCGGAGCGGCCGAGCGCATTGAGGCGCTATGCTTCGATGCGGTAGGCCGTTCTCCGTCGGGGTTTCGAATCCCCTTTCGGGCATGGATGTTTTTGCTGTCTTTAGTGTAAGTTAGTTCTTAAGTAGTTTGTAAGTTTAGGGTCTTCTGACCCCGTGGTCAAGTCCCATAAGGTTCACGAACATTTGAACATTTGAATTTTTTCCTTGCCTTTTATCGCGCTAGAGCGCTCAGGGAAATTTCTTTAATAGTAAGTATAACGATTTAAAACCCATGTTGTTGCTGAAACGAGTGTTTATGAACATGCAGCAGCTTGAAGATGAATCGTGCTTCTGTGCTGTAGAGAGGCATAGCGCTTTTTCAGATTAAGATTACAGGCGTTCGGTCTATAAATTATTAGCTCTTTTTTCTTAGTCGCTGCTGTTCTGTCATCCCGTAATAACTGATTTTTAAAAATACGAATTTTTATATTTATGTATATTTTTACCCGAGACCTTGCCTAACTAGTCTCCCACGCCAGGGCGCCGCCGCAGTCCACATTATTTGTACGTGAGCGTTTTACGGACGAGGAATATGCTGATGTGGTCATCTTTTATGCATGCGGGGCAGTTCAAGCTTCCGTGTCTGCGTAACAGTCCCCTCACGTCACACCACTACCATTTCTATCTTGTAACCAGGTGACAAAACAGCTCTCAGTAGAGTCCATCATAGTGATAAACATCCAAAACATAAGTCACTAATGGAAACTGTATATCAGATACTGCTTGAGAAGTGTGATGCACTCACCTCTCGCCAAATCCTATGAAAGAGAACGTTGACAACAGGGTGCTGCATAAGAAGTGCTGAGCACGTTAACATAATCTGCGTCATAAAATTCCCCACGGCGTAGGTAAAGTGCCACTGCAAAAGTGCCGTGGACATTCCATGTTGTGGTCTGTTTGTGTGTTAAGTCTGTCATCATTATCACGCTGTGTTTATTACTCTGTAATGCATAGGCAAGTATATAGCATAAAATAAGCAGAGTTTTCTGCGCTGCACTACTCTCCTAGTCTGATACAGCGTGTGCACGCTCATTCTCCGTCCATGTTCTGTGCGTGCGACTGCATTTATGTTGCCTGCAACTGCATTTACGTAGAAGTAGTAGCCATACGGGATGCATATTAAAATATGCCGTTTTCTTCCTTCTTTATAGTTGTTAGCAGTTTGGTTCATTTACTGCAACCTGTCCGCAAACTCCAAAAGCGAGTTCGGTGAACATGTTAGCTTGGAGTTGAAGTACTTGTTGCAAGGTAGTTGCAGTTTTCGTACACTTGTCTCTTATGTCTTGCTCGTTCGATATTTTGTCTTCTCCTGTCTAAGTAGTATCCATTGAAAGTCAGACAACAATTTGAAGAATTTTTGTGTTGGTCAATATTATAAAATAGTGGACACCTTGTAAAATGAGACGAAAAACAGCTGCTCCGCTCATTGTCGCATTGCAGTAGTATCTATCTCAGTGTTATTTCCGCTTCAGATTCTTATGTAAATAAAAGAGTAAACTATATCTCTATCATTTGTTGATATCGTGTCTGTTCTTTCGTACATATCTAAAAGAACAGACACGATTAGTTTACATTAAAGGCCATAAATTTACGACAATGGGTGGGAAGTACTGCCATCGCCATGTGCGAGATGTTGATAACTTGGGCAGGAAAGGAAGCGTGCCTGGATAGCCTAATTGGTTAAGGTGATCCCTGGCTCGAAGCGGAAAATCCGGATTCGAATCCCGGGACGGCGCGGTGGCTCAGCGTGTTCGTTGAGGGAGCTGGATGATCTAACAAAATAAATCAATAAATAAAAATTAAAAATCTGAACTAAGAACTCAACGTTCAATAAACAGCAAGTGCAATACCAAATCCGCAAGGAACCGATCCACCGGAGGAGAATAAAATTGTTTAAGGCGACCGGTGGCCCGAAGGGGGAAATCCGGGTTCGAATCCTAGCCCAGCACAAATTTTCAACTTCGCCATTCATTTTATTTCAGTGCCCTGCAACAGTCGAGATATTTGAATATTTCGAAATCGTATGCAGATATCTACCGAATTTTGGACTCATTACAATATCTATGCTTACGACACCACAAATTGCTATACTTGTCAGCTTTTAAGCATTGTTCAATGAACACTGCTGTCTGACTATTATGATTCAGATATTTCGCGTTTTACGTTCAGTACTTCAGGCAACGGACTATATAGTTCGTTTAAGGATGGCGCGACCTCCTCTATTCCCGGCTCTTTTGTAAGTAGTGTTTCGTCTTTAACAACGTCAGAGGCGACAGAACATTAAAACTTTATCTTTTTTCCTTCCTTCCTTTATTTCTTTAGTAGGTACATTGGTTGAACGAATACCACATCTTCCATATTAATTATGTTGAAAGTTCTAAGCAACTAATTAACACATATTTTTTCGATACCATTGTTATACCTTTTTTTTGCCTCTTTATAGCTTCTTGTTGTATATTGGTAATTCGAGTAGTCAACGTGTATATTGAACACAAGACAAAAAACAGATTATGTTATTGGATAAAACAACTAGTTTTTATTCTATCGGTTTGTCTAACTGAGCGCCGGCCGCGGTGGCCGAGGGGACTGAGGTGCTTCAGTCACGGTCTGCACGGTCACTACGGTCGGGGGTTCGAATCCCCCCTCGGGCATGGATATTTGTGCCGTCCTTAGTTGTAGGTAGTTCATAAGTAGTTTGTAAGTTTAGGGACTGATGACCCCGTAGTTAAGTCCCTTAAGCTTAACAAACATTTGAACATTTGATTTTTTTGTCTAACTGAGTGTAAAGTTTAAACCGATAAGTACAGGCGTAAGTGTCGAAGAGTCACGCTTTAAAGATCTTCTGGAAAACATTGCACTTATCAATGGATATATGAGTGAAGCATTAATGTCAGTCCAATTGTCATCTTTTGCAAAAGGAATCAATCGATTCGCACAGTTTATTTGGGCGACATGTATAGGCCATTGTTCAACAACGGTTTGATTCTGTACTCTTTTCGTTGTCATTCGGATTTATAGCTGTGCTAGCGCGCTGTGATGATTATCGATTCGAAGTATAATGCAAATCACTACATGACTGAAGGGAAGAAGATATGCACGGAAAATCGTTGGATGCAAATGCCGGCTAAACTTCACAAAACAGCATTTATAGAATTTGAAAAAGATTCGATGAGAAATTTAGAGCCTCTGAACTGTGGGCAGAAACATAAAAAATCAATCAGGGTTTGAAATCCCTCTTAAAATCTGTGCTAGGATCATAACATTTGCCATTTTCTGAACACCTACCATGTTGAGGAGATACAAGAGGATGTGAATCATCTGAATATGCAGTGAATGACTTCTTAAAAAAACAATTGTTTCTGGAATTTTCTGGTATACTTGATGGCGGAAAACTGAATGAAGAACACGGTACTTCAGAAGATTTTACATGCTAGTCTACAATTTGAATAATTTTTGCATGTTTCAACATTACTATGCATTTCTTTGCCATTTAAAATATCATTGTAGTTATCAATTGTCTTATACTGGCAATCACAAGTACATAATTCGCCAGCTGGGCCAGTGAAATAAGTGGATTTCCTTTGACATTATTAAAAAAATGAAGTCTGAAAGTGAAATTAGAACAAATTTAAAAGTAAAGACCGTTGCAAACTAAATATGTACATCAGGCCATAATTATTTCAAAACTTTATGTACAGTGAATCTTTATAATTCCAAGAAATTTTCAGACGTGTTTCTTACAATAAGATATATTTAAGTTACTTAGCCGCACGGGAATAGCTGCGTGTTCTAACGCGCCATGTCATGAATTGTGTGGCCTATCCCGCCGGAGGTTACAGTCCTTCCTCGGGCGTGTGTGTGTGTGTGTGTGTGTGTGTGTGTGTGTGTGTGTGTGTTTTGTCCTTAACGTACTTCAGTTTGGGATCGATGTCCTTAGCAGTTTGGCGCCTTAGGTTTCCAAGTACAGTATTTGAAAATTTTTAAGTTACCTAGTTATAGTTTTAAGGTGACGATTATTATATCGATTTGTATCCACCTCTCTTCTCTCACGTTTATAACGTTATAAGCACAGCACCGGTTTCTACACGTCATAAAAGTAATCTACAGCTATACATGATACACAATTTCCTTAATTATTGACCATGTACTTAGACACCAGAAAAATCAGGATCATTGTAATGAGACGTAGAAATACAACTTGTTGGTTGTATTAGCCTACGTTGCTACAAGACGATAACCGTTTGACCTACTTTAGGTTACGGTAGTAACATTAAAAGTGGGCCTTTGCGATCACTTTTTGACAGCTCGAAATTTAAATGAAACTAACGGCTTAACCCTCCACCCGAGAGTAAAATTAAATAAACGAACGAATTTGTGGAGGAGAAAATTCTTTACAATTTTGCTCTGTTATATTATGTCATATATCGCATCGTTTCAGAGATGTTTGCAAAAAATACGGCGATTTGATTGTGTCTGTCCGTCCGTCTGTCTGTAACGTGTTCCTACTTTTTAGTTCGAACCAATCGGTACCAAATTTTACAAATGTAATTGTTGGTCGCCAGTGAACAGAGCCTTCCTTTTTGAAATATTTCGGATAAGAAATAGGTCAGTAACATCAAAAAAGGTCGTTTGTGATGGCCTTTTGACAGCAGGAAATTTAATTGCAAATAAACCGTTCATCTGACACGAAAATTGAATAAACGAACTTGTAGAGAAGAGAATTCTCTACAACTTTGCTCTCTTTTTTTCATATCTTGTATCGTTAAAGAGATATTTGCAAAAATAAAGTCGATTTTATGTAAACCAGGCATTCGGAAATGTCACGTGACATTCCCCTCCCAGAACTCTCTCTGGCATACGCCATCTTGCTTTCTGTATTTTATGAGTTTCTTATTGTATCTTATGCATTGTCTTTTCAAAGCAATAACGCACTGAAGAATTAACAAAAAAAAAAAAAAAAAAAAAAAAAAAAAAAAAAAAAAAAAAAAAAAAAAACGTAGTACGATAAATTATAATCTGACGTTTAAAAATAAATATTAGCAGTTAACAAGTGCAATTAATAGTACGAGAATTAAGAAACAGTTTCATAATTCTTCACCGTAATGTAGTGGGCAGCGTGTTAGGTTGTGGTGCACATGGTTGGTAGTTCGAATCCTGTTACAACCATGTATTTTTCGCCTCTGCTCTTAAAAGAGTTTCAAGCACTCTTATTAATTAAGTAGAGCTATGTTCTGTAATATTTAGTTGTGCATATGTAAGAGTGCTCCCTCTAAAATGTGCATCTTTTCTATTTCGAGAAATAGGAAACAACGAATTGAACAACGGTTTTCTGAATCATAGGCACATAAACTGGGAGGATATTGTAATAAACAATGTGCTGCTACTGGTAGTTTCATATATAAATGAAGTCTTAGATTTCTGTGGCAGCTGTCGTTCCTTAATGAAACGGAAGGGAATTGCAAAAATTTACGTTGTTTAATTTTTTCTCTAAGTTATTCACTATTTATGGAATTTGTTTAAAGTCATTAATTACAATCAGTGTGTATACCAAAATGTTTGTCTTCGGTATGGTTGCTATGGACGCTTTTAATGTAGATTGTGTTACCTTTTCTATAGTTCATATAAGAATTTGATCATGTTACTTTGTTCTGAGCTAAAATAAAGAGCAAATATTCTGTTTCAAATTGTGACTACCTTTTAGGAAGCAAGATAGAGAAAAAATTGCCAGTGGAGTATTTTTATTTCCTTTTTTGTTCTTGAGGTACATCTATGGTTTGCGGCCGGTTGTTCATGTTTGTTCTGGGTTGTTCGCTGAGAATTTTGCTCAGTTTTTTTTTAGTACAGGTGGCATTGAGCCCACTTCCTATTTCTATCTTTCCATTGGTTCTTCGGTTTGATCGGTACTTTGTGGACAATGGTTTGTTTTGTTTTATTTTGATCGTTCCGTCGTTTAACTCAGTTTTATCGATCAACAAGGCGTCGAACCCTATGACAGAGCACCCTGATCTACCATGCCGCAACCCTTTGACCGACCGAGCTGAGCCAACACCACCTAGAGACAAGGCCTCACAACAGCCCGTGCCACGTCGCACTGACCAGGCCGCGGCCGCCAGCACAATGCCTGGCCGCTGGGACACGCCCACGGCCACTTAGCAGCCAGCCAGTAAGCTGGCGCTGCGGCCTGGTCAGTGTGACGTGGCTCGGGCTGTTGTGAGGCCTTGTCTCTAGGTGGTGTTGGCTGAGCCACCACTCCTGGCAAGTTTCGAACCACCGTCTAACATGTTCATACACCACAAACTAATTTGCCGCCCATTACGCTGCTGCAAAAAGCTGCGAGAGTAATCCGTAATTCTCGTACCATAGACGTCATGTGTTAATGGTATTTTTAGACGATTTAATTCATTGTTATAAGAATGAAGTGGGTATGATAATTTCAGTGCACCATTGCTTCGACATAACAACGCTTGAGTTATAATTAGAAAATCATCAAATACATAAAGCAAGATGGCGTATGCAAAAGCTTTCGGGCGAGGGATGTCACATGACTGATTGTCGAACGCCAAATTTATGCTGTGTTCCTTCCAAGCTATAGACACTCGACCGAACGCCAAATGTGCGCTACTACTTCCAGGCTATACTCATTCGTAACCAGTACAGGCAAAGAAAATAAACTTAGAACAAACTACCCTGACAAGACAGATGATAATATTTTAAAGGAGAAAGATAATGAAAATGTGTGAGAGATATTAAAATAACTGTTTAAAGAGGTAAAAGTGCAAAAAAGAGTATGTTTTTCAAAGCTAAATTCAAATATCAAATAATCTGACTATTTGTTAAAATACGTTCAGACAGAAGATTACCGCGCGGAAATAGACGAGCGGTCTGGAGCACCACGTTGCCGATCGGGCGGCCTCCCACATTGGGGATTCGAATCCTCCCTCGGCATGAATGTTTGTCTTTAGTATAAGTTAGTTCATAAATAGTTTGTACGTTTAGGGACTGATGACCCTTCAGTTAAGTCCCATAAGCTTTACAAACATTTGGACATTTTGAAAGAATTTTACGCGTTGGGAACATAGATATTATCACGATAGTAGAGTCGTAATCGTATCGTCTATAACTTTATATTATTTGTATTTTTATTATTTTTGTCCGAAATTTTAGCAAAAATTTAATCTAAAGTAGGCCGTAAAACACGCCAGTGCCTTTTTTTTTTTATCAAAGTGTTACTAAGTCTTTTTTATTCGTGTCAGAGACATCATAAAATACCCACATGTTTATAAAAAATATACAGAGGTAAAGAAAGGTTTTTACACCTTTTTAGTCGAAAAACGGACTACGTCAATAGCCTTTGGGTGGTGATGACATTACGTCCTCGAAGGTACAGTGTGAGGGACAGAGTGGGCAGTTATACATATGGATGGTCGTTTGAAGGGCTCCACAGGCACATAGAGGGTAGACTTGTTTTGATAGCCCCATTTTCTTAGGTGTAGGTTTGACCTTGCTACGCCACTTTCTACTTCCACACTGTTCAAATTTCATTGTGTGCAGCAGTAAGGCTTCGGAGGGTTGCATCAACGGGTGTCCTACCGCATCCTACCAGCGTCCTACTGTTGTTCTGTAGTCACTCTGGTTCTCAGCTGATGTGAGATTTATGTATTTGAGTTGCGCTTAAATTTTGGAGCCCTTTTTCTCAGAATTTTCTGTACCGTGCGCTTTAAAATTTCTGTAAATGAACGTATGCTACTAACATGCTAAGTCTCATCTCAGACTGAATTTCCGAGTCCAGAAGGTCTGCCGCGGCCAGTAGCTGTGCGCATTAACGCGCATTGCTGCAGCACGCGCGGCTGTTCGCCGTCGCAGATTCGAGTCCTCTCTCTGGCACGGGTATATGTGTTATTCTTAGCGTAAGTTACTTTAAGTAGTTTGTAAGTTTAGGGACCACTGCAGTTCGGTCCCGTAACTTTGAAATGTTCAAATGTTTGTAGAGTCTATGGGACTTAACTACGGGGTCATCAGTCCCTAAACTTACAAACTACTTATGAACTAGCTTATACTAAGGACGGCACAAATATCCATACCCGAGGGGGGATTCAAACCGCCGACCGTAGTGGCCGTGCAGACTGTGACTGGCGCGCCACAGAATGCTCGGCCATCGCGGCCGGCCCCATAACTTTACAAAAATTGGAAGCTGAATGGACGAGAGTCTTATCCGTATGACGAATATAAATGCAGGGCGTAAGAGGTGAAGGTAGAGAGCAGCAGCGACTGACCGCAAACAAGCTGCGGGCAGCACTTGCCCGCCTGCCGCTGCAGACGGCAGCCCGGCGGCAGGTGCTGCGGCTGCGGCATCCGCGGGCACACTTGCAGGCGGCACTGCACCGCGCCGGAGGAGCAGCGGCAGGACAGGCACGGATCCGCCGTCGCCACCGCAACGCCCTCCGCCACCGCCGCGCCCTCGTGCCGGCAACCTGCGCACCCACCACGCGCTCACACCTCCCACCTCCCAACTGTCGTCACTCCTTCCCCAACACACACACGCACACACAAACACACACACACACACACACACACACACACACACGTGCTTGCCTGCAGACTATACACAGCGCAGGTGACTCCCGTTTATAAGAAAGGAAAGAGAACTGACCCACACAATTACAGGCCAATATCGTTGACATCGGTTTCATGTAGAATTTTAGAGCATATTCTCAGTTCGAATATAGTAAATTTCCTTGAAACGGAAAAGCTTCTTTCTATGAATCAACACGGGTTTAGGGAACATCGTTCATGTGAAACTCAGCTTGCCCTTTTCTCACGTCTTGCGAGCCATGGATGAAGGGCAACAGGCGGATTGTGTTTTTCTCGACTTCAAAAAGGCGTTCAACGCGGTGCCGCACTGCAGACTGCTAACGAAGATACGAGCTTACGGAATAGGTTCACGGATTTTGACTGGCTGGAAGACTTCCTAATTAATAGAACGCAGTACGTTGTTCTCGAGGGCGAGTGTTCAGCAGAGACGAGTGTATCGTCAGGCGTGCCCCATAGGAGTGTGATAGAACCGCTATTATTTTCTATCTATATAAATGATCCGATGGACAGAGTAAGTTGTAATTTGCGGCTGTTTGCTGATGATGTTGTGGTGTATGGGAGGGTGTCGTCTTTAACTGACTGTAATAGCATACAAGATGACTTAGACAACATTTCTATTTGTGCGAAGAATGGCAGCTTGCTCTCAATGTAGAAAAATTAAGGTGATGCGCATGAGTATGAAAAACAATCCCATAATGTTCGAATACAGCATTAGTAGTGAGCTTCATGATGCTGTCGCGTCGTTCAAATATCTAGGCGTAACGTTGCAGAGCGATATGAAATAGAACGAACATTTAAGGACAGTTGTGAGTAAGGCGGCCAGCCGACTTCGGTTTATTGGGAGAATTTTGGGAAGATGTACTTCACCTGTATAGGTACGCTTTTACGACCACGTCTTGAGTATTGCTCAAGTGTTTGGGACCCGCAGCAGATCAGTTTAAAGGAAGACATAGAGGCAGTTCAGAGGCGAGCAGCTAAATTTGTTACTGGTAGGTTCGACCAATGCGCGAATGTCACGGAAATGCTCCAGCAACTCATTTGGGGATCGCTGGAGGAAATACGATGTTCTTTTCGAGAATTTCTGTTGAGTAAATTTAGAAAGCCGGAATTTGAAGCTGAGTGTAGTACGATCTTGCTGCCGCCTCTTACATTTCGCGTAAAGATCACAAAGACCAGAAAAGAGAAATTAGGGCTCGTACGGAGGCATTCCTTTTTTCCTTGTTCTATTTGGGGTGGAATAGGAAAGGAAATTCCTAGTAGTGGTACAGTGTACCCTCCGCCACGCACCTTACGGTGAATTGCGGAGTATGCATATAGATGTAGATGTATACCAGTATGTTAATTACTGCACCCCAGAAAGCTGAATACACAATATAAACGCTGGTGGACGCACGTCTTCAAGAATCCTGAGCTCAGTAATATTGATCATTTCGAGCACCAGTACGATAAAGAAAGCACGGTGAAAGAATGTCAATGATAAAATTGGTTGATGATGTCTCTGTACTCAGGAGGAAAGTGCCAGGTTTGGGAACTGATGTTCGGCTTGGGGTGGCGCGTTTCGCAATATTATCCCAAAGTGTTAAAGTGTCATAAGGCCAGATGGCCAGCCATTCACCAGAAAAACGCTCCGAAACGTTCCGTCCTATGTTATATACCCGTACGTCCGGTATGTGAATGGAATGGCGCGTTGGCCGAGGTTGTAACTGGAAAGTGTAGCAAGACGAAGGTTCCATGCTCGAATCTTCATCTCGAGTTTTTTTTTTTTTTTTTCGTCATACCGTTTCTTTCCTGATTCTTGTTCATTTACCTCATCAATACGTTAAATGAATATAATAATACTTAAATTTGCAATATTGTCAACAATTAGTGCTTCGTAAGTTCGAAGTACCTATTTGCTTTTCTTTATTGAAAAATAACTATACAACCTAATTCAAATTGAAAACTTGTGTTATTTTAACATTTTTCTATCCAAATTATTTCCTTCAAATATTTGTTCGTATTGTATACTGAATATTGTGTGCATGAGAGAACAATTTTCAGGTTGTGAAGACAATGAATAACAATATATTTATTCACTGGGTTCAGATATTGGACAAGAGCTAGAATAATATTTGTGGTGTCGCACAAGTACAAAGTGCGCGCCACCTACTTTCGCCGCGCGCCGCCATGCACGCACGGCGCGGCGTTCTTACGACGACAGCCACGAGCGCCCTCTGCTGCAACTCCGCTCGTGGCCACCACTGAACGACATCGTTCACTTGGGACTGAGACAGGAACCAGTGAACACTTCGGAATCAGATAGGCACCAGTGAAGACTTGGCTATCGGACAGGCACTAGGCGGGCCTCTAGCTCAACTATGTATCTGCAGTACTGAGCAATGTAAAAGTTAAGTATTGTATAAATTCTGTGCAATATATATCTCGTTCTAATTTACTCTAGTGTTTCTAGTTTCTGGCTGCTCCCCTCCGTACCTGCACCAGCGTGCTATCTTTATTCCTGTGTCGGTCTCATTCCACTCGGCCACCGACACCTACGACGGAAACGAGACGCAAAAGCGGCGACGAGGCTGGGACACAAAAGTGGCGACAAGGATGGGATACAAAAATCAAAAGCCACTACCATTGTTCTCCCACACCTCCCCTCTTCCTCGAAGAACGAGTGTGCATGTCGCAATTTTCAGGATGTCACCTTCATTTTACAAAATCAAATAAAATATAAGCATTTTTTCTGCTTTCGTGTTTTCCGATATTTTAATTCAAGTCATTTGAACTTGAGAGTTTTTCGCAGTGGGAGTAGTACCACCGTGACAGCGTACTAGAGGGCGGATTCAGAACTTCTACCCTCCATTTCACGTTAAATTACCCGATCGGCAATATGCGGTCATCGTCTGTATGTGTGATTTGGGAAAAGCTATGTCCCAAAATTGGACTATTTTTTAATTTTTTTTTTACAAAATTTCGAATTTTCCTCCATTTATACACGTGGCTGTTTGCTTGTATCAAAAGTGAGGGAGGTGGAAAATGTGGCACATGTGCATGACATTCATCGATGTCGCCATTGGAAACCTTGCAACAGTGTAGATTGTGCCGTAATTTTTTTTATACTACTGGAAGCTAGGGCCGATTATCGTAATTATAACTGCCACCCTAAACCCAGCCACGCTTCACTATGGCTCAGTCTAATACGAAATGAACGGGAAAGAATTCTTGCAAGTATAGACACACCGAGAAATTACATCAATCGAATCAATTCCCTGCTTTGCGTTTCCGTGGGTATATAGAATGAAAACAGAATTTAGGAAAAAGATGCTTTGTTAAAAAATAATTTATTGTAAAGCAAGTGGATTTCCTAATTTTTTGCTTGCCCTCTTTCTTCATAAACATAAAGATCAGATGGTTTCCAGAGTTTGGAAAGAGCAAAGATTTTCTGCCCATTTACTCCCCACCCGCTCTCTCTATCCACCTGCTCCTGCTCCTCCCCTTGTGTCAGCTTCTCCCTCCTTTCTCTGACCATCTTCTCTTTCCTGTCTCTGTCAATTACACTTTCCTACATTGTAGCTATTCACAATTTAAAATATTAATGATAATACTAACAGGCGACGATGAAGATACTCTTACAGAAAAGTAATCGAAGACAGTAAACACAGTTATTAACAGACTTAGTTCAAATTCAAATGTTTGTAAATCTATCGGACCAAACTGCGTGGTCATCAGTCCGTAGCTTACAAACTACTTAAACTAAGGTAAACTAACCTACGGACAACACACACACCCATGCCCCAGTGAGGACTCGAATCTCCGACGGCGACCATTCGCGCGCTCCGCAGCGAGGCGCCTTAGACCGCTCGGCCACTCCACCGCGGCCAGACTTAGTTACCACGATGTTTAGATTTCTACTGCTGACATTATCGACCTAGCAGTTGTGGCACTGGAGCCGCTCCGGTAAGCGTTTGTTACAAAAAAATGAAACATTCAAACATGAATCTCCGCGAAATCCCATTTCACAAAATATTATTGTTACTTTTGTATGTCATTTCCACCTTACATCTGATCGGTACGCAGGTCAGAAGTTGTAAGCACTTCAGTTTCCACGTCCACATATTAATATTCAAGATTTTAATATGTGGTAGACAAGATAACATCAGGGCTATAGATGCTTACCGGCTGTATTGCTTTCGCACATGGTATTTGTTTTGTGAACATCTAGACAAAGAACCTTATAGAATTATATAAGTGTCATTGGATTCCTTAATTAATCAATATTATGATTTACATTCACGTACTGTTTGCTTAAGAACATTTTCTAGACTGAAAGAAAAATTCTGAGAATATGCTCAGTATTAGATAGGAGATAATACAGACATAAAAAGTGTTGCATCATCTAGGTTCTATGATCTCCTGAACACAGACACAGTTCCTTAGATTGTGTATGTATATCACTCGTCCCGCAACAAAAGATGGAAAGAACCACACGTAAGCACTACTAATGAAACGGAGTTCCAGTCATAACACCAGTAAGTACACTGCTTGTGTTGACTGTACTACTCTCGTGCCTAGAATATTAATTCCTAATCTTGGTTGTATCCGCATTATTACTTTGCGACAGGAGGGACTCTCATCAAGAGAAGTTATCAGGCCGGCCGCGGTGGTCGAGGAGACTGAGGCGCTCCAGTCACGGTCTGCACGGCCACTACGGTCGGGGGTTCGAATCCCCCCTCGGGCATGGATATTTGTGCCGTCCTTAGTTGTAGGTAGTTCATAAGTAGTTTGTAAGTTAAGGGACTGATGACCCCGTAGTTAAGTCCCTTAAGCTTAACAAACATTTGAACATTTGAAGTTATCAGACGTCTCGGTGTGAAACAAAGCGATGTTGTTCGAACATGGAGGAGGTACAGCGATACAGGAACTGTCGATGACTTGCCTCGCTCCGTCCGATCAAAGGCTACGACAAAAGGCTATGGATTTCAGTCGAAGAGACTCTGAGATGAACCCCACCATGCAGGCACAGGACGACTTGTTTTGACTCAGTCTGCACACAATAGGCTGCATGACATGCAACTTCACCCCGACGGCCATGACTAGGTCCAACTTTGACACCTAGACACTGTGCAGCGCAGCACAGATGGGCCTATCATCATGCTGAACGGACTCAAGAAAATTGGCATCAAGTGCTATTCACAGATGAGACTAGCATCTGTCTTCAACCAGACAATCGTCGGAGAGGTTTTCGGAGGCGTTCTGGTCAGCTTGAATGTCTTAGACACATCGTTAACGTCTTCAGCGAGGTGCTCGTTCCCTGATGTTTTGGAGTGGTATTATTTGATACCACTGGTGGTCTTAGAAGGCAATCAAACGGCTAAACGGTACTGGGATGACGTACTCCGACGTATGTTGCAACCATATCAGCAACTTGTCGTTGAGAGGGTCCTATTAAAAGAGGAGAATTGTCGCACTCATTGTGCACATCTTGTAAATGTGTTCCTTGGAGTTAACGAAATCGCAAGATTAGACTGGTCAACATGTTTACCAGACATGACCCTTTAGGAAATACCTGGGATACATTGAAGTGGGCTGTTTTTGGACGAAACGGGCTCCTAACCAATATGAGGGATCTACGTCGAATCGCCGTTGAGTATTGGGACAATTGGGATAAACTGTTCCTTAGTGATGTGGTTGACAGTATGCCACGACAAAAACAGGCATGCATCATTTGAAGCGGACTTGTTACTGGGTACTAGGGGTACTGGTGTACGTTACAATCTGGGACATGGCAGCGTGGTTTAAGGCGTCATGTTACTGACTGGGCAGATGTTTCCGCCGGAAGCTCGAGTCCTCCGTTGGACAAAGGCGTGTGTGTTGTTCTTAGTGTTAAGTTGGTTGAAGTAGTTGTCCTGGACTGATTACCATATCAGTTGGTACAGTAGGCTTACAAACTTTTGAACTTCCTGAAACACAAATTCAGAATGCAGAGGTTATTGTCAAAAAAACTGTCAATTTATGTTTTCATGAGCAATAAAGAGAACTGGAATGCTGTGTTTGTATATATCTTTTCCACTTTTATGTAAATGGTCGCGAACCCCTAAATTTGTGGTGATGCAACACTTTTTTTTTTTTTTTTTTTTTTTTTTTTTTTTTTTTTTTTTTTTTTTTTGTAAGCGTATTTTTCTCTGTGTAGGTGTACTTCTGTATTATTATCAGAATGTGACACTACTAATTGTAAACCACAAAGGAACAAAGTTTCAAGCTCTCAAAAATTATATTACTGGGGACCACACAAATAAAATAAAAAAACAAGTAAAAAAAATATGTGCCAATATTTGTAAATGAATGAAGGAAACTTGAAAGTAGATCTTACTTTGCAAATGCGTATTCGTAATTATAATTAAGGCATACTGCTCCTATTATGCCCGTATAATTCTCATGATGCGTGGCGTATATCTCAGAACTAGTTACATGGGACGTTATTAGTAGTTTGCTGTCTTTTTTCTCAGTCGCTTGTTAGTCATACGCGTTTCGTCTTTATTTACAAGGCATCTTCAGTGGCAAGGAATATTGTGTTTTACATTATTTTGCCTATTACTATATTGGCAGTTTAGTTTGTAAACAGCCCTAGCACTTTTTCAATGTCTGACTAACGATATTTTGATTTTATTGAGACTTGCAGTTTTTGTAGACGCTATTCTATATGTGTTGTTGCCTCTCGTTGGCTGTTTTTATTTCTTCCTTTTTGTCATTGGGATATTTCGTACCAGTACGAGGCACATGCCAATTTGTTTGTGTGATGGTTTTGTTTTCAATGGTGTTGCCAACTATTGAGTGTCTTTTGGTGCTATCTTTGCTTTTTATCTGTCTGTGTGTGTGTGTGTGTGAGAGAGAGAGAGAGAGAGACAGAGAGAGAGAGAGAGAGATAGATAGATAGAGAGAGAGAGAGAGAGAGAGAGATGTGAGTTGGGGTTTATGCATTTGTTTTGGCCTGTTTATTTATTTGTTTGTTTTTTAATTAAATAGCGTGTGTGTGTGTAAATTTTCCTTTTTAATTGCTCAATTGTCTCATTTCTTTAAGGTTTGCAGGGAGTTTTCATTGATGTTTGTCTGGTCATATTACTTGTTTGATCTTCGTTATAACTATTTGGATGTGATAGTTTTCTTGTGTTTTTATAAGGTGTTTTTTGTGAATGGTGGTCCTGATGCTTTTCATGTCTTAGTCTATATTGGTTGGATGATGTTTGAGTTGTTTTACGTGTTCGGCAAATGTGGAATGATTTGTTTCATATTTACAACATTTAAGATGTTCTTTGTATCGTATTTTGAAATTTCTGTTTGTCATTCCTAAGTTTCTGCATCAAATCTTTGGAACTGAAGTATGTATACTCCCGATCCTGGAAATATGACTTTCTTGATTGTTGGTTGTAGTGGTTGGGCATTTTTAAGATATGCGGAGTTCCTGTTTCTTTTGTATGTTCGCCACTCTGTGTGTTGATTTGTGTGTGTAAGTCATGGTGTACCATTTTGTTTTTGCGAGGTGTTGTCATTCTGTGTGTGTTTGGTGTTGTGAATTGTATGTTTTGCTTCTTTATGGTTGTGTGTGTCGTATTCATTGTTACTTGCTATTTGCATCATTGTTCTAATTTCTTTTCCATAGTTATTCTTGTTGAGATGGATACTGTTTACTTTTTATAACATGTGCCTAAAAGCAGGAAGCTCATCCCCAAAACCAGAACCTTGCTCTAGGTATGAGGGTTCGAGATAGCTAATCTTCCCTTGCAGGGCTGGACATCGGTGATGATACGTACCTAGGCCTGCAAATATTGTTTGAGACTTTGTCATTGCGCAAGGTATTGATTCTGTTAGCTTGTTTGCTAAATTCAACCTTATTTCGACTGAGAGACTTATACAAAATTGCTTGTTGGTTTGGTTATTATTGGCTAGCTCTAAATGTTGAAACATGTAATGCAAATGAGAAGGAAAAAGAATCCCGTAATGTTAAAATCAAATGTTTGTAAACTTACTGGACCAAACTGCTATGATCATCAGTTCCTAGACTTACAAAATATTTAAATTTACTTAACCTAAGGACACACAGACACACACACACACACACACACACACACACACACACACACAAACACATACACAGAACCATGCTCAAGGAAGGACTCGAATCTCTGAAAGGAACGGCGTAATCCGTAACATGGCGCTTTAGACCGTGTGGCCAATTCCGCGCTGCTCCGTAACTTCGAATACGGCATTAGCAGTGTTATGTTTGGTGCAGTCACGTCGATTAAATACTCAGGTGGTCTGTTGCAAAGCTATGTGAAATGGAACGAGCATGTAAGGTTTTATGTATTTAAAGCTAATGGTCAAATTCGGTTAATTTGAAATAATAATAATAATAATTTGGAAGGTATGGTTCAGTTTCAAAGAATATCGCGGGAAGAAGAATGGAGAGGGCCATTCTTGAGCAGTGCTCAAGTATTTAGGATCCCGTACTAGGTCTGATAGTAGGAAAATATAGAAAAACCGAGAGGCAGACTGTTGTTATCGATACATTCCAGCAACACGCGATTATTGCGCAGGTGTTTTCGAGAAATTGAAAGATAACCCCTGGAAAGAAGGCGAGATTCATTTCGTGGTACACCACTGAGAAAATATCGAGAACTGACTTACGAGAATTTTTCTTAGCTTCTTGAGAAAACTGGTATTAAGTTATTTATATAAGCTTATGTTCTTCTCTCTTTTAAAAGCTGAACATTTTGGCGAACGAGGCGAAGGGGAGAAGTTCCGTTAATTTTATACTTGTTTGAGGCTGTATGCAAGGACTGTAATGATGGGTTGTCCTTCAACACATCCAACAAGTAATCTCATTATTGCAGCGAGAGGTTAAGTGTTCATACTTGTAGCACATAAAACATCACATAGCAGGGGGTAAATAGGGTACGACATCGCGACTATAAACCCTAACTTCGTAAAATATTTCCATCAAAGACAGGGATCACAGTTCCAGTGCCCACCCTATTTATCCTAGGTCCTCTCTGTATTCAGGGAACACTGTGTACACTTCACCACTCTAGGTCAGGGCACATATTATCATGGTAACTGATGTATCCTCATGATTGTCGTAAGTCTCAAGTGCATGTGAGGGTTGGCATTCATTGATACATTTCCCATTTTCTCTATTAAGCAACTTCTGAGGATGTGTCCTCAATATTTGCAGCGAAAACAATGAATCCATTGTGACGAACCATTGTCTGTTAGTTCTGAAAAGTACCAAGAACTTGACTATCTATCTACCTTCTTCCCTCGTTGAGTGACTCTCATCCCGTGCCGCAAGATAAAACAGAAAATCACGATGTTGTAAGTTGTTGTTGTGGTCTTCAGTCCGGAGACTGGTTTGATGCAGCTCTCCACAATACCCTATCCTGAGCAAGCCTCTTCATCTCCGCATAAGAACGGCAACCTACATCTGTCTGAATCTGTTTACTGTATCCCTCTCTTGGTCTTCCTCTGCGATTTTTACCCCACACACTTCCCTCTAATGCTAAATTCACAATTCCTTGATGTCTAAGAATGTGTCCCACCAATCTATCCCTTCTTTTAGTCAAGGTATGCCAGAAATTTCTTTTCTCCCCAATTCTGTTCAGTACCTCCTCATTAGTTACGCGATCCACCCACCTAATCTTCAGCATTCTTCTGTAGCACCATATTTCAAAAGCCTCAATCCTCTTCCTGTCCGCACTGTTTATCGTCCATGTCTCACTCCCATACAAGGCAACACTCCATACAAATGCCCTCAGAAAGGACTTCCTTAGGCTTAAATCAATATTCGATGTTAACAAATTTCTCTTTTTCAAAAACGCTTTTCTACCCATTGCCATTCTGCATTTTATATCCTCTGTACTGCGACCATCATTTGTTATTTTACTGCCCAAGTAACAAAACTCATCTACCTCCTTTATTGCTTCGTTTCCCAATCTTATTCCTTCAGCATCACCTGATTTTCTTACACTGCACTCCATTACCCTAGTATTGCTCTTGTTAATGTTCATCTTGTATGCACCTTTCAGCACACTGTCCATTCCGTTCAATTGCTCTTCCAGGTCCTTTGCTGTATCTGACAGATATACAATATGTATGTGGAGGTCATTTGGGGTGGAAGATCCAGATTGAAACGGATCGGATTCGTCATACCGCTGAACATGCCAACACGGCCGTCTTAGTAGATATAAAATCAGATTTTATACAGATACTTATGTTGTAAGTATCTGTATAAAATCTGATTTTATATCTACTAAGACGGCCGTGTTGGCATGTTCAGCGGTATGACGAATCCGATCCGTTTCAATCTGGATCTTCCACCCCAAATGACCTCCACATACATTTTGTATATCTGTGGATCGGAGGCTTTCACAGCGGTCGCCTTCCCGCCACGTCATAGGGTACCTGACAGACCCGTTGTCCAAAGATCTGGAATCCCGGATTATACTGGCACCTCGGGATAAATGCGCAGGTTACAGCTCAGACTCAAGTTGTGCGTCCCCATTGTTGTCAAGGGCTACATTCAAGAGGATACATGCCGTGCTGGATTGTATAAAAGTATATGCTGAAGATCTTATAGCACGATTATCGTCTTGTAAGACGTCCTCCCTAACCTGCCTGCACATCAGAGGAACAGCAAAAGTGCAGGTTTTAACTCTAAAAAGTAACAAGTAAAAATGGGCGGAGTTATCCTGTTCCCAGATCTATGAAGAAGGTTACGCTTTTGTAAATTCCATGATCATAAACAAAGTGTTAGTCCCTACATGTGTGTTGGTGGTCGATGATCTTTAGTGTGTGAGTGTTAACTGCGGATCAACATTGTTGACACAGAATAATAGAGAACAGCACACGTCCCATACCATGATTCGTACACATTTACACTGGATGTAAACATATTAGTTAATACACAATATGCCATCATCATTTCCATTTGATGTCACTCCTAACGCCATTTTGATATGGAAACACAACATTCAAGTCTCCAGACAATTTTCTTAGTATGTGATTACGCCATGATAGTTACATAAAAGTGATGATTTACATAATATTATTCTCCGAATTCTATTCATGGTCTAGAAACAAAATATGTTACGCCATACACGTTTCTGTCTGAAGATGCTTAAAGCTACTCGTTTGATGCCGGAGCAGGTCTCGCAACAACTGTGAATCTACAACCTCAGACGGTAAAGTTTGATGAATAGTCCTGTAACATTAACGTATACTAACTATGAGCTACAGATTCCTTAATGTCCGAAATAGTCACCTCCCATAACTATGCACCGCCGAGCTCTGCGATACATGTCTTGGAAACTTTGCAAAAAGTCTTCCTTTGGAACGGTGTTCAAAAGCATAGATACGTTTCGTTGGATGTCAGTAATATCGTCAAATCTCTTTCCTTGAAAGCGTGTTTGAGGGATTAAGAGTGGAGGGAATAGGAAGAAGTCTGGACGATTGAGATCCGGCTTCGACGAGTACGGTGGATGTTGCAAAACAGCGCACGTCAGCACACATCCAATATTGTCAAACAGTTCCTAGGAAAAATGGGGTGCTGCAAACTTGAACATCCACCATATTCACCGGATCTCAATCCTATAGATTTATTCCTATTCCCTCGTTAAAATTCGCTTTGAAAGGAAAGAGATTTGAGGATATTCCTGACATACAACGAAACGTGACGAGACTTTTGAACACCATCTCAAAGGAAGACTTCGCGGAAAGTTACCAGGGCATGTATCGTAGAGCTCAGCGATGGATAGTCATGGGAAGTGACTATTTCCTATGAACAGTAAGGTAACTGTAGTTCATAGTTCATCTACATTAATATTCTAGATTGCATTTAAAATGTTTTTATAGAAATTGCACATTTTGGGCGTCATCAAAATGTTTAAATGGTTGTAAATCTTAGGGACTTAACTACGATGGTCATTAGTTCAAATGTTCAAATGTTGTATAGTCTATGGGACTTCACTACGGGCTCATCAGTCCCTAAACTTACGAACTACGTACGAACTAGGACGGCACAAATATCCATGCCCGAGGCGGGGATTCGAACCCCCGACCGTGCAGACCGTGACTGAAGCGCCTTAGTCCCCTCGGCCGCCACGGCCGGCCATTAGTTCCTAGGCTTACATACTACGTACACTAACTTAAAGTAACTTATGCTAAGGACAACACAAACACGCATGCCCGAGGAAGGACTCGATTTCCCGACGGCGAACGGCCGTGCGCACCGCAGCTGGGCGCATTAGTGCGCACGGCTATTCTGCCGTGGCTGGGGGTCATCAATTATTAATAGTGATACTAATATTTCTCTGTCAGGATCGCGTGACACCTATATTGTGTCGAAACCGGTAATTTGTAATGAAAGAAAATAAAAATATACAACACGGAATATTCGTTGAATAACTTTATTCGTTCCAAAAAATGTTTTTTATTTGAATAACGAAAGCACTCATAGGGGACAAAAATTTCAAATTTCAGGAGAAAATACCAATCTCGAGTTGTATTTTATTAGGAGGACTGCTGTGTAGCGAATTGCGTAATTCGCCCAGTTCACTTACGATTTCGCCATAGCATGTTTTGGCAAAGTCAGATGTTTTCGAATTGTACAATGTGTTTTCGTTTTTTCTTTTAGATATTGACAGGTAAGCCCTTCAACCTGTAGGTGTCCTTTAATTGTAAGATTTAAGTTTAAAGAGCCGTTTGATTTAGGTGTTTGATTAAAAATGTGTTTGTCACATAATGTAGGCTGTGATGCGTAAAGTGGGTCCCATTCAGTTGCCTAAATGGGCCACCGTTCCTTTTTGTGTTTGAAGTCTGCTGTTATTAGTACCCACTCTAATTTTCTGTTGTGCTGTTTTAATTGTCGTTTTTTCTTGTTATGTGTGCACTTGAAGTTATCAGAAAAAGAGAAAAAAGAGATTATGGAGACGGTCAGATATACAGGCCGTATATTCAATTGAATACTTGGGAATTACAATTATGAACAACTTTAATTGGGAAGAACACGTAGAAAATATTGTAGGGAAGGCGAACCAAAGGCTTCGTTTCAGTGACAGAACACTGCAAGAGTGATACTAAAGAAACTGCCTACCCTACACTACACGTCCAATTATGGAGTATTACTGCGCATTGTGAGATCACCACCCAGTTGGAATGAGGGACGATTTAGAGAAAGTTCAGAGAAGGGCAGGGCGTTTTGTATTATGTCGATATATGGGAGAGAGTGTCAAGGAAATGATGCACCAGTTGGGGTGCAAATCATTAAGAGAAAAGCGTTATTCGTTGCGAACTTTCTTTCACCAAATTTCTCTTCTGAATACGAACATATTTTGTCAGCACCCATCTACATAGGGGGACGTGATAAAATTAAAGAAATAAGTTCGAAAACGGAAAGATTGAGGTGTTCCTTTTTCCGCGCGCTATTAGAGAATGAACCGTCTGCCATGCAGTTAATTGTGAGTTGCAGAGTGTTTATGTAGATGGAATAGGAGACAAACTTCTGCATGCAATTAAAGGTCTTTACGTAGATAGTCAGGAAGCAGTTAAAACTGACGGTAAATTGAGTTCATAGTTCAAGATAGTTCTAGGGGTAAGACAAGGCTATACCTGTCACTACTGTTGTTTAACTTATTTATAGATCATATGTTGAAAACGACTGACTGTCATCGTGAGTTACAATAGGTGGAAACAAAATAGCCGCGCGGGGATGGTCGTGCGGCCTAAGGCGCCTTGCTACGGACTGCGCCCACTCCCTGTCGGACGTTCGAGTGCTCGCTCGGGTGTGTGTGTTTATTCTTAGTATGTGTTAGTTTAAGTAGTTTGTAAGTGTAGGATCCGATGACCTCATCAGTTTTGTCCCTTAGCTTTACAAATATTGAAGATCTGAAAACAAATAAGCAGTCTCGCATATGCAGACGAATTACTGTTAATGGCAGATTTGATTGAAAGGTTGCAATCTAATATTTCAAAGCTAGATCGGAGATATAAGGGTTATGGTATGAAGCTCAGCATCACGAAAATGAAAGTAATGTCTGTGGGAAAGAATTTAAACAGACTGAGTGACAAATGGGAGGAAGAACAGTTTCAAGAGTACTTAGAACATATTTTTCTTACAGGATGACACATAATGAAATAAATGGAATCAAGGTGTACGAAAGTCAATGCAGCGTGCTTTCAGCTACGATATACTCTCTTCTGCAAGAAGAAAATTATCAGTGCACTGTTCAACATTTCAACCAACTTTGTTGTACGGTAGTCAGATCTGGATGGATACAGGTTACCTAATAAATAAGGTTGAGTTACAGATATGAACCACGGTGGATTGGCCGAGCGCTCTAAGGCGCCTGCTGTGGAGCGCGCGGCTGCTCCCCGTCGGAGGTTCGAGTCCTCTTTCGGGCATGGGTGTGTGTGAATGTGTGTGTGTTGTCCTTAGCGTAAGTTTGTTTCAGTAGTTTGTTAAGTCTAGGGACTGATGACCACTGCGGTTTGCTCCCATAGCTTTACAAACTTTTGATCATTTTAGAGATATGTAAGTAGCATCGATGGTTGCAGATACTAAAAGATGGGATTAATGGCAGGAGGATGTCCATAATGAGGAAACTAAAGGAAAACTGGGAATGAAGAACATAGATGAAACAGAGTGAACAGGCTTAAACGTTAGGGTCTTTTTCTGTGTATGGTTGTAGTTAGTACAGCGCGGGAATGGTAGTGCGCTCTAAGGCGTCACTTCACGGAGTGCATGGCTGCTGCCATCGGTGGTTTGAGTCCTCCCTCGCTCTCTCGTGCTTATATGTTTCTAAATGATACCGACAAACTTCGTAGGGTGGTAGAGAATGGCTTGAGGAACAAAATGAGGTAGGGAACCCATGACTGGAAACGTCACCCAACGGCGGTACAGATGTTCAAATGTTTGTTAAGCTTAAGGGACTTAACTGCGGGGTTATCAGTCCATAAATTTATAAACTATTTATGAACTACTTTATACTAAAGACGACACAAACATCCATGCCCTAGGGAGGATTCGAAGCCCCGACCGTAGCGGCCGTGCACATTGTGCCTGACGCGCCGCAGACCGCTCGGCCACCGCGGCCGGCCAACGGCTGCACTTGCGTTAAACAAAACAGTCTCGACTGCACGAGTACATTTAATTTGTGAAGTTTCGTCACATGTTGTTTATGTTGTACAATGTCTTAAGTATCCTGTACAGCGGAATGAATAGTAATGTACACTTCTCGGCCCTGTCGTTTGATGAGTGTCGTTGTCTACATGTATTGCTCCCGTTCTTGTCCTTGCATTTATGGCATCCATACTTTAAATGCAATAAAGTCGTGGACATCATGAAATATCTACCGTTATTGATATCATGTGGCCCATCGCTGTACACACCATGGTAAATTGTTGCTACACAAGACGACGTTGGTCTACAAAACACAACATAGTACCGCTGTAATTCTCTGTCAGTTACATCCATTATACTATGCTATAACGTACAACGTACGTGATGGTGGTTTTGAGAGGCAATAAACCATGGGGAGAAGCCCAATTAAGTCACCATCAGCCATCACGGTAAGAGAGCATTGCATTCATAGAAAACACGGCCTGTGCATACAGCTGATGGTTCCATCTTCTCCACCGGCGATGGTTGCAATTATTCACAAACCCCGAATACCAAAAACGATGTACCACAGTCCTGCCCCTGGCCTGCGTGTTCATAGCACGACGCGTTCGCCGCCCAAGGGGTGGTCTACCGCCGTTGAGTGACGTTTTCGGACACTGGTTCCCTACCTCATTTTGTTCCTTAAGCCACCTCACGAAGTTTGTCGGTATCATTTAGAAACACCCTATATATGAGGGTCGTCCACAAAGTAAGTTCCGTTTCTATTTCTATCCGCGGCAGCGCTACGATCGCAGATCGAAGCTACCGATGTATGCTTTATAGTGCTTCTTTATAATGTCAGCCTTAATTGAGAATACCGGCACGTGTGAAATCAGTTATGTGATTCGTTTTCTAAATGCAAAGAAAGTTAAAGCAAAAGAAATTTATCGGCAAATCTGCGAGGTTTACGAACAAAATGCTGTGAGTGATTCAATGGTTAAAAAAAGAGTCAAACTGTTCAATGAAGGACCAATGTGACCAAACAATTCTTACGGGAATTTCACTGGGACGTGCCTGATCATCCTCCGTACAGCCTGGATCTCGCTCCTAGCGGCTTTCATCTATTCTTACACTTAAAATCTGCCGTTGACGGTCAACACCATGTGGTTCAATACACAGGCGGCAACCTTCTATGATGAAGGCATATCACAACTTGTGCCACGCTGTGACAAATGTTTACAAAATTTCGGAAGCTATGTAGAAAAGTGATTCAACAGTTTTACATTTTTGTACAAATGTTTGTATAGTCTATGGGACTTAACTACGGGGTCATCAGTCCCTAAACGTACAAACTACTTATGAACTAAGACTAAGGAGGGCACAAATATCCATGCCCGAGGGGGGTTTCGAACCCCCGACCGTAGTGGCGGTGCAGACCGTGACTGGTGCGCCTCAGTCCCCTCGGCCACCGCGGCCGGCGATTTTTGTACAGCAAATACTTCCTCTGTGTCAGAACACGTTTGTTTTATATAACCAAACGGAACTTACTTTGTGGACATACCTCGTATTAGCATTTTTGTCTGTTACCATTACAGAAATCTTTCGGAGAAGCTAGGTTTCCTAAGAGGCAAATGGGTTCAGCAATAGAAGGTAGGAGGAGTTCAAATGTTTGTAAATCTATCGGGCCAAACTGCGTGGTCATCAGTCCGTAGCTTACAAACTACTTAAACCTAGGTAAACTAACCTACGGACAAACACAGACACCCATGTCCCAGGGAGGACTCGAACCTCCAAGGCGAGCAGCCGCGCGATCCGCAGAGAGGTGCTTTAGACCGCTCGGCTACTCACCGCGGCGGTAGGAGGAGTCGAGGTAGCCCAAGAAGAAAGTACTTCGATTCAGTAAAGAATAATTTTGAAGTAACAGGCGTAATATCGTACGATGTATCGTTATTAGCATTGAATAGGCGATCTTGGAGTAGTTTTATCAGTGGGATGTGATCCAGACGGACAATCAGTCTTATATGATGATGAGAAAAAAAGGTGTCTTCTAAAAGTAAGGAGAGGACCTTGCTGAAGATGTGCTTGGGTGGAGCACCTTCCCCGTGCTGTTTTTTCTCTTTGCGCTGCTGCTGCGTCCTAGGCGCATTGTCCGGGCAGAGGCGGCAGAGTGCGGAGGCGGCTCCGTGACTCGGCAGCGGCGGCAGCGCCAGGTGCGGCCGCAGACAGCGCGCCATTCACCGCGCGCCGGTTTTTACTGCCTGGCCTCAATGCGAACGGCAAACACGCACACGCCCAGTTGATATGGCCACCTGGCCGCCGCCGCCGCCTGCCCAGTGACTAATCACCGCCGTGAGTAAACACTATCTGCGTCTCCGGGGCTTTTCCCGATCGCCGACCCTCACCTCGTGTTGCTCTGCCTTCCTTCAGCAGCGCATTTTCGCTGACACTTCTGAGACGTAGGAGCTGTATTTTCCAAGACTGCTTCGCTGTTTGGGAAGCACCATTGAATAGCCGCTAGTGTGATAGGTTACACTGTTCGGAATGTGGTACCATCCTCTTACATGGAACAGTGACTATACTTGCTTAGCTCGTTTTTCGCCCATTATTCTATTGCGATGTCGCCGTATAAGCTCACGCTTCAACACTTCCGAGATGTAACGCTTTCCTTGTGTGTTTATCAATTGTAATGACCACGTTCAGGCGTTTGTCGAATGACCTTGAAGTGCCATATTACAGCCACCCGGCTTTAGGCAGGTGCCGCGGTGGAGTAGCCGAGCGGTCTAAAGCGTCTCGCTGAGGAGCGCGCGGTTACTCGCCGTGGATGTTCAAGTCCTCCCTGGGGCATGGCTGTGTGTGTGTTGTCCTTAGGTTAGTTTACCTAGGTTTAAGTAGTTTGTAAGTTACGGACTGATGACCACGCACTTTGGTCCGATAGATTTACAAACATTTGAAAATTTTCAAATGTTTGTATAGTCTATGGGAGCCGGCCGCGGTGGCCGAGGTGACTGAGGCGCTCCAGTCACGGTCAGCACGGCCACTACGGTCGGGGGTTCGAATCCCCCCTCGGGCATGGATATTTGTGCCGTCCTAGTTCGTAAGTAGTTCATAAGTAGTTTGTAAGTTTAGGGACTGATGACCCCGTAGTTAAGTCCCATAAGCTTAACAAACATTTGAACATTTTAGTCTATGGGACTTAACTACGGGGTCATCAGTCCCTAAACTTACAAACTACTTATGAACTAACTTACACTAAGGACGGCACAAATATCCATGCCCGAGGGTGGATTCGAACCCCCGACCGTAGTGGCCGTGCAGACCGTGACTGAAGCGCCTCAGTCCCCTCGGCCACCGCGGCCGGCTGAACATATTTATAGGCACGTGCCAGAGTGGAAACCATTACCAACCAAACCTCAGTACCATGTGTACGTCGAGTTTGAGGACGCATAAGGCAACAATTCAACACGCTCTTAACACGGTGTCTGTTCTTTTCGGACAAGTCCGGAAATAACACACAGCATATTAATAATTGTAAATATGCCCAGAATGAGTAACGTTGAAGTAGATATTCTCGGAGTAGTGTTGCAACTTACATCACTTAACAAGTTTCCTGGTCCGGACTGTATACCCACTAGATTTCTATCTGATTATGCTCAAACGATAGCTCCTTACTTAACAGCCATATACAACCGCTCTCTCAAAGAATGATCTGTACCAAAAGATTTAGAAGTTGCACAGGCCACACTTAAATTAAAAAAAGGCAGTACTAGTAACCCACTAAAGTACAAACCTATTTCATTGACGTCAACTTGCAGCAGGGTTTTGTGAACATATCCTGTATTCAAATATTATGAATTATCTCCAACAAAAATGATCTATTGACCCAAGGTTAACACGGATTTAGAAAATATCGTTCATGCGAAACACAACTAGCGCTTTACTCACTCGAACTGATGAGTGCTATCGACAAGGGTTCACAAATTGATTCCGTATTTCCTGATTTCCAGAAGGTTTTTGACACCGTACCTCACAAACTGCTTTTAATCAAATTCCGTTCTTATGGTATATCGCCCCAAATTTGCGACTGGTTAGGGGATTTCCTGTCAGAGAAGATACAGTTTGTAGTAATCGATGGTAACGCATCGACTAAAACAGAGGTGATATCGGGCATTCTACAGGGTAATGCTATTGGTCCTCTGCTGTTCATTATTTATATAAAAGATTTGGGATATAACCTAAGCACCTCTCTTAGATTGTTTGCTGATGACACCGTCATTTACCGTTTAGTAAAATCATCTGAAGATCAAAACTAACTGCAGAATAATCTAAATAAGATATCACTATGGTGTAAAATTTGGCAATAGACTCTAAATAATGAGAAGTGTGAAGTCGGCCACATGAGTACGAAAAGAAATTCGTTAAACTTTGTTTACAAGACAAATCAATCAAAAGTGACGACCGTAAACTCCACGAATTACCATTACTTCAGACATAAACTGGAAAGAACACGTAGATAATGTCCTGGGAAAGACGAACCAGAGACTGCATTTTATTGGCAGAACCCTTAAAAGATGCAAAAGCACTACTAAAGAGACTGCATACACTACTCTTGTCAGTCCTTTCTTGGTGTGTTGCTGCCCAGTGTGGGATCCTTATCAGGTGGGTTTGACGGAGGACATCGAAAGAGTCCAAAGAAGGGCAGTTCGTTTCGTATTGTCACGATACAGGGGAGACAGCGTTACGGAAATGATTCAGAATCTGGGATGGGAATCATTACCACAACGGCGCGTATCGCTGCGGCTTGGGCTACTTACGAAACTGCAATCACCAACATTCTCCTCCGAATGCGAAAATATATTGTTGATTCCCACTTACATAGGTAGAAATGATCATCAGAATAAAATACGAGAAATCTGAGCTCGAACGGAGAGATTCAGGTGTTCTTTCTTCCCGCGCGCTATTCGAGAATGGATTGGGAGATAAATAGTATAAAGGTGGTTTGATTAACCCTCTGCCAGGCACTTAAATGTGATTTTCAGAGTATCCCATGTAGATGTAGAAGAATGCTATAAAAGTAATCTGAAGCTTAGGTGGGTTGATCGCGTAACTGATGAGGAGGTACTGAACAGAATTAGGGAGAAAAAGAATTTCTGACAGACCTTGACTAAAGAAGTGATAGATTGGCAGGACACATTCTTAGACATCAAGGAATCGTGAATTTAGCATTGGAGGGAAGTGTTTGGGGTAAAAACCGCAGAGGGAGACCAAGAGATGAGTACAGTTTCAAACGGATGTATGTTGCCGTTCTTATGAGGAGATGTAGAAGGTTTCTCAGGATAGAGTAGGGTGGAGAACAGCAGCAAAACATTCTCCGGACTGAAGACCATAACAACAACATGTCCACAACAGGCAATGAACAGTTTCAAACCGGACGCTCTGCGCCTTGCGGGTCTCCAATATAGGCTGCGAGCCAGAGGAATTAATTGGCAGGGGCACTAAAATCTTAGTGTGCTATAAGTTGCATCGTAGTCTGCTATAAGTTGAGAATTTGGATAAGAAGGGATAGCTTACACCAGTGTTTTTCAACCTGTGGGTCGCGACCCCCTGGGGGGTCTCAAAGTCTTGATCTGGGGGTCGCGGTCGTAAGAGGATCCAAATGTTCAAATGTTTGTAAATCTATCGGACCAAACTGCGTGGTCATCAGTCCGTAGCTTACACACTACTTAAACCTAGGTAAACTAACCTAAGGACAACACACACACCCATGCCCAATGGAGGACTCCAACCCCCGACGGCGAGCAACCGCGCGCTCCACAGCGAGGCGCCTTACGTAAGAGGATTCAGTAGCAGCATGTTCCATAGCAAATCTACGTTTCGTGACGTTCAGCTACTATGGCAGAAGTGCCACACGGAAGTGACAGCCGGCCGCGGTGGCCGAGGGGACTGAGGCGCTCCAGTCACGGTCTGCACGGCCACTACGGTCGGGGGTTCGAATCCCCCCTCGGGCATGGATATTTGTGCCGTCCTTAGTATTAGCTAGTTCATAAGTAGTTTGTAAGTTTAGGGACTGATGACCCCGTAGTTAAGTCCCATAGACTCTACAAACATTTGAACAGATTTTCGGAAGTTACAGGATTTCGTGAAAGTCAGTTAATTATCATTGCTGTGACACGTTTCTGGTGGCCCTTAATCAGACTTCAAAAGTGTCACAGGTATATGGCGTACCTTTGGCACCTGATGATATGCCGACCTAAAACCGAAACAATGAAGCCATTTTTCCAACACATGAAGACTTGTTGATTTAACTGTGTAACAGCGTTTGTGCAGTACTGCTTCATTTACTTACAATGGTTGCAATCTTCTTGCATGACTGTCAGATGTTCAAATATTTTTATGTCAGAAAAACAAACAATCCACTAAATTAATATTATTTTTAATTAATGCATAAGAATACCTTTCTACTACTGAATCATAGTAGTTTGCGGCTGATAACGAGTTTTCAATGCAGAGAAATTTTTAATCAACCAATAAGAATGCCATTTTATTACTGGATCATAGTAGTTTGCTACTTGTTAAGCGTTTTCAGTATCCTTTCGAAGAAAACTAAAGTTTATGAGCATCTTTGAAGAATTAAGAAGTATTGCATCAGCTTCGATGGTTTCATACTCGCACATGACAACACGTCG
The DNA here is from genome assembly GCA_026315105.1 of Locusta migratoria. Lineage (NCBI taxonomy): Eukaryota > Metazoa > Arthropoda > Insecta > Orthoptera > Acrididae > Locusta > Locusta migratoria. The sequence goes on from CM048744.1 coordinate 363,398,602, forward strand.
CCACATATTACACATTGAAATTTATTATTCATGACAGCAAAACCTTACATCAACTACTTCCAGTCAGAATCTTTTTGTCCCATTTTAGGTTACGGTAGTAACACTAAAAGTGGGCTTTGGCGATCGTCTTTTGACAGCTCGAAATTTAAATGACAATAACGGCTTAACCATTCATCTGACATGAAAAGTGAATAACCGAATTTGAAGAGGAGAAAAGTCTCTACAATTTTGCTCTGTTATGTTTTTTTTATATCTCGTATCGTTTCAGAGATATTTGCAAAAATAACGGCGATTTTGGGATGTCTGTCTGTCTGTCCGTAACGTGTTCCCTGTTTTTAAGACACACCGTTAAACCGATCAGCACCAAATTTTACAGACATGATTGCAGGCCGCCAGAGGCCAGAACCTCCCTTTTTCAAATTTTTCGGACAAAAAATACGGTAGTAATAAAAAAAGCCGTTTGTAATATAATTGTAATTACAAACGAACCGTTCATCTCACACGAAAATTGAATAACCTAATTGGTAGAGGGGAAAATTGTCTACAACTTCGCTCTATTATGTTTTTTTTCATATCTCGTATCGTTTGAGAGAAATTTTCAAAAATAACGGCGATTTTGGGAAGTCTGTCTGGCTGTAACGTGTTCCCACTTTTTAGGTGGAACCGTTCAACCGATCGGCGCCAAATTTTACAGACATAATTGTTGGCTACCAGAGACCAGAACGTCGCTTTTTCAAATATTTCGGACAAGAAATGCGTTAGTAATGAAAAAAGCCGTTTGTAATGTAATTTTAATTGTGAATAAACCGTTCATCTGACGCGAAAATTGAATAACCGAATTTGTAGAGGAGAAAATTCTATACAGCTTTGTTCCTTTATGTTTTTTCATATCTCGTATCGTTTGAGAGATATTTACAAAAATAACGGAGTTTTGACACCCTCCATTGAATTAACGAAAACCAGCCGCTCGCAGATGTCACGTGACATTCCTCGCCCAGAACTCTCTCTGGCATACGGCATCTTGCGTTGCGTATTGGATGATTTTCTTATTGTAACTTACACGTTGTCATATCAAAGCAATGGCGCACTGAAGAATTAACAAAAACACGTCGTTCTTCGTACGATAAATGATAATCTAGTGTCTACAAATGCCATATTAGCATCAGTTAACACCTGCCATCAATAGTACAAGATTAAAGAACGCAACTTCTGTTATCTGTAGCGTAGTGGGCAATGCGTGGGTCTGTGATGCTGAAGGTCAGTGGTTCGGAACCCGTCACTACCTAATTTATTTTCCCTAAAAGTGTTTCGGACACTCTTATTAATTGTTTTTTTTATTATTTAGATTATTATTTTGGTCCAAAATGATTGTAAAAACTTATAAAAGAACAAATCTAAAGTGGGCCGTAGAACACGTCAGTGCGATTTATTTTTTATTTTATTTATTTATTTATTTTTTTTTTTTTTTCAGTTTAGATTCATTTCCGCTACTGCAACTTTTACCAGACGCGAATGACTGCGCAGATCTTAGATACATCTAAGAAAGAAAAGTAAATACTTTGCCTTTGGAATTACTGGCATAGCTTTATTACGGGCTTAGGAGGCCGCCGGACATATTTACTCGGAAAGGGGATCGCGGTTTCAAACCGGCGGAAAAACACTGGGATACCCCACCACGAATATCGGATTAGAGTGTGCAGAAAATAGTAAGACATTATATTTTAGAAGATTTTAATATTCATTTTATAATCTTATTCACATCTAGTACTGGATTCTTGGGAGTATATATTTAAAATTTATGATGAAATAAATATTTTCAGAAACATTACACTTAGAGAGTATGAAGAATAGTTACCAAACTCAAACCCCTATTAAAATAAAGAAGCAATAAATATGCATTATAATTCTGTTGAAGTAAAAACAGTCTAGTTTCAAATTAAGTACCATAAAATGATTTTCAAAAGGTTTTCGAATACCTCACAATTTTCTTATGCGGAACTTAAGGCCGTTGCAATAGGCTGTTTTAGAGGCTTTCTTTCTGAGGATTTCATTTTGTGGCGTTAAAGAAAAAATACTAACGCACTTCTCAGCTATTTTCTCTTAGCAAAGTTGTTCAGTGTTATGTTTCTCTGCCATTTTTTACGCCCATTCTTCACAAACCATTCACAATAAGCCCATTCAAATAAATATCAATATTTAACAATACTAAACCAACTTATCTTCAAGATCTTTACCCAAATTACGTTTTGCTTTTTCGATTTAGTAACTTTATATGGTGTACCGTACTTCGTGTTGTACAACCTCATAAATGTTATTTTTGGACCATTAAAGTGTTTTCCGTCCATTTTCCAACGTATCTTCGTTTTCTGCACTGCAATAACAGCTTTAGTCCTTTTACAAAGATCACAATCTGTGATGAACTTACCCCAATATCATCTTAGACTCTGCAGTGGAATTCCAAGAGAATTAGGATGGTTCTAATGCGGGCAGATTCCAGACATGGAAATGTAGTGGGACTAATTTAGACAACTGAAGGTTTCCATTTTACGTACCATAACCTACATTCTGTTAACAAAATAAATTTTTAATCTAACAACGAAATGATAAAGCTCATTCACAAACATTAAACTTAAATCTTGCAGTTAAAGAGCACCTATAGGTTGAAGGGCTTACCTGCCAATTTCTGGTACAAACATCGAGATAATGTGGTACATTTAAAAATATTTTCAATGGCAAGAGACGTCACAGCGAACTGATAAGTGAACAACTGTAGCGAGCGATTAAAGCAATCCGTCACAGTGTAATTTTGGCCGAAACTGTTAATTACACTTTATTGTCTGTAATACAACATACAGTCTCCAACAATATCAACTTTACCATTATAATTCCCTACTTTCGTCCAAATATTCATTAGCATTCAATTTCTTCTTGTGTTCATTACAAGTGGCTTATTAGGAACAACAGCACCATAATGAACTTTCTGTAGAAGACCAGCATTAACTGATAAAGCCTAGGTTTTCCAAGCTTTATATTAGCACCAAGAGAAGCTTCCAGTCCGTTACAGTCCAATGCTTCCACCATACTTGAGAAACTTCAACAGTAAATTGAAATCGAAGACCTCTGAAAACATTGGGACCACCAATCAATTGCTGATGACTATAAGCACCAGCCAAAGTAATTTCCACAGCTTTCAAACTCTTGTAAACATCTACATATGTCCTAGTACCACGAGATCGACGCCGCCTAGGTATTGTAGCAATCAGTTAATGCGAAGCAAACTGTACAACCAAACGCCCAGCGAACATCAAGTACACAGCACGAGAGCTCACGAGCCAGTGCCTGTCTCTTCCGCAAACACTAGCCATACACTCAGCGCATACTTCAAGCGCGCTGAGGTATCTAACACCAGTGCTTCCTTATCACTTTCGGCCTGTGAATTGTTGAGCGGCGCGGTCCTAGTTGAAAACTTTATTCTACTGTTGTATGTGGATTCCACACACTTGAGCGATATACTAGGATGAATCTCATGAGCGTTTCGTAAACTTTCTTCGGCGCAGGCTGAGAGCATTTTCTTTACTTTTTCAGTTTCGTGTGTCATTTCTATTCGATGATGATCTTCATTTCAAGAACAGTACTAAAAGGCGGGTCTCTCGATATTGGTATTTTCTTCTAAAAGTCTGAAACTTATTTCTCTAAATAATTTAATGGATACCGAGAATTAAGAGAGTAAAATGAGTTTTCATGATAGCGTGCAATAACTTACATTTATTATTTTGACTTTTAATGTTCTCATTGCTTCATCCATTCATAAACGAAATGATGTTCAAATTTTTGTAAATACATGGGACGTAACTATTGTGATTATCAGTCCCTAGTCTTACAAACTACTTTAACTAACCTAATGACTACAAACAGACGCATACCCGAGGAAGGACTAACCTCAGACAGGGATTAACCTCGCGTTCCGCAGCATGATGCTTTAGAGCGCCAGACTGTCCCACCGCGATACGAAATAATGTAAAAAAAAATTAAGAGTATTTCGTTATTGGCCGTAGTATGAACATGTAATTGTAAAGTATTACGCAGAAAATAATGGATTTGTGAGTTTCGTAGTTGAACAGATAAAAGCGGCCTGTAGACTGCATGTTATTTGCGTGCCGTTTGTAACAAGAGAGCAACTATTTTACTGCGTAAAACTCACATTCTTCCACATTCAACTGCTTTGATGTCTAATTAAAAATGGTTAAGGGATAAGTATAATTAATTTACAATTTTTTCTGGGAAAAGTTCTTAGTTTGCAAAGCTGCGTTAAACGTGACACAACCTTTTTTTTCCTCTATAGATTGTGATCTAGTTCGTTTAAAACTCACAATGTATACTGTATTGGTATTGTGTACGAGATACCAGAAGGTGCATGGGAATATAATTCAATCACTCACTGGAGAAATGGTGAGCGGACATCCGAAGTTATTTATCGGAAGAGTTCGGACGTTAATAGCTTGGCCATGTCCACTATATGGCCCAGCTGGCAGTGTCATTAATTCTTCCCAGGTACTTTTATCCATATAAAACCTAGCAGACAATGACGCAATACGTGTTTTATGTCTCTTTGCCGCTCGTTAAGAAAACACTGTCATATTTCTTCAAGACTGTTTCTCACTGGATTTGCGGCATAAATCACGGATGTAGCAACGTTGCTGTTGCGTAACAGCTGACCACTTGAGTATCTATTTCTAATTCGCGCTACAGGATGACTCCCAAGCTTATTCATTCGCTGTATCTACCACATTCTTACATATTATAGCAGTTTAAGTCCATGTAAAATACAGGTTGCATCGCTGGGTGCGGGTACAATATGCGTTATCAGTTGAAAATTTGAATTCTGCAGTCAGTGGAAAAATCAAAAGCTTTAAAAGATTTATCCTTCTAGACTATAACGCTATATAGCTCTATGTGACATTAAGGAAGGGAATTAAATATTACGCAGTAAAGTAAAACTCGGCGTTTAGTCTAGAAGGATAAATCTTTTAAAGCTTTTGAATGTTCCACTGACTGCAGAATTCAAATTTTCAACTGATAACGCATATTGTACCTGCACCCAGCGATGCAACGTGTATTTTACATGGACTTAACTGCTATAATATGTAAGAATGTGGTAGATACAGCGAATGAATAAGCTTGGGAGCCAACCTGTTATGGAAACACAAGTATTAAATCTTCTTTTTGTGATTTACAAGCGATATCAAAATTATCAGTGCACGCTTCGTTTAAAATTAAATAGACACTTAATTTCCTTGTCTTTTACGAAAAATGTTTAAATGTTTGTAATCCTATGAGACTCAACGACTTAGGTTATCAGTCCCTAGATCTACAAACAGAATAATGCGCGATCACATGTGGCATGCAATAATCACGGCATCGTCGTCACCTTTGGTTTGAAAGTCTAATTTGGTCTCCCTGTTCACTTGTTCTCACGCCTAACAAAAACAGCAAAGTCGTGGAACGACTGGCTTGGGTCAAACTGCCTGCTGCTACACCAGATCAACTTTGGCAGTAAGTGGAAGCAGTATGGACTTATGACCACATAAAGACACCCAGAGCCTCTTCGATTCAATGCTGTGGCGTGTAACAGCGGTTATAGCCAGCAGTGGCGGCAACACACAGTACTGATTTCATCATCTTCTTGACTTCACATGCTACTGTATTTTCAGTGATGTGATATCTGTACAGTGTGTTGTCTCACAAATAAATTTGGCTGTGATAGCTCCATCTAACGGTAAACTATGACTAGTCCTTTCAAATTCAAATGTTTGTAGTGCTTATGGGACTTAACTACGGGGTCATCAGTCCCTAAACTTACAAACTACTTATGAACTAGCTAATACTAAGGACGGCACAAATATCCATGCCCGAGGGGGGATCCGAACCCCTGACCATAGTGGCCGTGCGGACTGTGACTGAGGTGCTGCAGAACGCTCGGCCACCGTGGCCGGCGACTAGTCCTTCTTGTATTTATTGTGAAGAGTCAACGAAGTGTGCATCTAACTTTCTTTTGAATTATAATATTTATTGCATTCTTCTTGTCTTTATATTATACTCATGATAGTACATTATTCGACATAAACTGTCTCTATTCTCCCCCATCCTAGCCCCTTCCCTCTCTTTGTGTCCATCTTGCAATTATAAATTTTCACAAGCACCATCTTGCAATTTTTAAAATTTCGAATTTTCCTCTATCTAGATGATGATGGGCAAAACCCATAGTGGTCTGGAATCGCCATAAACCTTCTACTAAATTCAATGATGAGGCTACCGTAATTGACACGAACATTTATGTGTGTATGTGTGTGTAGCTTATGGTTTTTTAATCAATTTTATTTTACTGTTCTGTAGTATCATTATGTACTTCAGAATATGATACCAAAAACCAGAGTACCCACGGCCAGAGGAATCTGGCCGCGGTGGCCGAGGGGATTAAGGCGCTCCAGTCACGGTCTGCACGGCCACTACGGTCGGGGGGTTGAATACCCCCTCGGGCATGCATATTTGTGCCGTCCTAGTTCGTAAGTAGTTCATAAGTAGTTTGTAAGTTTAGGGACTGATGACTCCGTAGTTAAGTCCCATAACAAAAGGACTCTGAGGTCAACACTCCAACATTCAAAGGAAGGTGCTGTTATTGGAAAATCTGTGAAGTAAGAAACTTTTCTTTAATATAAAAAATATCAAGAAATATAATAAAATTATATAGTAAATTGCAGACACCTTTGGCTGACATTCTGACGCTACTAAATACGTAGTTTAATGCAGTGGAAGATTTTACTAAATCAACCAAAACCTAATGAGAGAAAATCTAAATTTTTGAAGAACTGAAAATCAGCACCTGTAATTCGAAAGAATTTAAGGCAGACTAATTATTTAAAGGAATAAAACAATCCACAAGGAAATAGAAAGTCTGTGCACGATGTTAAAAAAAAACGTTTGTAAACCTATTGGATCAAACTGCTATATTCATCATAACTTAGGCTTAAAAACTACTAAACTAACATAAGGACAACACAAACAGCTATGCCCCAGGGAGGACTCGAACTTCCAACGGCGAGGAAACACGTGCTCCGCAGCAAAGCGCCTTAGAGCGCTCGGCCACTCCACCGCTACTCCACTTTGTTCTTTCACAAGTGCAACACGTTTAGATTCCATGCAAAATAAGTTACTGATAATGTTGTAGAATACATATAAAGTAAGACTTACCATTATCTCATCTAACCTTGACCTGAAATTAGTAATTGGTTACATGGAAGTACTGTTTAGGTGAATTTACCCTTTTCCCGTAAAGTTTCTTTTCAAATATATGTTTCGTGTTTTGTGCGTAATGTATTGGGAAATAAAATCACAGAATAGGCTGTTTAAAGTAAAACTATTGTCCAGACATATGATTTTGGCTTTGACCAAACAGATCACGAACCTACAAAATTATGCGATAGTGGTTTTCTTTTTTCATTGTTCCTTTCTTTCCTCTGTCATTTCAATTATTCTCCATATTATATGTCAAGTAACGAAACCATAATGTCTACAGAAAAATCACTCGAGTTGAGCGAAATGAATCACAACGCATAAACACCAGATGTCTACCTAACCGGTGACAAAAATCTGCGGAAGTACCCTCAAAAATATGATAATTGCGAGAGTGCAAAGATTTCGCAACACTCCTGAAAGCGAGCGTAGCCTGATTAAGCAAGATTAAGTGTAGTGTTAGCACTTGACTGACTTCAGAGTCCACGTGATTGAACCAGGAAAACTACAACTGCAGAGGCAGTGCCCAAAGAATGTGACACTCAAGTCGCTTACAGGGAAGTCTCAGAGCTTTCCGACCCGCGGCCGATTCATGTGGCTGGGCTGCCAAAGCTTAGAAGAATGGAGTCAGTGCAGTTTTAGAAAGCTCGGTGGTGTGCTATTGCACTCTGCAGCAGGAAGTAAATGAGAAGAAAATAGGCTGCCGCAAACAACGTAAACAAAAGATAATTTTAGCGCATGCAAAGCCTTATGAAAAACTGATGCATTGTTTGGTGAAGAGCAGTGATGAAATAGGAACACGATCAAATAGAATCAGTTTGACGGATCCATAAGTTCCCGAGGAAGAAGTAAATGTGACATCGACTGAGATACGACTGAATTAGCAGATTTACTATTGACTTATTTACGACCAATGGAAATGTTCGTTATTTGATATTTTGGTCATTCGGCATTTACAAAGCAATATATAAAAATGAAAAAAAAAATAAAAATAAAGATATTACCACAAAAAATAAGACACAGTCAGCATTATGTAATACAAGAATTTTATAAATAAGAGTTATTTTTCGAAGCCACTGAATTAAGTTGTCCAAGAGTTTATGTACGTCTTCAGAGAAGGAACGAAGAAAGGAAGATTGGGTTTAACGTAATGTCGAGATTATGGACATTAGAGATGGGTAAGAGGCTCAGATAGTTTTTGTCAGGGATGGCGAAGGAAATCGGTCGTGTCCTTTGAATGGAACTATCACAGCATACACCTGGAGTGATTTAGGGAAATCACAGAATACCTAGTCTCGTGGGAATGGAATGGCCGTGCTGTTCGAACAACATCGCCTAGAAGACAAGACTTCACAACAGACCGTGCGACGTCACACCGAGAGGCCGTGATTGCTCGCTGACTCGCCGGCCGCTGGGGCACGCCCACAGCCTCGTAGCGGCCAGCCACTTATGTAGCGATCGCGGCCTCTCGGTGTGACGTGGCACGGTCTGTTGTGAGGTGTTGGTCTAAAGCGCTATGTCACGGATTGCGTAACCGCTCTCCGTCGGATGTTCAATTCCTCCCTCATGCATGGGTGTGTGTGTTTTTAAGTCTAGGGACCGATGACCTTAGCAATATCGTCCCTTATGTTTACAAACATTTTATTTTGAAATAGAAAACCCTAAATCAGGAAGGCCGGAGACGGATTTGAATCGGCGTCCTCCCGAATGCGAATCCACTGTGTACCACTACGCCACCTCGCAAGGTGTTCATCCACAAGTTCACCAATAAAACCACGCACAGTGCACTGGATTATTGATCGGTTGCCGCGGTGGAGTAGCCGAGCGGTCTAAAGCGTCTCGCTGCGGAGCGCACGGTTTATTTTGAAATAGAAAACCCTAAATCAGGATGGCCGGAGACGGATTTGAATCGGCTTCCTCCCGAATGCTAATCCACTGTGTATCACTACGCCACCTCGCTAGGTGTTCATCCACAAGTTCACCAATAAAACCATGCACAGTGCACTGGATTATTGATCGGTTGCCGCGGTGGAGTAGCCGAGCGGTCTAAAGCGTCTCGCTGCGGACCGCGCGGTTGCTCGCCGTGGAGGTTCGAGTCCTTCCTGGGGCATGGGTGTGTGTGTTTGTCCTTAGGTTAGTTTACCTAGGTTTAAGTAGTTTGTAAGCTACGGACTGATGACCACGCAGTTTGGTCCGATAGATTTACAAACATTTGAATTTTTTGAATTGATCGGTTGACTCGGCACAGGCACTGAGGGTAGTTTGAGAAACCCCATGTTGTCATCATTTCTCTACATCTTGCCATACCAGTCCGCATACTGTGTAGGGTAGTCCATACCCTTCTCGAAATATTAAAAACCACTATTGGTATTTTTTGGTTCATCTATCGGCTTTCTGCTCCTTAGTGTGCTTCTATTCCATGAGGTGTTAGAGCTATTGAATTATGGTTCTTCTTATAGACTCTTTCTGCGATTAAAATGCACTCCCGTGCAACTTTAACGCGTTGAGCAGCAGTTTGCCGGGAGCGTTAAGGTCGGCCAGCGCACGCTTCCATCGCGGCTGGCTGGCAGGCGGCGGCCAAATCCGCCAGACAGGTCGACGGCGCGGCGCGCCGGGCCCGTTGCCGGATGAATATTCATCGGGTCGACTGCTGGCGAGAGAGAGGTAGCTACAATGTTGACCACCTTGTTCCTCTCCTTCTCCGCGTCTCCCCGTCTCCTCCCGCTTCGCAGCCGGCAGCTCGAGAAATTAACCGGAGCCTCTTACCGAACGGAACAACTACTTCTTGTTCGTTTTCTTCTTCCTACGACTCGTTTTTCTCGTTGTTTTTGGTGGCTGAGTTGTCACCCGTTCGTTTCTCGGGCTGTCACGGCCGCCGATATTTACTGCCCCATTCATTCCTCCAAGGCCTTTCATTCATTTTCGCGTCTGTTTGCTCATTCACGCCAGCGCTTCGCGCCGCATTCACGTTTCACAGTCCCATTGAGGCAATAAAGGTGAGGCGAGGCGATGCTTATTTCAGGTGTGAGTAACTGCAGCCACACCGCGAGTTCGCGCTTTATGCGACTTGAAGCGGACATAGTCCGTCATTCTGAGCTTACACTGCACTGCAGTAAATCTTCGCAAAATATGTGCACGTCACAGTCTCATGTTTCGCAGCTATTATGAACACCGGAATAGTGGTGACTTCTCCTACACATCGTTTCTTACACGGAATTTCACAGGAATGAGTCACGCGATTAGTTTTTCGTGATTGCATTTACAACTCACCTACCACTGCCACGCAGCGCGTGAAACCACAAAGGGCATTTGTATTAATATTTCCTCCCCATTGTGTTTCTAAACACCATTAATGATTTATGTGTCAGAAGATATATTTCCTTTATTCTGCTGTGTTAATATTATATCATACAACAAGCCGCGGCACTATGTTCCGATTCGAGAGGCCGTTCCCCGTCGGATGTTCTAATCCTCCCTCGGATGTAGATGTTACTTTCTCTTTAGTATAAGTTATTTTATTTCCCTCCACATCACAAACTTTAATTCAGCTTCTGTGTTCCAAAGATAATTGCCACTACAGCCAAGACTCTCCATGCAGCGGAATAGCACCTCGGGAATGGACATGGTGGAACAATCCTGTTAACAGTTAATAATAACAGGATTGTTTACCATGTCCATTGCCGAGGTGCTATTCCGCTGCTTGGATATCCTTGGCAGTAGTGGCAATTATCTTTGGAACACAGAAGCTGAATTATTTTATAAGTATTTTGTAAGTTTAGGGACTAATGACCCCAAAGTTAAGTCCCATAAGCTTTACAAACATATGAACATTTTTCAATTCATACACGAGTTACTTGTAAACACTTCTTCCCACACTGACTTGCTTTGTTTTAAAATACTTATGGTATATGTAGATCCGATGTTTTTCTGTGTCAATGTCGATATAAGACATCGTTTTACAATAATAATAAAGTGTTCTCTTTTATTGTTTTTCCTGGTGTTTTCCCCAAGGGGTCGACATGTTTACCAAGATTTGGTTGTGTTACTGCCCTTCCTGTCATTACCATTTGAGGACGGAATGTTAGTACCTCCTGTCTGTCTGCATCATGTAATGCCAAAGCGCGAGAATCCTACAAATGAGGCAGGACGTGGGTACCAGCCCGGATTCACCAATTGAGATGTGGTAGACCACCCAAAAGCCACATTGAAGGTTGCCACTCCTCCCCGAATCCAAATTGTTCAAATGTTTGTTAATATATTGGGCTTAAAAACCACTTAAACCAACCTAAGGACAACACACACACCCATGCCCAAGGGAGGACTCGAACCTGGGACAGCGATCAACCGCGCGTTCCGCAGCATGTCGCCGGCTGCGTTCATAGATTGCGGTTCGTTCGCTGCGGACGTACTGTAGCAATTTTGCAGAGGATCCGCGTGTCACTAAACAGCATGCGGTTCAGCCACAGTGACTTTGAGAACCCTGTTCCTATTTGGCGGGGGAGATCAGGAACGTTACTGTTTTATCAGTCAGTGAGAGTTCGCTTTCTGAGATGGACGTTTCCGTGCTTTTCTACAGGGGAAATGTAGCCTTTAACTATTACGTAAGAGTGTGAGAACTATATATTTAGGCTGGTGGTCGGCAAGTTGCATCTGTGAAGGCATTTCATTCGTTCTGCAGTACTGGACTGTTTTGGTTGTGATATTCTCAATAGGTTATCGTGCATTTTACATGTAAATCTTGCGAACAAGAATTACGAATGACCATTTACATCGAAATCAAAAATATATAATTTTCACGAACGCTTATCTTGAAGCTTACGTGGATTATCACAGATTTCTTAATCCAAATTAAACTATCGCTTTTCCATTCAGTCATCGTTTTCACAGAAATGTGTGCCATCTCTTAGGCTTATATATAAAACAGTAGCGAACTTGGCAATGCTTCGCAATTGCTAAATATTTATGGCGAGTGCAGATACCTCTTAAATTCCTTGCCCCCTCTTCCCATCTTCTCATTCCTTTCGTATCTCTATATATCTCCTCCTCCCCCATCTCTCTGTCCATAACCTACCCCACATGGTGGTAAAAGTTTATTGTTTCCCATCATACGTATCTTGAAAGTAAGCATAAAAGTATTTCGAATAACTTTTTTTTCGCCAAATGGTCATTTTAAAACAATTTTAGTATTTCTGGATAGGGGTAAAAACTATATCGAATCTGGATCGTTTCTGGAAACCATTGAATGTAATGGCTCCGGTGGCCTCAACTTGGCCACTGACGCGACACAACCATCGACCTTGGGTTTATTACGTATAAAGATGCACATAGAAAATTTTATGCAATTTCTCTTATGTTTTACTTGTAAATATTATATTTGTCAAAAAATACGTTTGTTGAAAAATTTATGTACAAAGATGTACATGGAAATTTTCAAACACCTCCATGAAAACATACGTACATGAGCCAACCTTAATGATAACTTCATGGTAATTTCATCAATTTCATGACAATTTGATGAAGATCGGATTAAAAACGTAGATTTTGTCGAATTCTGTTGGGTAAAATACCTTCCGCCATGCATCGAACGAAATTTGATATACACAGTTAGCTTCTTCTTGATTTAAAGGGAAGTAATAGAGTTTAGACGAAAAACATAGGGCGTCTCGATTTTATAGGACAGATCATATTATGCATTTAAGGGACGACAATAACAGTCTTCAATATGGAGTTTTCGACCCCTTCGAGCTCATCTGAATCCTTTTATCACACAATGCGATATTTTTTGTATTATACTGCACAATGTTCTGCTGATTGTGCTTTTTATATGCTTCTGTCACACTCAAAAGGAAGGGAAACTTTTTCAGAACTCATCGTTTTACTTGTGATTTAGTTGTTTTGGAATCTCATTCCTCATCCAGGTCGTCAGGGCTGGCCTGTTCAGGATTATGTGTTTTTAATTGTAGCGTACGATTGTTGCAGAAGAATAATAACGTATGATCTTGTATTGTTATTTGATACTAGCCCCATGTAACGAACACGCCTGTGTAGTTTACAATCTGCAGTGACTAAAAGCGTTAGACCCGCCCGGGTATCTGAGAGTCTTAAATCACCCGCTTCTGAAACGGGGAGGAGCGTTGGTCCATGTTCGAAAGCTTTAGGCGCTTTGCCGGTCAGCCTGGATGTGGTCTTTAGGCTGTTTCCCACGTTAGCCAATACCGTGCTGTACCAACACCCTTTCAAGATGAGGTCTTTGTGCAGCCGGCCTCGGTGGCCGAGGTGACTGAGGCGCACCAGTCACGGTCAGCACGGCCACTACGGTCGGGGGTTCGAATCCCCCCCCTCGGGCATGGATATTTGTGCCGTCCTAGTTCGTAAGTAGATCATAAGTAGTTTGTAAGTTTAGGGACTGATGACCCCGTAGTTAAGTCCCGTAAGCTTAACAAACATTTGAACATTTGAATTTGTCTTTGCGCAGTCGAGTCACGCCACACCGAGTAGGCCGCGATCGTGTGGCTGGCCGCAGTGAGGCAGTGGGCTGTGCTCCAACGATCAGCCAGGCAGCTAGCGATCGCGACCAACTCGGTGTGACGTGCCACTAACTGCGCTGAAGCCTTGTCTCTAGACGGTGCTGGCTGCGCCCAAATCCCGCGTCAGTTGCTAAATTCGCAAACATTTATAAAACGTTAACTTACTACAATTGTGAACGTACGTATCTTCCTGTGTGTGTGTGTGTGTTTTTGTGTGTTTGTGGTGGAGGGTCGGGCAACAATATCATCCTCCTCCCCGTAAACTAATCACACAAAAACAAGAGTTACTATGCTAACTCTATGTCAAAGCGGGACTGAGGCAGAAATAAAGATGACGTGTCTAATAGCGTGATCACAAAGTTTTCGCAAAATTAAATTAATCTACGCTAGCACGAGCAAGGCCGAGGGGGAGACATATTTTTGACAATGCTTTACTTTATAATGAGAAAAACATATCATATACGAAATGGTTTTTTTCGATTTGAACTGAATTTATCTATGGAAATAAGCGATGTACACTTCTTGAAGTTTTCCCGGCGGATGGAACAATCCATCATCTTTAGAACGTGCATTCTAGTCAAAATAATTTCTACTGATAAGCATTCAGCCATCTTCTAGGTGGGTTAGGGATAAAGTTAAAACCACATGAAGCAAACATCTATTCACCTGGAACACGGCTGTACATTTATCACCAATCATATCGGAAGAAGAAATTACTTGGTTTCGGATACACACTAAAAGTAGTGGAATAAGTGAAAATGTGTTGGTTTTAAAACAAAGTATGTTTCTGTAATATTATCGATCCATACTGACTTCAAAGTCAGAGCTTTTGGTGAATCAGGTCCATGGAACAAGAACACGTTTAAGACTTGTATAATAGGTACGTAGCTGTTATTTCTTTTCTGACTAAGCTGTGGAATAAAGCCATTATAAATTTCATTAACTCGAAAGCTGATCTACCATTGTACAACTTTAATATACCTATTAGACATGGTAAACTTTTGTCGTCCCGGCATGTGAACTAATTCATCCAGTCACTATGAGGCCTCCAATTTGACGTTCCAACTTTTTTAATTTGTAAAAGTTCTTATTAACATACATTTATAAGAGTCTGTCCTATTTTATTGAAAAAAAGCTCTTGAAAATTCCCACAACGCTTTCGTGGATGAGAGTATGCAGTCTTTCGAAACGAACTATGTGAGTGTAGATCAGCTGTGGGTTACACTCAAAGGAATAATATCGACAGCTAGTGAGACTTACACCAAACAATTAAATAAAAGAACGGGCTGACCCGCGTAGTACACAAAACAGATAAGATCACTCGCGCAGTAGCGAAGAAAACAGCATTCCAATTTGAAACAGACACAAAATTCCAAAGCCGGAAGGCTTTTGACATTGAACCTCAGAAGCGGCTTCTAATCAAATTGCGTGCTTATGGAATATCACCGCAGTTGTGCGATTGGGTTCGTGATCACCTGTCGGAAAAGACACGGTACATAGCAACTGAAGGAAAATCAAGTAAAACGGAAGTGATATCTAGCTTCTCCAGGGAAGTGTAACAGGGTCACTAATGTCCCATATCTTCATAAACTGTTAAGGAGACGATCTGATCAGCTCTCTTAGACTGTTCGTGGTTGATGCTGTCGGTTATTAGTTAATAAAGTCACCCGAAGATTAAAAGCAGCCGAAAAACAATGTAGATAAGGTATCGGCATGGTGTAACAATTAGTAGTTGAACGTAAATAATTAAAAGCTGTGAATTCATCCAAATGAGCACTAAAAGAAGTCTTGTAACTGCATTTATAGGGTAAAACAGTCAAATATAATGTAAATTCAATTAAATACCTAGGGATTACAATTACGAACAACTTTAATTGGAGAGAACACACAGAAAACATTGTGAGGAAGGAGAACCAAACGCTACGTTTCATTTCCAGTACACTTAGAAGATGCATTAGTTTAGCTAAAGAAATTGCCTACACTACACTTGTCAGACCTATTTTGGAGTATTACTGCTCATCATGGATTCCTTACCAGTTGCGACTGACGGAGGACATAAAAGAGAAGGGCAGCTCGTTTCGTATTGCCGCGTCACAGGGGGAAGAGTGCCACGGAAATGAGGCACGAGTTGAGGTGGAAATATTTAAAATGAAGATGTTATTCGTTGCCGCGAGATTTATTTACCGAATTTCTTCGACCATTTTCTCTTCCGTAAGCGTACATTTTCTCTTAGCACTCGCCTACGCCGCGACAGAGCGGCCGAGCGAATTGAGGCATTATGCTATGATGCGCGAGGTCGTTCCCCGTCGGGGGTTCGAATATCCCCTCGGGCATGGATGTTTGTGCCGTCTTTAGTATAAGCTAGTTCATAAGTCTCATAAGCTTTACAAACATTTGAGCATAATTGAACACTAGCCTACATATGAAGACACAATCATAATAATAAAACAAGAGAAGTCAGATCCAAAACGGAAAGACTTAATTGTTCCTTTTCCTTCACGCTATTAGAGAATGGAACGGTAGAGGAATATTATGAGAGCGATTAGAAGAACCCTCTGCCGGACACATAAATGTGACTTTCAGAGTGCATATGTGGATGTATATGTCATTGATATGGGAAAGAGGCCAGAATTGACTACGTGAGTAATGTTTATGTCTGTCGAAAGGAGGTTCTGGAATTACCTGGATGGGCATCACGAAAGGGTTATTTTAAAATCATTCATGAATCTCTCTACCCGAAGAGAGCGCATTCCAATATTAACAGTAAAAACGTATGTGTACTACGTATATGTATGATCTTATATACTTTGGAGACCGTGAGCAAATCAAACTGTACATCACCCACTTAAATCTTGTTGAGCTGGAATACACAAATGCAAAGTCGCTTATAGAATCTAATTTTTGTGGTCTTCAGTCTGGTTTGATGCAGCTCTCCACTCTATTCTATCCTTTGTAAGCCTCTTCATCTCCTCATAAGAACGGCACCCTAAATCCACTTGAATCTGCTTACTGTATTCATCTCTTGGTCTCCCTCTGCGATTTATACCCCACACACTTCCCCACGATTCCTTGATGTCTAAGAATGTGTCCTGCCAATCGATCCTTCATTTAGTAAAGGTATGCCAGAAATTCTTTTTCTCCACAATTCCGTTCAATACCTCCTCATTCGTTAAACGATCCACCTAATCTTCAGTATTGTTCTGTAACATCACATTTCAAAAGCCTTGTCCTCTTCCTGTCCGCACTGTTTATCGTCCATGTTTCACTCCGATGCAAGGCAACACTCCACACAAATGCCTTCAAAAAGGACTTCCTTACGCTTAAATTAATATTGGATGTTAACAAATTTCTCTTTTTCAAAAACGCTTTTCTTCTCATTGCTATTCTGTATTTTATATCCTCTATACTGCGACGATCGTGTGTTATTTTACAGTCCAAGTAACAAAACTCATCTATCACCTTTATTGTTTCGTTACCTAATCTAATTCCTTCAGCATCATCTGATTTTCTTAGACTGGACTCCATTACCATTGTTTTGCTCTTCTTAATGTTCATCTTGTATGCGCCTTTCAACATATTGTCCACCCCGTTCAACTGCTTTTCTAGGTCCTTTGCCGTCTCTGATAAAATTACGTTATCGGCAAAACGAAATGATTTTATTCCTTCACCCTTAACTTTAATTCCTTCTCCAAATTTCTCCTTGCTTTCCTTTATAGCTTGCTCAATGTACGGAGTGAATAACATTGGAGAAAGGCTACAACCCTGTCTTACTCCCTTCCCAACCTCTTCATTCCTTTCATGCCCTTCAACTCTGATAACTGCTGTCTGTTTTTTGTACAAGTTGTAAATAACCCTCCGTTTCCTATATTTTACTCCTGCTGATTTCAGAATTTGAATGAGTCTATTCCAATCAACATTCCCAAAAACTTTTTCCAAATCTACAAAAGCTAGAAATGTAGGTTTGCCTTTCCTTAATCTATCCTCTAAGATTTAAAGTGAGCATTGCCTCCCGTGTTCCTATATTTCTCCTGAACCCAAACTGATCTTCCCCGAGGTCGAATTCTCCCAGGTTTTCCAGCCTTCTGTAAAATTCCAGCCTTCTGTAAATAATACGTGTTAAAATTTTTCATCCATTACTTATTAAAATGATGGTTCTGTAATTTTCACATGTCTGCGCTTGCTCTCTTTGGAATGGGGATTATTACATTTTTCTCAACGTCTCAGGGCAGGTCTCCTGTCTCATACATTTTACGCACCAGGTGAAAGAGTTTTGTCATGGTTGGCTCTCCCAGAGACTTCAGTAGTTCTGAGAGAATGACGGCCACTCTAGGGGCCTTGTTTCTACTTAAATCTTTAAGTACACTGTCAAATTCTTCTCTCAGTATATTATCTCCTATTTCATCATTATCTACTCCGTCTTCCCTTCGTACAATATTGTCTTTAAGTTCATTTCCTTTGTAGGGCCCCTCTGTAAACTCTTTCCACCTTTCAGCTTTCACTTCTTTGCTGAGAACTGGTTTTACATCAGTGTCCTTGATATTCATAGAGCTGTTTTTCTTATCTCCAAATGTTTCTTTTATTTTCCTCTAGGCTGTATTTATTTTTCCCCTATTTATTCATTCTTCTACATCCTTGCATTTGCCTTCTAGTCACTCCTGCTTAGCCAGTTTGCACTTTCTGTCAATCTCATTTCTTAGTCATCTGTACTCCATTTTTGCCTGTTTCATTTACTGCATTTTTATATTTTCTCCTTTCATCGATTAAATTTAGTATTTCCTGTAATATCTAAGGATTTTTGTAGGTTTTGCCTTTCTACCTATTTTGTCCTCTACTGCCTTCACTATTTCATCTCTCAATGCTACCCATTCCTCTTCTACTGTTTTAATTCCTCCTATTTCTGGCAATTGGTTCCTAAAGCTGCCTCTGAAATTCTCAAGAACTTCATGTTCCTTCAATTTATCCAGATCCCATCTCCTTATTTTCCTACTTTTCTGAAGGTTTTTCAGTTTCAGTCTACAGTTCATGATCAATAAGTTATCGTCAGATTCTATATAACCCCTGGGTATGTCTTACAATTTAAAACCTGGTTCTGAAATCTATGTCTTACTATGTCTTACCATTATAAAAACCAATCTTAGACCTTCCGTTGTCTCCTGGTATCTTTCACGTATACAACCTTCTTTCGTGATTCTTAAACCAGGTGTTTGTTACGATTAAATTATGTTTCGTGCAAAATTCTACCAGGTGGCTTCTTCTTTCATTCCTTTTGCTCAGACCATACTCACCTACTACTCTTCCTTTCCTTCTTTTTCCTGGTACCGAATTCCAGTCTCCCATCACAATTAAGTTTTCCTCGCCCTTAATTATGTGTATAATTTCATTTACCTCCTCATACATTTCTTTTATCTCCTCATCATCGGCAGAGCTAGTTGGCATATAAACCTATACTATTGTGGTCGATGTTTTCTTCGTATCTATCTTGACTAAGATAATGCGATCACTGTGCTGTTCATAGTAGTTTACCCGAGTTCCTATTTTCTTATTTCTTATCAGACCAACTCTTCTAATACTCCAACTGATTCTGTATTTATAATCCTGTATTCACCTGAGCAGAAAACCTGTTCCTCTTTCCAGCGAACTTCACTAATCCCCACTATAACTTCAACCTATCCGTTTCTCTTTTTAAATTTTCTAACCTCCGTACCCGATTAAGGAAAGTAACATTCCATTATTCGATCCTAGAATGCTGGTCCCTCCTGAGTAGTCCCCGCCCGGAGATCCGATTGGGGTCTATTTTACCTCCGGAATATTTTACCCGAGAGGATGCCATCATCATATGTTCATAGAGTAGAGCTGCATGTTCTCGAGAAAAGTAACGGCTGTAGTTTCCCCTTGCTTTCATCCGTTCCCAGTAACTGTGTGGCAAAGAACCTAGGATAGACTTGAATTGTCAAATCAGCTGCATCACTGTAACCGGGATAACGTGTGAGTTTCGAGCAGATATTGCCATTTAGCATAACTCGTTAGTCAAGATCTGACTCACAGAAAATCAGTGTATTTTAGTGAAACTGTGACAAAATTCTAATAGTCTCTGCTTCGAGTAATACAGAGGAAGCTAACACAGCTCTCTGTATAGGCTTTGTATTTTACTTCATCATTGTCGTCGTTATGTAAGCAAGAGTTATTGGCGCGGACATACCACTTCAGAATAGTTAGCTCTGCAGTGGCACCTGGTCGCAGGAGCAGCATTGCAACTGCCACTTTACCTCAAGGCTATAAGTGATCGCAGAAGCAAAAAGGCAGCAACGAGTACTCTCGTTTCCCTTGCCAGAATACTCAGCTACATATTAACGTAATTGAGCAAGTCGTTTGCTCACTGACCATCGTAATACCACTGCGTATTAATCTCTATAGACTTGATCAAAAGCAAGTGCCAACATCTACTCTGATGCGTTGTTGTCACGCGAGGAGTGGTAATGTTTTCTCTTTGATTTTCTTGCTTTAGCTATCTCACGAGAAATCGAGCAGAAAAACACATCGGATAGACAGAAATCAAATGTTTCTTCTGCCTCATTACTGTTTCAGTTATAGTGGCAAAAACCATTAGTCATCTCGCCTGGAACTGTAGAAATTAATATACATGCCCGTCTGTCTCAGACAAGTTCTTTCACGCGATAGTTGTAAATGATAAATATTCCTTGTGGAACTGAACCTGACTGTCGCTAAAAATCTGGAAAATCACAACCTGTTTTCGTCTGAATACGTTTCACTACTCATGTAGAAAATACTCAAAATATTCATGTTTTGGCAAAGTCTGGTGTATTTTTTATCCTATTACACTGTCAGCTGTTCGCATAGAGGTTAACTGAGTCGGAATTAAGATTCGGTTGTTCTCCATTTCTCCAACGGTGTCGTTCGCATAATGATACTTACTTTTATTGAATTTTTCTTTGAAATATACAACTTCAATAATTGTAGTTGCGTAGGCGGAAAAATACCCTAAATAATTGAAAAGCAAATGTGTACAAAATGGCCACACAAATCTTGCTTCTTTTAAATCAATTAAACTAAACTTTTTTATGTATTTTTTGTATCTGAACTTGGCCAACTATCGACCGCAA
Organism: Locusta migratoria; assembly: GCA_026315105.1. Lineage (NCBI taxonomy): Eukaryota > Metazoa > Arthropoda > Insecta > Orthoptera > Acrididae > Locusta > Locusta migratoria. Next base: position 363,419,540 of record CM048744.1, read on the forward strand.
GAAACTTAAGACTTTTTGGCTTTTCTTCTCTTTTCCTCCCAGAAACTCTTCACTCGTTCGCTTCTATTTTTTCTCTACTACTCAGAAATGATCTGTTTGGGTCTTGTGTTTGGTAGATCCTCTCGAAATGATTTGATACTGTCAACTCTGCTTCTGTACTCATCTCTGTTGTGGACCATCTGTGGTGTAATTCCAGCTTCTGCTGCATCCCTCTTCATTTCATCTACCCATTTAGATGTAGCCTTAAACGCTGTGATGTAATTGAAGATCCTTTTAGACAGTCTGCATCCATCCATCCGAAATAGATGTCCTTAGAACTTTAACCTCCGCTTCCTCATTGTGTCCGTAATCTTTCCAGTGTGCTTGTAGAGTTCTTCATTTTTCCACTTATTCCAAGTTTATGTTTAGTTTGAATATTGTGTTGTTTTATCTCATTTTCTTGTTGTCCTGTTACTCGTTGTGTGAATCAGTGCATTTCATTTGCTTGAAACCTATTCTCACTTGTCGTACACTCATAGTTCAACCATTCCATCTATCGACAACTCTCTGAAACTGTTCTGTGTGACGACTGGCTGTGATTTAGATGCCATGTAACTGCATCCAAACTATGTCTACGTGAAAGACGTTTAAATGAATCGACTGAGAGATACATGTGCAGAAAGAAGACTGAAATGTATCACAATTCGAAATTCCTAAACAGCACTTCCATAGAGGAAACTGCAACATAAAGTCAAGTCTTTTTCTGCAAAATGTGAAACAACCGAGTCGTGGCGCAGCTGTAAAATTCGAAACAACCCTGTCGTGACGGAGCTGCATAATACCATTAATTTTAGCTAGTGACTATGTGTATCAGTGATTTAAGGGAATTAAATGAAAAATCGGAGGCTAAAAAATGTCACACATTATGTATGTTCACGGTGAAATATAAACAGTAGTACTTGTTTTGACTTTAAGTCTTCCTGTTATTTACCAACACATCGCGGTTTCTATCCAACAGAAATTTGCATATGGCTATGTTTCAGCGATCACTTCCCATTTTGAAACAATCTTCCCAACGGGACAGTTGGAGTGATCAGCAAAATATACTCGACCCTGTACAGGTAACTGTTTATGTCATCGTCATGACAACGCCCAGTAATGTGTGAATCACAACTCACCAACCTACTGTATTATCCATTCCGAAGTTTTCATATCGACTCAGAAAGTAGCCTGTCTCTTGGTAGTGCCGAGTGCCGATTTGTGGTCAGGGTAATGAGAGAACCTATGCAAGGAGACGATCGGACACACTTCTCTTAAAGTGAAAAGTGGACGGCTTTCCTCCATTTCAACTAAAAACAATGATCTTAACATTTTGAATGCAAGTAATTCTCTAGCATTTCACTTTATTGATCTGCGGTGAGAGAACTGTGAAATCTTTGTCACTGAAAAGGCAATTTTCTCAATACTTACAGTTAGATTATAGCGAACAAACATCTATTGAAGCTACAAAGTTAACCTGTAATCCAGTCTCGACGCTTAATTTGTCTATGGCACCCTAATAATATAAAAACACGGGTTTTTCGACACCACAGTAAAAATATGCTTTATTTTGCAAATCAATACACATCACAAAAATTGTTATCATCTCTGTTTGTTCCACATCGCCTCATAAACTACTGGAGCTATTTCAACCGAATTTGGTACACATATTACTCAGCGTCAGGTCATATTGCCTGTGTGGCCGACATCCACATACGACACATATTACAGGACTTCGTAAACAATGTAGTGCTCAGAAACTACCGCATCTTGTGACGCGTGAGAAGCATGATGTAATTAATCCTCTATTCGAGTATGAGAGCACTTAGAAAGTTACAACATTTTTTACACATAATGTCAAACATTTATGAAATTTATTCTCAAACACGAAAAAGATGAAACAAGTTTTTCGCTTACTAGCTTTCCGCTGTTCCATAGCAGTAAGACAGCCTCTCGGTATGACGTTACCATTTCTTAATCCTACACTGATAATTATATTCGCGAGGTATTATGCAGGCACTATGCTCATATGCCGCGGATTGTACCTTTAAAACTATATAGTAGTATTATACATAGTACATATCATACTTTTGAACAATCACGCCATAATGCATGAAGCTTTACTTTTTACGTCGTTACTACTGACATTTTTCGCAACACATTTCGCATACAGTTTCCTAATAATCCTCTATACGTATATGAAAAAATGTTCTTGCAGGACACATTGTTCAGAAGATATGACGTCTTAAGGATTGGATACAGGTCGAAATTCACTTCATATGCAAATGAAATGGATAGAGAGTGGGGCAGAAATAGAAGGTGACGGACGAAAAGGGGGGGGGGGGGAGGGGGAAGAAGGACTAACACCAGAATGGGATAAAAACATTCCTGGACAACGCCGGGCACTAGCCCCAGTAAATAAATAAGTAAACACTAGCTGCAACATCGATATTATGGAAATATTCTCTATAATAACTACTAAAATGATCTCCGTGATACATAAATGAGAAATCATTCCGATACTTGTTTGTACTGTTTCTGTACATGCTGAAGTTTATAATCCTACTACTTTTGCAGTTCTGGATTCTCCACATCTCGACGAAGCATTTTATAAATTATTCATTCAGAAGCATTATGTTGAGACAACACTGAAACGCACTAGTACAGAAACGACAGTGACGCTTATAGTAAATGTGATGGGCACCAACAACATCGTTAAAAATTAATTTTATAATGTTTGTTAAATTTACAAGTGGCTGAAATGAAAATTATACATTGGAACATTAGAGTTCACAGATTATTAGGATTTCTTAAATGTACGGTATTTCTAACAGAATTGTGTAGGCAGTAAAGTTGTTTTCACAGATAATGTCGTTAACTTATGTATTATAAAGATCAGTCTGAAATAATGCTTCTTGAATATATAGTCAGTATTAATAAGATTTAAAAGTGGTGCACATACTGACAGGTTACTTTCAATGCTCATAAGTGTAAAATTGTATACTTCACAAAATAGAAAAGTAGAAACCTATGGCTACGGCATCAATAGACTCAAAATTAGATCAAGACAACTCATGCAAATACCTTGTTACAACATTTTACAGGGATATGAAATGGATCGATCATTTTATAGACTCATTCATGGGTGGCAGAAGCAGTTGACAAACTGCAATTCATTGATACTATAGTACGGAAATGCAGTCAGTGTCGTAAGGAGACTGCATACAAAACACACTACTCGTGCGACCCATTCTAGAATATTGCTCAAGTGTCTGGCACTTGTACCAAATAGGACTAACAGGGGATGTTCAAACTGTCGTAAAAGAGCCTCACACATTTGTTTGATACACGGTGGAGTGCCACAGGAATTCTAAAGAAGACTGAAGTTGCAGACACTCGAAAATTTTCAAGAAGCAGCTTTTGATGAAAAATCTGGGAATGTAGTACGTATTGCAGGGATTTCAAGGACAAAATTATACTAATTATACATGTACAGCGGTTTCAATCATTTTTCCTACACTCTGTATTTGACCTGTTCGGGAAAGTGCCCAAACACCTGGTGAAATGGGTAGTTCAAAAATGTTCAAATGTTTGTATAGCTTATCGGACCTAACTACGGGGTCATCAGTCTCTAAACTTACAAACTACTTATGAACTAATACTAAGGACGGCACAAATATCCATGCCCGAGGGGGGATTCGAACCCCCGACCGTAGTGGCCGTGCAGACCGTGACTGGAGCGCCTCAGTCCCCTCGGCCACCGCGGCCGGCAAAATGGGAAGTAATCTGTGTATTATCAATGGTGATGTCCGTCCACACTGCAGTCAGGTTATCTCGGCGATCTGTCAGTGAATCAGAGAGGGACTTTATAAGTTTTTGGGTCTTTCCTTTCACATGTTTTGTACGTGATTTCACCGAGCATCGACGCTGGTATCCGGAGCATCATGACGTGAAACACAACGACCAACCATATCTGAGACATATTCGATGAGCAGCTTGTCAGAGAATATACTCTACGCGAATAGTGGAATAGCTTTAGTTCAGCTCTCTCTCTCTCTCTCTCTCTCTCTCTCTCTCTCTCTCTCTCTCTCTCTCTCTCTCTCTCTCTGTCACTCACTCACACACACACACACACACTAAAGTATGCTGCAAACAGTTTCCCCATACTGTGATGGGATTAGTAGATTTAGAACAAGCAAAAAGAAGGCTTTTCTCCTTGGTTTTTACGAAACCCGCCCAGGCATTACATCAGGCTGGTGTTGTCCAGTCTCCGCGCGGATTAGCTCGGTCACTACTGAATACAGTCGTCGGTCAGAATCTGGGCTATACCCGTGCACCAAATTTTCCATATGGAAGCTAGCAATGCTTGAATTGGACACTGAACTGCGTTCTTGTTATTTGAAGCCTGTGCATATATCCAGAGAGGCACAAGAATTTATAAATAGAATGAAAGTTAAGATCCACATATGACTTCATTCTCTCTATATAAATTGCACGCTTGCTTAATCAGTCCTGTAGATGTTTTAAATTAATAGGCGGTACTCATCAAATATCACCTACGGGGAATCCAGATGGACTTGTAGTAGCCTTTGAGTGGACTACTATTTCTTGCTAACCTTCTTGCTGATCTGAGCCAAGGCTGTACATAAATGTCCTAATGAAATTTTTCCAATAGTGGCCCATTACTTCCTTTGAAGTTTCGAAGGTTCGTTCTATCAATAAACTGTTCCTTTTGTGTGTGTATGTGTGTGAGAGAGAATGTCATTCATAGTACTTCAAAATGTTCAAATGTTTGTTAAGCTTATGGGACTTAACTACGGGGTCATCAGTCCCTAAACTTACAAACTACTTATGAACTAGCGAATACTAAGGACGGCACAAATATCCATGCCCGAGGGGGGATTCGAACCCCTGACCGTAGTGGCCGTGCAGACCGTGACTGGAGCGCCTCAGTCTCCTCGGCCACAGCGGCCGGCATTCATAGTACTAAATGCTCTTTCGCATTCTGATCTGGAATTAGGAATTGAATCGGCATATTTTCTGCATTCTTTGGTATTTCCAAAATTGGTAACTCCCTCATTAACTCATTAAATGGTTTTTATTTTGCACCTTGCTGTGATCCCAAACTAAGCCTGCCAATTTCAGCACAATAATAACAAACAAAATTATTTTTATGTCTAGCCAGATGTTTCAGTTTTACTGTAACTGTATGGAAACTCTGACCAGAATTCTGGATGATATACATTCTCTGAACTTATTTTAACAGAAGGGACCCTTACATTACCTCCTACATTCTTAAGATCCTCCTTAAAATCTTCAACATTCTGAGATGATCATTATTTTCGAACGATCTGATTGGTCACATCTAGCACTCCTTTCTTCGACTTTCCCGTTATGATCTGGAGTTTTTCGTTTCACACTATTTAACGAGTTAAGCAAGGTCATTATTAATTTGAAATTATGATGTATGTACTTGTACATGCACTCACACACACTTCACTCAAACAGGATCGGTAACTAACTAAATAGGCTCAATTAAATAAACGGTTCAGTATAGCTCTGAAAAAAAAAAATGCTAACCTACAAAACAATCAAACCTGATAATGCTGCCAACAGATCAACATGTATTATACATCCGGCAGGTTGAATGACCGTTAGTGAAACAGAATAATATTTTCTTCTACTTTAGTTCCATTTTGTCGTTTTGAGACACGAGATAACTCTGAAGAAGTAAATAGCCTTTGCATTTTTTCTTTCTGGAATCTACATCTACATACATACTCCGCAATTCACCGTAAGGTGCGTGGCGGAGGGTACACTGTACCACTACTAGGCATTTCCTTTCCTATTCCACTCCCAAATTGAACGAGGAAAAAAAGAATGCCTATATGCCTCCGTACGAGCCCTAATTTCTCTTATCTTGTCTTTGTGATCTTTACGCGAAATGTAAGTAGGCGGCATCAAGATCGTACTACACTCAGCTTCAAATTCCGGCCCTCTAAATTTACTTAACAGAAATTCACGAAAAGAACGTCGTCCTTCTTCCAGCGATCCCCAATTGAGTTGCCGGAGCATTTCCGTGACACTCGCGCATTGGTCGAACCTACCGGTAACAAATCTAGCTGCTCGCCTCTGAACTGCCTCTATGTCTTCCTTGAAACCGATCTGCTGCGGGTTCCAAATACTTGAGCAATACTCAAGACGTGGTCGCACAAGCGTTTTATACGCGGTCTCCTTTTCAGGTGAAGTACATCTTCCCAAAATTTTCCCAATAAACCGAAGTCGGCTGTCTGCCTTACTCACAACTGTCCTTACATGCTCGTTCCATTTCATATCGCTCTGCAATGTTACGCCTAGATATTTGAACGACGCGACAGCATCAACAAGCTCACTACTAATGCTGTATTCGAACATTATAGGATTGTTTTTTCTACTCATGCGCATCACCTTACATTTTTCTACATTGAGAGCTAGCTGCCATTCTTCGCACCAACTAGAAATTTTGTCTAAGTCAACCTGTATGCTATTACAGTCAGTTACAGACGACACCCTCCCATACACCACAGCATCATCAGCAAACAGCCGCAAATTACAACTTACTCTGTCCATCAGATCATTTATATAGATAGAAAATAATAGCGGTCCTATCACACTCCCCTGGGGCACTCCTGACGATACACTCGTCTCTGATGAACACTCGCCGTCGAGAACAACGTACTGCGTTCAGTTGCTTAGGAAGTCTTCCAGCCAGTCACAAATCTGTGAACCTATTCCATAAGCTCGTATTTTTGTTAGCAGTCTGCAGTGTGGCACCGCATCGAATGCCTTTTTGAAGTCGAGAAAAACACAATCCGCCTGTTGCCCTTCGTCCATGGCTCGCAAGGTGTCATGTGAGAAAAGGGCAAGCTGAGTTTCACATGAACGATGTTTCCTAAACCCGTGCTGATTCATGGAAAGGAGCTTTTCCGTTTCAAGGAAATTTACTATATTCGAACTGAGAATATGCTCTAAAATTCTACATGAAACCGATGTCAACTATATTGACCTGTAATTGTATGGGTCAGTTCTCTTTCCTTTCTTATACACGGGAGTCACCTGCGCTTTTTTCCAATCACTAGGATCTTTGCGCTGAATTAAAGATTCGCTATAAATGCAAGCTAAGTAGGGGGCCAATGCCGCAGAATAGTCTTTGTAAAACCGAACTGGTATTCCATCCGGGCCAGCAGACTTTTTCGTATTTTGCTCTCTCAGCTGCTTCTCTACACCGGAAATACCTATTGCTATGTCCCCCATTTCGGAATTAGTACGTTGATCAAATGATGGTATATTTGTGCGGTCCTCCTGCGTGAAAGATTTCTTAAAGGTTAAATTTAGAACTTCAGCTTTCCGTTTGCTTTCTTCTATTACTGCCCCGAAATGATCAACTAGTGACTGGACCGTGAGCTTTGACCCGCTTATCGATTTTACATAGGACCAGAATTTTTTCGGGTTCTCGGAAAGATCTTTTGCTAAGGTATGGCTGTGATAATTATTGTATGCTTCACGCATCGATCTTTTTATAGACGCACGAATCTCTACTAACTTTTGCCTGTCATCATTTGCGTGTTCTTTTTTGAATCGAGAGTGCAATAGCCTTTCCTTTCTCAGCAGCTTTCTAACATTATTATTATACCACGGTGGATCTTTTCCATCCTTAATCGTCTTTACTGGCACATATTTCTCTAACCCTTTACTAACAATGCACTTAAATTTAGTCCACAATTCCTCTACATCCATAGTCCCAGAATTAAACGATGCCCATTCATTTTCTAAGTGAGATCGTAACATTTGCTTGTCGGCTCTTCCCAACAAAAACACGCTCCTAGCCTTCTTGACTGGTTTATGAACTTTGGTCACCATCGACGCTATGACGATATCATGATCACTAATTCCTGTCTCTACACAGACATCGTGTTAATAAGGTCAGGCCTGTTTGTAGCTATAAGGTCTAGAATATTTCCATTGCGCGTGGGTTGCCGGTTTAACTGCTCAAGACAGTTTTCGGAGAATGTGTCCAAAAGTAGCTCGCAAGACTGCTTGTCTGTACCGCCTGAAATGTAACTAGCGAGGTCCCAATCTACACTCTTAATCCATTATATAGTGTGAAGTTGGTCTATATATATACAGATTGTAAGCATGTTTAACCGGTACGAGTTTGGGTTTTAGAAGGTATACCGTACCGACCCAACTACAGCACTGTGTTTAATGTAAAAATTTAGTGCCGGCCGCGGTGCCCGAGCGGTGTGCGACGCGCCAGTCACGTTCTGGACGACCACTACGGTCGGGGGTTCGAATCCCCCTTCGGGCATGGATATTTGTTTCGTCCTTAGCATTAGCTAGGGACTGATGACCCCGTAGTTAAGTCCCATAAGGTCTATAAACATTTGAACATTTTTAAAAAAATTAGTCATCACTATGGCTGAGAAAACAACATCGTCACAAGAATATCATAATAACTTTATGGTGCCACGACGATACTCAAAATACTACTACTGCTAATAATAATAATGGATCATTGCTTCTAAATAATATACAAACGGTAATTAATTGACCGTCAGACTTACGGAAAGAGAAATGTACTTTTGACATTGCTAACACATCCCGATAGGACTCCCTTCGATCATGTGTGGATATTTTCAGGCCTAATACATTTTACAGGAGATTTTGTCGAGAACAGAGTATGAAACATACACGACATTCAACAAAACACATTATTTCATCAAAAAGAGTAAAGTCAATCACTGCATATACATTTGACAGTGTTATGCAAAAACAAGGTCAAATACCGAAATACCTGTATTTTGGGTATAATACAGTAGTTTTTGTCTTTTATTTGAACCAAATATATTCCGGGATTCGGAAGGTGTTAGGTAGGAATAATGTAAAACTTCTTATAACTTTCAAAAAAGAAAAAATGAACCTGAAACAAGTAATATGTGCAAACTAATATGATATTTCACGCATTTATAAGCATATTGAAGATTGCTGAAATAATAAGACGTATAGTTATATCACTATTGTAAGCCATGAATAATGGCCATTAAGACTAACGGCATTTGAAATTAATTTAATTGTGGATGAACATAGGTAGCGGCACAAGTGAGCAGTTCTGTTTACCTTAGGGCCATAAATTACTACGTTATGTTAATACAAGGCGCTGGGTCCGTTGGTAGTGAACTTAACTGTCTCTACACTTAACGCGGACTCCACTAAGAAATGTTCAAATATTTGTAAATAAAAGGGACTTCTGTGGTCATCAGTCTCTCGGCTTACAAACTACTGAAAATAACTTCAACTAACTTAGGCTAAGGCAACACACACACACACACACACACACACACACACACACACACACACACAAGCCAAAGGGAGGACTCGAACCTCCGACGGCGAACAACCGCGCGCTCCGCAGCAAGCCGCCTTAGAGTGTTCGGCCACTCCACCGTGGCACTTCAGTAAGACAAACTAGTACGGAGCTGATGGAAGTAGTATAATCAAGAGACGGTTTATGGTTCACGCTATTATTTGTTTCGACTCCTATTAAAGTTAATTATGTCATTATTCTATTTTTCTTGAGCATGATAACATTAGCTTTGTATCTTGCGATCGACTTTTGGTGTTAAATAGTTTTAATATGAATGACGAAGCAGATGAACAATCGCTATTTTTGCATATCATGCCTGCAGTCATTTACGAAAGCAGACAACATTATAAATTCACTTCCTTCTGCTAACAGTATTAGGCTAGTTTGGTTAATGACGGGAAAGTTGTCAGTGTCGATTGTGATCCTTCGATCTGTATAAAGCCATTTACTGCCATCAGCCACCACACTACGTGTATTGACAGAGTGCGTGTGTAGTACTTTTAAGAGAAGTTGCGGCACTCGTCGTTCTCTGAAAATGAAATACGCATCCCTATACGTACATGGGTGAACTTTGTACTATTGAAATTCGAATCGTAGAGTTGACAGGAGGGGCATTATTTCAGCTTCCGAAGCTTACCTGATATAACGGTGGTTGTTATGATATTACCTCTAAGACAGTGCCAAGTCGTATGGCAATTGCAGAGCTCATATTGGAGGCGGCCAGAGTGTAGTTTCCATCGTTTCCTCTAAGACGCTTGTTGCCATTACTGTAAAAGACGTTGAAACAAGAGTCGTCCGAAAACACTAAGTTTCTTTCCTCTCTTAAGACATCGTTGACGTTGTCGCTCACTTTATCGGCCTAATACATGTTTTGCTAATGGCAATGGAAGTCGGTATAACTGCATTAGAACCACAGTCTAACTTGCAGCAAATGATGTCGAAAGCATAGAGGTCCTCACCTTTCTCGTCCACTAAACAGTATCTACGAAGCTAAATGGTCGATCTGGCCATCCAGACGAGACAGCAATTGTGCAGCGCAAGGATCACACAGAGTAGCATGGTGTTTTGCGTATTACAAAATTTTTCTCTCTAATGACTATACATACTCAGTATTGTCGTAGCAGCATGTTTTTTAAGATATGAACATCGCGGTACGCATAGGTCATTTCGGGGAGTACAATGAGATTGCTTTATTCAAATCACTTACACGCTGTTGCTGTACATTTCAGTGTCAACAAGAAATACTGAACATACGGTCTCAGTTCATCATCAAATGTGTTTACCGTAACACTAACTTTTCTGGCCACATGTGAGAACGTGTTTGTTGGTAGTCTATAACTTTTGATTAATTCTAGCCATTACTTGCGGGTGCTATAATTTTCAAAGACTTCCATGTGTGTCATCTTCTCCATCTTTAAAAATAACCGAAGAATTAAGTATATTATTAATTACATTTAAGTAACCAATATTCTAGCAACATTGCCGTTCTGATGTACACTGCAAGCAGTCCCAAATGAAAACACCAGGAAGGACTTCGAATATCATAGGGAAATTTTTGAGATAACACGTAGCACAAAACCACACGATTGAAGTAGAGGCCCTTATGAACTGAGGAAGATAATGAAAGGACAACAGACTCCAACACTGCAGAGGTGTAACTTTGGCTCGTTGGTGTCCTGGCATAGCGTACTAGGGATTCCAGCACTAATCAAACTGATAATACTGCATGCTGGACCAGTATGGCGATGCATAAAGCAACAGTTCAGTAGGCTCTCACCACGATGTTTCCAGACTCTAATCCGTCCATCGCAGTGGTGCAGACAGAATTTGTATTAGAACATTGTTTTTACCAACGAATCTCGATTCTGCCTGCGCCACAACGATGTTCGGTGTAGATTCTGGAGACAACAATTGTTGTCTTATGCATCGCATTACTGTTTCTATGCCCAGTTTTATGATTCGCAGTGGTATTGGATTCCACTCCCGCAATCCCCTGCCGGCCACTACCGTTACACTGAATAACCGGACATCATACACTGGTATTTTTTGTGATCTCTCAAGGGCCTTTGATTGTGTAAATTATGGAAATCTTCTAGATAAGCTTAATCATTACGGTTTGACTGGGGCAGTTCGCAAATGGTTTAGTTCATACTTAACTGGAAGAACGTAGAGAGTTGAAATAAGTTGCTCATGTAATTTCAAAACATCAGCTGATTCCTCATGGGGAGCTATTAAGAATGGGATCCTACGGGTTCGGTCTTAGGTCCTGATATACATTAAAGACTTGCCGTTCAACATTGATGAAAGTGTAAAGTTAGTTCTTTTTGCTCATGACATAAGCATAGTAGTCACACCCAAAAAACAAGAACTAACTGATGTAATCGTAAATAATGTTTTTCACAAAATTATTAAATGGTTCTCAGCAAACGGACTTTCATTAAGTTTTGATAAAACACAGTATATACAGTTCCGTACAGTAAATGGCAAAAATCCAGTAATAAATATAGGTTTTGAACAGACGTCTGTAGGTAAGGTAGAATTTTTTAAATATTTAGGTGTGTGCATTGATGAGAGACTTAACTGAAAGCAACACATTGATGGTCTGCTAAAACGTTTGAGTTCCGCTACGTACGCTGTTAGGGTTATTGCAAATTTTGGCGGTAACAATCTCAGTAAATTAGCTTATTATACCTGTTTTCTTTTACTGCTTACGTATGGCATCATATTGTGGGGTAATTCATCATTGAGTAAAAAAGTTTTCAGAGCAAAAAAGCGTGTAATCAGTATAATTGCTGGAGCCCACACAAGAGCGTCCTGCAGACATCTATTTAAGGATTTAGGTATTGTCTCAGTAACTCCACAATATATTTTTCACTTACGAAATTTGTTGTTAATAATCCAACCCAGTTCAAAAGTGATAGCAGTGTGCATAGCTATAACACCAGGGAAAAGGATGATCTTCACTATGCAGGGTTAAATCTCATTTTTGCACAGAAAGGGGTTGATTATGCTGCTACTGAAGTCTTCGGTCACCTACCAAACAGCGTCAAAATCCTGACACATAGCTAACTAGAATCTAAAAATAAATTAAAAGAATTTCTGAATGACAACTCCTCCTACTCATTGGATGGCATAACTGTAGATTGGGATACTACCCGTCTGCTTTGACCCATGACGTCATCAAGATGTCGGAAAACCAGTATACGGGATATCTTAATACTTCTGTATTGTAGATACAAATAATCTGTAGTCATTATAGATAACAGAATCTACCATCGATCACAGGTCTTAGCCCAAAAATTCGCGCCTTCGGTGTTCACGTATGGAATTAAAAAATATATATATATATATATATATATATATCTTTGGGTTAACCTACACCTAACCATTAGAGAGAAGCTACAGATCACTTTTGAAACACAAAATATTAATCTGTTTTGTTTGTAAGCAAACTATCGTCTTTAACTCAATCACCACATAATCACTCACGCCTTCTACAAACACGCACGCACCTAAAAACTACCGCGCTGCGATGACGTCACGGGTCAAAGCTGCGGGCGATATCCCCATCTACAGGTGAGCCCATTGGATGAATTTTTAGATATAAATTAGCAAATGTAATAATAATAATAATAATAATAAGAAGAAGAAGAAGAAGAAGAAGAAATAAAAGAAATATATCTGTGTCATATAATATTTTGTGTAATGTAATATCTTATATAGACACCTTTTATTAACCTGACACGTTCCACATCATTACGAAGTGTCGTATTTACGATCTCTGGAACAAGTATTAATGTGATCTAATCTAATCTGACCATTCAGCAGTCTATCTTTGAAGTGCTGGAGTATGTTGACCTCCCATAACTTTGGAGTTGACCGAACCACATTGCAACAGGACAATCTGAGATCTAAAGTGTGTCACGTTGGAATGGCGAGCGCTCTAAGGCGCCTTGCTGCGGAACGCGCGGTAGTCATCGTCGGAGGTTCGAGTCCTCCTTCGGTACATGGGTGTGTCTGTTGTTCTTAGGTTAGTTTAAGTTAGTTTACTTAGTCTGAAAGCCTAGGGACTAATAACCACAGCAGTTAAGTCCCATAGATTTACAAACATTGGAACACTTGAGATCAACGTGGTAAGCAATGTCCAAGACTTCTTCGACGTCCATTGGATTGTACTGCTGCCGTGATCTCTCTATTCTCCCGATTCCCCCCCCCCCCCTCCCAGGGGGCTCACGGATCTTTCGTGAGTACGTGCGTGGCGAGCAGGAGGCCCGGACTAATGCAGTTTTTCTTTCTTCTTTCCTCCCTGGAATACATTTCCTTTCCCTTCCCCTCCTTTCGTAACCCCACTCCTTCCCCTCCCCACCGGGCGGCCGATAACCTTAGCAGTTTGGTCCGCCTATCCAAAACACCCAACTAACCAACCAATCTCCCGATCTCGCGCCCATCGAAAACGTCTGGCCTAGTATACACGACCCAGTGCTATACAATATCAAATTTGGCAATATGTGGGAGCAGCATAGACTGCTATATCCTAATAACCCATTCAGAGCCTCTTTGACTCAATGCTGAGGCATGTAGCAGATGTTAAAGCCAGCAGTGGTGACAACACTCAGTACTGATTGCATCGTTGTCCTTCACATGGAGCTGCATTTTCCATCACGTGGCGTTTGTATAATTTATTATCTCCTACATACATTTGGGTATGGTATCGCTTCTGGGTATTGCGTTCTGAATGGCCAGCAGTGTAGAAAAATTCAATAGGATAATAAGTAAGATAAACTGTAAGTGACGTGCAACATTGTTGGCTGTGGTGTATCCCGTTGGCTCAGCCACCTAAATAAGACGTTTTTCTCTATTAATATCTGTTGTCTTCCTTTCGTTGTGACGTACGTGTTACTGTGTCAGTGTAAAAAATTCTAGTGAACAAATATTGAGAACATATCGTCTTACTTGCGGAAGCGTATTTATGGCGATGATTTGAAACTAGGGGCTAAGTAATGGAAGTTTAGAGAAGAGACATAATCCAGATTTTCTCAGTAGGAAATCGTTTCTCGCCGAACACGGAAAAGAGTCGTCATCCATTAGAATCTTTATGCTTAAGCCAAGCCGAAAAGGGGGTAAGGAATTTATATTTATTGTTCAGTTTATCGATAATTTCAAGAAAATAAACTGAATGGAAAATTATCACGACGATCAGCTATAAGCAGGGTTAAATGCTATGATCAGTTACACTGCCGGAACATTAACAACACGTCGTAGTGTTCATTTAAAGTGCATGCCAGCTTTGTACAGATGGAAGAGTTGTATAATGAGGTTGTAATTTGGGAGATGTGTACTTGGGCGAGACCGAAGGTAGGTCCTGAACGGTCCCAGCTTGTTACAGAAGGCGGCCGGTAGTCGGGCGTTGGTCTGGCATCGCGACGGCTGATGACACAATCGCCTAAAATGCCCTGAGAACCCGTTTTCGCACGCGCCAACGAGACGGGACTGCCCGGCTGCTGCAGCTGCGTGGCTCGCGACACGCCCTTCCACAGCCCCCTGGCGCCGGCTCCTGCCCGCTAGTCTGCGCAGTAGACACCGAGCACACTCCTCGCACCCTCAGTCTGGCAACGATACCGCTGTCCCCATCAGTCGTTACAAACAACAGTATGAATTTATATTATATGACATTGTAGTAAGGAGTGTGTGACTGATTAATTATTTATTATATTCCACATATATAGTGGTTAAGCCATGTCACACAAATTGAATTTTAATTTACAAAACGTAACTAGTTTCAATGAACACTTGTCATCATTATCAAACGTTGTAGTAAGGAGTGTGTGACTGATTAATTATTTACTATATTCCACATATATAGTGGTTAAGCCATGTCACACAAATTGAATTTTAATTTACAAAACGTAACTAGTTTCAATGAACACTTGTCATCATTATCAAACGTAAGCAAAAATTGCATTAAACACAAACTGAGAAAATAATTAAATTATGAAAAGGTGTAGTAAATGTAGCCAGGCCATCTAGGGGTGTGACAGTGTCTCCCAACTGTCTACCTTAGTCACACATGGTATCGCACCATATTTAGGGGCAGAGGTAGAGTCTGATCACATATTATAGGTTATGAACTGTAGGCTGAAACCGAAGAAACTGCAGAGACATAGGAAAATAAGGAGAAAAGGAGATGGCGCTTGGATAAATTGAAGGAACATAAGGTTCTTGGGAGTTTCAGACGGAGATTTAGGCAATAGATGGCAAATATTTCCAGCTATATATAATTCCATACCATGCCCCAAAAGCTGTATTTGCAATATGAATGGTATTAGGTTGTTGAGCTGCAATAACCATGTGATATGGTAGGCTCAACCAAGATTTTTGAAAATCAGATGCATACAGGAACAAACCAAATGAATTCAGAACATAGTACCAATGTGTACCATGTTCTACATCCAAGTTGTGAAGTACCAGATGTGATTTCATTGGGAGCTATGGTAGACAGTTGGGAGTCACTGTCACACCCCTAGATGGCCTGGCTACATTTACTACACCCTTTCATAATTTAATTATTTTCTCAGTTTGTGTTTAATGCAATTTTTGCTTACGTTTGATAATGATGACAGAGTTCATTGAAAATAGTTACGTTTTGTAAATTAAAATTCAATTTGTGTGACATGGCTTAACCACTATACATGTGGAATATAATAAATCTATATCTATATATAAAAGGCTTGTGTGTGTACGTGCTGACAGACTTTTCTCCATGACCACATACTGCCACCCACTCGTGGTTGTGGTGGTAGATAGCCCTTGGTATAATGATGTCAGTAAGGGAGTTTGGTCGCGGTGCGTGGCAGTGGGTGAGTCTTACGAGCAAAAATTCGCAAAATATGTAATAAATACTCTTAGGAAAAGCTATACACTCTGTGACTTACGAACTTTACAGTACGAGTCAAAATCTGTTTACTCTTTCAATCGTCAGACAATGCGGTCCTTTCAGACTTTAATAACGACGAGGAATATCAAATACGCAATTTTTTAAATAGATCACATGTTTCCGTCAACCACACATTACCGACTATGAACAGGGACACAAAACAAAGATAAAAATCCAGATAGAGTAAAAGATAACAATCCTCGTGGAACATTGATCACTGTCGTGGAAGCGTGGTGGAAACATAGACTTACTAAATAACACAGACATACACTACGTTTACATGCAACACATCTTCCGAAAGACGAAAACCCATTTTCGTAAACCGTTTCTCGCTGTCGTGTTTACATGGCATAGCCTGAATCGGATTTCCTAGCTCACTTAACATGGCGGTTGGAAAACAGCTGATTCAGTTCCTTATTTAGTCTGCACAATTGCTATTTTTCTTTATTTAAATACACAAATTTATATTCACTCTAATATTTATACTTTTATTTCACTTTAGAAAATATCACTCTTTCAATATGTGCCGAAAATTCGTAACAAGAAAACAATCTGACAAGCCAAGAACGCTTCAAAAACGATTGCGTTTACATGGTCACAAAAATCGATTGTGGAAATGGAAAACCGCTTTAGAGAAGCGGATTTCCAGAATCGATTTTAGAGTGTTTACATGACCACTCAAAAACGGAATTGGGGAATCGGTTTACGAAATCCGGTTTTGGAAGCCCATGTAAACGGGGTGATACATTAATAAATGTCTCTTAGGCCATAGATATTGATATGCCAGTAAGCTCACTGGTCTGTGTTAATCAGTCGTCTGTGATACATATAGCCGCGACACTCTCTGCTGTGAAAGGTGTTATCGTTTGACAGCTGGGTCAAGAAAAACTATGCGACGTAGTCCTACTCATAACCCGGCGGCCTCCTGTGATAATGTTGGCAACAGATGTTGAATAACGATAATCATGTGACATCGTCATAAGCCAATCGCGTGACACGCAAATATTTTGTCGTGAAATCAAGCATACAGCAGTATTTATCTACACACTATGTGGTTCGGTCATCTTTGCAACGATTTTATATCGTGTTATTGATGTTGCCAACATAAAAACACGAGGCCGCCAGGATAGAAATTAAAATTTTACCGAATCAGATACATCCGTTGTTGTCACATCTCATTATGACCAGCACTTTCACGCGAAATTCTTTTGTATAGAGTCTCATGATTCACACAGTCTTATAATTCATTCCAAATTCATATTCAAGGAGATATTTGTGAAAACTGTTACAAATCAGTATTCGCACTTATCCAATATCGTTTTCAGAAATGTAATTTGCCAGCCGCTTTCGGCGCTGCTGTTGCAATGTGTAACAAAATTGAGAATAACGACGCATAATATCAAATATATAAGTTTTTATAACTTCTCGGCGCGTTTTCCTCAATCACACTTTACCGACGATCAACAGAGACAAAGATGAAAATGCAGATAGGTTAACAAATGAATAATGGAGCGCTACACTACAGTCAGTCATACTTCTATTTGTTGGTGTGGGTGATTTAATTATTAATATTTCTCATCTGAACGATAGAAGTGTTTTCAGAAGTTTACTTCAAACAGAGAATTACACACCGCAATGTTAACTTTATTAACACAACCTAACATTGAATTTACATCTTTCCGAAGTACGGACTTAATTTCACGTTTTGTATGAAAAACGTTATGAACATTCATTGTTTTTGACAATTACTTCTATTTAAATTTGACATCTTAGATAGGAGAACTGAGTTTATTGACAGAACGATCTAACAAGGATTCTGTTTTTGCTGACCTAGGTCCGAAACCCTAAAAACCATTATCTACACAGGCCCTTCTTTAACAACCGTTGCGAAGCACGGGCACATAAGCTAGTAACAGTATGAATGGTTAAGTGCACTAAAAACTAATTGTAATGTTTATGAAGGTACTGACAATTCAGTGAAAATAAGTGGAAACAATATGCAGAAGAATACAGAAATATTACTCAGTCAGGTAGCTACAATAGCCTATATACATTTACATGCATACTCCGCAATCCATCAAAAGGTGCGTGGTGAAGGGTACTCATGCCACTGCTAGTTACTTTCTTTCCTGTTCCACTCCCAAACGGAAACGAGGGAAAACGAATGCTTGTATGCATCTGTACGAGCCCTAATCTCTCTAATCTTATCCTTGTGGCCTTTACGCGAAATGTAGGTTGGCGGCGTTAGAATCGTTCTGTAATCCGCTTCAGATTCCTGCCCTCTAAATTTCTTCAAAAGTGTTCCTCGAATAGAAAGCCGCCTTTCCTCCAGCAACTCCCGTAGTATTTCTGTAGCACTCACTCATTGATCGAACCTACTTGTAACAAACCCAGCCGCCCGCCTCTGAATTGCTTCTATTTCTTTTTTTAAACCGATCTTGTGGGGAACCCAAACACTTGAGCAATACTCGGGGTTGTAAAGCGTTCTATATGCGGTCTCTTTATCAGACGAATCACATCTTCCCCAATAAATCGAAGTCGAGCATCCGTCTTCCTCCCAACTGTTCTTATATGCTCGTACCGTTTAATATCGCTGAGCTGCGTTACGCCTAGATATTTAATGAACGCGACTCTCTCAAGCAGCACACTACTAATGCTGTATTCTAACACTAGCTTATATACCTATGCTTCACAACGGTCGCTGAAGGAGGACCTGTGTGTATCATGGATTTTAGAGTTCCGGACCTCAGTCAGTAAAAAAAAGAATTCTTGTTGGATCGCATTCGGGAGGATGGTGGTTCAAATCCACCTCCGGCCATCCAGATTTAGGTTTTCCGTGATTTCTCTAAATCACTCAGGCAGATACCGGGATGGTTCCTTTGAAAGGGCACGGCCGATTTCCTTCCACATTCTTACCTAAGCACTCTGAGCGTAAGCTCCGTCTCTAATGACCGCTCTGTCCACGGGACGTTAAACTCCAAACATCCTTCCCTCCTTCCTCTTGTTGGATCGCTCTGTCAATAAACTCAGTTGTCTTAACCAAGATGTCAAATGTAAGTAAAAGTCATGTCCGAAGCGACGTATCTTCATAAAGATGTCAAATCTAAGTAAAAGTCAACGTCCGAAACGATAAATCTTCATAAAGTTTTTGATACAAAAAGTGAAACGTGCCAAAATAAGCAAAGAAATGTATTTAATACACAAAGCGATATCAGTAACACTATGTTCAGTGTTTGTTGGTATTCGTAGGCATAAGATTGCTTAATTCTGTCACAGACGTTCGCTTCCTTGTTGTAGTACCCCATACTTATTATACATCAGCGGCAAGCCCCCACAATCGCGTAAGCGGCCGACTGCGAATAGCGGACAAATTGAAGAGCGCCTCGGCGGCCATTGTAGTGGCAAACTTCCGCGCGAACTTGAAATGTGCGTAAGATTAGAGAGAGTATTCATTTGAGTTAAGTCGCGAAAACTGTGTCTAACTGAAATATATAACTACAAAACAGCTTCAGACTCCTTCAATATACCACAACTATAGGTTGTGTGTAAATTTATTACGCATACGGTGTAGAAATTGGCCAACAGCGTTTCCTCTTCCTAACGAAACCGAACTATAACATTTAGTTTTTTTTGCGTTCTAAGTGCAGCATATGAACGGAATTTACCGTCAGACACGATTTTTTTGGCACTTATTTATGCTACGATTATGAATCTTTCGTATAAAAATTAACTTCGGAAGAGTTTCACACTTTACGTCTTTGGCTTAATGCTATATTCTCCAATATTTAGATATTTCATAGCATCAAAAAATCTAGCAGGGCTGCCTGAAACAGCTAATGTTAAAAATCGATTGTGAAAGTGAAATATGCCATCAGATACATACTTGAAAAATAGCTTTTTACGTTGTGAATACCCAGCAATCAACCTCTACCAAATTCTTTTAAGAACACGAAGTATGCCATAACTTTTTCTTATCTAAGGCATAAAACATTAGCATAAGGGTATCTAGAAAAAAAATTTGCATTTTAATGCTGCAAGCCAAATACCTTATGGCAGAGTGAACTGCTCAAAAGTCAGCAACTATCGTCACAGGGTTGAACTTCACAATGTGCATCAACTGTGGCTATGCGCCGTTCATATATGGAACTATACACAGTTCTGTAAACCCCTTTCAGTTGTTATACCTATATGTAAAGCACATTACCTTTAAATTCTGTGTTACAAGTTGCTAATATTAATTTCATAAACAAAAATTCGAACTGTAGTGAGGCAACTAATTTCGTGACCCCAACAGTTATTTTACACAATCATAAAATGAAACTTTTTGAACTTCCTTTCCACCAGTACTTCCTAAAGTAGCTCCTTCTTAAGAGCTACCAGTATTTATTTCATTCAATCCTATATTGTCTTGATAACTGTCTGTTAAGCAAGATTAACTGTCTCTGAACGCAATTAGTAGGGCTACTTGTATTCCTGAGAAATGTAAATGGGAATACACTATTCTATCTTTTTATTCCTTTCTTAAATTGATTTATGTATTTAAACACTGAGAAGCTCTTCACCATCGTGTTTCGCGTACACTGCGATAGTCAAACAGTACAGACGTGACTATCAATTGTGTATATATCCCGCAGTAGCTATTTAATACACGATTTACCTGCTAAAAACACTCGTATTTATGTGACTCTTGCCACTACCGTGGCAGCCGGGCGAAGCTTCAAATTATCCCGCGACAGTAGCGCCGTCAGGGAGTCTAGTTATTTATAGAAGGTCTTTGAGCAGCGGTGTTTATTAGTTCTTTGGTGCACTACAGCGCATCTATCGCTTGTTTGCTGTACTATGCAATCCATACTTCAATCATAACCTACAGCCGGCCGCGGTGGCCGCGGGGACTAAGGCGCTCCAGTCACGGTCTGCACGGCCACTACAGTCGGGGGTTCGAATCCCCCCTTGGGCATTGATATTTGTGCCTACCTTAGTATAAGGTAGTTCGTAAGTAGTTTGTAAGTTCAGGGACTGATGACCCCGTAGTTAAGTCCCATAACCTTAACAAACATTTGAACATAACCTACATGTAAAACAATTTCCCTGATTCCACTTTTATGAAACGAAGTTGCTCAATGCAAATTCGTGAAGTACTTTAGGAGACTAGGTATTTCTAATAGATAAACAGACAGTTACTAAAACACTTCAGATTGCCATATATCTTTTATCCGCGATCTGATTTTGATGAACTCATGCCTATATGTTTCCCCAATCTTAGCTCAAATTTCCTGTGAAGACCGCATGAAAATGAGTCAGTGGGTTTTTATTTATTTATTTATTTTAATGCGTTTGCGAAACGTGTTAGAAATAGACATATCTTCATGAATATGAAGTAGCTTACATCATTCATCAGTTATATTCGCCATCTAAAACATTTATTTCATGATCAATCATATCTCTGGACAATGGGCTGAGGCATGGAAATCTGAAATATAATAAGTACTTCCTTAATGAAGTAGAAATATAACTGAAAACAATTATTATTCTTATGGTTGGCTCTCTTTCCGATAGATGCGCTATTTTCGGTCCAAGCGTGAAACTTAAAACTTCCATAGCGGTTGTACATATACGTTAGACTTTGATATCAGTACGTAAATATATGGATTAAACACGGCGAGGATTGTGTTAGTTTTATATTCATTGCCTTGAATCATATTTCGTAGAACATAGCAACCAAGAAAACGATTTTCAGAAATATGGTAAATTTTGAAAGTCAAAGTGTAAGTAGTATTTTCAAAGGCTAATAATCCGATCGCTGCCCCGAACTTCACACGAACACCCGCAGCGCTATCTATTAGTTCTTTGCTGTATTAGCCGTTCTTTCCAAGCATGAAATACACCTAAAACTTCAAATTACGATGTATTTTACTTTCCTGATCTGATTTTGATGAAATGAAGCCTATATGTTGCCCTAGGATATTGTCTGCTTATCTGTGATACCCTGATGAATGTTCATTTAGTACTTTTGGAGATTACTCTCTACAAATAGACACATGCGATTGCTTTCAGAGAAATGTTTAAATTGTGATAGCTTTCTTTTTCTGGTCCGATTTTGTGAAGTGAACCGTTTCTGTAACTGCAAGATACCCTCGCGTTTCCTGTAAAAAAAAAAAAAAAAAAAAAAAAAAACCTGAAAATTCATCTATTATGAAACTAAGTCTGTATGTTGTCCCAAGGTACGCTGAAGTTACCTGTGAAAACGCCTTGCGAATTCGTGAAATTGTTGTGGAGAAGTGGTTTCTATTAGATAAACATACAGACACGACGGTCTATGAAAACACTTCGTGATTCTATTTTGATGAAATCATACCTAAATCCTGAACCAATCTTCGCCCATGTTTCCTGTGAAAATTCGTCCAGTAGTTTTGAAGATTGAAGCGAACAGCGACAGGCCTACATTTAGAGATTTATTATTGGTGTAGATATGTTGTACAATTGGAAAATTTTGCGGAAATATATTGATTTATATTAGTGCTGTGTGATGCTTGATGGGGCGGTTTTCCACGAACGTTACTCTTTACGTCCTCATATCTCATGAACTGCGTGTCGTACTGTGATACAATTTCGAACGTACATTCAGCTTTAAGTGAGTGTTCTGACGGCAAATTTTCCTGCGAGTACAGTTGGTAGTGTAGAAACTGTAAATTGTAACGTTATACTGAATGCTATAGTTTTACTGCATCGACAGCGGAAAAGTAGTAAGCGAGCAGCCGGCCGCGGTGGCCGAGGGGACTGAGGCGCTCCAGTCACGGTCTGCACGGCCACTACGGTCGGGGGTTCGAATCCCACATCGGGCATGGGTATTTATGCCGTCCTTAGTATTAGGTAGTTCGTAAGTATTTTGTAAGTTTAGTTAGTCTCATAGGCTATGCAAACATTTGAACATTTTTTAGTAAGTGAGGAACTTTTTTCCTTTCGTTATTTTGATGTGGTTGTCTGCGAGAAAAAGTTTAATAAAGATGTAAAATTATGTTTAAAGTTTGTTGCAAGTACTGTCATTCTCATATAGTGTGTTTATATAGTCTCGTCGCATTATGTATAAGTTTTTTGCGATTCGTATTGTTTATGACATTTTATGTCATGGTTTTGGAGGAAATGTGCAGCGTTGTCGTTTGGCGCATCAGTTTTTCGCGCATCTCATTGTTTATGACGTCATATCTCCTTACGTATGTGTCTTACGTGATTCTTACCCCGACAGCGATTGTTGCTTGATATTAAGGAACATGTGTACCGAGTTTGGTTGAAATCAGTCCAGTAATTTTGGAGGTGATGTGGAACGCGCGCGCGCGCGCACACACACACAAACACACACACACACACACACACACACACACACACACACACACAGCCTATTTTATAAGATGTAAGATTAGGAGATCGTTTCTCCTAGTCATCTGCATCACATTCTGCTACAGTCATTCAGTGACGACAACAATGTTCAAATGTTTGTAGAGGTTATGGGACTTAACTACGGGGTCATCAGTCCCTAAACTTACAAACTACTTATGAACTAGCTAATACTAGGGACGATACAAATATCCATGCCCGAAGGGGGTTTCGAACCCCCGACCGTAGTGGCCGTGCAAACCGTGACTGACGCGCCTCAGACAGCTCGGCCACCGCGGCCGGCTCAGTGACGACCCTTCCTGTACACCACAGTGTCATCAGTAGACACCAGAAGATAGCCATTAACTCTGTCCAGCTGATTATTTTTAAAAAAATGTTCAAATGTTTGTTAAGCTTATGGGACTTAACTGCGGGGCCATCAGTCCCTAAACTTACAAACTACTTATACTAAAGACAGTACAAACATCCATTCCCGAGGGGGGATTCGAACCTCCGACGGGGAACTGTCTCGTGCATCGGAGCATAGCGCCTCAATGCACTCGACCGCTCTGCCGCGGCTAAGATTATTTATATGGATGAAAAATAATAACTGTCCTATCACACTTCCCCAAGGCACTCCTTACGATAACCTAGTTAATTGCCATCGAGCACCACGTACTGGGTTCTATGACTTAGGTCGTCTTGGGTAATTATTCAATATTTCATACCTTCGTTAGCAGTCTACAGTCGGTACCGTATCTAACGATTTTCGAAACAATTCTGAGATTCAGTTCTTTTAATTTTCATCTTATTACTCTCTGTAAAATCACCAGATGTAAAGGTGATATTCAAATGTTCAAAAATCTATGGGACTTGTAACTACGTTGGTCATCAGTTCCTACGCTTAGAAACTACTTACCTAATTTATACTGAGGAAAACAAATACGCCCATACCCGAGGGAGGAGTCCAACATCCGACGGCGAGCAGCGAAGCGCTCCGCAGCAAGGCGCCTTGGAACGCTCGGCCTCTCCAAAGGTGATATTGTCAGTCGACCTAAAGACAGTAACGTGACTTCGCCCTTGCCTCCTAAACTTCGCAACCTGTGAGCCATTCAGCGCTGTTGTCTATGCTGCAGCCCGATCCACACTGGAGGGGAGAGCAATGGAACAGAAGGGTGCAATAAAGTTCTAATAAGAAATATTATTATGACAGACAACCAGAAAGATTGGTATATCCTAAAAGTCTTGTTTGTAAAAGTCTAGCATAGTTTGCAAATGCAAAGCAAAATCGTGGAGAAGACAGAAAATGAGCGGATATACAGAGAAGCAAATTAGCGAAGTGACTGACTGGCGATTCAATGGAACAACAGTGGGGAATATTTACATATATTTTGCTGAAGGTGTCTTTAATTGTTAAAAAAATAATAATAATACAGAAAATTCCCTTTAAACGTCGTAGAAGTACAGAAATGACCATTCAAAATGCAACACCAAGAAGGACCAATGATATGAACTAGTATCACATGATTGAAAATGCAGTGACGTTGAATATGATGAAATCATTATTGAGGGCTGCTGGCATGATTGGCTATATCCGTTGCTACACGCCTCGGCATTGAATCAAAGATTTTCTCGATGTGTATTGGGTTACAACAGACAATATTGCCAACATTGATCTGGTGTAGCACCAGGTGGTGCATCCAAAGCCAGTCGTTCCGCAATCATCGACCAGACATTTTAGATAAGCGAAATATCGGGAGAGCAGGGAGGTCAAAGCAGCTACGTAATTTAAGTGACCACGAAGAAGTCTTGAACATTGAGTGTCACTTGTGTTTGAACGTTATTCGCAATGTGGCCGTTGGCAACCACCAAATGTATAGGAGGACAACGGGCTGCAATAGTTCAGATATAGACTACAATGCGAGCTGGTTAGTGTGCCTGCAATGCTTACGATTGGGCTTCGGTAGTGAATGCAAACCATAACACCATGAGATGGGCCAGTATGGAGAAGCATAAGGCAACACTTCAGCAGTGTCTAACCACGGTGTTTCCAGACTGTGTTCCAGTCATTATAGTTGTATTGGCAGAATCGGAATTTGACGGTAGAAACAATATTTTATCAATCCTGATTATACATCCATAGGTCAGATGTGTAATTTTGCATATCACACCATAAGCTAATATAGCTGCATTCTGAATTCCACAACAAACGTAGAGTTATCAGTGCAAAGCCTTATATTTACGTCAGCAAGAAAACACTTTATAGTGTTAGAAATATGATTCTACTGTAACTACGAAAGACTTTCATATTGAATTAAATCGAAATAAGTGAAAATTATAGTTTTTATAACACACTCACCGCTCGGAAGACTCTCGCAACGTGCTGCACGACGCTTCATAAAGAGAGACGCCGCTCTGAGATACAGACCTAGAGTATCCATAATCACATGACTGCCGCGCAGGGATGGCGGTGTGGTCAGAGACGCATTCCCATTATGATATGTCCACAAAGTCTTACTACATGAGGAGTTGGAAACCAAAAAACCGGAAGGAGGGGTGATGTATGTATGGACTTTGTTTAACTGCTGAAGTTTAGAAAATAGTGGGTATGAGGGAATCACTGTGGAAATATGAATGTGGGTTTGCCGGATTCGAGTGGACACAATTGTGAGATGCAGATACTGTGTTGCGTTAATGCTCGCCGACACAAAGATTTCGTGTCATGTACTGCGAAGTCTTAGGTGTGTTCCGTACACGGTGCTGCAGACCCTCATGTGAATCGAAAGCTTATGCAAACTGTCAGTAAAAATATGTATCGAAGACGTGCCAGACATACAGGTCTCGCCCCGTACTCTGAAATTTCTGTGGCGTACAGGCGGGTTGTTTGCGATGGGGCGAATAAAAGAGTTCTACATTTTATACCGTCTCATAATAGAAGCAGGGGACTAATTTCTTTAAATTTTATAGCGTATAATTTCGCCACAAATAACACCGATAATTTGGCGAGGCAGATCGTTCATCGATTGGGCAATCGCGTCCAGCATGGAGAGGCAGTTTCTAAGAAAAGAGAATTTGCGATTCTTTAATTTTTCCCGGCGTAAAGTGTATTCCAAGAAGTTTCGAAATTGCAGCGGGATAACGACGACTTTTTGTCACGATATTCCGCCTGATAACCACACAGCCATCTTCTGGTGAGCGATGTGCATTGTAAATGTATGCGCTAGGGGTCCTACAAGCCGAATTTTTTGTCTAAAGTGCATATATCTAAACTGAAGATGGCTGTATTCTTTTCAGCCGAAATATCGTTGCAAAAAGTCGTCATCTGGCAGGATTTCCGAAAAATCTTGGAAAGGGACATTTTTAGAAATGTAATACCATTCTATTATTAGGAAGCTTTTCTATAAGTTTTTATCTGGTGTAACGCCGTATTGAAGTGAAACGTGGCGATGAGCATTTCGAAGAAAAAGAGAACAAAGATTTTGAAATGTGATGCTGCAGAAGAATACTAAATATTAGATGGGTAGATCATATAACTGATGAGGAGGCACTGAACAAACTGTGAAAAACATTGCACTGGTGTTTTTTACGGCTCACTTACGTTTTCCTGTAGTTTTACGATTTTTTTTTTTTTAATTTCGGACAAAAGTAATAAAAATGTATATAATACAACATTAAATAAAAAATTTGGACTTACGATTACGATTCTACTATTGTCAACACGTGATATGCTCTCTGATCTTATTTTGATATTTGAGTTTAGCTTTGACAAAACCTACTTTTTTTTTCCTAATATCTCTGCCATATATTCTTTATCTTTTTCCGTTAAAACATTTTCACCTGTCTTGCCTATTTGTCCTCTTTTTAAAGTTCATTTTGACAGCAATTGCCAGTTTTATACCAAATAAATTAATAAAAGAAGGAGGGGACCCCCTTGGTACACAAAAAAGGCCAGGACACTTTCAAAAGAAACGGAGAAGTCATGCTACATTTTAACGAACGCAAATTTACCAGGATTGGCGATCCTACACAGAAGCTCGAAATTTAGCGAGGACTTCAATGTGAGATGCCTACAATACTTTTCACAACGAAACTCTTTCTCGAAATTTGACTGAAAATCCAAAGAGATTTTGGTCGTATGTTAAATATTCTAGGGGCAAAACACAAACAATACCCTCACCACGTGATAGTAATGGCGATCCTGCCGATGATAGCGCTACTAAAGCAGAGTTACTAAACATACCTTTTAGAAACTCAGTCACCAAAGAAGACGAAATCAATATTCCAGATTTAGAATTACAAACAGAGGCCAGAATGTGTAACGTTGAAGTAGGTGTCCTTGGGGTAGTGAAGCAACTCACATCACTTAACAAGAGTAAGTCTTCTGGTCCGGACTACCCATTAGATTTCTATCTGATTATACTGAAGCTCCTTACTTAACTATACTGAAGCTCCTTACTTAACAGCCACATACAACCGCTCTCTCAAAGAAGGATCTCTAACAAAAGATTGGAAAGTTGCACAGGTGGCATCTAAGTACAAGAAAGGCAGTAGGAGTAACCCACGAAACTACAGGCCTATTTCATTGACGTCAATTTGCAGCAGGGTTTTGGAACATATCCTGTATTCAAATATTATGAATTATCTCGAACAGAACGATCTATTGACCCAAGGTCAACACGGATTTAGAAAATATCGTTCATGCGAAACACAACTAGCGCTTTACTCACTCGAACTGATGAGTGCTATCGACAAGGGTTCTCAAATTGATTCCGTATTTCTTGATTTTGACACAGTAACTCACAAACTGCTTTTAATCAAATTGCGTAGTTATGGTATATCGCCCCAAATTTGCGACTGGATAGGGGATTTCCTGTCAGAGAGGACATAGTTCGTAGTAATCGATGGTAAGATATCGACTAAAACAGAGGTGATATCGGGCGTTCCACAGGGTAGTGTTATTGGTCCTCTGCTGTTCCTTATTTATATAAACGATTTGGGAGGCAACATAAGCACCTCTCTTAGATTGTTTGCTGATGACGCCGTCATTTACCGTCTAGTAAAATCATCTAAAGATCAAAACCAACTGCAGAACGAACTGAATAAGATATCAGTATGGTGTGAAAATTGGCAATTGACTCTTAATAATGAGAAGTGTGAAGTCGTTCACATGAGTACTAAAATAAATGCGTTAAACTTTGTTTTCAAGACAAATCAATCAAAAGTGAAGGCCGTAAACTCCACGAAATACCTAGGAATTGCCGGCCGCGGTGGCCGAGAAGACTGAGGCGCTCCAGTCACGGTCTGCACGGCCACTACGGTCGGGGGTTCGAATCCCCCCTGGGGCATGGATATTTGTGCCGTCCTAGTTCGTAAGTAGTTCATAAGTAGTTTGTATGTTTAGGGACTGATGACCCCGTAGTTAAGTCCCATAAGCTATACAAACATTTTTTTTGAACCTAGGAATTACTATCAATTCAGACTTAAACTGGAAAGAAGACGTAGATAATGTCCTGAGAAAGACGAACCAGAGACTGCGTTTTATTGTCAGAACCATTAAAAGATGCAGCAGCACTACTAAAGAGACTGCATACACTAGGGTTGTCCGTCCTTTTTTGGAGTATTGCTGCCCAGTGTGGGATCCTTATCAGGTGGGTTTGACGGAGGACATCGAAAGAGTCCAAAGAAGCGCAGCTCGTTTCGTATTGTCACGATACAGGGGAGACAGCGTTACGGAAATGATGCAGGATCTGGGATGGAAATCATTACAACAACGGCGCTTATCACTGCGGCGTGGGCTACTTAGGAAACTCCAATCCGCAACATTCTCCTCCGAATGCGAAAATATATTGTCGACTCCCACTTACAAAGGTAGGAATGATCATAATAATAAAATACGGGTAATCGGGGCTCGAACGGAGAGATTCAGGTGTTCTTTCTTCCCGCGCGCTATTCGAGAATGGAATGGGAGATAAGTAGCAAAAGCTGGTTTGATGAACCCTCTGCCAGGCACTTAAATGTGATTTGCAGAGTATCCCATGTAGATGTAGATTTTCTTTGCCTATACAAAAAGTCGTGTGACAGTGTCAAATCGCCATTATTGTTGCAAATATCTCTGAAACGGTGCGATTTGTGGAAAAATCATGAGAGCGAAGTTGTAGAGTGTTTCCTCCTCTACAAATTATTTTATCAATTTTCGTCTCAGATGAATGGTTAAACCGTCATTTTGATTTAAATTTCGAGGTGTCAAAAGGCGACCGCAAAGGCCTATTTTTAATTACCACCTTAATCTAAAGCGGACCAAAACGAGCTCTAGCCCTAGCCGTTTCGCTACATCTCAACGGTGTTCAACTTTACTCTCACACTTGTACGTAGCTACTCACAACGATGAATTGTTGCTTACGAATCGTTGGGTCTAGCGTAAGTGGTACGAAGCTCAAGTAAGGCGCTGTCAAAAGGCCATCACAAATGGCCTACTTGTAGTGTTACTAATCTAGAGTTTGTGTGAAACACTTAAAAAAGGAAAGTTCTGGTCGCTGGCGGCCAGTAATTACGTCTGTAAAATATGGTGGCGATCGGTTGAACGGCGTGACCTAAATGTGGGAATGCTTTAGACAGACATACAGACATTGCCAAATCGCCGTTACTTTTGCAAATATCTGTGAAACGATGCCAGATATGAAAATAAGATAACGGAGCAAAGTTGTAGAGAGTATTCTCCTCTTCTTATTCGTTTAATCAGTTTCCGTGTCAGATTCGTGAAATTAAACAGAAGGCCACACGGCTTTTGATTGATGGAAGATGATACAGGAACTGTCTCTGCAGCAGTGAGACTGAAAGGTGCCATGCAGAGCTCTCCTTTGTCTCTCAATGTTCAAATATTTGTAGATCTCAGGGACGTAACTACTGCGGTTATCAGTCCCTAGGATTATAGACTACTTAAACTAACCTAAGAAAACACACTTATGCCCGAAGGAGGACTCTAACCTCCGACGGAAAGCAACCGCGCGCTTCGCAGCAAGGCGTTTTAGAGCGCTCGGCTGTTCCACGGCCTCGCCGTTGTCTCTCCCCGGTACAGACAGCGATAGACGGCACCTCGGACCTTTCCCAAGAGTCGCGAAGTCGCGTGAACGTCGCCCAGCCGTATGGACGCGATTTTTCGGTTGTTCACCTTGAAGTCTGGTCTGGCGGCGGCGCCACGCTCCTCGGTAAACAACAGCCGCCAGGAAGTGGATGGCGCACCGCTAGCGGCACCAACTAGTTTTAAAGGGAAGGCCGCGCACCGTCCTCTTGCCCCGGCCGCGCTGCTCCCGATTCGGTCGGCGCGCTTTATGATACCACTGCTCTTTACTAACGAGTTTCACAGAGAAGACCAACTGCAGTGAACAAGAGTGAAGTTTATTGTTTCAGCTGTACAAATTCTTGCAAACGCCAACTGTACAAAATAATTCCCGTCAAAAGAGATAAAGTGCATCGAAGCTGTTATAGCCTTTCTTCGTCCACAAGATGAAGCCTTACAAAATGAATTTTCTGACAACTTAAAAAACCGGATGATATCTTCTTTTAGCGAAAACATTACGTCTGGCGAAAGAATACTGTATTTACTCGGGTGTTGTACCCCACTGCCTATAGTACCCCCCTCCTTAATTTTTGAGGTCAAAATAAGAAAAAAAAATCCTCCTAAATTCGTGAATTTGTTAGTTACGTGAAGTTCGGCAGCACTAATATAGCCGCGGTGGAGTAGCCGAGCGGTCTAAAGCGTCTCGTTGCGGAGCGCGCGGTTGCTCGCCGTGGAGGTTCGAGTCCTCCCTGGGGCATGGGTGTGTGTTTGTCCTTAGGTTAGTTTACCTAGGTTTAAGTAGTTTGTAAGTTACGGACTGATGACCACGCAGTTTGGTCCGATAGATTTACAAACATTTTTAGCACTAATATTCAAATGTTTGTAAATCTATGGGACGTAACTGATGGTTATTAGTCCATAGCTTACAAACTAATTAAACTAATCTAAGGACAACACATACATCCTCGGCGCGCACCGCAGCACGGCGCCTCAATGCCCACGACTATTTCGCCGCGGCCGGCACTAATATACGCGTAATTAGGTTGCATTGCCTGTCGCTGGCTTCTGGACTAATGGTACTTTTATAACATAACGATAAAAATAGCTGACTACCCGTACCTTCCACTCCCCATCCTGTATAGTTAGGCTTGCATGTTCTGCAATTAGAGTAGAGTTGAATTCACATTTATACTGTAAACAGCATAGAAAAATGTTTACCAACGATCGGAGAATTAGTTTTACAGTAACGTTTGAATGAATTGCTGTCGAGTTTGTAACGAATAGTGGCATCCGTGTGGCAGCTCCTGAATATCAAGTTTAGCCGAAAATGATTCGCTATCGGAGAATCTGAAAGACAAGCTAATGTCAGCGTAAAAACACGACAAATCTTATCGTGGGAGTAAAAAAGGGAAATAAGAATATATGGAAGAAAAGTTTTATAATAGATTGTCCAAACGTGAAACAATGGTTATGTTATGGCTCATGAAATGGTGCAGTTGAAACCGCGTGAGTTTGTAAAACTACATGGAATCTTGGCGACTGAATTTAGAGCAAGCCGAGGTTGGGCAGTGCGCTTGATGCGTCGAAAGAATTTGAATTGTGGAAGAACAACATCTCTATGTCAATAACGTCCAGCTTGAATATTCAGGTAAGGTTATTGAATTTCATAGCTTTGTGCTATTCGCATATTGACAACGCTGATCAAACTCCTGATTTCTTCGATATACCAAGAAGCACAACAGTTAATGAAGCGGGTGCATCAAGTGTCTTAGTTCGAAAATCAGGAGCCGAGAGAAACTATGATGTACAGTTATGTGAGCCTAACAGCGGATGGAAGAAAAATACTGCCCTATTGCATTTTGCAAAGGAAAACCAAAGAAAATGTCCCAATGGGAATTAATGTTAGAGTGCAGCAAAAATGGTGGATAGAGGCAGCTCTAGTTAAAGATGGGCTAAAGAGGTATGGGAAAGGCGACCAAGAACCATCCTGAACAAAAGGTCAATGCTTCTAAGACTCCGCGGCCACGTAGTTGACATTGTAATAAATAAATGGTGTTAACAAATACGTGTCCGGTAATTATTCCCGGAGGCCATCACTATAATTAATTACGGAATGGGTAATATTTTCTTGGAATCTGATCACTCCTGACGTAGCAGAAAAGAGTTTCAAGGAAACTGGCACTTCATGTTCCCTGACTGAATCAGAAAATGATATTTGGAAAGTGCGCCTAGAAAACTACCCGGATCCCTCTGGTGATAATGAAGGCAAAAGAGGAGACGAGAATGAAGGTAGAGAGAAGGTAGGCTTGCCCTTTTTTTCCATTCCCTGAATTCTTTTGTGAAGCATGAAAATGCCACACATTGGTGTTGAGAACAAATAACCCGTAGGTAATTTCCACATTTCAGGTGTTCCCATGTAACAGCACGCGGGTTATTAACAAACATTCTCATCCTGAACCAACCGAATGCACTTATTGAAATTTCAGAGTTTTCGCAATAATACCCTACCTAATTTCAGAAGTTAAAAAATTGAATTATTTATGTCCGTTTATGGCCGGCCGCAGTGGATGAGTGGTCTGCGGCGCGCCACTTACAGTCTGTGCCGGTCGCGGTGGCCGAACGCTCTGCGGCGCGCCAGTCACGGTCCGCACGGCCACTACGGTCGGGGGTTCGAATCCCCCCTCGGGCATGGATATTTGTGCCGTCCTTAGTCTTAGCTAGTTCATAAGTAGTTTGTAAGCTTTGGGACTGATGACCCCGTAGTTAAATCCCATAAGCTATACAAACATTTGAACATTTGATTTGAACAGTCTGCACGGCCGCTACTGTCGGGGGTTCGAATCCCCCCTCGGGCATGGATGTTTGTGTCGCCTTTAGTGTAAGGTAGTTCATAAGTAGTTTGTAAGTATAGGGACTGATGACCCCGCAGTTAAGTCCCTTAAGCTTAACGAACTTTTGAACATTTGTCCTTTATGTTAAGACCTTCTGCTCTCTACACACATAAATGCCTGAGATAAATAGGACCACTAAGGAAACTATACTGAAAGGACCGAAAACTCGTAAGGAAAATATTAGGGCCACCGAGGGAAAATAACGGATACAGGAAAAGAAAACAGAGAACTATTTGAAAAGACTGAAGACATTGTAAAAGTTATCAGGAAAATAAGAATGCTATTCTTTGCTCATTTTGAGAGAAAGAATCATCGAAGGCTCACTCTCCAAATCCATTCAAACTATCTGTATTGCCGGCCGCGGTGGCCGAGGAGACTAAGGCGCTCCAGTCACGGTCTGCACGGGCACTACAGTGGGGGCTTCGAATCCCCCCTCGGGCATGGATATTTGTGCCGTCCTAGTTCGTAAGTAGTTCATAAGTAGTTTGTAAGTTTAGGGACTGATGACCCCGTAGTTAAGTCCCATAGACTATACAAACATTTGAACATTTCTATCTGTCATAAACGATCGTACTTGAAATGGTCTTATCAGGCGAAGAAGGAACTACAAGATGTAGGGATCAACGAAAACGACGTTTAGATATGTGCTAAAAGACACGAAGACTCTA
This sequence comes from Locusta migratoria, assembly GCA_026315105.1. Lineage (NCBI taxonomy): Eukaryota > Metazoa > Arthropoda > Insecta > Orthoptera > Acrididae > Locusta > Locusta migratoria. The sequence continues at coordinate 363,453,882 of CM048744.1, forward strand.
CTTCCTCTGACGTCATTATCAGCACGTCTCGCCAATAAATGGACAGAAGGAAGTAAGCAGACCCACTGATTAAATATGAAAGCGTCCTGGCGTAAAAAGAAAGCAGAAATGAGTTGAAAATACCGTGGTTTATGAGTGGCCAAAATTAACGTAAAGAGAGAAAGAGAGAGAGAGAGAGAGAAAGTGGAGTACGAATAGCAAGATAGCGTTTTTTGTAATTAGTTGGACGCCTAAATCATTGTTAATAAAATAGTTTGGTTTCAAAATAAGTAGTACATACAAACTAAATAAACTGCTGTAGTGTAAATTGAAGAAAGGGAATTTTACAGTAGAATACTCTAGATATGTGAGTGAATATTTCATTGGTAATATGTATTTGTATTTGTCATACTCATGTAAATCTGATGTGCTGTTGAACGTAATGAACCTAATTTTAAAAATTCCTTGGTCACCTCTGTTAGACTACATTTATTTCAGATAAAAATAGACATATACATTTACTACGAATACAATAACAGTTATAAGTGATTTATTGTAAGTTACACAGTCACAATTAAAAAATAACGCCCAGCTAGATTACCTACGTGACACGCAAAAATAAATAAATAAAAAAAAAGAGAAAAAATATAAATTTATAGTCGTTACTCATCATTATTCACTAATGTCATAGTTTTGGTATCCTTTTAGGAGTAGGAGCCTGCATAAAAGAAGATTCATTTCCTCTTTCCCCATCATCCGCTATGTCTTTCTACAACAGATCATCTTCACTGCTGTCCAAGAGTATTTGCAAAACAGCGTTACTTTAATGGTTGTAGAATCTTTGGTGCTTCGATTTTTTTCCAGTCACCGGAAAATCAAGGGGCAATAAAGTTGGATGCAGCACAATTTTTCGTGTCAGGGTCAGTTGACGGTTTGTTATACAAAGCAATTTTTCGAATTTTTCCTGAATGCAACATTGCAAATGTTAATTTATACTAATGTTGATAATTTGTAACACAGAAGACACGTCTCTAGAAATAACAGCAATGTCACTGACTAAGGATCAAGACAAGAAATAAATAAAAAGAATAGAATAATAAAAGAAATTGGTGGTGGTTTGTAGAGCCCACAAGATCGGAATTCCCATACAACACGGGGTAAATCAAACATTACAGTTACACTCATCTTTTTCTTCTCTTTATTTCGAATAATGACGCCATCAGATTACAGCTTGGTCCAGTATGTTAACAAACATTTGAAAATTTGATTAAAAAATAGAAAGATTTAAACCCACATTCTGTGATTGCTAAAATACAATTACACCATGTTTTTAACGCCCTGATATAAGGTTGCCAGACAGAACTCGAGCTAGGGCCGTAGACCAACCATCTGGCCAGGAAAATTTGTGTAATTGAGTGCAGAATTTGTTAAACGGTTTTCTGTGTGTTACTATGAGCCAAATTTTCGCTGACATAATGAAATTCACTACTACTCCTACTACTACAGCAGACGATATTGTTCAAGTATTTTTAATTAACGTCTGTCTGCTGTAATGAACTTTTGAGAAAGTTTGTGAAGATTGCTGCAAACTGTCAGGAAATTTTTCTTTTCCACTTGATCGAAATATTGATGTAACATGTCTTGGGATGGTCATCGAAATGCGATGCAGACAGCTGTGTTACACTGATGATAGAGTATTGAATCTTTATATAAATCAAATCTCGGTCACTGACCATTTGTATTGCATTTTCTAGTGAGTCAAATTGTGTGGCACAAATGAGGGAATTATTTTCTTTTTACATGAATATTGTAGGTGATGGTGTCAACACTTGTTAAGTAGTCAATAACTGTTGACCTCCGTACATGTTATTTTTATGTATGTGAATGGCACCACCATATTTTTCTGAGCAATTTGATACCGCACAAATGATATTTGTGATGGTAATTAGAGACAGTAGTTATTGTACTTGCAGTAGTCATTGCATTTAAAATAAGGGATTTACAATGCTCAGGATTTTTGTGTGGAACACTGACTCACCTCGCCCACCCACCAGTCACAGACGTAAACACCTGTGTCGGTGACATTCTGCTGCCAAAAATAATCGTGTCAGATTTAAAAGTGTATGATAAGGGTTTAAAACCTGACCTCTCATTGGAGGGACGCTATGCTGAGAAGCTTCTCATTGGCTTTCTGTAGCAGATGCGTCACAGCTGCAAACTTGGGAAAAATATCAAAAAATGAATACGACTGTCAGAGCTACAAAAGGACAGACTCCCAGTGTCTGCCTCTGACGACGATACGCTCCGTCGGTCTGCCTCCTTGGACGATCAAGCCGTGCCTCTTGAATAATGTTAGCGATCCGCTGTGGTTTTACCTAGTGGCATCAACCACAGTGTGCAGCGCTCATTGTTGACTAAGGCACTTTCACACAACGAGCAGTGGACGTAGCCGCTGCCGAGACAGTGAACTGTAAGCATGTGCTTATGCAAACGTAATTTTTGTTTCTGCACGGTCGCTTCCATGCAATGGCATTGACACCAGTACAACATTACTCACTGAATTTACCATGACAGCCTCTTCTATCTCAGTTCAATTGTAATAAGTTTAGGAGCGACCTCAACCACCATCTGATATATATTTTTCTTCTGAAAATTGTTTTGTGTTTTCTGTCGTTGAAACCTGTCCTTTATCATTATTTTTTGTTTCATTTATTTCAGTTTTATTTGCGTTTTTCCAATTTTTAAAGATGATAACCTAAATTTTTACCTCTCAGTAGAACGGCACTTTTCATTTACTGAGACACTTGTTAATATAATATCCCTGTAACCATTTAGGTAATTTAGCAGTAACTATTTATTTTATACTTACAGGAGTGGTCGCTTGGTTCATTCTGAGCACAGTTCAGAACCTCTTACCTGTCTTGGATTGGATGTACAGTGCTTTCTGGTGTCTAGTCTGCGTGTCATGGTAGATTTGTTTCACCTGCAGATCCAACCGGTTTAGGGTACAAAACTTCGGTGATCAATCTTTGCACATAATACAAGGTGGAAGAAACTGTTTGTCAAGGTTTTGAGTCAGGCCGGCGGCATATAAACTTGAATGCACTAGTCACTCTCTCACTGGCTTCTTACACAAATCTGAATAATCAGAGGTAATTGGTGATTTTAAGTATATATTTTTCGCACTTTCAGGCCACTAATCACTTTTAGTTTGAAGAGTTCGACGCCATGCGTCACTTCCCAAAAGACCTTTCCATGTGTAAGGTATGTACGTATCCTTAACAGACTTAGCTGTTCCTGAAGTTGGATGAATATATTTTCTATGTTCGAATCTGCTGAGGAATGGGAATAGGGCAGATAATGATATATTAAAAGTTCATTACTTTATGTTATTTTGTTGACCCGCGTCGATAGTCGAGCATGTTAAAACATCCCTTTCCGGGACGGGGAGGAGCGCCGACTATGGTTAGAATCCGCCTGACTGATTCCCGACGAGGGCTGATGGGCCGGCAAGCCTGGATGCGGTATTTTAGACGGTTTTCCACGTCTTACTAGCTGAATAACGGGCTGACACATATGCAAGTTCCGCCTCATTTACACAATTCATAAACTTAAGGAAACGTTAACACACTTAACGGGAAGCGCACCCACCACCCTTTAAAAAAGCATGTCAAAAGCTATATCAACATTACGATCCCACTCAATGCGGGATTAAGGCAAAAGACAAAGAAAAGAAAGGTTATTTATTATTTTTATTGTCTTTCCATTTATGTACAGTGCATAAGGTACTATTCCGCTAACGGATTTACCATATTTTATAGTTCTCCTAGTCAGCTGAGGTGTTGGTAATGGAAGACGATGTCCACACTTTCCTTAACGCCAGTCAATGAATAGTCTTTACCGTCAATGAAAAATCGATTGAGGTTCGCGATTTTTTTTTTTTGTTGAAATTTTATTCGCAAAGGGAAATTGGGTAATAACTATCAGTTACTGTCGTGTATGATTTCCGTTTCATCTGAGTGTAGCTGTTCAATCATTTAAAGTGGAGTGGGGGAAGGTCGGGTAGCCCCGGATACAAAAATGAATTGCTAATAAAACAACAACAAACAATTTTTCTGTGTTAACTTTCATCGCCACCCCCATGAACCACAGACATTGCCGAGGTGGGGTGGCTTGCGTGCCTCAACGATGCAGATAGCCGTACCGTAGGTGCAACCACAGCGGAGGGGAATCTGTGGAGAGGCCAGACAAACGTGTGGTTCCTGAAGAGGGGCAGCAGCCTTTTCAGTAGTTACAGGGGCAACAGTCTGGATGATTGACTGAGCTGGCCTTGTAACATCAGCTAATGTGGCTTTGCCACACGGTTACTGCGAACGGCTGAAAGCAAGGGGAAACTACAGCCGTTACTTTTCCCGAGGACATGCAGCTCTACTGTATGAAAATATGATGATGGCATCCTCTCGGGTAAAATATTCCGGAGGTAAAATAGTCCCCCATTCGGATCTCCGGGCGGGGACTACTCAGGAGGATGTTACCATCAGGAAAGACAATACTGGCATTCTACGGATCGGAGCGTGGAATGTTAGATCCCTTAATCGGGTAGGAAAATTAGAAAATTTAAAAAGGGAAATGGATAGGTTGAAGATAGATATAGTGGGGATTAGTGAAGTTCGGTGGCAGGATGAACAGGATTTCTGGTCAGGTGAGTACAGGATTATAAATACAAAATCAGTTGGGGGTATCACAGGAGTAGGACTGATAATGAATAAGAAAATAGGAATGCGGGTAAACTACTATGAGCAGCACAGTGATCGCATTATCATTGTCAAGATAGATACGAAGCCAACACCGACAACAGTAGTACAGGTTTATATGCCAACTAGCTCTGCCGATGAGGAGGATATAGAAGAAATATATGAGGAGCTAAAGGAAATTATTCAGTCAGTTAAGGGAGAGGAAAACTTAATTGTGATGGGAGACTGGAATTCGGTAGTAGGAAAAGGAAGAGAAGGAAAAATAGTAGGTGAATATGGACTGGGCAGAAGGAATGAAAGAGGAAGTCGCCTGGTAGAATTTTGCACGGAACATAATTTAATCATAACAAACACGTGGTTTAAGAATCACAAAAGAAGGTTGTATACGTGGAAGAGACCAGGAGACACTGGAAGATATCAGATAGATTTTATAATGGTAAAACATAGATTCCGGAATCAGGTTATTAACTGCAAGACATACCCAGGGGCAGATATAGACTCTGACCATAACTTGTTAGTCATGAACTGTAGCCTGAAACTGAAAAAACTGCAGAAAGGTAGGAAAATAAGGAGATGGGACCTAGATAAATTGAAGGAAAGTGAAGTTCTGGAGAATTTCAGAGGGAGATTTAGGCAACAATTGACAGAATCAGGGGGAAATAAAACAGTAGAAGAGGAATGGGTAACTTTGAGAGATGAAATAGTGAAGGCAGCAGAGGACAAAATAGGTAGAAAGGCAAGACCTGCAAAAAATCCTTGGATAACACAGGAAATACTAAATTTAATTGATGAAAGGAGAAAATATAAAAATGCAGTAAATGAAACAGGCAAAATGGAGTACAGACGACTAAGAAATGAGATTGATAGGAAGTGCAAAATGGCTAAGCAGGAGTGGCTAGAAGCCAAATGCAAATCTGTAGAAGAATGTATAAGAAGGGGAAAAGTAGATACCGCCTACAGGAAAATCAGAGAGACATTTGGGGACAAGAAAAGCAATTCTACAAATATCAAGAACTCAGATGGGAAACCAGTTCTCAGCAAAGAAGGGAAGGCTGAAAGGTGGAAAGAGTACATAGAGCAGCTCTACAAAGGAAATGAACTGAGAGACGATGTTGTAGGAAGGGAAGAGGAAGTAGATCAAGATGAAATAGGAGATATTATACTGAGAGATGAATTTGACAGAGCCCTGAAAGACCTAGGTCGGAACAAGGCCCCAGGAGTAGATGACATACCCTCAGAGCTACTAAAGTCTCTGGGAGAGCCAGCCATGACAAAACTATTTGAACTGGTGCGTAGGATCTATGAGACAGGCGAAATACCCTCAGACTTTAAGAAAAATGTAATAATCCCCATTCCAAAGAAATCAGGTGCAGACAGGTGTGAAAATTACAGAACCATCAGTTTGATAAGTCATGGTTGCAAAATTTTAACACGAATTATCTACAGGAGAATGGAAAAGCTGGTAGAAGCTGACCTAGGGGAAGATCAGTTTGGATTCAGGAGGAACGTAGGAACACGGGAGGCAATACTCACTTTACGGCTTATCTTAGAAGATAGATTAAGGAAAGGAAAATCTACATTTTTAGCCTTTGTAGATTTGGAGAAAGCGTTTGACAATGTTGACTGGACTACACTCTTTCAAATTCTGAAGTCAGCAGGGGTAAAATACAGGGAAAGGAGAGTTATCTACAACTTGTACAAAAGCCAGACCGCAGTTATTAGACTCGAAGGGCATGAAAGGGAAGCATCAGTTGGGAAGGGAGTAAGACAGGGTTGTAGCCTTTCTCCGATGTTATTCAATTTGTACATTGAGCAGGCGATCAAGGAAAGCAAGGAAATTTTTGGAATAGGGATTAAAGTTCAGGGGGAAGAAATAAAAACATTGCGTTTTGCTGATGACATTGTAATTCTGTCAGAGACAGCGAACGACCTGGAAGAGCAGTTGAATGGAATGGACAGTGTGTTGAAGAGAGCGTACAAAATGAACATTAACAAGAGCAAAACAAAAATAATGGAATGCGGTCTTAGAAAATCAGGCGATGGTGAAGGAATTAGATTAGGTAACGAAACAATGAAGGTGGTAGATGAGTTTTGTTACTTAGGTAGTAAAATAACATGCGATGGTCGCAGTACAGAGGATATAAAATGCAGAATGGCAATGGGAAGAAAAGCACTTTTGAAAAAGAGAAATTTGATAACATCGAATATTAATTTGAGTGTAAGGAAGTCTTTTCTGAAGGCATTTGTGTGGAGTGTTGCCTTGTACGGGAGTGAAACATGGACGATAAGCAGTGCAGACAGGAAGAGAATAGAGGCTTTTGATATGTGGTGCTACAGAAGAATGCTGAAGATTAGGTGGGTAGATCGCATAACTAATGAAGAGGTACTGAACAGAATTGGTGAGAAAAGGAATTTTTGGCATACCCTGACTAAAAGAAGGGATCGCTTGGTAGGACACATCCTTAGACATCGAGGAATCGTAAATTTAGCATTGGAGGGAAGTGTGTGGGGTAAAAATCGCAGAGGGAGGCCAAGAGACGCGTATAGTAAGCAGATTCAAATAGATGTGGGTTGTCGTTCTTATGAGGAGATGAAAAGGCTTGCTCAGGATAGAGTACGGTGGAGAGCTGCATCAAACCAGTCTCCGGACTGAAGACCATAACAACAACAACAACAACTTTCATCGTAAAATGAAACCAGTAACATCTTTAGTCATATCACTTAGAACTAAGCATAGATAATAATTTTTATGAACTATCTTAAATACACTTTTGAATCAGTTGATTGGCACTAGCCGCGGTGGAGTAGCCGAGCGGTCTAAAGCACCTCGCTGCGGAACGTGCGGTTGCTCGCCGTGGAGGTTCGAATGTTCAAATGTTTGTTAAGCTTATGGGACTTAACTACGGGGTCATCAGTCCCTAAACTTACAAACTACTTATGAACTACTTACGAACTAGGACGGCACAAATATCCATGCCCGAGGGGGGATTCGAACCCCCGACCGTAGTGGCCGTGCTGACCTTGACTGGAGCGCCTCAGTCACCTCGGCCGTGGAGGTTCGAGTCCTCCCTGGGGCATGGGTGTGCGTGTTTGTCCTTAGGTTAGTTTACCTAGGTTTAAGTAGTTTGTAAGCTACGGACTGATGACTACGCAGTTTGGTCCGATAGATTTACAGACATTTGAACATTTGAAATATTGGCACTAAAAAATTTGGAGGGTAGCCCCGGACACAGCATTCAGTGGTACTCCACTTGTTTCTTGGCCTTGAAAACATTCAATTGTAATAAATATCTCAAGCATCTACATAAAATCAGTTTTCATGGTACCAGTCCTTGCAGTTATAGCACTGAATACAGTCTTCTTCGAAGATTTCTCCAATTGTGATGCATTATGTCTCTTTTCTTTGATCATCTTCGGAGAGACTGAATATTTGTCTTTGCCATGAACGTTTCTTTAGTGCATTTGCGTTTTTTGTTGTTTCGGCTTGTCCTTTTTATTGATTTCCTTTTCTGTCTCTCTTCTAAACCTTTTATTTTTATATGGAGATGACCCTTCTCTTTATTAAATCTATGAGGGATTTTCAGAGCTTCTGCAAGATCAAATGCTAATTTCAAAAAGTCTTCTTATGGGTGAAAACCGCCAACGAAGTTAAACAGGAACGACGAAAAATTTTTGCGCAAACAAAATTCACCGTTGCTAGTAGCTCGCTCGGTGCCTATGCCACAACTGACTTGCATGTGTTTTTACTCCACAGTGCGCACATTTCAAATGCAGTCTTGTCAGTGCAACGTGCTTGGTTTCTTAGAAATTGAAATGTCCGTGGTTACCCGCCGTCCGGGGCTACCCGACCTTTCCCTATTTGTGAATATGAGGCGGCATCCTAGTGGCCTATAATATTGCTTTTTTTTTACATTGGTTAGTTTTTCTCTGGAACAGATTGTATACAATTCACTGCAGTAAAACTGACTTTCGTAGACGTGAATGTGACGAGTGAAACATTCATCCGGTAGAAAATTTGCTGTAGTGCACATAAAATTGGCATAGTTGTGTGCACTACTTTATATGCGTAACACAAAAGTGCATCTCATTGCTCGGTGAATAGATACGCCCTTAAGTGCAGTTTAGTTTATGTATTACGCCTCGCGTATAAATAACGCCGCTATTTTACTGCTAGGCGTCAGTTGTTAGCTGTCATACGAGTGACTGGCCGACATAATCTTTCGACGCGGAGCATATCTTTCTTCCTCGCGCGCCATTAAGTGCGAGAGTTATAGAAGTACAATAAATTTCAGGCGGCCGTAATAATGAGCAGGCAGCGTCACCGAGCGTGTGGGAGGAGAGGCTCGTTACACGCACGGCTACGGCCACGGCCACGGCCAGACGGCGTGACTGCGCCCCGGGCATTGTGCCCATTGATGTGCCAGCCAGGTGTCCCTGGCGCTCAGCAAATAAGGAAGCAAACGTTTCCACCTAATACCACCTAGCATACAGCACAGGCTGTTCCAAAAGAGAATGCATGTATTAATTGAAGTTTAAAACATACGAATATGAAACTTTACACACATATTTACGATCCTCTCCAGTTCTGTTTACAGATGTTCAGTATGTCCTCCATCAGCGACATGAACAATATCACATCGATATTCAAATTCCTCCCATACTCGGGGAAGCGTGTCCTTTATCACTGATGTTATGCCATTGAAAACCATTTATTATTATTATTTTTTTTGGTCACAGTTGCACTATTTAGAAGTTGGTAACTAGTTTCGGACTTGTTCGTCCATTTTCAAACCATAGGTCTTATTCCAACCGTAACAATACACTGCAAGAAGCAAATGACTGATAAAATCTGTACGTTGTCCACTGTCAATACATGATTACATTGAAATTTAAAATAGGTTAAAATTTTAAATTTCAATGTAATCATGTATTAATAGTGGACAACGTACAGATTTTATCAGTCATTTGATTCATGCAGTGTATTGCTACGGTTGGAATAAGGCCTATGGTTTGAAAATGGACGAACAAGTCCGAAACTAGTTACCAACTTCTAAATAGTGCAACTGTGACGAAGAAAAGAAAAAAAAAAATGGTTTTCATTACATATCCAGTTGCTGATTCTGCCCATCTTCACGATGAATTTTTATAAGTTGTTGCATTGTCTGTAACGTGAATCCCAGCTGAGACATGCTAAGTCGCCAGCATTTAACGACTAATCCAACAGTTCGGTCAAGTTTCATTCAGATATTCACGCTCTTGGCGGCTCCAGTGAGGGGGTGCCCCGTATTATTGAAAACTGAAGCCTTGGAGACAACCAGTTTTGTATTATAGCAAGATACTGCTGATCGTTAAGCGTGCTCCCATCAAAGAAGAATGGGCCGTAAACAGTTGATCGGGATATCGCACGAAATACATTGACTTTGGGCGAATCTCGTACAAGTTCATTGGCTGCATGTGGTTTCTGTAGGCCCCAAATTCGAACATTATGTTTGTTGACCTGACCACTATCATGAAAAGTCGCTTTATCACTGAGCACGATGCGTTGTGCAGAAGTGTTATTATCAATAGAATCAAGAATCTCGTTAGAAAATGCCACACATCTGTCTTTGTCATCAGGACGCAGAGCTTGTAACAGCTGTAACTTGTACGGCTGATCGGGATATCGCACGAAATACATTGACTTTGGGCGAATCTCGTACAAGTTCATTGGCTGCATGTGGTTTCTGTAGGCCCCAAATTCGAACATTATGTTTGTTGACCTGACCACTATCATGAAAAGTCGCTTTATCACTGAGCACGATGCGTTGTGCAGAAGTGTTATTATCAATAGAATCAAGAATCTCGTTAGAAAATGCCACACATCTGTCTTTGTCATCAGGACGCAGAGCTTGTAACAGCTGTAACTTGTACGGCTTCATAACCAACCGAAGTCTCAAAACAAGCCAAACTGTTGGTCGTAAGCAGTTGTAGCTCTCGACTGCCACGACGAGTTGATTTTGAAGGTCTACGTTGAAAAGCAATCTGAAATTGTGCAACCAGGGCGGCCAGGACTCTTTCCTTTACACAAACGTCCTGCATACTGTTGATACCATCTGCGAATGTTCCATCCATTCTGAAACATCTTTGTTGTATAATCACGGAATGGCACTTCGCGAACTCGAGAACGCAAAATTATTTCTACTGCGAAGCAGTCATTTTAAACATATGACGGTTAGCAAACAAAACAGAAGACAATTGACATCTAACAGTTATTAATATATACTAGACGATGTATTCCTTTCTCCAATAGCTGAGCCGAAGGGCACCGATCGATAGTTTGGACAAAATAATACTTTATAATACGTATGTTCTTTTTGAAACACCCTGTATTCAACCAAGTACTAGATCATTCCTCATTATTGTTGTGTCTTATAAATATTTTTTCTCGTTATTTTACTATTAAGATGACTTTATGAAATTTAATGACTTCGTCTGAAAGTTGTTCAAGAGAAACGTGTATAAAATATTTTAAGAAGGCCTAGTTATGTCATAAGCCTTAGTAGTTAAAAAATGTTTGTAAATCTATCGGACTCAACTGCGGGGCTATTAGTCAGCGTGTAAATTACTTAAACTAAGGTAAACTAACTTAAGGACAACACAAACAGCCATACCCGACGGGGGACTCGAACTCCCGACGGCGAACGACCGCGCGCACCGCAGTATGGCACCCCGACGCGCACGGCTAATCCGCCGCGGCTTTAGTCGTTACTTTTATGCAAGATAATATATGCTCGTTTAATTTTCTTGAAGATGTTTAAACATTCGATTTTCTTACATACGGATACTTTTCTCAGAGTTGAACCTTACATCATGAAGAGCCAAAGTCTTACACAGTAAATGGCAGTTTTTTTCTTCTTCTTGCACCAATGTTTTTCGTTCTAGCTTGCAGTTCACTTTAGCATTGTTGGAAGAAGATATAATCGGAGTTGAGTATAACACGTCGAGCAGATGAATCATACCTCGCTTCGTGGCGATGGTTTCTAAAGGTAACGGCAGCTGTAGGCGGGCCAATCGCCGAAAAAGAATGGGCCGTGGGACAGGTCGGAACGAGAACAGACGGGGGCTCGTTGCAGGATGCGGCAGCGGGGGGCATTGGCCACGGCTTTAATATTCGCAGTGGGGGCAGGCGGTGCATCGTGCGTCACGTGCGTCGTGACGTCCCCCCTGGGCCTGACCCCGCAGCCGCAATCGCCGCACCACACACCTCGCCGCCGCCTCCTCTGGGGACGCTCCCGGATGTTTGGGCTACGACCGGCCTCCTGTGGCGTCGCGTCCCCCCTAACACAGAGTTACGCGGCTGCGCGGTATCCAGTATTCTTTGTACTGCAAAACTAGCTCTTGATTTTTTGAACTGTAAGTAACAGCAGTCTCATATTTACAACAACACAGGCGTTTCATGCAGCTGTAATCGCAATAAAGGGATCACCGTCCGCGTTAAGGTGGTTTACGCCTAAATCATGGTGCATACACGTTGTGGATTTCGCAAAAATTTGTGTAATCCTTGTGTCGAACTGTTGTTTGCGTTGCTATGAAGTTCCATGAGTTGTCCCTGTTACGTTTGCGTAATATTACGTCTTAAGTGCCCCAATGTTGATTAGGGACAATGTGCAATAATTGTCAAAGAACGAGATGTTCCTAATACACATACGCTCACTGATTTACGGGATAGACATTAGTTTTTATTGCAAGAATATGAATATGATTTTCTCGAATCTCGATCAGCAGCAAAAGAGTACGTACACAGTTTATGAATATACCCTTGACTTATGTATCATGAAACTACAACCTTCCCAAATCTGGATAACTAACTCAAGTGGACGCAAGTGTCACGATCAAAAAATTTATTAGAAAGCAAAAAACCTGGTGTCGCCCGGGTACGTATTTATTCCAGTCTTAAGTTAGTCTCTTTGCCCTTCCCTTTTCTCTCTGTGTGCACCTCCCCTTCTTCTCTCTCTCTCTCTCTCTCTCTCTCTCTCTCTCTCTCTCTCTCTCTCTCTGTCTATCTCCGATTCTCCTGTCTCTCTGTTTATCTCATTATCTCGCCTCTCTCTCTGTTCATCTTCTCCTACCACTCTTTTTTCCCATCTTCCCAGTTCTCCGACAGTCACATCCTCGTCTTTTTATCAAACTCCGCCTCCAGCTCCTCAGTCCATTTCCTCTACACCTGTGAAAAATGATATAACTCTGTTTACTTCCATGGTGATCACTGAAATCGTGTCAAGTTTATTGCAAGGTAACCCTTATCATGAGTTGCATGAAATCTTAGATAACGGTGATGTTGACGGTTAAGCGTGCAGAATTTCATCAAAACTGGAATAAAACCGTAAATTTTGACGACATCCTTAGGTAAAGTATCCTCTGCCATGCAGCATAAATTTACCTAGTCAGTGACTTTCCTCTTGTCTGAAAATCAAGCGTGTAAAGTTTTATCGCAATCGGATGAACTGTACGATAACATCTCGTACTGGGATGAAATGCCAAGGTGATAAAAGAAACTATCAAGGAGTGTCCTTATTATAGTTTTTTCTTCAAGAAATTTACTGATATAGGTTCTCTTTCCTAAACATGATTATAATTGTTTTCCTGTTGCCAGAGAACCGAACCTTATTCGTTCATACTTCCTGTTGCACCTCTGCTTTAAAACAGCCTTAAAGTGTTTGGTCTTCTTCAGGTTTGGTGCCAAACGATAACGCTCCCATGCGAGGGAAGAGGATTTGATTTGCATGACATTTGAATTCACTGCAGCTATCTCGCCAAGAGTTGGCGCCAATGCCACTTGGCTGCTCGTTCTCGCAGAGTCCTCATCGCTTACCTCCTCCTCCTCATTTCAACGTGTTCTATCTTTCAGAAGTGCTTACTACGAGGTTCATTTCACTCGTAGAACATCATATTTTGTTTCAGAAATTGTATTTTTGTCGTCATATACTTTTTTCAAGGACATGAAATATGTTTATACCTTTGTCGAACCTAAAAATAACAAGAAATATAAAATAATAAGACAGCAAACAAAACTAGTGGGATAGTGTCGAGGTTTTCCCGTCTGGTATGTACACGTAACCCTGTTACATCCAGAAGTGTACGTGGGAGGCTCACAATCGATGCTCTGGGAGCTGAAAGTCAAATGTATTTCACGCATCACCTTCCAGAACTGTTGAACCTGTTATTTGTTTACGTTGGTATTGTCTCAACCCACCTGTTCATTTGATCACGATTCTTCTCTTTTGTCATTTCATGATGTACACGAAATATCCGTCAATAGAAACGAGAAATTTTTTGTATATCAAGAGCTGGCGTCTGTTAAAGTGTTCCCGTGGAATGCTCTAACCAGCCCCGTGCTCTTGAAGTGTCTGGTTTTGCCTAGAGTCGCAGATGATGGGCTAGTTTTCTCTAACTTCTTGAAGTCATTGACGGGGAGATTAACAGTTCTGAAAGTTGTAGCCGGACGCTATTAGGTATTCAAGTATAACCTACTGTCTGTCAACGACACGGTCTCCCTGCGTGATTAAGAAGGAAATATTAATGCTATAAACTTCCTCAGGAGACACCACATGCTAAGAGAGAAATGTTACTAGGAGAAAGACAAAAGCGAATAAGAATGTTTGCATCTATATCAAGATCCTACCAGTCTCTCCTCAGTCCTGACTGACTGAAAATTAGGAGTTCGCGAAATCGCAGAGATGATCTGGAGCTGTCTTTCCGATTACAGACGAGTATCTGATTGTACTTCTAGGAGAAGGCTGTCTTACATGTTGGTGAATTCAATCATAACGATCTACAAGGCTAGTCATCAAGCAAAAAAAGTGATGAAAAAAAGTATGTAAGCACTGGGCCTAATTTGTTTCGGCTAGTGTTGAGGCTTACAGTGTTAGTGCGTGGGTTCGAGATTGGAGTGACGTACCGCGTGTTAAATAGTATATAAATTAACTAACTGTGGGGTTAATGAGAGAGACTAACTTCCCGAAGTGAATAAACTGAATTTGTTTGCATGAAAACTTGAAATGTTTAGTTTTTAGCTGAATTATTCAGCTATTTGACTATCTTGGTTTAGCTTTATGGGGCTCCTTGCAGAAAGTGAAAAGACCTAGTTGCAGTTGATACGTCGATTTTCAGTGGTGTACTTTCTCCAGCCAAGGGATAGGATCTTGCTATCTTGTGCAGTTAGACTGATAAACCCATTCATGGCAGATTTTGTCTCGTGGTTCGAAGGCAGGTTGGTTCATAGTAATATTAATTCTATAGCTAATAAGATAAATTTCATATCGTAGAGTACTAAATGAGTGGAAAGGGCGTTTACTGTTTCCGGGAAGTTCTTTTCATAGAAGAAAGAAGAACTTGCGACTTTCTGTAAAGCGAGCGTCGTTGCATGTGGTGGAAACAGTAAGCCAGCAGCTGTGTCCGTGTTGATCAAGGGCGACTGAGGAGATGGTGAGGGCGCGACCTGTGAGTGTGCGGCTGGTGTAGTGGGCCGTGGGATCCGCCCACGGCGCGAGGCGCGTCACTGGCCGCCCGCCAGCGCTGCGAGAGCACTGCTCACCGAGCACCGAACAGCGGGGCCACAACAGGAGCACACAGAAGCGAGGCGCACACATCCGTAGCGCGTAGTGCGTCCACAGCTGCGCAAAAATCCTGTGGTATTTCAAGTGTAGAAATGACAAAAGCGTTAATGTGAAAACTGGCACTGTACAATACATACACTCCTAGAAAATGAAAAAAGATCACCGTGAAACCGTCAAATCAGTAGAGGGAAATTTTATTGACACATTGTTGAGGAAGTACACAACACACCATCACACAGACAGTCATACGCACGTGAGTTCAGTCACCAACGCGTGCGCGATGTCGACGTAGTACTGTGTATACTCTTTTTTTGCAGCAATGCAAGCTGCTGTTATCCCATGGAGACTATCGTAGAGGTGCCGAATCTGGTCTTCCGGAATTGCCTGCCATGCAGTGTCGACCTGGTGCCTCATTTGGGCCATATTTAGTACCGGTCGTTCAGACCGCGCAAGATGACGTTTCATCCGCTCACAAACCTTCGCAATGGGCGAGACAGATCTTGTAATCTTGCTGACCAGGGTAGTTGATGTATACCTTGAAGAGTACGTTGGGTGGCACAGGATACATGGGAACGTGCATTTCCCTGCTGGAAAAGCATATCGCCTTGTTGGTGCATGAATAGGAACAAGACAAGTTGAACAATGGTTTTAGTGTATCGTGCACTGTTTAATGTTCCCTCATCGATCATCAGAGGATATGGCTCCCCTCACCATGATGCCGCGTGTCCGTCCCGTGTGTCTGTGTCGTATACTACAGATGCTGGCGCTCCCGTGCACGACGCCATACAGATGTATGACGATCATTGGCACCGAGGCAGAAGGAAGATGTCTCCATGCGTCCTTCCATAAGTGCCTATTGCGAACACCACTGCAGGTGGGCTGAATTATGTTGGGTCCAGAGCGGAAGACGCCTCAATGACACTCTTGATCTTCCACGTGCTGTGGGAACCCATATCATACATTGACTTCTCCTCTCGTGATCATCGAGGGAACATTGAATAGAACAGTACACTGAAACCGTTCATTCAACTCGTATGCAGTTGCGGATACTCCCTAATCGACCATGTCGACTATAATGACTACTTTGTGTGTTAAATGTATTCATTGCTTCTTGCAATAAGATACGTTATGGTTTATATATAAACGAAAAGATTGCAAAAAAATCTGTAAAAATCACTCGAACCTGGTGAGTGAGTGAAAACGTTCATATAACCGTTGCGACCGACAGGAACTTCTTTCAGTCGGTGTTCCGCATTGAGTGAAAACATGCACATAGTTTACACGACCACAGAGTCTGTTTTCATTCGACTGTTTCATTCTATTGAGAAAAAAACCTGGCCTTATGGAAAAACAATCGACTGTCCGGTTGTTAAAAACAGTCATTTGTCCCATCACTAACTTGTATGGGAACTCTCCTGTTCGTATGGAAGCTGCTCCTGTTCCTGAAAAAAAAAAAGTGCTCCAACATCCACCGTGCAGTCCGGACCTTGCACAGGCAAACTTGAATCTATTTCGTTCAATGAAGACATTCCTGACAGGCCGACGCCTTGCTGCAGGTGCGTATGTGAAATTGCAATGCGCAGATGGTTATAATCCAGGTAGACGTACTTCTACCAACAGGGAAGACGGGATAAATGTGTAGAGGGCCTTTGTGACTATGAAGTCAGGTAAGAGATAGTTCATTTGTGACTTTTTGTTTTGTTACTCTGTTTGTGTGTTGTGCGTCTCGGTTGCACAGTGGTAGAGTGCAGGACTACAAACCCAAAGGTCGCGGGTTCGATCCCTGCCAGGTCCTAGGGTGTTTTACCTATCATTTTCCACTTCTTTCACCTATGGCAGTGTTGCTCATGTGAAAAATACCGAGTAGCACCGTGGTTCAGAACCCACGTTAAACTGTAGGTCCCCCTATAACTGGCTGGGCAAGTCAGTTCGAAGGTCGGAGGAAGGCAACGGCATACCACCTCCAGACAGGACCATGCCTGGTAAAGCACTGTGGTGTTCAAACCAATCTTCGGATTGTTGACTGCTTTAGCTTTTACTGTTTTTGTAATAAGTGAATTGAGCGCTAGTTTCTGATTTTCCGTCGTACGTTTCGCTTTCGAGCCGCTATACCGGGCACCGCAAAGGCGACCAGAGTGACATCAGCGTCGCAATTAGCAGGCGTCGCGTTTCCTCCCTGCGCAGGCTGTGGACATTTTTGTCGGCTGTCGCGACGGGACGGCTGGCGGGCTGTCTGGCCGGATGGGATGAGCCGCAGCGCGTGGGCGAGCCGCGGCCTCCGCGCCGCGCGCCCCACCTGTTACCCGTACGGCCACTTGCAGCCTATTCCCCGCCGTCACCTGGCCACTTCAAACCCTTATCAAGATGCTGCACTTATACAGCAGTGTAACAAAGTGTCACATGAAGAGTGACCCGCAAAATTACAAACCTATTCATTGACGTCGCTTTGCAGCAGGATGTTAGAACTTATACTTTCCTCAAATATTATTAACTACCTCGAAGAGAACGACCTATTGTCCCATAGTCAACACGTATTTAGAAAGTATCTTTCTTGTGAAACACAGCTAGCTCTTTATTCACATGAAGCGATGAGTGCTATCGATAAGGGATGTCAAATAGATTCCGTATTTCTAGTTTTCTGAAAGGCTTTTGACACTGTCCCTCACAAGCGTCTTCTAATAAAATTGCGAGTTTATGGAATATCGCCACAGTTGTGCGACTGGATTCGTGATTTCCTGTCAGAAAGGACACACTACGTTGTAATTGACGGTAAGTCATCGAGTAGAACAGAAGTGATGTCTGACGTTCCCCAGGGAAGTGTTATAGGGCCCCTTCTCTTCCTTACTTTTATAAACGATTTAGGAGACAATCTGAGTAGCTGTCTTACGTTGTTCGAAGATGATGCTGTGACTTACTGGTTAGTAAGTCACCAGAAGATCAAAAGCAACTGCAAAATGATTTAGATAAGATATCAGCATGGCGCAAAAATTGGCAATTAACCTTTAATAATAAGTGCGAGGTCATCCATATGACCACAAAGAAAATTAATCAAACCTTGTGGCCGTAAATTCAACTAAATACCTATGAGTAACAATTACGAACACCTTAAATTGGAAAGAACACATAGAAAATATTATAGGGAAGGCGAACCAAAGACATTTCATTGGCAGGACACTTAGAAGATGCAACAGTTCTACTAAAGAAACTGCCTACATTACACTTGTACTTCCTATTTTGGAGTATTACTGCGCATTTTGGGATCCACACCAGGTGGGACTGACGGATGATTTAGAGAAAATTCAGAGAAGGACAGCTCGTTTTGTATTATCGCGATTAGGGGAGAGAGTGTCACGGAAATGATGTACAAGTTGGAGTGGAAATCATGAAAAGAAATGCGTTATTTGACCTATATAGGTAGACGTGACCATCATAATCAGATCGAAAACAGGAAGATTTAGGTGTTCCTTTTTTTTCCGCGAGTTATTAGAGAGTGGAACTAAAGAGAAATATCATAAAAGTTGTTCGATTAACACTCTGCCACGCACTTCAATGTGTTATGCAGAGTATGCATATAGATGTACACTCATACTAAAAAAATGCATGAGTGACCTGGACGATGACAAGTAGAAGGAAGGAAGAGTAGGTTATATCGTCCTATCGACAACTTCGTCATTAGAGACAGTGCTCACGCTCAGATGTTTTGGTAAGGATGGGGAAGAAAATCGGCCGTGCCCCTTCAAAGAAACCATCCAGGAATTTGCCTGCGTGTTTTAGGGAAATCGCGGAAAACCTGAATCTCGACGGCCGGAGGTTGATTTGAACCACTGTCCTGCAGAATGCGAATTGATAAGAAGAGAGGAAAGTAGAATGCAAGTCAGAGAAATGAAATTTCCTGGCAGAGCGAGTAATGAAGATATTAGGAAGAACATTAGAGTAGAGAAGATGAATGACAGAAATAAGAACAAGCTGAAATCGTTTGGTCTTGAAAATAGAATGGAAGATGGGAGGAAACCTAAAACAATGATGAAAACATAGACTGACGGCGATAGGGAGATCTAGAGTAAGATGGATCGACTCAATAGAGACCAATTTTTAAGAACGAGGAATCTACACTGTTACAGAAAGTCAATACTGTAAAGACAGAGGAAAGTGGACAAGTAACATTAATGCTCCAACCTGGCGAATTGCTGGGTAAAGGAAAAACGAAGATAATGATGAGTGAGATGTTGCACTTGCAGATAAGTGCGTAAAAAACCGCTTCTCGATTGAAATGTCAAGGAAAAAATCATTTCCCAGCACAATTTCGCTGATACGTGACTGAGTAACATATCTCCCAGTGCCTTCGAAATGGAAATGCCCATGGAGTTATTAATGCAGAGTAGAGAATGGGAACTAACAGACGCATCATGTTTGGATTCCGAAATGTACAGGGCTGTTATAAGGACACTTTCTCTACTTGAGAGGGCCCTCATGAAAAGGTAGTTATCTAAGGATAGTGACATTTATGGAAACTTTTGTAAAGAAAAGCTGAAGTGAAAGAGCGGACAAAACATTAAGAATATGTTTTAATTTTGGTATGAAATTGTAAAAGTTGCTAACTACGTGCCATGTTTGCGTTCAAGGCTACAAAAGTTGTTCAATATCACGACCGTCTGCATGCACAAAAGTAGGTACTGATTGTGGTCATTGGAATTTTCACTATCGTGTCACGGCTCGTGCGTTGCTTGAAGATTGCACGTAGTGTCCAGCATTCTCAGCCATGGCTATTAACTTTATCGGCATTTTGTGCCACAATTGGCCATCGCCCTCTCCCACGTGCATTTCCCAAATCGCCACTTAATTTGATCTTCCGAATCGTATTCTTCAACCTCTGTGCTCAAAGAGAATGTCTCCTTACTCATTTAATGCGTCAACACTAGCAAAGCCCAACACCTCTGTTTCGAGAAAAGATATTTACGTGTAACGCCATGGTCACTGTCCAGTCAGATGTTCACTTTCTGCAACTTTAATGCAGTCTGACGGTTATGTTTCAAGACTTATCACCATACCAGTATCGCCGCATACCGTCAAGTTAGGACATTAACGCTAATAACAATAAAGATGGGTGCCCATAGGGGTAAACAGTTTTCACACTACAGTGCCTCGACTTGCGCAACTTCTACTTTGTATAGAAATAAATAAATAAAAATAATTTAGATTTGGATGCTAGCAAAAAATTCCCGATTCTTTAAAGGATAGAAATGCCACGTGTGAAACAGCTTAAAACGTTAGATTACTTTAGAAACGAGTTAATGTGTTATGTCCTCACGTTAAGCGTAAAAGCTAGAAAAAGTTTAGTAACAGTTGGAAGTTATATTTAAAGATTGTTGGCTGTCTCTTAGAGTGAAGGATATCCCCTCCCCCTCCCATCCCCTGCCGCGGTGGAATGGCCGAGCGTACTTAGGCGCCTTGTCGCTGTGGGAGGTTCGAGTTTTACCCGGGACATGGGTATGTGTATTGTCTTTAGCATAAGTTAGTTTAAGTAGTTTCTAAATCTAGGAACATAGCAGTTTGGTCCAACATGTTTACAGACATTTGAAATTTGATAATTTCCCTTTCGTTCCAAGCAAAAGAGTGTTGGGAGGATACGTAGTGGGGGTAGAGGGAAAGGGATATAGAGAGGAGTGCGTAGGAGATGGATAGAGTAAGTGGAGAGAAGGAGGGGGACAAGGACAGGAAGGATATGAGATGGTAGACAGAAGAGGGAAGGTGTTTAGGCTGTATATCCAATTGCATACATACTTAGTAACTGCGAAGCATTGCTGGGTTCTTCAGTAAAAAATAAAGCTCACAAGCTTGAGGAGTGTTAAAATGTCCTTAAGGACTTTGTGAGACTTCATATATCCAATTATAGTCACATATGACTGCTGTAGAAAGAACACATCTTCCAAAGCCACTGTCGCTTCTTAGAAAAAAACTGTTTTATTTACTTCCATCAAACTACCAATGCACTATTAGTTTCTGCTCACTATGGCGTCATTTTCAAATTCCTATGATCACAAAAATATATTACAGTGATTCAATCACATTAAACAGTGGAAATATTCTAAATTTACCACAAAATTGAAAAAAAAAAAAAAAAAAAATCAGAATTTTGAGCGTGAATGCCCTGTGTTCAGCTTGTTTCATCATCAGAAGGATGAAACACTTTCCAACAGCTGAACACTGGGCATTCAGGCTCTAAATTCAATTCAATATGTAACTGATTCTGAGCTTCGCCACATGGGTATGTGCGAATCCAGAGGAAGCCATGCGAAATTGGCATAGGTTTCTCTACATATTCACAACTTTGGAATAATTGGACTATAACACTAAGACAGACCACATGAAAATTCAAACAATTGTACAGTATGGTCAAAAATGTTTTGTACATGTTAAATGAGCCAAATGACTTAGTGGTGACTGTAAAAAACGTAGGACGTATCGTTTCAAAAAAAGGTCAAATGTTTATAATCCGAAATAACCAAACTGATAAGGTCATCGCTTCTTAGCCTTACAGTCTACTTTAACTTATTCTAAGGAGAACACACACAGCCATGCTCGAGGGAGGAGTCGAAACTCTGGTGGGAGTGGCCGCGTACTCCACAACGTTGCGCCCCAGATCACACGGCCTTCCCCATGCGGCGCACATGGTTTGATAAATTATTAAACTTTTCACTGTTTAATGTGGTTAATCATTGTAATATTATTTTTAATCATAGGAACTTGAGAATGACGCCATAGGGCGTCGAAACTAGTAGTGCATTGGTAATTAGATGGAAGTATATTAATTTGACAAGTGAACACGATTTTACCTGGTGAGGCCAGCAGCACAATGCATCTGCACTACTTGAATGACATCCATTTATTTCGGATTGCTGTCAACGTTACGTTGCCCCTAGACGCGAAATATTACTGCACACGTTACGGGTAACGTTTCCAACATTGCGACGCTGCCTTCGACTCACTGCTCCTCGTCTCCCAGCAGCCATGGTACACGCCTCCTGTCGCTGCCAACAGCCAGCGCACGAATCGTCAACTTTCAGTGGATGAACAGTACAGTAACCGGAGTAGCTGTGTCATTACCAAACAGTGCAGAAATTGGAAAAGCAGCGTACCCTAAAATGTCGCCCAATTACGGATCAGAAACAAACAGCCAGTAAATACCAGTACGTCGTGCTAAGTTTAATATTCCCTCAATACCTAAAATCAGATTTCCTGTGTTTGCGTTGTACTGAATCAATTTCTTCTTTATTCTTTGTAAAGTTGCTATGCAAAACGAGATAAGTTTTCAAGAAAGCTTTCGCGATCAACAAAATTACACTTTAACTTCATGGCAGATTTAAATTGTGGGCCAGAAACGGAATTCGATCCTGGGACCTTTGCCTTTCGCTGCCAAGCGCTCTACCATCTGAGCTATCTTGGCACGCTTCACAGTCCGTCCACAAAACTTTACTTGTGCCAGTACTTCGCCTCCTACTTTCCAAACTTCACAGAAGTTCTCCTGTGAACGTTTCAGGACTAGCAGTCCTTATTCTGGAAACATCCCTTAGGCTGTGGCTACGCCATTGCGCCACCACATCCTTTCTTCCAGGAGTGCTATTCCTGCAAGGTTCGCAGGACTTCTGTGATGTTTGGAAAGTAGGAGGAGAGGAACAGGCAGAAGTAGTCAAAGGTCGCAGGTTCGAATCCCGTGTACAGTACAATTTTAATCTGCCAGTAAGTTACGTATCAGTGCACACTCCGGTCCAGTGTGAAAATTTGTTTCTGAAAATTACACTTGACTGTGTTTCTAGAAGAATTTCTAATACCATGAAAATCTTTTGTATTTGATGTATGGAAAAATGGCATTGAAATTTCTAATTTGCTCCAATAACTGGAAAATCGAAACGTGTAGCTTCAAATAAAACTGTTTGTAATGGGTGGGAGTACCATTTCTTAGTGTCTAGGAAAAGAATCAGATAAACCATTTGCCGAAAACATCTGATGCGCCAACCTGAACGCAGCCCTTGAAATTCAGTATGAGTAAAACATACACAATAGCTCATTTATCTCCCAAGCAATCACAAAACAATAAACAACTTTTATTTATTTTTATCGTAAATTACTGATAAAAGAGAGCAAGAAGCAATTAAATGGAAGCATAACACAAAAAGTCAAATTACGTTATGTTGATTACAGTGATTTTGGATTTTTAAACTCAAAATTACATGCTGCCCGTAAGTAAAAGTTAATTATTCCAATGCCAAGTTTCTTTCCCTCTCTCCCTTCCTCGCCACTCCCCCCCCCCCCCTCGCTCTCTCTCTCATTTTTCGTCGGGCCGTCTGGGTGGGGAGAGGCACGTTCCCCCCGTGCTCCTCCCCCCCCCCCTCCGAATCCTCCCTTGACCTGACTTGTTAACCACTGCATCACAACTGTCACAATGCCGTAAAAAACACTACGAGAAACATTAGGAAAGTCATCCCACAAGGGTAAATCGTAAAGCTTCTGTTTTCTCTCACCTTATCCACTTCCTGCACCAAAATTTCGTTAACGACCGAAGGACGCCCACTCCATTGTTCATCATGCACATTTGTGCGGCTCTCTTTAAATGCTCTCACCCACTTTCTTACCATTCCATCACTCATAATGTTTTCTCCGTAAACTGCACCCATCTCACGATGAATATCGATCGTTTTTAGGCCTTTAGCACTAAGAAATCGTATAACAGCACGTACTTCACAGTCGACGAGATTCACGATTATCGGATACATCTTAAACACTCAGTACGCAACGTAAACAAGGAAGAATCAGACTATAATGGCGTCAGTGAGTAGACAACAGATGTAGGTAACAAGTGCGCATAAAATTATTGAGATATCTTAGCACGTCTTTTTTTAAATTTCAAACGGTATTTAGAAAACACGCCTCGTATAAGTACTCACATATTCTTTTAAAAAAATCGAAAAATTCGAAGTACGTTTCTATCCCGCAAATTTAATAACTATTTCCTTAAGTGCTCATGTATGGCGAAATGTCTACCATATCATTCTGATATTGATAGTTTGTTTATGTCTCATTTGAACTTTAATGAAGACACCATGAGACAGCTACAAATTGTTTATGTTCACTAGTGACAGAACTGAAATTGCAGACGTAAGATGATTCTTAGGCAGAAATTTTAAGTAATGTTCTTCATGCGATGATTTATGTAGACTGGGCTCCTTTTAGCGAGTCTCTTATATAGAAGGAGCGTTCTTACACTGGTACGGAACAATGGCGCATTGCATTACGCATGTAAGGCGATTGGTGGCGCCGCGCCGCGCTGGAATTTGACTGGCCACTCTGCTACCTGGGTGGCGGGCTGGGCGCTGCATTACCTCTCAGGATCGCTCAGATGTTAGCCTCAGCCTGCAAGAAGTCGCGACGCAATGTCTTAATTGAAGGCCGCCTCTCTCTCTCTGTGCGCGTGTGTGTGTGTGTGTGTGTGTGTGTGTGTGAGAGAGAGAGAGAGAGAGAGAGAGAGAGAGAGAGAGAGAGCCACCGCAGATGTTCTCAAGGACTTTATTGCGTTACGTAAGGTTTCCTGTCTAAGCTGTCACATTAGCCAGGTCTACGACATAGGTTAGGCATCATATCGACCGAAATGTTTAACTAATAATATCGTGAATCGATATCACCTGATATCGCAGGTCTACTAGGAAGAAATTTCAAATGGCAGCAGAAGGTGTATGGAACATAACTCACGTATTTCTTATGTTACACGATCAATACAGTGTGGTTGTGAATCTATTTATCTGTACTGTATAACCGAGCGAGATGTCGCTGTGGTTAGCACACTGGACTTGTCTTCGGGACGACGGAGGTTCAAACTGACCGTCCGTATGTAAAGGTTCCTGTGCTTTTCCTGAATCGCTCCAGGCAAATGCCGGAATTATTCCTTTCAAAGAGCACACCTGATTTCCTTCAGCATCCTGAAGGACACAATCCCAGCTTGTGCTCCATCTCTAATAACCAAGCTGTTGACAGGATGTTAAACATTGATCTTCCTACCTTTGGTATTGTTAATGGCAAACGTTTTGGGACGTCTACCAGTTGGAGAATGGTGGTACATCAGAACATTTCGACTTCTGTGTAATGGGCTATCTACATGGTGTTTTCCTCGTGCATTGGATGGGTTGAAGAGCGTCTTGACCTGTCCGTCACGAACTCCCGAACCAAAACCTACGAATATAATTTTGTACGAAGATGGAAACGCCTAATTCATGAAAAAGCGATACACGAAAGAAAGATCTTCCGGCAAAACTGAGGCCGTTGTCTTCATGCATCGATCTCTTGGTATGTTTTGCCGTGTTAGGCAACCATAAATGTACCGATACTATTTGTGTATTTTCACGCACAAAATGCAGTTTCAACGGCATTTCTAAAACAGTATAAGGTACATCATTAGGATGTTTGGAGTTAATAGCTGCGAGGAAATCTGCGAGGCTTTTATATTACGTACGAATTCTGAGAAGATGTAGTGTCTAGAGTCAATAGTTTATTTGCTTGTTTTGTACACCCTTATAATGTTTATACAAATACATAGAGTGTACGTATGTGGTATGTATGTATGTACGTGTGGGATCTACTCACAAAATCCTGGATCGATTTCAGTCAAACTTAGTGTGGTGAATGGTTGTTCCACGAGAATCAGCACTTTGGAGTTTGTGACCTCCAAAAAAAATTTTACGGTCCCTGAAATGTAGGCTGCTATGCACAACAGGCATATTGTGTGGGAATGGTATCAGCTTGCCTTATTGACATCTTTGCAGAGACGCCTTTACCTCAAGAGAACAATTTTCAAGCCCCCGACATAGCCTGCTTCGCCTTGATATTTATCAGTTTCATTGATCCTTGTGCTTGGGCTGTATCAAGCGATGAGTATGATTGGTGGTTGGATGAGGTGGATGGAGGACGGTGTGGGCAGAGGAGATGATCCTTGTGCTTGGGCTGTATCAAGCGATGAGTATGATTGGTGGTTGGTTGAGGTGCATGGAGGACGGTGTGGGCAGAGGAGATGAGGATATGGACAGGAGAGGAAGATGAGGGAATGTCAGGGAGAGAGGGAGGTGGAGACGGGGCAAGAAAGGGGCAGCGAGAGATGTTTTAATATATAATATAAAACCATGTTTTCCTCAGAGAAAGAAGTCTCCATGGTCAGAGAACGAGTCAGTATATCAAATTGTAAGAGAAAAGAGTAGTAGATAAATCAAATGTATAGGAATCCTATGCAGACACTAACCATAAAAACAACGTAACGCAGGCAAAAGGAATTTTTTATCAGAAATTTCTCGAAGAAAAAAATTAATCTCAAATGTTTGTAAATCTATGGGGGGGGAGGGGGGGGAGTGGGCTTAACTGCGTTGGTTATTACTTCTTAGGCTTACAAACTACTTAACCTAAGTTTAACTAAAGGACAACACACACACCCATGCCCGAGGAGAGGACTCGAACGTCCGACGGCGAGCAACCGCATGCTCCGCAGCGAGGCGCTTTAGACCGCTCGGCTACTCCACCGCGGCATAGAAAGAGCGAGCCACAAGGAAAGTCTTCAGTTTACACTTGAAAGTCTATGGATTATTCTAAGATTTTCGAATTTCTGTGGCAGAATACTGCACTCCTTTCTCAATATGAGTCAAGAAGATATGATCCAAATGCAGATTCGATTTCTGTCTAGTATTAGTGAAAGCTGTTAGAACTGGGGTATACTCCGATATTGACAATGACAAACGACATTAAGGAAATTTGTATTGAGAAGCCAAAGTAAGAATTCCTAGATTACTGGACTTGTGTCTAGAAGTCGCCTGCGAGCTTACAACGCATATTACGCGCACCGCCCGTTTCTGAGTCAAAAATACCAGTTTTGAATCTGAAAAATTATCCGAATACTAACAGCATTAGTCATAAGCGAATGAAAATAAGCAAAGTAAACTAATTTTCATGTTGAACTAACATTTATTTCAGCTTTTGTTCCAGTGGTATAAATAAGTAAATAAAAAAAGTGACATGAACGAACCCGATGACCTCAATGTCGACGAAACGTTCCAATATAAACTTTCTTCCTTTCTGTTAATATCTAATTTGTAATGAATAGTTCGATTGCATATAAAACTTTTTTAAACATAGCGGCATTATTGAAATGTATATCCATAAAAGAAGTATTTTTATATATAAAATGTGGCATACCTGACAATGATCCATACGATATCTAAAAATAATCGTATGGATCATTGTCAGGTATGCCACATTACACTATTGTGCATTTATGCAATGTATTCGTTATCTCTGAGCTTGTATGCTGTCTCCAGTTTACCTTTTGCTTTGCGTGAAAGTCCCTTTGCGATTAAGACAGGGAGGCAGAAGTGGAAATATAAGCGCTTAAAATACGGTCGAACCATGATAATCCGGTATGCTCCAGGATCTATCAAATGCCGTGTTATCAAATTTGCCGGATTATCAATGCCATGTTTAAAAACACGTTGTAAAAATGTTACATTATCAAATGTTATAGTTTTAACTTACAAATAAAAAGTAACTGTTACTTATTAAACGCAAGAGGAAAAGTTACATTACAAAAAAGTAAACATTTCATTTCTCTAAATGAAAATTGAATTATATCTAGAATACTATGCATTAACGATTGTTGTATGTCAGTTACAAAATAAAATAAGCACCACTGATTTAAAAATATCTGGAAGAAACTAAAGAATACAAATTCTTAACAAGAATTTGCTTGCTCAGGATAGAGCAACCAGTCTCCGGACTGAAGACCACACTAAAACCAAGAATTTGGTGCAGTTTAAGGGCCTTTGGGAATAGCAAAAACATCTGACCTCGTCGACGGTGTGGAATATTTCTTGACTGGCATCCGCCACTGACGATTTAGCTGAAAAAAAATTTTTTTAACCTTCTGGACAATTATAGAAATGCTAACCTGTTTGTCGGATTGAGTTCTTTTTTGACAAATAGTTTTTTTGTTTCTATTGTACATAGAATTTTTTTTTTTTTTTTTTTTTTTTTTTTTTTTTTTTTTTTTTTTTTTTTTTTTGATACTGCGAATTTTACAGAAGTTGTCCCCTATTGATTCGAACTGTAGGCGTTTTACTTTGTCACTGTTAGTTTCTGGCCCCTCCGTTGGGTTGAAAACTCTTCATAATATCACATCCTCCGCTATTCTTCGATATCCGAATATCTGTCACAACAACATAAGTAGTACATCGGGGTCTCTTCAACAAAGAATCGTTAATATTAGCTCATTGCTAAAAATCCATCTCGCTTATCTTAGTGAGAATGTAACCGTTCAATGAAGTGTTTACTGATGAGGCGTCACGCGGAACGATTTCGATGTTTCTTAAAGGCGTCCGATAGTACTAACCGTGCCAAGTTAAAAACAAGGAAAATCTCCGACGGTGCTGCACTATAGGGTCTGCCGACTCAGCGAGAGCCGAATTACATTGATATAATAACTATTACTCATGTAGGACCAGGGGAGGTACAATCAATCAGTGTGACTTCTGATTGCTGGCCTTTGTGCCGAAATTTGTTTCATCCATTCAGAGTGAAGTTTCTTTCTTTCATCAGACCACTGTGTTCAAGTCTGTATTCTAATTTCCCTCTGACCAATTTTCCAATAAAATACACTTTGTCTATATATTTTTGTATCTGTAGCTTCTGCCTGAGTTATGACGGATACTATAAGATCCTTCTTAATCGCAGCGATCCATTTAAATTGCTCTGTTTTGGTCTTACTTCTGCTTTCGTAATATTCTTCTATTTGTTTTGTTAACCTAATGGGTGCCGTTCTAATAATATGCCCGTCGTTTTCTCGTGTCACTATGTACGCCTGTCTAATCTTCTATTTCCTTATTACTTCCCAGATTTTAAGTTTCTCCCTCGGTAAGTTCTGGGCCTAAATCTTTCCTAATAATTTTTCTTCCCTTTTTCAAATTTCTTCAGTATCCATCTTTCTACTAAAAATTAAATTTTTTGTTCCATAAAGACATTTAGATTTGATTGCAGTGATGTAATGCTGAAATTTACTGAATTTAGAAAATGATTTTTTTATTATATATATTTTGTTTTAATCTGAATGCAGTTGGCATTATTTGACAGCGAACTTTGTTTGTAAACTAGACCGTTTTCTTGTATGATTTCTCCCGATTATTTAAACTGAGTACCTTTCTTATCTTTTTCCATATTTCGTGTTCAGAAACATCTGCGCATTTTTGTTGCATGCCGTATTGTTTTTTCGAATGATATTTTTTAGTCCTAATTTTTCGCAACTTCTTTAAGAATTTCAATTTGTTTTCGAGTTGTGGTAACATACCTAGTTAAAACTGCCATTTTATTTGGAAAGGCGAGGCAATCTACGGTAATATTACTTCTACCTAATTTGATTGATTGAGCTATATTTCGATTCGAATTTTGCTCTAGCAAATCTGTAATTAGCTTTTTCAATACGCAGTTAAACAGTAATTGGGAGACATCTCCTTGTCTAACACCAGTCTTTATATCAAATAGTTATGACTTTTATTCATGAATAGCCGGTTAGTTTTATAATGTTTTATAAAATTTTCTGGTATATATTTTTTTTAAATCTTTCTTGATTTCTAAAATTTGGCCACTTTCATAGTTTCAAATGTTCAAATATTTGTATATCTATGGGACTTCTGTGTTTATTAGTCCCTAGGCTAAAAAACTAAAACTAGCCTAAGGACAACACACACACACACTCACACACACACACACACACACACACGCCCGAGGAAGGACTCTAACCTCCGTCTGCGAGCAACTGCGCGCTCCGCAGCAAGGCGCCTTAGAGCGCTCATAGACTCCAACGCAACTTTTCGTAGTTTTTTTTTTTTTTTTTTTTTTTTTTTTTTTTTTTTTTTTTTTTTTTTTTAGACTGTTGGTGTAATCTAGATATTTCTCTTTGTAGTTAGGGTATGGAACTGCTACATGATCGATTTATAATCACCCGAAAAATGTACTGAGTGTCCGCCAAGTTTTTGTGTTTAGAAAGGTTCTTTTTAAAATGTGTTGACGTGATTTTAAGATTACAATTTTTGTACGTTTCGGCAAGTTTTTGACTAATTTGGTTTGTCCATTTATGTGCAGAAACTCCACCATCTCTTTACCTATTTGAGCATTAAAATCAACTATTAAAATTTTTACATGGTTTGAGGGAATTTTCAAGATGATATTTTTTTAACATTTGCTAAGATTCATTTTTTATGGTTAACCTCATTGTCTGTGCTATGGGCATTAATTAAAGTATATGCTGTATTGCGCATTTAAAAGAAATTGTCGTTAGTCTATTATTAATGGGTGTAACTCCGTTATTGAATTTAAAATATTTTTGGTAACTATAAAAGGAAGTCCTAGATATGATGCATTATTAAGTGTACTTTTATCAGTTTTACTTTTGAAGAGGCGATAATTGCCGAAATCCATGGTGTTATTGTACGTCATTCGCGTTTCTTGACGTGCTAAAATTTGAATCTACTGTTCTTTTAAGGTATCCCAAATTTATGAAGTTTACCTGGTTGCGAAAGTGTCTGTATGTTAAGTGTTGAAGCAAAGTATTTGTTTTGATTAAGTTGCCCAGAGGACTTCGACTTCCTCTGTTGAATCACACTGCATTTAAACCTCGCAGTCCCAGTATCTGAATGATCAATTGCGTGCGCCATTAATACAGGCGGTGGATTGACCACTTAGGGGTAATATTGTGATTATCAAAATGATCCATTAAGATTGCAAGGGTTAGTTACAAAATAAAAATTTTTGTCGCACCACTGGTGAATGGACGCTGACCACTTTGCCGCATGCTACAAGACAGACATAAAGTGGGTTAGTTTTCGTCTTGCAATGGTCCGGGACTGCTTATTCCGTGTTTGCAGCTGACCACCATATCTGATGGAACGTTACTACCCGGCAACTGTGACGGGTCCCGTACCCTAGGCGAGGACGGTTTCTTAGACTCTTAGTTACAACGTCTTGAAGCCTGAATTTTTTTACCAGAGGTGACACGTCTGTTATAATAGAACTCGAACCACTGGGCGTGAGTCCGGTACAGCCGCGTTTGAAGTACCTGCGTGCGAGGTGTGTGGGGGCGCGCCCGCCGAGGTGCAGAAGCGCTGTGTCACTGGTGCGGACAATGCGCCGGAGACAGAGTGTCTGGCGCAGCTGGAGGCCTCGACCTCGACGGCGAGCAGGCGGCCAGACGGCCCCCAGCCTCCAGCCTTGCATGGCCTCGCCTCGCCTGGGCTGGCCTGCCTATTGCGTCAGCGTGGCCGCTTTTTCTGCATACACTCGCCCTGCCAACGCCAGTTTTCAGTCTTTGACGTGGGACCGGCGAGTGGGAGAACGCTGTCGGATCAGCACCTATCATGTACCCAATCTTGGGTTTCGGTCTGCAATGTTTAGAGTTTTGTGTCGGTCCAGGACTATGGTATAAATCCTACTTAAGATCCAGTATCCTCCAAGAAATGAACAATACGTCCTGAATATTGCCTTGTACAACCAATGTAGATACTCTTCGTACTTTGGCCTCTTTTACCATCTATAACTCCTCACTTATAGAATGTTTTCATCGATATTTTAGTAAACCATTTGTATAACCGTTGCTGTAATTAAAAATGCCAGACAAAGGGTTGGATTCGTCCCATTTATCCTGCATACACACAGTAATATCGTTTCGTGGTTGCTTTGTATCTTGTAGTTCCACCTGAGGCCTATCATCACTACTTTGCCTTTATTAGAATTGTCATTGCGGATATGTTACTGTGTCGCATATTGTGATAACACCAGAGACATTTACATTGTCGATACAGCCAGGGGAACACAGATAGTTGTTACCAACAGTTCATAAACTCCCGAAAGAGGTCGCGCATAGTAAACATAGATACGTGTATCGAATCTGACTGGCCGCACGTTGTTAAATAGTTGCCGCATTCACGTTAAAGTGCTACGCTATGAACAAGAGACCTCAACTCCATGTAGTACTTCAGGAATTATTACATTGAGGCTTCTCGCTGACATCAAGGATCTTTGTAGTATCTGGGCTTTGAGTTTATCTGTTTGATTGTACTTTTAACGTCCAAAGTTGAGTATTCCTTAATTTGTAATTAACATGTTATTAAAGTTGTGGGATATTTCTAAGCACGTCTTGCCAATAACACCCCTCAACACTGACTACTGTTGTTATTAAAAGTCCTTGAATGCTGATGGACATTCTCATTCAAGTTACCTCTAGGAGGCTTCCCTTTATATCATTCTTCCAACGCTTTTGATATCCGTAATCTTCTTAAAGTATATTAAAATTCCTATCCCTCTGATGAGTGCCTCTACCCTTCCTGATCTTATCGTTGTTTTATATTGACAGCTACCCAATTAGTAATCCTTGTCTTTTAATTATCCTAGGTTTTACCTAAGTAATCTAACTACTCCAAAATCTCCAGTACAGATTATGGTAATTTAACAAATAACCTTACAATTAATACCTTTAGGAGGTATAACTCGTTCACAGGTTCGTCTAAATTATTTGAATAATGCTCTGTATTCATCGCAGTTATCAAAATATCTGTGGGGACAAAATTAACTTGAGTTTTTGTTGAACTTTCGCCAACCAATATTTATCTTTAAATTCTTCAGCAACGTCTGATACAGTTGTAAACCTGTGCAGATTTTACATTCCCCACTGTAAGGCATCCTTTCTAAGTGACTTATTACGTAATGGATACATGTCTTTAAAATGCAGGAAGCCCACCTGTAATTGACTTTAAAAATATTGCCGCAAGACCCCAAGTTAAACGACTGCCGGCGTGGCGCAGTGGATAGCATCACCGATTGCGGTACTGAAGATCGCCGTTTCAATCCCGTCCACCAGAAAAAAATTTATTTCTTTGTAATTTTCATTTCCAGAATGTTCTACTTGTTTCTTATGTTCACTTGTAATTTCTACATGTTTTTTATGTTAACTATTCTTCGAATTTCTGGTACATTCTGTATGTGAATAAATACCAGAGCACTCTGCCCGAGAGGCAGTCAGTGCTGCCTGTATGTTTCAGTTCGCAATAAACCTGCTTTCAGTATAAGTGCTGTGTTCAGTTGACAACTCTGCCTTCGAAGTCAAGCCTTCTTCCATTTCAACGTGACAATATCATACGAGCTTTTCATTTTTTATATGTAGACAGTGAACACTACTATTTTTCATCCTCACATCTTCTAGAAAATCACCCTTATTGATTTTCGTATTGTTGTGATTCTCACTCAATATTGTGATAATACCAGAGACAACTACATTATCGATACGGCCAGGGGAACACAGTTGTTACCAACAGTTCATACACTCCCGCGAGAGGCCGCGCATTGTGAACATAGGCCGCGCTTCTAAACTTCAGATTATGAAGTGAAGTTGCTAAAATGTTCAAATGATTGTAAAGCATAAGGGACGTAACTGCGGGGTAATGTCCCTAAACTTACAAACTACTTATGAAATAGCTTATACTAAAGGCAGCACAATCATCCATGCCCGAGTGGGGATTCGAACCCTCGTACATCGTAGCATAACGCCTCAATGCGCTCGGCTGCTCCGCTGCGGTGTGAAGTTGCTGCGTTTCCATTCAAAAGAAATGTGTTTTTAAGTTCAAAGCTATAGAAGAAGCAACTTATAGTTGCTCATTTCTCTCAAAAACAGCACGAATAGTGTTTGACGAAAGAAATAGAGATACGACTGCAGTGTAGAGCATTATTATAAGCGTTGAGAATGTATCAAAAAGTCGCAGTGGACTGAGACATTGATGATGATGATCATATTCAAATGTTTGTATATCTAAGGGACTTAACTTCCTTGGTTATTAGTCCTGAGGCTCACAGCCTTCTTAAACTAATTTAAACTAACCTAAGGACAACACACACAACCATGCCCGACGGAGGACTCGAACCCCCGACGGCGAGCAACCGCGCGATCCGCTGCTAGGCGCCTTAGAACGCTCGGCCACTCCATTGAGACGGACTGATGCAATACACATTTTGTTGTCCACTGTCGAAAACTTCTTTTTTGCAATAATTGATGACTGTTTTACAGTTACACCTTTCGGTAGAAAGGAAAGAAGTTTAAAGTTAACATTTCGGGTGACAGCTCGGACATTAGAGACGGAGCAAAAGTTAAGATTATCAAAGGTTGCGGAAGGAAGATGACCGTGTCTTTCTCAACGGAATCATCCCGGTATTTGACTGGAGCGATTTAGGGAATCAACGTTAAACCTAAATCTGGATTGAACCGTCATCCTGAAGCATGCGAGTCGAATGCGCTGAAGTTTGCGCCACCTTATTGGGCCCTTCCCAAAGAATTTCATACTGTATTTATATCTCTTCAGCGATGCAGTCTGACGTTGCCTCTAGCGGACCAATAACTGTGTACGGTATACACTTTACCTTGGCAAACACTGTCCTTGTTATAGACATCATTGCGAAGATCGTTTTGATTGTGCTAACCAATCTATGCTGTGAAAGTTTCTTTGGCTTTGCAGAACTGCTGCAACTTAATCCGTTGGAACCTATTGACTGTTTGCTTAATTTTTTCTACTACTTTTACCTTCAATACTTTCTTCAGTATTGTTTAAGTTATATATATATATATATATATATATATATATATGTGTGTGTGTGTGTGTGTGTGTGTGTGTGTGTGTGTGTGTGTGTGTTTGTGTGTGTGGTGTCTGTTCTTTCGGAGATGTATGAAAGTACAGACACCACATCCATATAACTTACACAATCATGTCCGAAACAACAGTCAGCACATATACATAACTTACGCAGTATGACAATGACGGGCAATGATCCTTTCTTCAGTGCGGAGGCACTCTTAGGCCATTACCATATGGGAATCAGTTTTAAAAAAAACTACTAGTTTGAGTTCTAGTGGGCAGAGTAAAGTTAAGAATTTGTATCTGACGGGAGGAATACTTAGTTAATACTTGCTGGTGGGGTAAACACTGTGACCCAGTGGACATACCGGGCTCTGTGGCTCAGCACACCCGGTCAGAGGACTGCACGCCTTCCGCAATAAAAAAGTTGAGCCAAGAACACGTCGAACACCAATGAATAAACACGATCAGCGACGGCAAGGAACAGAACTACCCATAGTGAAAAAAAAAGTGGTATAGGGGTCAACGTAACTATTTCGTGAATATGAATAGAATCATAAGTAGGGTCTTTTCTTTTGTACGTGTCCGAAATAACGGACACCACAGATCTATAACTTATAAATTATAATACATTCTAACTGTTCAGAAGTTTTCCGAAGGATTTCCTCGAAAGCTTCCACATCTTCGAGTGAATGATGGATTTTTTTCCTCAATAATGGAATTAAATAAGTAACGATTAGGTGGCAACTTAAGTGATGACAATCTAATAAACTCTGCCTAGCAGTGTGCCGTGAGTTTCCACTAGATATCAATTTTTTTACGTATTAAGCGAATCAAAAGTAACTAAATAATTTTGTTCGTTTGTTAAGAACCATAGACATGACATAGTCGGTAGAGAAGTACTGGGTAGTATTTTTTATCTTTGTCACATAATTGTGATAATTTACTACATCTCTTATATACATACTCCACTTTGTTTTTGCCTCTCTTTTTATACCTCAATTCAGATGTAAGAATTTTACGTGGAACAATGTGTCTCGCACAATATTACTAGTGTAATTTGCATTGCAAACCAACCATTTCTTTTTGTTTTGTAGCAACAGTCAGTAACGCTTTAGTAAGGCTTGAGCTTTTTCTGTTTCCTAATACGGCATAAAATGAAACTATATACAAGTCGGTGTTGAGTTCCGTGCGCGACGGTTCTGCCGTCTAAGCGGCGACTCTGCAATTTACTCTTCAAAAGTGGCCGCTCAGACATCAATGCGGCAGGTGTGCAGCCAGACGAGGAGGGATGGCCTGCGGGCAACCGGGCCGACCACGGGCCAGTTCCGCGACCGGTCCTGCTGTAAAGGTTTTCTTGAATTTCGTGCAAAATTTAATGCAGGTGCGTTGCTCTTCCAACTCTGCCATCTCCAAGTTCGCAAACTGTGCGACTTAACTTTCTACTACATGCAGCACTGAAATGCCGCAGCGGAATAGGCGTGCGCACTGAGGCGCTCTGCTACGGTGCGCGCGGCCGTTCCACGTCGGAGGTTCGAGTCCTCTCTCGGGCATCGATGTTTGTGTTGTTAGTGTGTAAGTTTAGGAACCGATGACTGCAGTTAGGTCCCATAACCTTACAAACATTTGAAATTTTTTAAATTTTTTTTATTTATTTTGAGCAGCAGTGAACAATAACTGCCGCGGTAGCGTGGCCGAGCGCATTGAGGCGCTATGCTACGATGCGCGAGGCCATTCCCCGTCGGGGTTTCGAATCCCCCCTTGGGCATTGATATTTGTGCTGTCTTCAGTATACGCTGGTTTGTAAGTTTAGGGACTGATGACCCCGCAGTTCAGTCCCATAAGGTTTACAAACATTTGAAAATTTTGAACAATAACTAACAGACATACGGAACAGTACAGTACAGTACAGTAGTGTGTAGGGATGCCAACGGCATTTCGCTCCAACACTCCCTTAACACGAAATTACGAATGTTCCGGAATTTTTTGCACAGACCTCGTACATACCCGTCTACCGCATGTATTTGCAAGAAGTTTCATTCTCTTCTGACCATCCCCCCAGAGGGCTCACGGTTGTTTCGTGAGTACGTGCGTGGCGAGCACGGGGCTCCGAGCTAGTGCAGTCCTTCTTCCGTCTTTCGTCCCTGTACTGCATTTCCTTTCCCTTCCCGTTCTTTCCTATCCTTACTCCTTCCCATTCCCAACCCCCCCCCCCCCCCCCCCCCGGTGGGGTAGGCGGGTTAGCCTTCCTGTCCCAAACTGCCAACTTCTGAGCATGTGTACTGGATGTTTCACTTCAGTTAGTGTACATCTAATGTGGAATCCTTTCTGTCAATGTTTGTTACTAATCATCAACGGACTTCGATTAATACTTGTAAACATCAGCGCCCCGCCACAACAGTAACACCCCTACGCTGAAGCCTCCCGTGCGTAAAAGCGCTCCGTAAGGCGTCACCTGTGGCTCTTTCCTGAGAAGGGACCATTCACCTCGACTGAATGTAGTGACCTTGCCATAAAGTCACGCAACCAAGGTTGCTCGTGACCTCCGCAACAACAGTTACACAACGCCGTGTAGCGCTAGCGCTGTTTTTGCGACGCTACCAGGAGCTTGACCATTTTATTTATTCCGTGTTGCTTATGTGCCTAGACTGTGATTCCCTGCTCCAAAACACACTGGTAATATTTTCAGAAAACTGAACGTCCTAAGAGTGAGTACGTTTTCTTTTAAACTACAGATATAAAATAAATCTGGAGCTCTTTGAATTGACTGCTCGTGTTCATATTTTCTTTTTTACTCTTTGTTTATTTTTTAATGAGTGATACAGTTAAATCTATTATGTGCATAATTTGAACAAATTGGCTTTCTCCATTACCAGACTCATGATATCCTATACTTTGAGTCAAGTTGTGCCATTAATTCCTTTTTCTTCCAAATTCGGTTCAGTACCATTTCATCAAATATTAGATGCATGATATATGTTGGGCATTGCCGCTAGGTCCTACGGATTACTCGGATCCGGAGGTTCGAGTCATCTCTTGGACATGTGTGTGTGTGTGTGTGTGTGTGTGTGTGTGTTGTCCTTAGCATAAGTTAGTTTGATTCAGTTTAAGTAGTTTTTAAGTCTAGGGCCCATCCACCACAGTAGTTTGATCTCTCAGTTTTACAAACACGTGACCATATATCTAAGCATTCTTCTACAGCAGTCTACGATTCGCTTCATTACGAGCCTATAATATTGACAAATTCCTTCGGAGAAGAAGCTGTAACACTCCCGAGTGGTTGACCTATGGACTTCCAGACTCTGCATCAGAAACTCATGTGCCAGTGAAAGAATTGGCTAAGAGTTCAAATTCAAATGTTTATAAATTTATGGGACGTAACTACTCTGGTCATCAGTCCCTAGGCTTACAAACTACTAAAACTAACTTAAGACAACAAACAGACAAACAGAGCCATGCCCGAGGGGGGACTCGAACCTCCGACGGCGAGCAGCGGCGCGTTCCGCGGACACTCCATCGCGGCTGGCGAGGAATCACTTCTGTTAAAATTGTATAGATCTTGGTAATGAATTAAACTCACTTGATATGAGCCAGCTAGTTCGATGTGATTTCAAAATGTTTGGTCTAGATGGATGCCTGATTACAATTTTTCGGCTGGTTGTTGCATGTCTATAACTAAACTGCAAGGAAGACAAAGTCCGGTCCCTACCTGTTGTATGCCATCTGTCAAACAGATTCTTGGGCGGAATAAATTATATTTTTAATATTTATCGTGATTATTGATCAAATTAAAAAAAAATTAAATGCTTTCATATTCTGACTATTAAAAGATATAGTCTTACATTAAATTTTTATCACAATAAGACAAGAATTACAATTAACAAAAATGTGTTTTCTTGAGGCATGATGTCTAACGGCGAACAAATACTAATAATTTATTATGCATTAATTGAGAACAAGAGTACATAGCCATTTCCATCGATCTATACACGTTTCCAACCCTTACGAAACGTTTCACCTCTTACACCACCCATAAAATGAAAGGAACACTGTACATTTTCGCTTTTCATGCAGTCAAACTTGAGCATCAGATTTGACGTCTTAATTTATTACTTTTTTATTACCGACTCTATTCGAAACACCATTTACAGCAGTATCTAATTATAGCATTGAACGTTCCTGCAAAATTATACCACTGCACGATGCTTGGTTGAGGTCGTGTGGCGTCAAGCGTGGAAAAACTAGAGCTTTAAAAATTGACGTTTGAATTTATTTCTTCATTCCATCTTTACAGACTTCATTTAAATATACCATTGATGGACTCTGCTGCAAAATTATCATCATTGAAAGACTCATTATTTCAGTATATGCGATGCCATGAATATCGAGATGCTTGAATAACTTACTTTTGCTTACAATGGACTGCAGATTATTCCGCCGACGTACATCCAGTGTTCAAAAGAACCGTATGTTTGATTTGTTTTTATATATGGGAATTCGATTCTTGAAACAATCGGAGGATATACTTGTAGGCGACAGTTGGCTTAATCTCTATGTTTGACGTGCCTACAGTTGTAGGCCGCATTTCCGCTGTATTTTAGTACTATGAATTATTTTGTAATACTTATTGCTTTATTGACATCAGACATCCATAGGCT
The DNA here is from genome assembly GCA_026315105.1 of Locusta migratoria. Classification (NCBI taxonomy): domain Eukaryota; kingdom Metazoa; phylum Arthropoda; class Insecta; order Orthoptera; family Acrididae; genus Locusta; species Locusta migratoria. The sequence goes on from CM048744.1 coordinate 363,493,559, forward strand.
GAAATCGACATACTCAAAGTTTTTTGTTGTTGTAGCTGATCGTGTCTATGGAACTCCACATCGAGGATTATGTAAAAGTGAATATACGGAATAGCACTGCGTGAACAGAAATATATGGGTTACTAGCCCAAGCACATAATAGGATATCTAAGTGATTTACTCAGTTTTATCGACCCACGGATTTATATCTCTTAAACTTTATGCTTTTCTGAGTAACATGAAAACTTATGTAAACCGTCAGTAGAAAGGGTCATACAAAGTTGAAAATGTAATATTGTAGCAGAAGTTGCGAGAAGTTTAACAAATGTTGTGAATGTAATTTTCTCTATTGTGTACACTCTTGTGTAAAACAGGCCAAACAACCTATCACATTGATCGAATTGTGAGAATCAGGATTTATATTTTCCGTTGTTTCCGGAAATACTTATTTGAAAGAGTCTGGGTCAATTTCTTCACTGTTCTTCTCAATACGAGCTTCGTCTTCGAAACTGTGTTATAACGTATTTTTTACTTCCTTGATATCCGTTGTATAATATCTATTAAGAACAATTACGTCTGACAGTCTTAGATTTTCGTGATTATACTATGTTGTGTGCAAAAGTTAAAGAATCTCACATTTCTTCTTTATGTTCTTACGTAGTTTTTAAGTTCAGATTCATCTTTACTAACAAGCATCCGGTGAGTATTAGTCATTAATATAGCGAGATGCCGACAAGCTCAGCTTCCAATCAGATCAAGTGCGCTGTTTGCAAAAGTGACCTTCTCAAAACCTGCCATTAGCTGTAGGCACTTCTCTTGCCTGTGCCATAGGGTCATTGTCCTTCGCTGCTTGCGACTTTTTTTCTGTTATTGTTCGGTTGACATATACACGAATCGTGTTTGAAAAGGCACTTAAGCTACTGCTGCGAGCATTATTCACTGGTGGCCAAACCGTTAGCAGAGGATAAAGAGGAAACTGTCGTGAGAGAGATAGCGCACGTATAAAGTGTACGCAGAGCGCGCCACAGAATGCACGCTCAGTTCAAACGGACCTTTCCATCTGTCATTTATATCCTCGCAGCCGCTCTACCTTGGCGTTCGATTTCGTACGCTACTAAAGTCATTCTTGAAGCAGAATATACTTCATACATCATAGCAATAACGTATGAATAGTGTCAACATCTAGCGTCTCTGTTACATCTGGAGTAACGCTATCGCTGCAGTTTCTTTGAATCTCTCCTGAATAAATGTAAATGAACACTGCGTAAAAATGAACTGTTGTTGTTGTTTGTGGAAAAAAAAAACATCCTTCTGACCTGCTTATTTGTATTCGTCTCTTTGTCGCTTTATGGAGTTCTACCTCCCACACTTCTACCCTATATTAAAATTATGATTGCTTGACAACTCAACCAATCCATGTTTTTATTTAAGTTACGTCACAAATTTCTATGCAATTTTATTCTGTACTTTCTCGTTAGCTACGCAATTTACCCAGGTAACCATCAGTATAATACTGTAGCATCATGGTTCAAAAACTTCTATTCTCATCTTGTCTGAACTGCTTATCGGCACGTTGCACTTCAGTACAAAGCTACACTCCAGATACATATATACAAAGAAGGCTACCTAACACTTAAATCTATTCGAATTTTACAATTTTCCATTCTTCAGATACGCTTTTCTTATCATTGACACTGTGCTTTTTTAATGTACTCTTTACTCAACCACATGAGTTTTATTTCTGCCTATTAGCAAAACGCATTTACTATTTCTAGTGCTTCATTTCCTAATTCAGTCTATCAACATCGCTTGATTTAATCGGATTACATTCCATTATGCTTGTTTTGATTTTTTAAAATATCACGTACTCTTTTCAAAAGGATATTCCATTCCGTTTCACAGTTTTTCCAAGTCATTTTATGTCACTGACAGAATTACAATTACGTCGGCAAAGATTTCTCCTGGCTTTCCTTAAGTTTGCTAAATCTATAGATAAAGTAACATAGATGATAGGCTACAAACCTATTTCATTCCCTTCTGATTTACAATTTCTCTTTCATGCGACAAGATTTAGTTGTCTGGTTTCTGCACAAGTTGTGAAAAATCCTTCGTTCCCTGTATTTTACCACCACTGCCTCCAGAATTTCAACGAATGTATTCCAGTCATCATTGCCAAAAGATTTGTAAACGTCTACAAATGCAATAAACGTAGCTTTGCTCTTTCGTAACTGCTAAGGTAAATCGTAAGAACAGTATTATCTCGCGTATTACAACATTACTCCGAAACACAAAATGATCTTCTCCAAGGTCGGCTTCTACCAGTTTTTAATTCTCTTTTAAATGATTCTTTTCAGTATTTTGAAACCATGGTTTACTAAATTAATAGTTCACTGAGAGAGTATAGTCTAATCCAGGGACCTTGATTGGGCTTAGCCCATTAATTTTTATCGCAGTATCTCCTGTCTCGGCTACATCTACTTCTTCGTCCCTTTCTATAAGGGCAGCCAGATGAAAGCCGAAGACTCGTCACAACGGATTCATTGATTGGTTCAATTCAAAAGTATACCATACACCTTCAAGACATTTATTCCACCGCGAGGCGAGACGATCAATTCCTGTTTCGCAGAATACTGTGCAATGGTTCGGTCCCGAATCGTCACAGGGAACGAGGACAACGGCAAACCTATCAGTGGAATCATCAATACAAAGTTGTGGACTCAAGCTCCGGTAAGGCATTCAACTGCAAGGTCCTCCGTCGAATTTCTCGTGAGTTGAACCTCAGTCGGTGCGCTACGCTATGAAAAAAGTGCGAAGCGCTATGAAGTCAAAACTCTCAGGAAATATGTTCGACAAAATAATACTGTTCCATGTTAACGCCCGCCCCCACACTGCCAATTGGGTGAAGGCTGCGCTACGATGATTTAGTTGGGAAATACTGCAACATCTTCCGTACAGCCCGGATTTTTTACCGTGTTTTTTTCCATCTTTTTCGACCCGAATAAATACATTGGGGCGGGAAGGGGGGGGGGGTCAGTTTCAGGTGGATAAGGAAGTGCAAGACTGAGTGCGGTTGTGACCCTGTCAGCAAACGACATCTTTTCTACGAAACCAGAATTGATTGTCTATACTCCCAGTGAGAAAAAAGTTATTGACACGTGATGTTATGACTTGAGTGGAAGCATTCCATGGCCCCGTTGTGAGGAGGTCCATCGGTTTTTATTTGACTATCGCTTATTTAATACTAGCTTGACGCCCGCTGCTTCGCATGCGAAGGCTTGTTGGTCTGTACCAGTTGTTTCTCCATCTTAATATAAATTTTCATAAATATAGTCTAAGTACTATCATAAGGAAATGTTGTGATACTACTAGTAGTCGCGGCAGAATGGCCGTTCATATTACGGTGCGCGCTGCTGTTCGCCGTCGAGGGTTCGATTCGCCCCTCGGGCATGGGTGTTTTTATTGTCCTTACCATAAGTTAGTCTAAGTTAGCTATAGTTAGTTTAATTAGTTTGTTAGTCTTAGGGACTGATCACCCAGTAGTTAAGTCTCGTAAGATTTACAAACATTTGAACATTTCTTTTCCTACTTGTAACCCCCATGGCCCCCCTTGATAGTTGAATTTCGAAAAATACCCCAATATGTGTCTTTTAAATTCCAACCAAGTATGCAAATATCATTTTTTTGTAATTCTGGATTCAAAATTAGCATAGTAGCAATGTATTTTCGAAAAATATTTCACCCCCTATATTGCCGCGAGAGACCACAAACACCAACTGCCGTCGTGGCGCAGGGGATAGCGTCACGGACTGCGGAGCAGAAGGTCGCCGGTCCAATCCCGCCCACCGGCAAAAATTTATTTCTTTGCAATTTACAGTTCCAGAAGGTTCTACATCTTTCTTATGTTCACTTGTAAATTCTACTTGTTTCTTATGTTAACTGTTCTTCTAATTTCTGGTAAATTCTGTCTGTGTATAAGTAGCAGAGCACTCTGCCTGAGAGGCAGTCAGTGCTGCGTGTATGTTGAGTTCGAAATAAACGTGCTTTCAGTATAAGTGCTGTGTTTAGTTGCCTTCGAAGTCAAGCCTGCTTCCATTGCAACGCGACAATATTACCCTCTAAATGATTAATTTTCTGAAAATACCGGATCACGTGCCTTTTTTAAGTCTGACCAAGAAAACATATACCAATTCATGTGGTTGTAGATTCAAAACTGCCTTAATAGCAATTGTAGCTTCAAAACTGCCTTAATAGCAAAAGATTTTCGAAAAACATCCCTCTCGAATTTAACCCCCTTGATCGTTGAATGTCCAAAAATACCGACACACGTGTTTTTTAAATTCTAACGAACCATACAAATACCAATTTTTATAGCTCTAGATTCAAAATTATCTTGACAATAATGTGTTTTCGAAAAGAATTTTTGATCCCCTATTTTACCCCCTTAGTTGTTGAATTTCAAAAAATACCGAAACTCATGTCTTTGTAATCCTGATCAAGAATCCATATCCTAAATTTCGTGGTTATAGCTTGAAATTAAACAGCAACATATTTTTAAAAATCAAATTTTGCATCCCATATATCACCCCTTTATTGGTTGAATTTCCAAAACTACCGAAACACGTGTCTTCTAAATTCGAACCCCGAATCCAAATCCGAAAATTTGTAGTTCTAACTTCAAAATTTCCTAAATAACAACATATTTTCGAAAAACATTCTCCAATTTAACCCCCCCCCCTTTATGGTTGAATTTCCAAAAATACCGAAACACGTACGTTTTATATTGTAACTAACAATACAAATATCAATTTTTGCAGCTCTAGCTTCAAAACTGTCTTAATGGCAACATGTTTTCAAAAAGAATTGTTCATCCTTTACTTTACCCTCTTACTTGTTGAATTTCCAAAAATAATGAAAGCCGTGTTTTTTTAATCCTGACCAAGATTCCATATCCGAAGATTCGTGGTTGTAGATTAATATTTGAATTAACAGCAACATATTTTTGAAAATCAATTTTTGCGTCCCCTATTTTATCCCCTTATTGGTTGAATTAAAAAAAAATGCCGAAACACGTGTCTTTTCAATTCGAACCCTGAATTAAAATCCGAAATTTTGTAGTTCTAGCTTCAAAATTTCCCAAATAGCAACGTATTTTCAAAAATCGTTTCATCCACTTTTTCAGCCCCTTACGGGCGGGATATCGAAAAATCGCTTCTTAAATGACGCCTACAGAGTAAGATAAACACCCTCTACAAATTACAAGTTTTTATCTTCAGTGGTTTGGGCTGGGCGGTGCTGAGTCAGTCAGTCGGGACATTGCCTTTTATATATAGACATTGCTTTCAAGGTTTCTCCTTGTAATACATACACTACCAGAAATAAAAACTAGTATACCCTCTTAGTGTTTTCCAATTCACTCAAGATTTATCGTTGAAACTGTGCATATGGAGTACATGGAATGATTACATTTACAGAGGTACTGAGGTACCAAGTGTCGATCTATGATGAAACACATATACAAGTGCGTGGTGTAGCTTGCATGGACAGCAATAAAGGCGCTGAATCTTGCATCCATTCAATCATACAGATGTCGAGTCCCACGTGTTAGTTGTCGTCCCATGATATCTCACATGTGCTCGATTGGAAACAAGTCGTGAGGTCTTGCTGGCCTGGGGAGGTGCTACACGACTTGCAGAGGACGTTGAGTTACGCGCGCAGTGTTTGGGCGACCATTGTCGGTTAGAACAACACATCACCTTCCTGTCACAAGAATGGAAAAAAGAACGGGTCTTACAACATTCAACACATAACGAGCGCTGGTCAACTTTTCCTCCACAATAGAAAAGGCGAATAACAGTTGTAGGTTATCGCATTCCAAACTATAAAGCCTGCAGTGAGGCCAGTGTGTCTTGCACGAATGCACTGTACGAGACAGGGCTGGACAGATCTACGTCCGCGCAGACGACCTTCACTTCCATGCAGACAGAATCTGCTTTCATCGCTGAAAACCACAGCTCGCTATTCCATCTTCCAAATGATCCGCTGGTGGCGGCACTAGTCGAGCCGCGAGCCGTATACGTCAATGGAGCGGAGCTAGAGGTGTGTGTACACGTTGTTCTACTGGTAATAGCCAGTTGTCAACAATTCGTGTTGCCACTTCTGGTCTCACAGACTCTCTTATCTGCGCTGTAGCAGCTGTAAGATTTGCCACAGCTGCTGTTACAATACGACGATCTCGGCGGACGTCTTTGCGGCATGGCCATCCTGAACTCGTCTAGTTGTGAGAATGCTCACGTGACCAATGCTGTCAGCATCGCTGCACAACTGATGCAACTCGTCCAACTTGCGTGGCAATTATGCGAAACGGGCATCCCGCCACCTGTAAGGCGGTAGCAGTGTGACTGCGCTACATATATGCTGAGGACGTTGAAAATATGATCAATGCGTACAACCCCCTCCTCGGCTGCATCTACCGTCACCGACAGCGTCTTTCTAGGTGTGCAATTTTTTTTCCTGCATTGTGTTTCTATAGACTTATATTTGTTTTCTTGCTTCACCTACTAAGTCATTTTGCACTAATTTGCTTTTCGTCTACCTTTATTTATTTATTTAATTTTTTATTTTATTTATTTATTTTTTTTTGTCTTGAGTAAAGTAAGTTGTTCGATTTCTCTTCTTGGGAGTTTACATGTCATATTCTCTCTACTTGTATGTCATCAACAGGAGCGGTACATCTGTGTGTTCAGGCAGGAGGTTTGACCATCCTTTGTAATAGTAAACTGAGCAAAGTCTTTGACGGAAGACTGAGAGAGGTAGCACGATGTATGCACATAACCTGCCCTTACAAAGAATGAAAGAAGGCAAAAATGTGGTGTGGAGATAGTATTTTAACTACTAAACAAAAAATCCTGTGTCTCGAGTTAGAACCCAATACATAATTTTTTTATTGAAAATTGTTTGTAATGACAGCCGTTAACGTCTAGAATATGAAGTTATCTTTTGTTCTGATAACATCCTTGTCAAAGTGGGCAGAAGAGCGGGTTGAAATCCGGGACGTTTTGTTGCCCTTGAGGTAGGCAACTGTCCCTGTAAGGCAGAATAATTACGCAAAATGCAATGTAAATCACTGCACCGAGCACGCGTAATTTGTCTGAAACAGATCATGTGTCTAGTAGTTGTAAAAGTGTCATGATAATGTCTCTAGATAAACGTTTCCAGACAAGTCGTCCATTCTGACTCCCAAGGGGGGGGGGGGACATGAGAAAAAATTGAATAACCAAAAAGTGGATAACATTCTACGAAACATAGAATGGATTGCCAGAAGTTTGAGCGTAGTCGGAAAGCTAGAAAATCTGGAAAGAGCAATGCAAATGCTTAACATAGATTTAGAGGGGACTAGTGATATATATATAATAAGGATTTGTGGTCACTCGAATAATTTAAAGTCGAATAACGTGAGGAGGATTCGTTATGAAAGGTCGGGGAGTACACTATGTAAGAGAGATGTTCCGAAAACAGATACTGCATTGTAAGGACTGACCAAGAGGAGGTATAGATCGTAATGTTGAAGAGTGAATTGAAACCTAAGAGAGTCGTCCGGGAGAATCAATGTGGAAGAAATTGGGATACTGAAATACCGTGGGATAATGAGAAGTAATTGAAGATCGAGTGGATGTGGACTGTTAGATAACATTTAGCAGAGTAAGCAGTTGGCTCTGCAACGCTGCTATCGGTTGATTAAGCTTCGTAGTAGCTTTCAGCACAGCAAGTGAAGCCGAAATGCTCGTATGACAATGATATCTCGTAAAAATGTTGCATTTCAGTGACAGAATATTCTGTGAAACTAATCAGATAGCTGGTTTGTATGAAAACAGGTAAAAAATGTTCGTAAATTGTTCAGTTGTTTGTGTTTTAACAGATTCTTTCACTAATGTGATAAGCCTACTTTGTGATAATCTAGCCGCGGCTGATTAGCCGTGCGCACTGGGCCGCCGTGTTACGATGCGCGCGGCCGTACGCCATCGGCGATTCGAGTCCTCTCTCGGGCATGGGTATCTGTGTTTACCTTAATTTAAACTGGCTGTAAGCTATGCACTAATGAACAAGTAGTTTTGTCCGATAGATTTACAAACATTTGTTTTAATAACCTATCTGCATGGGCAATTTTAGCTCTACAATTGTCTTAAGTTCACACTTCATAAGCATATGGTACTTGAATCTGATATGATGTATTTAGTCTTTTTTTATTAACATGAAATTCGATAAACTTTAACACAGCAAAGGGTAAAGTCCGCGAGTCTATCAAGCAAAACTTTATTCAACAATAACTACGCAGTCAGTCTCCCTTTTGTAATATTGGTAGTTACGTTGATGAAACAAACAAGACATAGTGAAGCTAATTGTCTTTAGGATATTTACTTTTAATACTTCAGCACTAACCATTGTTTTAAGGTTTTTGTACTCTGAAGATGAAAAATAAACGTTGCCTACATATATCATTAAACTTCGCAGTGTAATTATACAGTAATATTCTCACTGGCTCTACACACAACACAAAGGTAAAATATTATCGAAAAATCTCAGTTTATTTCACAATTACAATCGGAATATTTCACTTTAATAGGAATGGAACTTACAAATTACATTAACGTGGGATAATAACAGGTTAACTCCACGATTTTAATTAATGTCACTGATTATAAACTAAAACTCACAAATATGAGGTTATAGCTGTTGTTACTGTATTAAAATGATTCTACATTGCCTGTGGTGAAAGACTAGCGCCGAAATGTGGCTCACTGTGGCGTAGCAGTTTCCTGTATTGCATCTTGCCATAAGTGGAAAAAGTCAGCCAGTCAGTTCATAATCCGCGGCCATTTAATATTCTTCTTGATGTATATCAACTCTAATAAAATAACCACATATCACTGGCGCTGTTACTTGCTGAGCGTCTAGACAAAGACTCTCTTTCTACTTTGGTTTTAGCCACATGAGCTAGCCACTTGGCGCGACTTTACCACCTCTTCGTTCCACGGTATACCTCTTCGTTGAGCTGGGGATGTACACAATCGTTTATACATAAATAGAATTTACAGAATCTCCTAGCCGAACCTCTACGATATTATAAATTTACGTAAAATTTGATAAGGATAGTATTACAGAATAAATGATGTTTACATAAAATGTACAATGGTGAATTACAATTTTTGTTACATTTAATATGCACGTACAAAGAGCATAAACTTAGAGATTCACGCACATTTGAAGTAATCGATACAAAACACTTCATACATGGACAAAATACAAAGATAATAAATTATGAATGACATATGCATGAAAAAAATTATGATGTCAGAACTCCAAAGTAGTGGATTCACATATGCTGTGTAAAGAAAAATTTGTATAAGGGATATAACTGCTAAGAAACAGTGGGTAACAGAAAAAGTACTTCAATTGATCAACAAAAGATCGATCAGACATGTAGGCCGTCTGGCTTAAGGAGCCGCTTTTGGCCAGGGGAGATATGCGCAACGTAGTTTGGTCCCATAAGAATTACAAAGATTTGAACATTTGGAGGTATGCTGGCCTCGTTCGATCGCGCCTGGCGGATAACGGCATGTATCAATGTGCCGGCTAGCCAGCATGTAGTTGCTAGACCGTTTTCCATATCCCACTAAGGAAATACCGGGCTGATAACCAAATATACATTTGGAGTTTTGGATTGTAGTGAATTATTGATGTTGGAGAAGGAGAGTCGAAGTGTTTGAAAAGTGGTGCTGCAGAAACACGTCGAAAATTAGGTGATCGGATTATTCAATAAATGAGAAACTTCTCCGCAGAACCGTCCTTAGTATAAGGTAGTTGATAAGTAGTTTGTAAGTTTAGGGACTGATGACCCCGTAGTTAAGTCCCATAAGCTTAACAAACATTTGAACAATTTTTTGAAAGAAATAGTCATTGTATGAAACTCCTCTAGATAGGCGACCAAGAACCATGTGTCTCCAAATATGCTCCATGTTGTTCGTTCCTCTGTCCCGTCGGTGAATGTTTTAAAACTGTATCCATAAATACAGATTACCTCCTTATTATGAAACCTCCAGCTGTGAGGTAATGAATCAAAATATTCGTATCACTACAGGAACTTTCGCCATTAGTTGCATCTTTGTTGTTGTTGTTCTTATTTGCAAGGTGACATTATAGAGGCAATTTTCAAAAAGAGGTAAAAATGTCGCGTTTGAAGATTTCCAAGCACTGAAAAATACCTTTATATGTTTGAAAATGAATTCGTAACTCAGCGTGGAGGGTAGTCCGTTGTATAACCAGAGAGGCAGCAGTTCGAATCTCGCTAATATCATAATCCCATATTTATTAATGAATAGAAATTTCAATTAACAAATAGTATATCAGTGAATAAGAATGTTGAAATACAATAGCTTCGTTTTATTTTTTATTACAATCGTCAATTTGGTACAGATATTTGACTTTATATATAAAAACCCAATGTCATGATGTTTGTTTGGGATGAACTCCGAAACTACACAACTGATCTCAATAAAATTTTGCACAGTGTGTGAGACTTGTCCAACTTAAAATAAAAGAAGTTTTCATCTCGATTAATTACCTCAATTTTATATCTATTGAAAATTAAATGTTTTTATCTGATTCGGTAAGTAGCCAATAATTGACGCAGTTTTTCAGATTTAAATTTGGGCTAGTGACTAAGTGCACGCAGGTGCGGTGGCGCAGCGCATTCGGTGAGCGGGCTGAAATCTCTCTCTAATAATATATTTTTTTTAACAGAGCCAAGACCTGTACGATAATCAATGAACAAAAACGAATAGACATCCGCAACACAGAAAAAAAATGTGGGCTGATAGGTCATGGATTCGAATCTCGCTGAGATCACGGAGTTTTTCACTTTGATTATTAACCGAGCCTTCACCTCTCAACCATGTGAGGAGTCACAAGAAATGATAAGTGGTTCGCATTCCACGCTAATCTGAAGGACCTCTTTTTCCGGTTGGATAAATCGGGTGGGTTAGGTTCATGTTAGGCGCCGTAGTAGCTTGCAATCGAAAGACTTGCAGCAGGTCACTGAGGAACAGGAAATTATTGTTGCGCGCGTTTGTGTGTGTTCATCTTATCATAAGTTAGTTTAAGTTTAAATACAGTATGTAAATCTATTAACTATGACCTGAGCGGTTTGCTCCATTAGTTACACAAACTTCTAATTGCTATGTGTAGGTCTCGCTAAAACTCTGAAATGACTTAAGCGATTTGAATAATATTTTATTTTATTTTGTTCCCTTTAGACAGTAGTAGTTCGGATAAAAAGGAAATACCCGAAAGATAAGCTGAAAAAAAAATCAAAATTAGTCATTTTGTAAGGGGTGCATCGCAATTTCGGATTAGACGCGTATTTTACGTGCTGCCACACCGTTAATCTGACTGCGTAACATTTTGCACACTTGAGCTTCAAAACAAGAGGACGGTGCAAAGCGGAGTTTACAACAGTCTTCGAGATCAATCTACAGTTTTATTCCTATTTGGATGAAATTTTGCACACTTGCCCTTCAAAACAAGGGAAACATCACTCCAGACTACACATACAAATACTAGACAAGTCCGACAGTGATCTAGCGGGAACCGACGACGGATATATCCACTGCGGCAGGACGTTTTTGTTCGCGATGAACTCTGAATCTGCTAAAGTGATCTTAATGATATTTTGCACACTGTATATTATTTGGTCCAACTTAATACACAGGACAGTTTTTATCTCAATTAATGACCTTCGCATTTGTCTATTGCAACTTAAATGTTGGTACGGCCGATCGGGCGGGACTGACTCATCAACGGCCAGAACGCGGAACTTAAGTTCTAGTTTGGGTTAGCATCCAACACACGGCACCGAGTTACTATTTCAAACCTTCCCTTGATGCAAAAATTTATTTTACGTTACACGTTTTTCCAAATTCACATATGATATACATTTAATTTTAACTCTAATTGTGCTGTTTATCTTCCCTCAACAATGCGTATATCAGAAAGACAAGACGCAAACGCGTTGCAAGAACAGTATGTATCTCACTGGACTCCTTCTGAACCGCTGGACCGATTTTGATGAAATCTCATGTGTGTGTTTGTATTGGTCCCTGGATGGTTTAGAGTCACAGTTGAACTCGGTTGGTGGCGCTGAAAAATCGAAATTATTGAAATTGGTAAATTTTGTAACTTCGGAATAGATTCGTATTTTATGCGCTGCCATACCGCCATACTGTTCATCTGGCTCCAGTAAAATTTTTCACACCTCACCTTCAGAGCTAAAAAGACGGCACTGGATAAATTAGAATTTATATGATTCATTGCGGAGGGTTATTTACAACATATTGCATCACCAATCAACAGTTTTATTCCAATCTTAATATTCAAATTGTGTACACTTCACCTACAATAAAAAAGAAACACCACTGTGTACAAAAGACGCCATGTAGTGCATAGAGGATGGTACCTTACTCTAGATTTCGACACTGTTTGATCGATCATCATGGAATTTGGCAGGTATATGTAAATTTCCGAGTATATGTGTAGGGGGAAATAAACAGAGAGGACTGGAGGAGATTAGCAGAGAGTAGGATTAAGTAATGACAGAAATAGGGGGATGACAGAAGGATGAATGGGTGGCAATAGGGGGAGGAAGAGGAGGGGGTGGTGGTGATGGAGGGGGAGGAAGAAGAAGAGGCGAAGGGGGAGCAGGAGGCAATGAAAGAAGAGGAGCAGCAGGCAGAGGTTAATGTAGGGGAGGAGGGGATGGACAAAGAGGGGAGAGGAGATGGACAGAGAGAGAAGTGAATATTGAAATAAATAAAAGTTTGCGACTCGGGAATTTCAGCTAGCTAATAGAGACTGAGGCCTAAGAGGAGAAAGGCGAAGGTAAGAAATAAGCAAAGAGGTAAGGGAGGTGATGGCCAGAGAGATTAGGGATGAATTGTGGGATGTGTATCCATTCTCATCCATATTTAGCAATTGCGAAGCATTATCTGGTTCGCTTGTGTATATTACCCCCGTGAACCACAGTCATTGGCGAGGTGGGGTGGCTTGTATGCTTCAGCGATACAGATAGCCGTACCGTAGGTGCAACCACAGCGGAAGGGTATCTGTGAAATGGCCAGACAAACTTGTGGCTCTTGAAGAGTGGCAGCAGCCTTTTCGATAGTTGCAGAGGCAACAGTCTGGATGATTGACTGAGCTGGCCTTGTAACATCGGCTAATGTGGCTTTGCCACACAGTTACTACGAATGGCTGAAAGCAAGGGGAAACTACAGTCGTTAATTTTCCCGAGGACATGCAACTCTAATGCATGAATATATTATAGTCCCCCATTCGGACATCAGGAAACACAACACGGGCATTCTGCAGATCGAAGCGTGGAATGTTAGATCCCTTAATTGGGTAGGGAGGTTAGAAAATTTAAAAAGAGTAATGGATAGGTTTAAGTTAGATATAGTGGGGATTAGTAGAGTTCGGTGGCAGGTTGAATAGGACTTCTGGTAGGTAAGTACAGGATCAAAATCAGTTGAGGGGGTATTATAGAGTAGGTCTTCCAATGAAAATAAGAATGCGGCAAACTACTATGAGGAAGGCAGTGATCACATTATCGTGGTCAAGATAAATACGAAGCCAACACGGACCACAGTAGGAAGAGTTTATATGCCAACAAGCTCTGCCGATGATTAGAACGAAGAAATGTACGAGGAGGTAAAGGAAAATATTCAGACAGTTAAGGGAGAAGAAAACTTTATTGTGCTGGGGAACTCGAATTCCGTAGTAGGAAAAGGAAGGTAAGGAAAAATAGTAGGTGAATATGGATTGGGGAAAAGAAATGAAAGAGGAAGCCGCCAAGTTGATTTTTGCACCGCAGATAATTTAATTATAAAAACTTGGTTTGAAAATCATGAAAGAAGATTGTATACGTGGAAGAGATCAGGAGACACTGGAAGGTAACACATATATTTTATAATGATAAGACATAGAGTTCGGAACCTGGTATTAAATTGTAAGACAAATCCTGGGGTAGATAATATAGACTCTGACCATATCTTATTGGTCATGAACTGTAGAATGAAACTGAAAAAACTGTAGAAAGTTAGAAAAATATGAAGGTGGAATCTGGGGAAATGGAAGGAACCTAAAATTTTTGACAATTTAAGACGGAGCATTTGGGAACAATTGATAGAAAATGGGGAAAATAAAACAGTAGATGCCGAATGGGTAGCTTTAAGAGATGAAATACTCAACGCAGCAGCGGACCAAATAGGTAGAAAGGCAATACCTCCAAAAGTCCTTGGATAGCACAGGAAATACTAAATTTAATTGATGAAACGAGAAGATATAAAAATGAAGTAGGAAAAATGGAGTACAGAGGACTAAGAAATGGGATTGACACGAAGTGCAAAAGGCTTAGCAGAAGTGTCTAAATGACAAATACAAACGAGTAGAAGAATGTATAACTAGAGGGGAAAATAGATACCGCCTTTAGGAAAATAAAAAGAGACATTGAGAGACAAGAAAAACAGCTGCATGGATATCCATATAAAAACGCAGCAACAAACGAAAGCCTGTAGAAGAATGACTGACTAGAGGAAGGATAGATATTGCCTACAGGAAAGTAAAAGAATCGCTCCGAGGAAATAAATGCAGCTGCTTGATTATCAAAAGCTCAGATGAAAACTATTTCTCAGAAAAGAAGGGAAAGCTGAAAGATGGAAAGAGTATATAGAGGGGCTCTACAGAGCAAATGAACTTACAGAATGGAAGAAGAAGTAGATGAAGATGAAATAGGAGATACTATACTGGGAGAAGAATTAGACTGACAGACCTTAGTCGGAACAAGGGACCTGGAGTAAAAACATTCCCTCAGATATAATGAAGTCTCTGGGAGTCGTGAAAAAACTATTTCACCTGATGCGTAAGATGTATGAGACAGGCGAAATACCCTCAGACTTCAAGAAAAATGTAATAATCCCCATTCCAAAGTAAGCTGCGCAACATCTGAGAGAATTACAGAACCATCAGTTTAATAAGTGATGGTTTGAATATTTTAACACGAATTATTTACGGAAGGATGGAAAAGCTTGTTAGAAGCTGACCTCGGGAAAGCTCAGTTTGGGTTCAGGAGAAATGTAGGACCACGGGAGGCAATACTCACTTTGCGACTAATCTTGGAAGAACGAATGGCAAACCTACATTTTTAGCTTTTGTAGATATTGAGAATGTTTTTGACTATGTTGATTGGAAAACTCTCTTTCAAATTCTGAAGTTAGCAGGGACAAAATATAGAGCACGGAACGTTATTTAGAACTTGTACAAAAACCATCCAGCAGTTATAAGAGTGGAAGGGCATGATACTGAAGCATTGGTTGGGAAGGGAGTAAGACAGGTTTGTAGCCTTTCCCCAATGTTTTTCAATTTGTACAATGAGCAAGCGTTGAAGCAAAGCAAGGATAAATTGCAGAATGGATTACAGTTTACGGCGAAGAAATAAAAACATTGTGTTTTGCTGATGACACTGTAATTCTGTCAGAGACAGAAAATGACCTGGAAGAGCAGTTGAATTGAATGGACATTGTGTTGAAAGGTGCGAATGAGATAATCATTAACAAGAGCAGAACAAGGGTAATAAAATGCAGTCTAAGAAAATCAGGCCATGATGAAGGAATTAGATTATGTAATGAAGTAATAAAGGTGGTATGTAAGTTTTTGTTACTTGGGCAGTAAAATAACATCTGATGGTCGCCGTACAGGGGATATAAAAAATTTCAATTTAATAAAAATAGATTTTTTTAAAAAGTAAAAACAATAATGCTACTAGTGAGACTCGAACAAGTGAGTTCGAGATTATAATATAATTATACTAGTAGCTCAACTATCGGCGGATTCTTTAATGCAATTTTTTTTGTCTCTTTTTTTTTCATTTTTCCGGTATACTGTATTAGGAAAGTGTGTTTGGCTACTGACCTTTAAGAGATCTCTTCGCTAGGTGTTAAAAGTTGCGTCTATAGCTTTTCCTGCATATAGGAGGTGCCAGTGCGAGGATGCTGCACGACATGACGGAGATTGTGTTGAGATCTGCTAATAACTACAGGAAGAGCGAAGCGACGAGATTCACTCGCTTTCAGGGTAGAGTGAGGCTGCGGCCGCTGGGGTATTATGTTCCGCGATCGTCGGTGGCCACTACGTCGAGGATGCAGTGTACACCACGGCGCTATCTTGTGTCGCGGCGAGGACGCGCTCGGCTCGAGTAACGTGAGCCGCGCAGAGCGGGTGGCCCGGGATCGTGACTCCCGGCACACCAGCACCAGTAAAGCACTCCCGCGAGAAATACGGGCTGACGTCGCACTAGTTGCCTCGCCGCCGTACAACGTAAGCCTTATGTTCTTTCCGGGCCCACGTGGGAAATCATTATAGCAATGAAAGGGGCCATTTATGTGGCTTAACCGCGCCATGCGACATTGAGGGATTGCATGTATTTAAATATGCAGTTTGGGATATTAAACTACTCCTTCTTGTACTGATGCATCACTATATTCGTCGTTGCCCACTGTCGACGATATCATCAAGGGACTACTTGTCCAGATTGTTCAAATGTTTGTTAAGCTTAAGGGACTTGACTACGGGGTCATCACTCCCTAAACTTACAAACTACTTATGAACTACCTTATACTAAAGAAGACACAAACATCCATGCCTAAGGGGGGATTCGAACCTCCCGACCGTAGCGGCGTCCACTCCTCACCGGCTATTCGGCGGAGACCTCTTATATTGGTCGACGTGTCGTCTCGTTCAAAAACAGCCCTTTTCAATGTATCCCAGGGATGTTCGATAGGGTGCTTGTCTGGAGAACATGCTGGCCATTCTTATTTTGTAACGTCGTTATCAGGAAGGAACGCATTCACAAGGTGTACACAATGAGCTCGACAATTGGCCGCCATTAAAACGAATCCCTCACTGAAATGATGGCGATATGGTTACGCTATGCGTTGTACGATGTTATCCGTGTACTGTATAGCTGTTTGATTTCCTTCTACGAGGCGCTTCAGTCACGGTCTGCACGGTCACTAAGGTCGGGGGTTCGAATCCCCCCTCGGGCATGGATATTTGTGCCGTCCTTAGTATAAGGTAGTTGATAAGTAGTTTGTAAGTTTAGGGACCGATGACCCCGTAGTTAACTCCCATAAGCTTAACAAACGTTTCAACGTTTTTTCCTTCTACGACCACCAGTGGCGTAGGGTGGCTCCCCAAAATGCCACTCAAAAACATCAGAAAACACTCTCCTTGCTGTACGCGGTGGGTCGAAGAAGTTCTCACTGACCAGGCTGCCTCCAAAAAACATAATCTCTGCTAGTAATGCGCCTATGATAGTGTTAACTTAATACCGCGATATGACTGCCCAAATCATCACTAAACCTCAGCATGTTTCTCTCATGGTATGTAAACTTGCCCAGAAGCTGGATTCAGTGTGCAAGAAAACCCGTACGGTTAAATGAAGTCGTTCCATTGTTCTGTGTTGGAAGTTTTATGGCTTCAGCGCCACGTGTCCTGATACCTCCATTTCCATTACTGAGGAGAACTCTGTCTTGCTCTGAAATTGTCTAGTTGTGGAGTTCCCTTCGTGTTCTCTTGTTCCTGACAAGACTTGTAAGTATGACATTCAGTTCTGCAGTGATCTTTGCATCTTTTGTTTTCTAATTTTTCGTCACAATTATCTTCAATAAACGTACTTCACGATCACTCAACACACAATAATATACACGTTGTAACAAGCGGATGATGGTTTTTTTCCTTTACACTATAAATCTTCGATATTAGGCCTTCAGAAACAGAAAAGACTTCCGTATCTTGGTTAGCGAAGCATCCTCCACACGACGACCACCAACTTTCTCATATTCTAATTCACTCGACTAACGCAGTGTACTGAGTGTATTGCACAGTTGCCATTCGTGATCAAATACAACTGTGTAACCTGCAGGCTTTGGTACCATCTTCATCTGTGCGTTTCTGGTTGTGTTTCTACACTCCTGAAAAATGGAAAACGAATACCACGAATTCGTCGACCCAGCAGAGTGATATTTTATTGACACATTTTTGAAGATATATACGATCAGACAGAGCCATACGCACTTGGGTACAGTCACCAGAGTAATGTCAACGCTACTGTCGTGTATACCCTCCTTTTGCAGTAATGCAGGCTACAATTCTCACATGGAGAAGACCGTAGAGGTGCTGAATGTAGTCTTGCGAAATAGACTGCCATGTAGTTTCCACCTGATGCCTCAGCTGAGTCAGATTTCTTACCGATCGTGCAAAATGATGTTTCATCGGGCCCAAACATGCTAAATGAGGAACAGATATAAAAATCATGTTGGCGAGGGTAGTTGACGTACGTACACCTTGAAGAGCATGTTGGGTGGCACGGAATACACGTGGACGTGCACCGCCGTGTTGGAAAAACGTATCTCTTTGTTGATGCATGAGCAGTTGCGCGACAGGTTGAATGATTGTTTTACTCTACTGTGCACTGTTTAATGTTCCCTCAATGATGACCACGGGAGAACAGCCAGTGTAGGATATGACTCCACACACCATGATGTCGGGTGTTGGCCCGTGTGCTTCTATCTTATTCATTACAGATTTTAGCGCACCTTTGCACGACGCAAAAGTGGCGTACGACTATCATTGGCACCAAGGCAGGCGTTAAAGACAACACACACACACACACACAAGCACGTGCGCGCGCGCTCCCGAAAGGGGACTCGAAACTCTGGAGGGAACGGCCGTGTACTCCCTGACATAGCGCCTAGAACCGCACGGCAATTCGCAAAGGGCTGTGGACATGCAGCTCTACTGTATGGATACATGATGACAGCGTCCTCTTAGAGATTCGGATACGCGGGGAGGTTTTACTCGGGAGGATGTCGTTATCGCGGGGGGGGGGGGACTGGCATTCCACAGATCGGGCCTGTGAATATACTATCATTTAGGCCCTAATTCGGTAAGTAGGTTAGAAAATTTGAAAACGGAAGTGAATAAAAAACAAAGGGACACTACTACGTTTATTGGGGTTTAGTGAAATTCCGTGGCATCATGAACAGGATATCTGGTCAAGCGAGTACAGGGCCTGATACAAAATCAGTATTAGGTACTGGAGTAGATATAAAAATGAATAAAAAAAATAGAAATGCGGGTAGTATGTAATGAACACCACAAGACAGACACGAAACCATTCACCAACCACCACCCACCACAGTAGCACAAGTGTATATCCCAATTACAATAGCTCTGACTGTGATAAGATAAAAGAAATTATTCAGGCAGTTAAAGTAAAGGGAAATTTCACTGCGATGGGGGAAAGAAATTTTGTTTTGGAGAAAACTAAATCGATTTACGATAGTGCGCATCCTTTTGCATGCCGACTCTTCATGTACGACTTAACATGTCACCTTTTACGCCGTAAAAGAGCGATATTGTTTTCTCAAGTTTGTGAGTGAATATTTTTAATATATTTCCCTGTGGGAACAGCTCGTACTTTAAACGCAGGACAACAAATTCGGATGTTAACAGTAAATGACAGAAAAGTAGTTGATTGTCTGCATTTCGGTAGAGGCTCAACACAGCTACAAACAAATAAAGGACTCATTTTCACTGCATTATACTGTAGCACAACAGCGTTGCAGATTACTGCGTCACTGCCCAGGTTAACTGCAGGTATAAGCTGCAGGATACGTTCCAAATTCTGTCGTTCTGTTTTGTGCAGAACTGCAGCGGGATCAAGAAAATGAATGAAGTGTCACTCTCGACTTAATTTCTTAGTCCTATAAGCAACGCAGATACAAAATAATAAGCAAAGAACACATCATTTGTAATAAACATCTATTAACTCAAGACTTCTGTGTAACATAAAATGCACAATGTTCAAAGTTGCACTGCTGCTTAGGAAAGAGAAAGAAGCGTCTGTCTTCATCAGTCTACATTTGTCTTTCAATGTCTTTTAAAAACCAAATGGATGTTTTGAGTAAGATTACTTGTTAAACACTCTGTCCTCATGAGATGAAAGTCAAAAGTTTCTCAACTGAACTGCAGGTATTCTTTGAACGTCCACTGCCAAATGTATTTCAACAATATTAAAATCAAATTCAAGTAGTCGCGTGGTAAGGCGTCATGCTACGGACTGTGAGGTCGTTCCCGTAGGAGGTTCGAGTCTTCCTCAGGAATGGGTGTGTTTCTTGTCCTTAGTTTAAGTAGTTTGTGAGTCTAGGACTTACGATAGGACTTTTCGCCCAATAGGTTTACAAACATTTGAACATTTTGGAATACAGCGAAAATGCGCATGGTACTGAATATAATGGCCAAGATAAAAATAAAAAAAGAAGGTACTTATTTGAAGAAAGTAAACGGCAGACAGAATAATTCACTCTTGTGACAGACGTGACTCTAGCATTTGCTGCTTAGTATAGCAGTACTAAGTGGGCAGAGCATTTACGATAATTGTCTCGGAAGAGACAGTATCTTACAAAGCTAAGTACGGCAAACATTAGGTGGCCGAGTGAGAAAACGGTAAAACGGAAACAGTGTGCGAAGTTACATTTCTTATGACAACGAGCGTCGACTCTGATATGGACAAAATCTGTGAAATGTGTCAGGATGCTGCGTTCCGAAGAGAGGCGTTTGGCGTGTGTAGCTTCCTGGCAGTGGCAGAGGCAGGAAGCGGGCGCATCGCAGTCACGACCGTGGCGTCTGTGTGTATTAGCAGGCAGACGGAGGCGGCACACGCCACGCGCATCGCCAATTGACTGCTCGCCGAGTGCTCGATCCCACCGCGAGTCAAATAACTGTCCTAACAGCCCTCATGCTTCCGCCGTAGCGCGTAAAAATACTCGCCTTCATTGTGGGATCTTGGCCAAGGGCTGCACATCATTTTGGAATGCCATATTTTTTCGACTAGACTGCAGACGCTCCATAAAGAAAAAGAAATACGAACATATACACTCCTGGAAAATGAACACCATGAATTCGTCGACCCATCAATAGTCCAGTCAACTTGTGCTCAATAGGGTCCCTAGCCGGAAAGTTTTGTGGATAGTTGTGATTTCTTCGATTCTACATGTTTTTTGGGAGCTGAATCCGAATCTGACATTTCCCAACAAAATTTCGTGACGCACCAATGTAAAAAATGTAAAAATTGGAAAAAATAGCATTTTTCGGCCTTTTTTGCTCCACTTTTCACAAATAACCTCCCAGTTCAAACTTGAAGTGCATAACATTTCCTACAGATTTCACCGTTTATGTTTTCCTGTGCGACGAGCCGTTCCGGCTTAAGCGGTAATTGAAAATTGGCGTATTTTGACTGTCTCCGCCAAAATCCGCTTTTTCCATTCAAGAATAATTTATTATTAAAAGCTGACATTCACTGAATTCTTTTCATTTTATTTATTCTCTCCCGATCTCTTTATATCATTTTATATCTGATCCATCTGGTTTAAAAAACCTTCTCCAGCTCCTTCATACACGAGCCACGAACAATATGACAGTTCCTCTATTGTTCACGACAGCTTCCACCATCTGTCTGCAAAACACACACACCCACACACAACCACTCAGGCTGACACCGGCTATCTGCTCAGGGTGTATTATCTGTGCACAACGAGAAGAAAGAATTGGTGGGGGGGGGGGGGAGGGACCATAGGAAGCAAGCTCCGCCCACCGATTCTTCAATCCATTAGCTGTGCGGAAAAGAAGCTGTCTGCTGTACAGTGCTCACATAGTAATCTCTTAAACTTGTGTCACTTCTCGACTCAATTCCATTTCAGCCATATGCAATCATGAACAACTTCATTCAGATACAAGACAGGGCTGTATTCATCAATCCAACTACACTTTTTCAGCGAATGACCATCTTGAAACATTCAGATGAAGAGCTGCGAGAATTTTTGTGTTACGAACTTAGCCCCTGCCCCTGCCCTCTCTCTCACAGTATGAGGAAAGGGGTGTACAAGGTTTTTCACCGACTGAACAGGCAGACTTGAATGTACAAAATATATAATGAACGGAGGGTTTTTGTTACGTACGCTGAAATGACACCATGCCCTGACATATGCAGAAATTTGCGACATTTATGTATCTTACGTGAATTCAAACTACAATTCAAATGTCGTTGGTATTTTCGATGATTACCTGACAAAGTTTTTGAAAGCGCCAAGGGCTTAGAACGATTAAGAAGAGCGCAACGAAAGCAATCTGCTACAACGATGATGCCTACTGTTTCTCAGAAGAGTTTCCTTGTAAATTATAAAAAAAAAAAAAAAACAAGGGACGGTTCATACTTATGTTCGTGGGAAAATTTCATGTTGCAAAAATTGATTCACGGCAAGCTGTGGAGGATGCTGATACAGTAAATATCACAACGACCTTTAACTTAGCCCCGGCAAATGAATAAGTGACGGTGGTGGGAGAAGATCTTGACGTTTTGGTGATTTTAATGGGTCTGTGTAGCCCTGACGTAAAGAATGTCTTCTTTTTGAAATCAGTAAAAGGAAAGATGTCTCCAACCCTCTACAATCCTCATCTTGCCGCTGACAGAACTGTATCACATCATATATTGTTCCAGCACGCAATGAGTGATTGTGACACTACTTCTGCTTTGTTTATGCAGGGGAAACTTAAATTCATTAGTCATGCAGAAGTACAGTGACTTGCAAACAGTCATTGATGTTTGCTACAACCCTCGTGTACATCAGGATGAGATTGCTGAAGCAGGGAAGTGTTTCTCAAGAAACTATAAACTAAATGACATTAGACGATCCTGAAAGATTTGCGATACAGGCAATACGTATCTTCTTACAAAAGCAAAACCAATATTGCCTCACTACCCCCCCCCCCCACCTCCCCTATCTTGAACATCATGTGCCGGCCGCGGTGGCCGAGGAGACTGAGGCGCTCCAGTTACGGTCTGCACGGCCACTACGGTCGGGGTTTCGAATCCCCCCTCGGGCATGGATATTTGTGCCGTCCTAGTTTGTAAGTAGTTCATAAGTAGTTTGTAAGTTTAGGGACTGATGACCCCGTAGTTAAGTCCCATAAACTATACAAACAAACATTTTTGAACATCATGTAATTTCGTTTAACTGTACATATATGATATAAAGAAGGTGTGCATAGACAACTGGGAGAAACAATCGATACCAGTCAACATTCTATAAGACTTAGAACTTGTAGGAATTCACTAAACGTCAGTTTTTAATAATGAATTAGACTTGAATGGAAAAAATTGGATATTTTAGCAGACCCTTCCAAAATACGCAAATTTTGAATTAGCGATTGAGTCGGAACAGCTCGTCTGACAGAAAACATAAATAGTGAAATCTGTAGGAAATTTTATGGACTTGAATTTTCAACGGGTAGGTTATTTGTGAAAAGTTGATAGTTTCCGAATTATAAGCTAAAAAACACCGAAAAATACTTTTTTCGAATTTTTACATTTTTTCAATGTTGTTTCACGAAATTTTGTTGGTAAATGCCAGATTCGGATTCAGCACCCCAAAAAACATACGGAATTGAAGAAATAAAAACTACCCCAAAACTTTCCTGGTAAAAATAGATATTGACTGGACTACAAAGGGAAATTTTATTGACACATTTTTGAGGATGTATACAACACTTAATCACACAACAGAGCTATATGGACGTGAGTACAGTCACCAGATCATGCGCAATGTCGACGCTAGTGCCGTGTATCCCTCCTTTTCTACCAATACAAACTGCTTTTCTTCAATGGAGACGATGTTAGAGATGTTGTCTTGCGAAATGGCCTGCCATGCAGTTTCCATCTGGTTCTTCAATTGGGTCAGATATGCCGCCGGTCGTGTGCAAATTGACTCTTCGTCCGGTCCCATGCATACTCAATGGGGGACAGATCTGGGAATCGTCCTGGCCAGGGTATTTGACGTACCCCTTGAAGAGCACGTGGAAAAACACATCTCCTTGGTGCATAGACGCCAGCAAGATAGGTTGAGCGATTATTTCAGTGTACCATGCACTGCTCGACGACCACCAGAGGAGAACAGCCAGTGTATGATACCGTTCCCCACAAAATGGTGCCGGATGTCGGTCCCGTGTGCCTCTGTCTTATAAACTCCAGATTTTCGCGCTCCCTTCACGACGCTACACATGCATACGACCATCATTGGCACGGGGCCAGAAGCTACTGTCATAACTGAAGACGACACGTCTCCATTCATACTTCCATAAGCGCCTATCGCGACACCAGTAGACTGAAAGATGTTGGAGCGTGAGTGGAAGACGCCCGAACGACACACATGATCGAGGACCATGGTGTGAGGAGCCATACCATATACTGGCCGTTCTCCTCCGGTGATCGTCGAGGGAACATTCAAAAGTGGACGGTACATTGAAACCATCATTCAACCGTTTTGCTACGTTCATTCGCGAACGAGGCGCTATGCCTTCCCCATAGGACAATGCATGTCCACATGTATCCCGCACCATACAACGTGCTCTCCAAGGCGTACGTCAACTATCCTAGCCTGCACGACCCCCAGATATGTTCCCCATTGGGCATGTATGAAACGAATGAAAAGTCATCTAGCGCGGTCTGTACGACCGGCTCGATATCTGGCCCAGCTGAAGAACAAGATTGAAATTGCATGGCAGGCCATTTTGCAAGACAACATTTGGCATCTGAAACATCGTCTCCATGGGAGAATTGCAGCTTGCATTGCTACAAAAGGACGGTTTACACAGTCGACATAGCGCACTCACTGTACTCACCTACTTATGGCTCTGTTTCTGTGATCGTGTTTTGGATACATTCTCAAGAATATGTCAATAAAATTTCCCTTTGCTGGGTCGACTAATTCGACTCATAGATTGCCCTAAGACCTTCGCACATTAGATGTATAGAGTCTACACGTTTCGCTCAACCAACATTTTGTGACCACTTAATGGTTCCCTATGTCCATCAGCGCACTAACACAGCTTCCATTATTTAAACAATAGGTCATAAAAAAGAAAAGTGTGTTTAAGATATAAGTGCAGAACTACAAACAGAAGATCTGGAGTTCTGATTTTTCTTTCATTTATTGCTCCCTTCACATCTAGCAATGATCGTTATGTGACAAATGTCAAGTATCGCAGTAATTTCACTTCCACACTAGTTGGGTAAATCATTTCAAAGATAAAAGTTGTAAGTGAGCTCACGGGTAGGAGGAAGGACCATGTCTGGATAAGAAAAACTGTGTTCAAATCAAATTTCTGGTTGTGGACAGGTATGGACACTAGATTAGGCTGCTTCCACTTTGAAAAATAGAAACAAAAAGGTGACAAAGACATCAGTAAGCTGTAGGGTAAGTATTCTGTAGTAAGATCACAACAGCTTCACAACCTTGTGAGTCCTAATGTCCGAATTCCACGCATGTTTTCTTTTTCCCTTTACCTAGAGCAGGATCGACTTTTTATACAATGAACCAACGATTATCTCTTTAATCTTTGCCTCCGATGCTTCCCTAGGCCCTTAGTTATGCCCCATACATATGCGTGCCCGTTAACGGCCTAAGCAGAGCGACAGAAACAACTCACAGGGATCAGGTAAAGGAGCCTTCAATTTCCCACTTCCCGTAACTTTTTGCTCTCATCATACATTATAAATGGTCCATAAAACTGAATTTTCGATAGCCAGTTGTCACAGTTATGACTGAGGGATCCTATGACACACTCTAAATGTACTACATGGCTATAGAAATAATTACGGTTATTAACCTGTATATACTGTGAAGAATATACCTAATTCAGAAAATACTCAAACCTCCCCCGCCCCCTCCTACACGCACACAGACCGTCAAGGAGTAAAGCGTCAGATTTACATCGTGGACTCAGAATCTGAAATAATTAGTTTGTTCTCGTGTAATAACCGTTATGGTTGAGATCCAACTGTTAAGAAAAAGTAATGATTAATATATGAAAAGCCCACTAGTGTGTTAGTTTATTTAGTTAATTTGCTTTCGGCTTAATACGTCATTATTGCATACTTATTATTAGTTGACGTTGGTGGCGGCTTTGTAAGACGAAAACTGGTTAACTAAATTAAATAACCTTTTACAACATACTCAGTAGTACACATTGAAGTGCTTGGCAGAGGGTTCCCCCAACCGCTTTTAAGATAATTCCCTACAGTTCCATTCTCCAATAGCTCGCGTGAAAAAGGAACACCTATTTTTTCAGTTTTAGATCTGATTTATCTTATTTTATTATGATGATCATTTCTCTCTATGTAGGTGGCTGCTAACAAAATATGTTCGCATTCTACAGAGAAAGTTGGTAAATGAAATTTCGCAAGTAGATTTCGTCGCAACGAATAGCGATTTTCTTTTAATGATTTCCACCCAAACTCGTGCATCATTCCCGTGATACTCTCTCCCCTATATCGCGATAATACAAAACGAGCTGCCCTTCTCTAAACTTTCTCTAAATCGTCCGTCAGTCCACCTGGGTTGGATACCACAGTGTGCAGCAATACTCCAAAATAGGGCGCACAAGTGTAGTTAGGCAGTTTCTTTAGTAGAACTGTTGCATCTTCTTAGTGTTCTTTCAATGGAACGTAGCCTTTGATTCTCCTCCCCTACAATGTTCTCTTTGTTTTATTTCCAATTTAATTTTTTTGTAATTGTTATTCCTAGGTATTTAGTTGCATTTACGGTCTGTAATTTAACTGATATTTCGTGTAAATGAAGTTTAATGTATTTTTAGTGCTCATATGGATGACTTCACACTTATCACTATTAATGGTCAATTCCCAACTTTTGCACCATGCAAATATCTCATCTACATCATTTTGCGGTTGTTTTTTCTCTTCTGGAGACTTTACTAACCGACAAATGAGAGAATTGCCCAGAACAGTCTAAGAGAGCTACTCAGATTGTCTTGTAAATCGTTTATAAAGGTAAGGAACAGTAAGGGCCCTGTAACACTTTCTTGCAGAACGCTAGATATCCCTTCTGTTCTAGTCGATGACTTACCGTCAGTTGCAACTTACTGTGTATGACGATATTCCATAAACACGCAGAACAACAGTAGCACTAAAGAGTATCAACTCCTGAGATACCTCGCAGATTCAAACAAACATAACTTAATGACTGCACACGTGTATTAGCTTCCTTATCTTCAGCATAAAACCTCTCCACATGTAAGATATAACTAAGTTTCAGAAGTCTCGTCTATGTATGGATTATCAGACGGGAAGCACGAGACAACTGAACAACGATGTGGTGGGACCATCCTATCGTTTACCTAAACTGCTTTACTGAAACTACGGATAATCTGAATCAGGATGACTTTTAGAGTGTATATATCACTCCTTGACAAAATGTACTCTATGTTACTTCTCTTCGTGTCTATAAAGTCAATCGATACCGTGCCTAGTGGCCGTGCAGACCGTGACTGGTGCGACTCAGTCCCTTTGGCCACCGCGGCCACAAGCCCCTCAAAAGCCTTTCTACATAAGATGCTCATTGCCGTGTTTGTAATTTTAGACGAGGATTTTTATTTCCTTTATCTGATTACCAAAGTATGTATTCCTTTAGAAAGTTTTTACAAAAAGAGTTTAACCGTCATATCACAAAAACTGTTTCATTCCATTTCTTTCATATAAAATGGTCACTGATGTTGCCTTATATTTTGCGGAAGAGGCCTATATATTTTTTTTACGAAAAGAACGATTTTATAGCGCCGAAAAGGGAACCAGATGCAAGTGCCTAATTGTCGGTTTCGAGCTGGTTCTCTTGTTGAGTGGCCTACAAGCTATCCAGTACTGAGGTGAACAACCAAAAGAGCAGCGATATACACTTTTTGAGGTTTAAACATGATGCTTGATTTCTGTTTCTTTTTCATGCAGATTTACATAATCGCCATTAATAGATCTTTTACCCATACCTTTACTTTTTGTCGTCAAAATATTGCTGATTTGGCAGTCAGAGGCCTGTTCGGCAATTTAATCCCCGACATGGAGCCGAAATTTGATGTCGGCCGAGGCTGCAGCTGGCCCTGCGCGAACTGCGTTCCTAGTTAGCGATTCCATTCGCTCTGGTTTTCCCGCACATAATTTATATTATTTTGCAGTCGGTCGCAGCAGACGCAGGCGGCAATCATGACATTACGGAGACTCGAGACGTGTGATTACAAAGTG
This sequence comes from Locusta migratoria, assembly GCA_026315105.1. NCBI lineage: Eukaryota > Metazoa > Arthropoda > Insecta > Orthoptera > Acrididae > Locusta > Locusta migratoria. The sequence goes on from CM048744.1 coordinate 363,521,787, forward strand.
TAAATGTATCCCCTGACGCGGCCGCTCGCCGGCGCCCGAGGTTGAGCCCGCCGTGGCCCAGTTACTTCCAACGGAGCCGCCGCTCTAACAGGCCCTAATCGAGCCGACAGGTTCGCTTCCGACTGAAGAGGGTTTCATTACTGTTATTTGATCAGGGGATGTCGTTGTCAGTTTAAAGTCGTTCTGCAAGACACACGTAATATCCTCAGTCCCTTTACTGTTCTGCGCATAAGGAATCTACCTTCGCATTTTCCCGTAGTTTATTTACTGTAACAAGATTCTGAAACTTACTATGACCGAATGAATGAATAGTTTGACACGTAGCTGTATAACTAATAGAATTTCATTGCTCACGTTTGTTTGATGTACCATAAAAATAGTAACGTCATTATTATCATCTTCTTTCCCCGTGCCCAACTTCCTGGGTCGGGTTGTGAATCAGGACCTCCGGCGCTGCCTGTGTCTCTATCACTCCTCTCCTTCTTTTAGCACATCTTCGGATTTTCCTCCCTTATTATCTACGCACATCCACAATGTATCTGCCCATCTGTTTCGAAGGCTTCGTCGTAGTCTCTTCTCGCTCATCTTTTCCAACTCGGCTTTATTTGGCACTCTCTCAAATAATCAAATGTTTGTAAATCTATGGGACTTAACTGCTTTATAATCTACTTAAACTACTTTAAACTAACCTAAGGACAACACACACACCCATGCCCTATGTAGGACTCGAACCTATGACGGCGAGCAACCGCGCTCTCTGCAGCGAGGCGCCTTAAGACCGCTCGGCTTCTCCACCGCGGCGGGTGCTCTCTCCTCTCCCATTCTCATAATATATTCATACCACTTTAATTTAGTTGTTTCTATCCTATCCAGCAGCTTCAAGATTACTGCCGTTCCTCTTTCTCTTCGTTTCTAATCCTATCTCTTCTGGTCTTGCCTTCTGTACCTCTTAGGAATTTCATCACTGCTGCTTGTATTCTACTCTCCTCTGCTTTTGTAGTGGTTCACACTCTAGCTGCATATGTTGGTATGGCTCCATAATAGGTTGAATATAATACCTGCTTGCATTTCTTTGGGACTTCTCGGTTCCACAGAATACCCATTATACCTTGGTGGAAGGTGTTTGCTTGTGGTTTTCTCTTTCCAATTTCTAGCTTAATCTTTCTATATTCTGTGATCACACTTCCCAAGTACTTTAAATTTTTCACCAATCTAGAATTTTTCCATTCATTTCTTATGTTTCCTCTGCCGTCCTTACTTCCCCTTGACATTACCACTGTTTTGCTCTTCTCTGTGCTCACTTTCATCTCAAATTTCTCAATGTCTTGATTCCGTACATCTACTTATTTTTGTACTTCCTTTTCATCCTCACCCCATACCCCTATATCATCTGCAGACAACATGGCCTTTGTTGCCTCTTGTTCCAATGTCTTGATCAACATTGTTGCGAATTTCTTCCATGATCTTGATGAATAGTAGGGGGGACAATGCACTTCCCTGGCGGAAACCTGTTTCTACCTTAAACCATTCTTTTTCTCCTATACTGGTCTTTACGATACCGACACAGTATTTGTACATAGCAACGGAATCTGCATAAGCAGAGCAGGCCAGATCGCTAGTTTCAAATTTCAAACTAGTGGTCTGGGCTCCTCTGCATATGCAGATTCCATTACAAGATATTAGATCGCACCCCCGGCTTCAATGATGTCAGTCATATACAATTTGTATATAGCTCTACCATTTGCACTTCTTCTCTGTATACTTGCCTTTTCGTTAATACATCCCATACCACCCGTCTATGCACACTGTTATAAGCTTTCTCGATGTCAATGAAAGTCATCACCAAATCTTTACGAAAATACCTTCTTTATTTTCACCATAAGACTTAGCGTAAACAGTAACGTATCCGCCCGAATTTTAATATTACGGCACTCTTATCTGTTCATTCAGCGAGACAAAAATACAGCAAGTGCCTAACGAGAAGGCAGTACTTATATTGAGCTGTATTAGATATCCTCGATACTTGAATATATACGAGAACTGGACAGAAAGTAACCCCCGTTATTTATAAAACTTTGGAAAATGCTTGGACGGTGTTATATACCATCTGCGCGTCTATTTCTATTGGCTGGTGTTGTACCCGACCCCTGCCTTTCACTTTTGCAAAGTGATCGTAATATTAAATTCTTGAAGTGGTGTAAGACCTAAGAGACCAAACTACTCAAGTCATGAATCTCTAAACTTACACAATACTTCATCTTACTTAAAAATAACTTATTCTAAGGATAACATATACACACCCATGACCGAGGGAGTAATCGAACCTTCGGCGGGAGCGACTGCGCAATCCGTGACGTGGCACCTACGACCACGCGCCAATTCTCACGCCGTTGGATGTTCGTGCATTGTCAAGCAGAACGCTGCTTTCCAAAATCTCTTGCATCGCTGTCAATGGAATATTCTGCAATCTCCACCATAAACAGGCTACATGAGTCGTGATCACTGTATCTTTGCCAAAGTGAAAGAACAACTGCGAGGGATCCGGTGCGACACGAGAGATGACATTGTTCGTGGTAGGGCGGTCAATACGGCACATCAGCGGAAATGGTCTGGTCACGACATGGTACACAACGCCTTCCGAACTTTTAGCAAAATGTCATAAGGTGCCGTGGCGGAGCGGCCGAGCGCAATGAGGCGCTATGCTGCGATGCGCGAGGCCGTTCTCCGTAGGGGATTCGAATCCTCCGTCGGATATGGATGTTTGTGCTGCCATTAGTATAAGATAGTTCATAAGAAGTTTGTAAGTTTAGGGACTGGTGACCCCGCAGTTAAGTCCCATAAGATTCACAAACATTTGAACATGTTTTGGTCATAATTAACGGGATGATTATACTGAAAGTGTGTAACTCTAAGTACCTGAGTCAGAAGAGTTATTTCAGAGAAAAGTAATGGTTCCCATCAGTTTTTAGCCGGCCCTACTGTTCGTCACACTTTCAGTTAAATCAGTCAGTTACGTGTGATTCATTTCGCTCTGTGGAATCTCAACTTAAGGACTTTCGTATACTAAATAAGAAATTCTGAGAAATCTGTTTGAGGCGCGGTGGTATGGCCGTGCGCTGTAAGGCACCTTGCTGCGGAGCGCGCGGTTGCTCTCCGACGGAGGTTCAAGTTCTCCCTCGGGCATTGGTGTGTGTGTGTTTTGTCCTTACATTATTTTAAATTAGTTAAGTAGTTTGTAAGTTTAGGGATTAATAATCACAGTGGTTAAGTCCTATAGATTTACAAACATTTCAACATTTGAAATCTGGTTGTACAATGGTACATCGCGTTTTACGTTGGTCGGGAATGACCTTGTGGTTGTAGGTTCCATGTCGGGGACTACGCGTTCGCTCCCCGTGGGAGATTCGAGTCCTCCCTCGGGAATGAGTGACTGTTGTCCTTGGCGTAAGTTAGTTTAAATGGTTTGTAAGACTTGGGACCGATGACCACTGTAGTTTGATCCCTTAGGATTATAATCGTTTGACATGATTTTTTTTCGCCACTATTAACAAAAATAATTCGAGCCTGTTTTCCGTGTCTAATGACCGCTTTGTCGACGGAACGTCAAATCCTAAGTTTCCTTTCTTCCCGTGGGAGCGACACGCTGGGGTGCTGAACAACACTCTCCATCCTTCACCTAATATTGCTTCTCTAAATTTTGTAATTCTCGAAGAGTCTACGAAATTCGATTTGTCAACATGTTCCTGATGCTGTTTCGTGGGCCAACGAAACCTGAAATCATTCATGTCATTCTTAGTTAATGTTTATAAATCCGTCTTCTTTTCTTTTGCTTTTGTCCCACATCCACGCCGAATTAGTATGCTTACAATTGGGTTTGATGTGATTAATTTAATGGATGACTGGCTGCTTCTCCTGTCGCCACCCGTGACTACCGGGGACGGAAGATAAACATCCAAATTGTCTGTGTGTAGTTTCTGTTTTCTAAACGTTTATGAATCATGTGACTTGGTCGGTATTCACTTATTCAAAAGCGGTAAATAGTTTAAAAACGACATCCAGCGTGACCGGCATACGGATCCTCGTTGTTAGCGCTGGGTGGAATCCTTCCCAAAGCCCGGAAGTGGCGCTGTAACACGAGCGGCTATTTGGGCGGGTACACGTTTATACTCGTCGTTAATCTTTGTTTGATACGGGTGCCACACACTTGAGTTTTGTTCTAAGTAAGGACTCACAGGTGATTGCTTATAATCCTCTTTCTAGATTGACAATTTTCCCAGTATCCTGGTCATGAACCACCGTCTAATTTACGACTGATCCTGTGTGATCTATTCCATTTCCCTGCAAATTCACACACACGTGTTATGAGTTAGCTGCTAATGTGCACCACTTTTCAGTCTTATCCAGATCGGACTTAATTTTGTCAAGTTTTTCTCAGACAGTAATACTTTGTAGATAATTGAATCTTCCCTGCTTTCCTTGAATGCACGCTTCGTGTATCTATAGTATGACATAAGGGACAGGCTACAATCTTACTCAATCCTCACCCCCTTTCAAGCTCTTTGACTCGTATAACTGCTGTTTAGTTTTTATACAAATTGTTAATTACCTTTCGGTCATTGTAATTTATGCCTGAAATATCAAAAAGAAAATAAAATAAAAATAAAGAATGTGTTCCATTCAAAAGTGTCAGGTTTTCTCCAACTCTACAATCGTCATGATTTATTGAGCAGCCGGCCGCGGTGGCCGAGGTGACTGAGGCACTACAGTCATGGTCAGCACGGCCACTACGGTCGGGGGTCCGAATCCCCCCTCGGGCATGGATATTTGTGTCGTCCTAGTTCGTAAGTAGTTCATAAGTAGTTTGTAAGTTTAGGGACTGATGACCCCGTAGTTAAGTCCCATTAAAAAAAAAAAAAAAAAAAAAAAAAAAAAAAAAAAAAAAAAAAAAAAAAATTATTGAGCAGATATTTTGGTAATGGTCCCACATGTCAGCACCTGATTGATTTGCAATTCGAATTGCTACATTCTTCATGAAGTGCAAGTGTGTTTCTTATCCCTCTTATATCTTGCGCACGAGATGGAATAGTTTTGTCGTGGCTAGTCCTCCCAAAGATGTCAACATTTGTGAGGAATTGTCTTCTACTCTTGGGACCTTTTTGGTCTTTCAGTGTTCTGTCAAATGGCTCTCGCAGTATTATATTATCCATATCTTCCTTTTTTTTCGCTCCCTCGTTCCTTTCTGCAGGATGGATAAAATTAAAACATTTGTAATTGGGTTCACAACCGATTATATTTAGATGGAAAACCGATAGTCGCAAGTGCAATTTATTGTGTTATCGACATACACAGCGTACGCCACATAACGACATAGTAACGACGAAGGACAAAGTACTTGTTCAAAGAGACGACCGTCAGTTGCAATGCATGTATTGCAACGGAGCATGCAGGTTTACCGCACTCTTTCAAAGATTATAAGTGCCTGTCGCACACTGAAACAGAAGTGGGTGATAAACGGCGTACGCACCTGACCACTTCGATGTAAATTTCGGCGAGCACCTGAACAACACGTACCCTTATCTTTGGATTGGTAGGGAAGGTCTTGACTCATGGACAGTTCCAATATTTCTGGACATTTCTCTCAGTAATTACGTCAGGTCGTTGGTGTGTGAAACCCCTTTAGAATCTAGTAGAGACTTACTTGTTAGATCGCTACGCTGAAATGGCCGAACGCTCTTAGGCGCCTTGCTGCGGAGCGCGTGATTTCTCCCCGTCCGAGGTTCGAATCCTCCTTCGGGCATGTGTGTGTGTGTGTGTGTGTGTGTGTGTGTGTGTGTGTGTGTGTGTTCTTCTTAATTTAGTTTCAGTTTTTTTAATGGTTTTTAAGTCTATGGACTGATAACCGCAGTAGTTAAGTCCCATACATTTACGAACATTTGCGAACATGACTGTAAATCATCGAGTAAAACAGAAGTGATATCTGGCGTCCCTCAGGGAAGCGTTATAGGTCCCCTACTCTTTCTTGTGTTTATAAACGATTCTGGAGACAATCTGAATAGCACTCTTAGACTGTTCGCGGATGATGCTGTCGTTTAACGGTTAGTGAAGTCAACAGAGGATCAAAAGCAATTGCAAAGCGATTTAGACAAAATTCCTATACGGTGCGAAAATTGACAATCGACACTAAATAAAGAAATGTGTGAAGTAATACACATGACCACTAAAAGAAATCCGCTGAACTTCAATTAAGCGATAAATCAGCTCTATAAACATTTGAACATTTTTTTCCAGTGGGAGCGGCCGTGCAATCCATGACATAGTGCCTCAGACCACGTGGCCATTCCTGCACGGCTTACCAGGTTTCAAATGTTAAGCTTATGGGACTTAACTACGGGGTCATCAGTCCCTAAACTTACAAACTACTTATGAACTACTTACAAGTAAGGACGACACAAATATCCATGCCCGAGGGGGGATTCGAACCCCCGACCGTAGTGGCCGTGCAGACCGTGACTGGAGCGCCTCAGTTCCCGCGGCCACCGCGGCCGGCTTACCAGGTTTATTTCCCTTTTATACAGGTGGGCGAACGTGGGTTAAAAGGCACATATTTTTATTTTCCATTTACAAAATGAAACGTGTATATGCTGTTTGCACGGCGATATAGTCCTGCTTTCGCAAGTAGTTTGAGGCAACAAACATTTGTGATTAATACAGAACGTCTGTATTGTTTATGTTCAGTGTGCTGAAAGTAACAGTATCCAAATGTTTCGAATGGCGATTATGAATGATTTATATCTCGCACACAGCAATGTAAGCGATTCTGTGGCTTACAGAGAAACGAAGAACCCTTATTATTAATATTAATATTATATTATTTTTTTAAATATAACTTAAGGCTTTTTCACTCTTGAGTGTGATCCAAGAATTAAAAAGGTACTTTCCTCCACGTATTTGTCGCAATTTTACGACTGGTTTCAAACAGTGAAAGCCTTTAATGTACGTAAATGATCTAAGGAGCTTGTATGTTACCACATTGGAGAACCGAATTCTAAAGATAGTCAACACTTACTGGATACGGTCATTTATTATTGTAAATTCATGATAGCTTTACCGCGGTGGAACGGCCGAGCGCTCTAAGGCGCCGTGTTGGGGCGTCGGCGAAGGTTCGAGTAATAAGGGGGTGAGCAAAAAGTTTCCATTCGAGAGCCATCAGTCCAAAGTTGGTATACCGTCTGCATTCAGACAATGTCACCGGTGCATCCGGTTGGAAATACTCGTTAAAAGCCTTTTCTTAGGCCATGAAGGGGTGATAATCACTTGGGAAGAGAACTTGATTATAGGTCAGGTGCTTGAGTTTCTCCCATTTGAGTTGGCGTAACTCCTGTGTTACGGTATTTGCGAAGTCGTGGCGAATAGTGACTAACACGATACTTTGTGCACCATTCCACAACAATGTATTTTGACAAGTCATGCTGCCCCATACAAATTCTTCATTATCTGGATGTCCTTCGGCATCCATGAAAAGAATAACAGCACGCTGGTCGTGTCTGCACGCATTCGATAATAGCGACATTCATGTGTCCGCATTTACTGCACGCATCGGAAACACGATTGCCATACTAATCCCTTGGCTACGTTTCGGTGCGGGTATATAACCTGCAGCGGAGCCACGCTACGTTGAATGGAAGATACAGCAATGCCCTCTGTAGGAAACACTTCGATTGCTCGTTGTATTTTAGAACAGGAACCTCCGAAAATAGTTTGCAAATGCTTTTGTATGAACAAAATGTCACTGTATACGAGTGTATGAAGCATGTTAATTTGAAATATGTAATTACTTAATCGATTTACACATTACAATGACTATGGCCATAGGTTAGCCTAATGGTAATCACCAAGACCTCGACCAGACAATATTACAGTTTTCTTTTAAATAGCAGTAAATAAAAATTCCGTAACTTAGAAAACATAAGACAAGGAGCACTACGATAAATGGATTTAATGAGCGCAAGGAAGAGGAAGCTACAGCGACGTCACGTGCAAATTGTTCGTTTCACTGTCATCACCGTAATCAAATTCCAAACATGCGCGGTGATTAATAAATCCCCTCTCGCCTCCACTACTATACCATAGCAACTCTCCACCCAAATACGTGTAACTGAAAGAATCGACAACCTAGTTATAATGATGGCATCCACGAGGATTGTTTTGTAAATTTATTGGATTAAACTGCTATGGTCATCAGTCCCTAGACTACACTACTGGCCATCAAAATTGCTACACCAAGAAGAAATGCAGATGATAAACGGGTAATCATTGGACAAATATTTCATACTAGAACTGACATGTGATTACATTTTCGCGCAATTTGGGTGCATATATCCTGAGAAATCAGTACCCAGAACAACAACCTCTCGCCGTAATAACGGCCTTGATACGCCTGGGCATTGAGTCTAACAGAGCTTGGATGGCGCGTACAGGTACACATGCCAATGTAGCTTCAACACGATACCATAGTTCATCAACAGTGGTGACTGGCCTATTCTAACGAGCCAGTTGCTCGGCCACCATTGACCAGACGTTTTCAGTTGGTGAGAGATCTGGAGAATGTGTTGGCCAGAACAACAGTCGAACATTTTCCGTATCCAGAAAGGCCCGTACAGGACCTGCAACATGCGGTCGTGTATTATCCTGCAGAAAGGTAGGGTTTGACAGGAATCGAGTGAAGGGTACAGCCACACAGATCCGACCATCATGATGCTGTAAACAGAACCGGGATTCATCCGAAAAAAAAATGACGATTTGCCGATCGTGCGGCCAGGTTCGTCGTTGCGTACACTATTGCAGGCGCTTCTGTCTGTGATGCAGCGTCAAGGGTAACCTCAGGGATGGTCTACGAGCTGATAGTCCATGCTGCTGCAAACGTCGTCGAACTGTTCGTGCAGATGGTTGTTGTCTTGCAAACACCCCAACTGTTGAATCAGGGATCGAGATGTGGCTGCACGATCCGTTGACACCATGCGGATAAGATGCCTGTCATTTAGTGATACGAGGCCGTTGGGATCCAGTACGGCATTCCGAATTGCCCTCCTTAACCCTCCGATTGCATATTCTGGTAACAGTCATCGGATCGCGACCAACGCGATCAACATTGTCGTAATATGATAAACCGTAATCGCGATTGGCCACAATCCGACCTTTATCAAAGTGGGAAACGTGATGGTACGCATTTCTCCGCCTCACACAAGGCATCACAACAACGTTTCACCAGGTAATGCCAGTCAACTGCTGTTTGTGTATGAGAAATCGGTTGGAAACTTTTCTCATGTCAGCACGTTGTAGGTGTCGCCACCGGAGCCAACCTTGTGTGAATGCTCTGAGAAGCTAATTATTTGCATATTACAGCATCTTCTTCCTGTCGGTTATGTTTCCGCGTCTGTAGCACGTCATCTTCGTGGTGTAGCAATTTTAATGACCAGGAGAGTACTTAAACTAACTTACATCATGAACAGCACACACACACACACACACACACTCTCTCTCTCTCTCTCTCTCTCTCTCACACACACGCCCGAGGGAGGACTCGAACCTCCGGCGGGAGAGGGTGTCCAGTCCGTAGCATGACGTTTGGAACCTCGCGGCCATTCCCGCGCGTCCTAACAAGGGACTAATTTTATATACATTAAGCTTTGGCTCGTGGCGCTTTTCTAATGCCGTTTGTGTCTTTCGAAAGGCGCCTGTTTGCTGAATATTTACCACCCATGTAATATCGGTATGTTCCATGTTTCTGTCGGTAATACCTGACAAGGTTTAGCCGTGCATTTGAGAGAAAGATTTTCATCATTGTCATTGAACATTTTCGATGATCAATGGACAACAAGAATGTAGTTACGTACCTGTGCTTATCTGCGACGAACATTCCTTCAGGTCATTAACGGCGTGATATGACCGGTATGTCATCAATAAACCGCTTCTTTGTTTTGTAATTTACACCCGTGGTTTCGCGGTCGCGACAGATAGTACAATAGCCATGTCTTTATCATTGGCACACCGTGAATATAAAGAACCAGTGCTATCTTTCTGTAAGATAAAAAAACATGACTGTATCGCTAACACCGATCACACTGAACTCGCAGCTGCTCGAATCCACCTCTAGCCATCCAGATGTAGGTTTTCTGTGGTTTCTTGAAATCACTCAAGCAGATGTTGGGATGGTTCTTCTGAAAGGGCACGGCTGCTTTCCTTCCCCGTTCTAAACAAAACAGTTCGAGATCGTGCTCCGTCTACAATGACCATTATGTTGGCGGAACGTTAAACTTAAATCTTCTTTCCATTCGAGAGACTAGCGTTAGAGTTGATTATGTCTATTTGGTGAAATATATATAAAAAGATTGTACATACTTTCGCTGCTTTCCAGTAATTTCCTCTAAAAATGTCGGGAACGAGAAACGAACTCGATGGTGGATGACATCTACATCGGTACCCTTAAAATCAAACGTAGGTGTCCGGCAGAAGAGTCATTGTACGACTTCGAGTCTACTACCACACGAACACCGCACTTCGTATTTAAATAAGCCACAGCAAGGCTTGCGATAAAATAAAGTAAATGTGTCTTCCTGTGTGGGAATTTCGTCGTGGAATGTGCGAGCTCTCGCTGGCAATAGGCACTGTGGCATGTGGAAGTCTTGGTCGTTCTGGCAGCGTGGGCGGGTAGCGTAATGGTAACGCGACCACTCGCGAAAAGTGGAAAGTCCTGGTTCGAGTCCCGGTCTGGCACAAATTTTCATATGTCACAATTAAATCATACAGTTGTTGCTGATTCATATTCGCAATTCCGAATACATTTCTATTCACGAATAGCGCGCCAGAAAAAAAAAAAAAAAAAAAAAAAAAAAAAAAAAAAAAAAACAATTAAAAAAAAAAAAAAAAAACAATAAAAAAAACACTTAAATCTCTCCGTTCGAACGGTTATTTATTTTATTATTATGAAACTTTTTCCTTATGCAAGAGAGAATCAACAATTTCGCAATCAACAGAGAAAGTTCGTGATCAAAATTTCGCAAGTAGACTTCGCCGCAACGAAAACCGCCGTTGTAATGAGTTCTACTCCAACTCCTGTATCATTTCTCTCAATCTCTCTCCTTGTATCGCTATAATACAAATCGAGCTGCCCTTCTTTGTAATATTTCGATTTCCTCCATGAATCCTGCCTCATAGGCATTCCAAACCGCGCAGCAATATTCGAAAAGAGAACGGCCAGGCGTAGACAAATTCTTTAGTATTTCTGTTGCCTCTTTTAAGTGCTCCGCCAACAAAACTGTAGTCTTTGGTTCATCTTTCCCGAAACATTTTGCATGTGTTTTTTTTTTCCAACTTAAGAGTGTCATAATTGTAATTCCTAGGCATTTATCTGAACTTACGACCTTCATATTCGCTTCATGTATCTTTTGAACGAAGCTCAAAGGACTTCTTGTAGTGCTCATGTAGCTGACGTCACAGTTTTCGTTATTTAGCGTCATTCGCCAATTTTTGCGATATACAGATCTGTTACATAAATCGCTCTGCAATTGGTTCTGTTCTGCACTACGCAATAAATAACAGCATAATCAGCAAAATATCTAAGAGGGCTCCTCTTAAATCTATATCTATAAATGTGAATGTCTGTTCGGTGTACGTTTATCACGTCTGAACCACAAGACATAAAAATTTGTACAGTTACTACTGTCTACCCGGGGAAGGCTTTAGGCACGGTTTTATGGCGATCGGATAGCTATATATATATATATTAATGTGAATGTGTGTTCGGTGTACGCTTATGACGTCCAACGATAAGACGCAGATACTTAAATATTTGTACAGCTACTAATTTATACCTGAGGAAGGTTTTAGGCACGGTTTTTTAGCGATCTGGTAGATATTTAGTAATTTGAAGAATATAACGCGAAATGCGGAATTATAATTACACTTTGAAAATTATATTTACTCTTTGAAAATGGTTTCATTGGTTGCATTGTTGCTTGAGGGTTGATAATGATAAGAGGGTGGATTATATTGGGATGGAAAGTTATCGGTGTGTATAAAATTCTACATATGTGTGTGTTAATATTTCGCTCTGCAGCGAAAACTACACAACGCAAACGAATGGTCTGTGTGTAATTGTTGTCCAAAGTCTCCCGTTGTACACCATAGCAGTTCCATGCCGATAACTGTAAGGGGGTGGAAAATATGATGGTTGAAAGTCGTCAAATTATTTAAAAAAATCAGCGATGACGTTTGCGACTCTATAGCAAGAAGGTAACACATAGCGAAACGTGATGGTACAGTCTGTGGTCTATGCGTGCTACAATGTCTTCTGCTCTTTCTCTGTAAGAATAAGCATACGAATAAGGAAATATAAGAATAAATAAATAAAGCATTAAAAAGGAAATTTCTTTTAATACATCTCTTTAAAATATCGATTTGACGTTTCGCGCATTATCTATCATAATCAACCAACACGCGAGCGGAGCCGCGGGTTTAAGCTAGTAATGTATATAGATAAGGAACAGCAGAAAACCTGTAACACTAGCCTGGCGATTACGAACAGTATCCTCTCTGACAGGAAATGACGAATCCGATGATACAACTGAGACGATATTCCTTTAAGCCTTCTAACAGTTGATGATATTGTTAAAAAAATTACTATTTTCTGAACCTGACCACTTTACAATTTACGTAATTTCCTCGTATAATGTCTACCTCCAACCCACTTGGAGTGCGTGGCGGAGGGTATTAGGATGCACCTGCAAGAAATCGCTTCCTCTGGTAGGTAAGGGATAAAGACGTCCTTTTGACTGTAGCTCAAGGCGCTCCGTGGAGTTTGGACGTAGGTGGAGAGGGCCCGGCCGGGACGTTAACGGCCCCTTGCCGGATCTCCCACGGGCGTGCCGCGGCGGCGGCCGGCGGCCGGCGGCGGCGATGTCAGTTCATTTTCCCACGGGGGCAGCGCAGACCACCTAGCGTGCACCTAGTGACCGCCCAGGGCCACACCGCCAAATAGCCCGGACCCGGCCCACCAGGATGCCGGCCGCGGACAATGCGCCGCTACACCTGTCCGTCTCGCCGCCCGCCTCTCCGCTGCCGCGTACCGTTCGCTTTTATTCTTTGCCACTCCGCTCTTGTACAGCAAGTTTCAATTTAGCGGCTATCTTCCTTACGCGAGTACTACAGCTTACTCTAAGTGTAGAAAGGTAATAAGTAAACAATATGAAATGCTATTGCCGTTTTGTGACTGTAAAATACGGTGGACGGTGAGTCCTATTTAGGAGACAGGAGACCTTTGAGATATGTCAGACAATAATTTTGGTGAAGACAAGGAAGTGATATTGATGATAGATACAAACGAAAGGCGAGGTTACCTTGACCATCTTTGCATCTGATATTTCGTCATGGTTGCTTCGTTACCCGATACTTTAAAATCACCCTGTTACTAGTCTAACGGCATGGACCTGTACTTTGAATAAAAAGAAAATTCACACATACGTCCCACCACCCTGATATTTGGAATTGTAGCTTTAGTGTAACTAACTTTATGCGGATGGCGCGATAATTTTTCCCCCTTTAAAGCCACCTTGGATTCTAATCCTCCAACCAACGATTTCTCCAATTTATAACAGCTTCTTTGTCGACATTAAGAACTAGTTTTCGATCCATTTTATTACTTCCACAACTTCTGTGCTTCACCCCAGAAATGTGCCATTACCACCACTCAGTAAACTAAATGTGGCTGCAACCATACACGCTATACAATTAATCTGAGCCCCTATAACGATTTTTTTCGTAATATATGTCAGACAATGATTTAATAACAGCTGTCTTACTATTTAACATGATTATTTGATGACCATAGTCATCCTCACTCTCAAATGTGATGGAGTTTCCATTTGGCGGCTTCTCCTAATCCAACGCAATTAGCTACTTTAGTGCTCTAATGTTACAACCTTTTAACGGTGGAATCCGAAACTACCCACTGACATGCAGAAAGACATCTAATATAAAGCAGTCCGTTCAGACCGTTTAGCCGGCCGCGGTGGCCGAGGGGACTGAGGCGCTCCAGTCACGGTCTGCACGGCCACTACTGTCGGGGGTTCGAATCCCCCCTAGTGCATGGATATTTGTGCCGTCCTTAGTATTAGCTAATTCGTAAGTAGTTTGTAAGTTTAGTGACTGATGACCCCGTAGTTAAGTCCCATAAGCTATACGAACATTTGAACATTTGAATTCAGTGTAAATGTAAATATGGCGTCTCGAAATTACCTAAGACGAGGACCATCCTTCAGGTAAGGCTCTCGTCGTTGACATTTGGCTTTAGATTAGTGCTAAGGAACTGTGTTTCACCTGGTGTTGTTCTAATAGGCGGAAATTTTGTAACATATTGTAAGTAAAAGGGAAAAAGGCAGCTGATGAGTGTTGCTGTAACATAAAACCATTGTGAATATGAATTAGAAAGATTCCGTCTAGGCTGTTTCAGGTCGCTGAATTAAATTATATAGCAAATTCGAAAATTTGGGGCGGGCCGGAACTCGAACGCGGATTTCCCACATCGAGGCCAGCGATCTCTGTAACCATTGGTGTAGGCCGTAGGGTATCCGGATATGTTTCTCATCCTGCCCAAATTTTCAACTTATCGAACACTAACATTGTAGTGTTCCCTGTCTATAGCCGCGGTGGAGTAGCCGAGCGGTCTAAAGCGTCTCGCTGTGGAGCGCGCGGTTGCTCGCCGTGGAGGTTCGAGTCCTCCCTGGGGCATGGGTGTCTGTGTTGTCCTTAGGTCAGTTTATGTAGGTTTAAGTAGTTTGTAAGCTACGGACTGATGACCACGCAGTTTGGTCCGATAGAATTACAAACATTTGAACATTTTTTTCCCACTCTAAGCACAGAAATTGTCATTTGCCTGTTTGAGGCACACGTACAATTAAAGATTTGGTGTTCGGACACATCCGGAAGAACAGGCTCATAGCTGATGTATAATTTATGTTAAATAACTGAAATAGGCCTAACGAAATGAATATACCTCACGTCAGTCAAAAGCAATTTGTTGTTATTCAGTACCTTTTCTAATGTTTTAAATATAAACTGTAGTTCGAAGCACCCTCCAGAGAGAAAGAAATTCCTCTCTATTTGATCGTGAATATGTTTTGCCAAAGGCATAACATTGTCGTCATCCATTTTGTCTCTACTCCTACTAATAAGTCCAAACTAACGTCTTCGTCGAGTTTTGAAAAACTATTTAAAATATTCTCTTATTTATAACAGTCCTTAAATATATATTGGCATTGGTCATAAATTAGTGTAAAATACAAATTATGTGCATAATTATCACCATATGTCCCAATGAACTTACATTTCTCAGTAAAATGTGTGGATGTATCTAATATCGTGCTGAACTTATTTAATCATCTCCCTCTTAGATCATTATGTCTTTTTAATATGCATCTCTATTGATAGGTATATATCTCTCTATTTAATAATTTTGATCAGCACGGCCACTACGGTCGGGGGTTCGAATCCCCCCTCGGGCATGGATATTTGTGCCGTCCTAGTTTGTAAGTAGTTCATAAGTAGTTTGTAAGTTTAGGGACTGATGACCCCGTAGTTAAGTCCCATAACCTTAAAAAAAAAAAAAAAAAAAAAAAAAAAAAAAAAAAAAAAAAAAAAAAAAAAAAATAATAATAATAATAATTTTGAATCGTTGGTTTGATTAACAAACTACATGTGAAGGCGAAGTTCTTTTTACATTCTTTGTTTTTGTAATATTTCACGGTTGGCGTTACGCAGTTCGCACATATATACTAAAAGGCCGATTATCTTCCTCGATCGTCCCTACTGACATGTCCTTAAAACCTAACCATTCTTACTTTTCTAGTTTTTTTTTTTAAGTAGGATAGGTGCCGCAGTTTTTAAGATGTGCGATTCTTATCTGTTTGTGTTGAAATCCGTGTCTGCTCATACTGACATTTTATTAGCCTAGATTTTCCTACGACAAGACAGCTGTAAATTGCGATGGTTATTCTAAACGGTTACTTATACATCACGTTCTTTATCAAATTTAATCTGCTTCCGAATAACTTTGCAAATCGTGGAAACTGTAAACTTCAATCTCTGCTTCTTCCTTTTTTTCGGAGAGATTTGTAAAAAATATGCTCTGTGGTATGTCAGCCTGTTAGATTTTAGAACAATAATTGTGTAATTTGTTACTATTCCATAAGGTCTGATACATTCCTCTGTCGAATTTTGAAAGCATTTCATCCATTGTCCAATGTCTACAATTTGTTGTTATTACCAATAGGTTCCGGTCCATGTTTCAGTTCGTGGGACACAGAGTAGCACAATTCGTTCTTTCGAGAAGTGCGTTGTCATTGTTTTCTATTTTTTTAAATGTAAATGACCCAACTACTGATACCTGGACTTACAAACTACTTAAACTAACTTTTGTTAAGGACAACACACACACACACACACAGACAGACACACACACACACACACACACACACACACACAACCACACACACACACACACACACACACACACACACACACACACACACACACCCGTGGCCGAGGAAGAACTCGACCCTCCGACGGAAAGTGACCTTGCGTCATATCATTGATTTAAGAACTTGTAATTGCTACGTATTGTGTTTTTCTCGGTTTGTCTGTCGGAGCAAGACTTAATCTGGACACGTGACGTCCAAATGACGTCCTGATTCGACAGACAATCCGAGAAGAATGTCATATGATGTTACGCAGGGAAAGCCTGCGTAGTTACATATAATGGCTAAACTCCCAAATGCGTCAAAAATGTTCAAATGTTTTTATAGTCTATGGGACTTAACTACGGGGTCATAAGTCCCTAAACTTACAAACTACTTATGAACTAACTAAGACTAAGGGCGGCACAAATATCCATGCCCGAGGGGGGATTCGAACCCCCGACCATAGTGGCCGCGCAGACTGACTGGAGAGCCTCAGTCCCCCCAAATGCGTCACTCCGACGTAAATGACAAATAATGTTTGCAATCACCATATCAGTATTTCACGCAGCACTGCGCTCGTACTTACAGGTTTGCAGACTATTGCTGCACAATCATATAAATTGCGATAATGCTGTTTCTTTTAGTCGTTTTCTCCTACATTCAGGACAGTCAATTATCCCCTGAATTACATATATCCCTAATGAAGAGTGTCTCCCTTAGTCTCTTCCGGTAGATAATTACCTTTGACCTGCCGATTGCTCTTGCAAGCTTACGAAACATGTCGGATTTGTCATTGGCAGCAGATTTGGTCAACCTGCAATGGTCTCCCTCACTTGTCTTGTATGTCATACAGTGGGTTCGCAAGGAGTATGTCAGTCTGGTCGCAAGTCTGTGCACGAGGGCAAATCCCAGGCAGACAACCGAATAGTACCATGTGTTAACACAGACTTTAATTTCCTGGAATTTTTTGCCGTTTTCGCTCGGCTTTATTCTCAGCAAGTTGGAAAAACTGGAAATTGCTACACGTAAAAACGTAAATGACCTTGATTAACTTCTCTTTCTCCTTGGAACTGCACCTGATTTGAATTATTACCACACAGGCTCGTCGCGTAGAACCAAATGTTGCGTGAATACCAGATAACTCTGATCACAGTGGATCATTTCTTTGACAGAGCTGATCTAGGACGGCAGTTCAAGAGTAATACCGTTTACCGCATCCTTTGAGTAGTACCATCTGTGGTAACAATATCAATGCATGAATTAATGTCGTGAGTCATTCCAGTCAGCATGCAAACCTGATATTACTTAGTTTTTAACTTTATATGGGTATATTTTCTCTGTACGTTTTTATATTTTTGCCAGGTCATTGGTATTTTGCGGAAGTTGAAGGCGAAACCAAAAACAATTTATTTCTTTCTCACGCGACTACTGAGATAAAAAGTGAAAGAGAAGAAATTCTCGCAAACGAAGGATGGTGGCTGTTTCTGTATTACTGTAATGTACCCATTTCATCCGATTTAGATGGAAGGAAGATTAGTGTTCAACGCTCCGTCGACAGCGTGGTCATTAGAGGCAGAGTTTACGCTCGGGTTGTTTGGATAAGGATTAGGAAGGAAATCGACCATGCTCTTTGAAAGGAACCATCCTGGTATGTCCCTGGAGTTATTTAGGGAAATTGCGGGAAACCTAAATCTGGATGGCCGGAGGTGGATTTGAACCACCATACTCCCAAATGCGAGTCCAGTGTGTGCGCCACCTCGCTAGGTTTCATCCGTTTGTTGTATGTCTTTGTTACATTCTGCTATAATTAACTATTAACTAATGCTCTAAAACAGCAAAAACCAGATAATCAATACAAATTACTTTTTTATGTTGCTGTCTGTGAGGACAGGAAATAAAGGAAGTTTAATTTATACGCAAAGGAAGTCAGAACAATAGGAAGATAGTCATGTCGCTTAGTAGCTTATTGTGGAAATTTCTTTATAAATGTTACAATGATAAATTTTTCTTCAACATATTTTGGTCCAACATATTGTGTTTTGTTTGATCTCGTGACCCTACATAGTTTATAAATGAACACTTTCGGGGTTGGAAATATATTTTATGAAGAGAGGCCTACAGATTAAGGTTTGCAAGGACAAAGGGTCAGACACGCTTTCTTTTTTTAATAAGCAGTGAACGTCACCGCTTCTTAAATAAAACTTAGCTATCTTTATCTATTTTGGGTATGTAAATTTTTATCACGATATTTTCTAGAGATAATATTTTTACTACAGGTGGTCGTGTACCAGTTATTTCTCGTATATATCAGTAACTTCACTATGCTCTTTGTGAAAAATGATAAAATTTATATTGCGCAAATATTCTTTCAAACTTTCAAATCTTTGCTCATTCTTTATGTGCTATTAAAGATGTCGCTGAATTAATTACTTTTGACCTTAAATTACTACCGTTGATGTCAACAAACTAGTGATACTTGAAATGAAGAGCAGCTAGTTGATTATAAACAATCATCTGTGTTTATCGGTCCTTTAATATAATTGTACAAGATATTCGTAGTAGATATTACGTTCGTCATACTCGGGGGGAAAATAACCCTACATCTGACAAGAGGTAGATGAAGTACCTCTAATCGAACTTCTTTGTGATAAAATAATTAATAGACTATATTCAAGGCTAAAGAAAGAAGGAGAACGTTTATTTCTTCGTTACTGGACCTTACGTTAGTTATTGTTTTGACCTTCTCTTGTGTTTTTCTTTTCTCTGAACGCTGGAACACATGTTTACCAAATTATTGAAGTTCATCAGACAAATATGATTACAGTTAATAAAACTATCTTTCTGTGAGGAGAGTATACTAATGTATTTTTTCGAGTGTTTGATGCTTTTATACCCGTATATAGACTGGAGACTGTAAGACGGCCGTACTGTTAATGTGACGAAAATAATTCTACAAGTCATATCCTGTAGATTAGTATCGACGACTTGAAAAAAATGCCAGATCATAACGACGAACTTTTAAAAATCTTTAGTCCGACACTTTAGCTATACTACTACTACTACTACTACTGTGTTTTCGATTAATTTCATTTCAGTTTTTTTCTTTTATGAAAATAACCTTATTTCATGGCTGGTCTATGTGACGATTACTTTTGGAACAAGTCACACGGAACTTATTCAACATTTTCAGCTAGCTGATTTACCGTTATTTAAAAAACGTATCATTTAAACTGCTATTATTATAATCGTGAGGAACTACTTGGAACGACATTTCGTGTCTTCAGACGTTTTGAAGTAGAATAGAATACTGTAGCTGAAGATTGAAAGTTAATGCTATCGCACCTGTTAACCGGAGACCTCAACGCACGATCAGGACAGAAGCTACATCATTATTACAACTGTATTTCGGATCATGACAAGAGATACATTGATTATGTTTCTTTCATTTTTTACTGAGTGTCACAGTGTGGATATAGTTCCGTACGGTTTCAGGAAAGGGTAACTGTTTAAAGTATTTTACTTGAGGAAGCTACTTCACAGTGTCAGTGTCGTCTTCGTCTCTACACATCATGTCCCTTATAGCGGCGACGTGTTAGTAAGTTGTAAGTCTCAGTTTATTCTACTTCTCTATTTGAAAAATGATAATGTTATTTATTTTTAACTTTACTTTTAGAGCTGCAGTTTTGAAAAATAAAAAGCTCTGTTAACAATTTATGTGGTTTTTGTTCCGTGTTCAAAGGGCAAGAAAAGGAAAATTTTACTTCTGAGAGGTAGGTCATGGAACTCAGAAGGATATATTTATTGTGATGGATTTAGTATAGATGAGTTTTTCGTTTGTCACATTCCTTAAGAACATGTCAGCTGCAAGGTCCTTTTCGTAATCTAATTTTTACACAGAGAGATATAAAAATAAGATGTCCTTAGACTCACTGCAATCATTTTAAGGAATGAAAGATTTTTCTTTACTTCTTATCTTACCAGTAACAGCTAAATTGCGTCACTTTGTCTAAAAAAAAATTAAGATTTGCTAGATAGGGTAGTTCCGACACGGAAAGAAACTTTTTAAAATATAAACTGAAAGGGTTGCTTTTCTGTGTAAACCGTCGGGGGTATTTTGCCAGGAAATGAATAGCGTGGCGACTTACCGAGCGTTGCTGCTTCAGTGTAAAGTGGTACGAGGAGAGCAACGAGGAGGAGCAGGGCTGCGTAGGCGGGCAGAGGCGGCAGTGGCAGCGGCAGCGGCAGCGGGTGGCGAGCGCTGGAGACGGTGGCCGCCATCGCCGACCCAGCGATCGCGCGACTGAGCCACCGCGCGCCGCCCGCGACGCCAGCCGCCAGCCGCCGGCCGCAGCCGAGGAGGGAGCCGCCTCCCCACTCCCTCGCACGCAGGGCGAGCCCTTAAACGCCACCGCCACCGCTCCCACCCACACCTGCACTTCCTCTCTGCCACGCCACGGCTCTCGCGTCTCCCGTCTGCAATCCGTCTGCTGGCACTGCGTCTACACTTTACGCCGTAAACGTCACCTGATGGTATACACATTTCGTGTTTTACCACTATAAAGTAGTCACGAGAAAAACTGACGGGTTATTACCGATACCCGTATTTTTCGTTACTCCTTTATCTCGATTTTAACAAGCTTTTTAAATTTTTTAGTAATGGCTGGGGAAATGTTCAAATGTTTTATAGTCTATGAGACTTAACTAAGTCCCTAAACTTACAAACTACTTATGAACTAACGAAGACTAAGGACGGCACAAATATCCATGCCCGAGGGGTGATTAGAAGCCCCGACCGTAGTGACCGTGCAGACTGTGACTAAAGCGCCTCAGTCCCCGCGACCACCGCGGCCGGCGCTGGGGAAATCACCTTCCTATCAATTTGCCATAGCAAAGTTGAAATTTTTTTTATTTATCTTTTTTTTTATCGAGTAGTTTCTATTCGTGAAATGACTATGGGTTTGAAGTAATGGGGGGTTATAGAAAATGAGAGTCCAACCCGCCCCATATTAACAACAGTGCAGACATGAAATTTCCTGGCAGGTTAAAACTGTATACTGGACCTTCCCCTTCCGCTGCCAAATGCGCGCAAAGGACCTTTCTTTTCTACCTTTTTTTTTAAATATTTTTCCGGCAGGTAGATATGTTTTTTTCTTTGCTGTTGTGGATGTCCTTGATTATTACTGATCGATGTACCACTATAAAGTAGTCAAGGGAAAAAACTGACGAGTTATTACCGATACCAGTATTTTTCGTTATTCCTTTATCTCGAATTTAACAAGCTTTTTTAAATTTTTTTTTATTAATAGCTGGGGAAAGCACCGTCCTATCAATTTGCCATAGCAAAGTTGCAAAAATTTTTATTTTTTCAATGAATCTTTTTTTATCGAGTCATCTCTATTCGTGGAATGACTATGACTTTGAAGTAATGGGTGATTATATAAAATGGGACTCCAACCAGCCCCATGTTAACAACAGTGCAGACATGAATTTTACTGGCAGCTTAAAACTGTATACTGGACCTTTCCCTGCCGCTGTCAAACGCGCAAAGGACCTTTCTTTTCTTTCTTTTCTTTTCTTTTCCTTTTTTCTTTCTCTTTTTTTGGCAGGTAGATCTATTTCTTTTTCTTTTTTTGCTGACGTGGCATTGTCCTTGATCATTACTGATCGAGGAGCTGACAGCTATCCTGCACACCTCGACGGCCCGTCCTCTCAGCTCTCACAAGTTTCTACCAAGAGTGCTAGTCCCACAAGGCTCGCAGGAGAACTCATATGAAAATTGGAAAGTAGGAGTCGAGGTTTAGGCGGAGGAAAAGCTATGGGGATTGAAGTGAGGAGTGCCATACTGACACAAGGAGAGAACGTCTACTCGTCATCGCCGAATTCGTCCGAATTTATGGTACATGTTGGGCATGGTGAGACACGAAAGTGCCCCAAGTGGGAACTCCAGATAGCAGAGCGTTTAGGAAATAAGAGGAATGTTGATACGGACCTATCACCATATTCACCTTATCAACTGTCCCTGTGACCCCGTGTTTAGGAAGCGGTGATAGGCTCAACGGTAAAAGATCGGATTTGTATTGAAAAGGTCATATTGTTCCCGTAGGGATCGTGAGGACAGGATTAGATTAATTGCAGCACACAGGCAGGCATTTAAACAATCATTCTTCCCACGCTCAATACGTGAATTGAATGGGAAAATGGGGGAAAAAACCTAATAACTGGTACAGTGGGACGTACCCTCTGCCATGAACTTCACACTGATTTGCAAAGTATTGCTGTAGCTGTATATGTAGACTGATGTCACAATTAACCGCAACATCATATAGGTTATTTTATTAATTTATATAAGCAGAATAAGAAAGGGTCTTGGACGAAATTGGGGACTACAAACATTCAAAAAGGGACTTTAGTTAACGCGTACTTGGGGACGTCGTGTATGTAAATCGATACTTCCAGACTTTTGCAATTAAACAGTTACATGTACCGGCGTGATATTCAACGAAGAAACTGGAAAGTAATAATATTGACCGCATCTTGCGCACGTTATGAACACCACCCTTTTGCAGCTACTTGTTTTTTATTTATTTATTTATTTTTATTTCTCCATAGAATATGAAACTTGATTGTGAAGTGAGTAGTGCACGCATTATCAAGTAGCAAAAAAATATTTGCCGCGGGGCGGAATCGTACCTGCGAACCTTTCAGTAAAAATCCGATATCTAACCGCTGAGCCAAACAGCGCTTTCTAAACAGACTGTCTCAGGGGCAGTTGATAAGGTGCATATGGTGATAGATCTGTATCAAAATTCCTTTTATTTCCTAAACGCACAGCGATCTGGAGTTCCCACGTGGTGCATTTTCGTATCTCAGAAGGCCCTACATGTACCATAAATTTGGACGAATTCGGCGATGACGAGTAGGCGTCCTCTCCTTGTCTACTTAAGGCATAAGTCATGGTATCGAATCCAGGACCGACGCACAGAGCTAATCTACCAGAAAGTTTTCTTTCACTCACACTCCGCTGAAGAGTGAGAATCTCATTCTGGAAACAGTGTAGACAGTTGTATCAAACAAAAAGCATAGTGATAGGCTTCTGTGCCAATGATTTGCCTGCTACCAAAGTGGCTGGCCTCTACACATGAACGTGCAGTGTATAGTGATCGCTGCTACCTGCTCAAACGATAGTTTCCCGCTCTTCTTCCTCGGACATCGGTTGTATTATACACAATGACAAGATCCGTGTGACTTTCAGCTCCTACCATCTATGCAGTTAGGTTGGGTTGTTTCATTGGGATAGGAGGAATAAACTGCTAAAGGTTATCAGTCCCCGGTGGGGAGGGGAAGGAGTGAGAGGGAAAGGAAATGCAGTCCGGAAAGTAAAGAAGGAAGGAAGACTGCATTAACTCGGGGCCCCGTACTCGCCACGCAAGTCCTCAAGGAAGAACCGTGAGCCCCTGGGAGGCCATCAATGGAGATTAGTTTTTCAATCTTTGTTCGAAATGCACATTTGTAACAAACAATAGAAAAAATATACTGAAAATCGTTTATATAAATAAAACACGGGGTCACAGGGACAGTTGATAAGGTGAATATGGTGATAGGTCCGTATCAAAATTCCTTTTATTTCCTAAACGCTCTGCTATCTGGAGTTCCCATTTTCCCATTCAATTCACGTATTGAGCGTGGGAAGAATGATTGTTTAAATGACTGCCTGTGTGTTGCAATTAATCTAATCTTGTCCTCACGATCCCTACGGGAACAATATTTGGGTATGCGCATTGCCAAGGAGCAGAAAGAAATTTGGAGATGAACCTGGGACCTTTTCAATACAAATCCGATCTTTTATCGTTGAGCCTATCACCGCTTCCTAAACACGGGGTCACAGGGACAGTTGATAAGGTGAATATGGTGATAGGTCCGTATCAGTGTGGTTTTAACTGATTAAACTGGAGACGATAAAAACAAGTAATCACCGAAAACTGGTTGTTTCAACGATAACAAGCATCCCTAGTATAAAGCCCCGAACGAGACCGGTCACGTGGTCCTAACAGTCAACAAAAAACTTGTAAAAACATAAAGGGTAGCGTGGCTTCGTCAAAAGTTTGTCCCAGTACAATGCAACAGCCATAATAGTCATTAAGTCCATTAGCATAGAAGTGAGAAAAGGTTTAGAAAATTGTTGAAATTTTGCTTAAAGTTTGTTGGAAGTTGCTGAGTGTTCTCATTATGAAATACTGAATTATTATAGGCTGGGCAATTTGCGCTCCATGTTCAGCCAAACTATGTCCTTAATACGTCTCATTACTCATGACGTCATCTATCCTAATCTATTTCTTGTAAAGCGATTTAATTTTAAAGGTGCAGTCACTTTCGTTTGTGGCTAAACTATTTGGAAAATATGTTTCCTTCATTTACTGACTCATCAAAGATCAGTCCAAACCCGTACGGATAAAACTTTATATTTGTGAGGAATGTTCATATTATACTTTGGGTGTCGTTTAAGAAGCGATCTTTAGAATTCCACGCCAAAGGCGGTGAAATAGTGATTGGAATTTAGTTTGTAGGTAGCGCATTAAATTTTTAGGAAAAATAACCCATAAGAGGGTGAAATAGTAAATGAAAGTTTTTTGACAAGAAATTATTACAACATACAAACCATTTTTAAACTGACATCGCCGCGCGGGAATAGCCGAGCGGCCAGGAGCGCCACGTTACGCATCGCGCGGCCTCCCGCGTCGAAGGTTCGAATCCTCAGTCGAGCATGGATGTGTGTGTTGTCCTTACGTTTGTTTAACTTAGTTTAAGTAGTTTGTAAGACTAGGGCCTGATGAGTAACGTAGTTTGGTCCCATAGAATTAAAAACATTTGAACATTTTAAACTCACATCTATGAACACTGGTATTTGTCTTTTTGGTTAGAAAAAATATTGTTTCATTATTTTTGGAAATAATGTGCGGCTTATTCTGTAGGCATCGTTTAATAAGAGATTTTTCGAAGTTCCATGCCTATGGCGGTGAAATAGGGGTTCATATTGAGTTTGTCGGTGAGATATTAAAAATATTTATAAGCTTCGGCATTTTTGGAAATACAAACTAAAAGAGGGCGAAATAGTGGGTGAAGGTTATTTTCAGAAAAACGTATCGTTATTAACCCACAAGAACTAGCGCATTTAAAAGTTACGCGATGGGACGTGTGTATAGAATTTCAAGCACACTCAGAGAAGAGTTTGAAATGTACTCAAAGTGTGAAAATATGCAGTTATTGTTGTTTTTATAAGAAAACTCTGATATTTGACTATTTAAAAATGGAAGATTCTTTTAAAATTATTTTTAACAAAAAGCTCATACCGCGAGTACTTGAGGGATTAAAGTACAACTAAAGCTTTTTAAAAGCTTTGAAAATTGGTATTTGTCTTCAAGTTGGAAAAAATAAATACTTGTTTAATTGATTTTGGAAATTAAGTTCGTGAGGGGGGTGAAACAGGAGATGAAAGCTTTTATGGATATTTCATTATGAAAGCGTTGTAAGGCTGAAACTCTGAAAATCTAAATTTGGCTCTTGGTAAGAAATTAAAAAAAAATCATGTTGTCTCAGTCAATCCAGTACATCTTATACTGTAGGCATAATTTATGGGGAGATTTTTCGAAATACCATGCCTAAAGGGATGAATAGAGGATTAAAGTTTTTTGAAAATATGTCGCTGTTACCAGTCAGCAAGGTTAAACTATAGAGAACGTAATGTTCTCAGTAGGGAAGGAAGTAACACAGGATTGTAGCCCTTGTCTAATCCTCTTAAATTTGTACATTGAACAAGCTGTGAAGGACAGCGAGAGGAAATTTGGAAAAGGAATTAAATTTCTGGATGGAAAGATAAAAGCACTGTGTTTCACCTATGATATTGTAATTCTGTCAAAGACAGCAAAGGACTTGGAAGAGAAATTGAACGGAATACGCAGTGTGTGAAATGAGCGTATAAGATGATCATTAAAAGAGCAAAACAAGGGTAATAGAATGCAGTCTAAGAAAATCAGGCGATGCTGACGGAATTAGATTAGGTAACAAAACAATAAAGTTAGTAAATGAGTTTCGTTACTTGGGCAGTAAAATAACATACAACGGCCCCAGTACAGAGGATATAAAATGTAGGATGACAATGGGTAGAAAAGCGTTTTTGAAAAAGAGAATTTTTTAACATAGAATATTAATTTAAGTGTAAGGAAGTCTTTTCTGAAGACATTTGTGTGTAGTGTTCGGTTGTATGGGAGTGAAACAGGGACGATTAATATGTCAGTCAGGAAGAGGATAGAGGCTTTTGAAATCTGGTGCTACAGAAGAATGCTAAACATGAGGTGGGTAGATCGCTGTTAAGGCAGGTTTGACGTTGCAACTGCATCATTTCGAGCTTTTTTCCTCAGTCAGAAAATAAATAAAAGAAATGTTTCAGTATTTTGGCAAATAATACACTATGCACTACCTACGGGAAATCCGCGTATTGTTACTTCGAATAGCAATAGCCGTGCATCCCGCTAAACAATTATACTGCAGGTTCTGAAATATGCCGTGAAACTAATTAAAACGTGAACCAGATAACGGATATAGCGTTGCACATCACATTTACTAATAACTAAAATTTGAATTATGTCTTCTTAATAGTAGTCTTATTTGAACTTTAATTCCGAGAACAGGCGGCTTTCAACAAATAATTCGCTATTATAACTGAAAAAATTATAATGTCACAGAAGGTTATCTATGGCAGAAATGTAAGAAAGTAGTAATATTAATAGACTTATACAAAAGGCTCTTAGAAGAAGTTTGAGTGGGGTTAGGAAGTGTAATCATTGTTCAAGAAATGTAATCACTGTTTTGCTATGTTCTGTGCTGTAGTGAGAGTGTTGCTGTGGTTGAGAGGATGAAGATAAGGATGTGTTGAAGGTGTGCGACGGAGAAATGAGAGGTTTTTATATTGGTTCAATTTCTTTTCATCAAATATGCAAATGAGTGGTGCACCAGTATTCCCAGATACTTTAAAAGGGAGGAACGGGCATGCAAAAATTGAAATGTGCAAGCTCTCTCATGGTAGTGGGGGAGCAGGTGTATAAATTATGCAAATGAGCTGTCAAATTATACAAATGAATCATCAGTCAGAGTACCAAATGCTGCCTTGGAGGTGGCGATCATTACCTTATTGAGATTGGTGGTAGTGCACGCTGCGAGGAGGCAGCGTGGCTGCTGTCAGTGTGGGCAAAAAGAAGTCTAAATCTACTATTACTATGTGTATTGTGGATCCCTCGCATGCTGACTCCTGGCATGAAACAAAGGAGATTGCATCTCTGATACCTACTTCTTTTACATTTCGTATTTCGTGTATGAAGGTGATGAATTATTAAACAAGATTGTGACAGATTATAGTAGTTAGGTGTGCCATTTTGACTGGTTTGATGCAACTCTCCTCTCTGCTCTATCCTGAGGAAGCCTCTTCATCTCCTCCTAAGGACGGCAAATAACATATATTTCAACCGGCCTACTTTATTCGTTTCTTGATCTCCCTCTGCTTTTTTTTATCCCACTAACACCTCTTCGATGCAAAATTCATGATTATTTGATGTCTCAGAATGTTTCCTACCAATCGATTAATATCTGCGGTCGATGTGCAATATTATGTCAATAGCTCATTTTAGCAGTTTTGCCGTGCATATGCCTTTCAGAATCAAATCAACAGCGAACCAGCTTCGGCGAATCTGTGCTTAGCTTTATACAATAGAGCGGAGCCCTGTTGTTGTAGTGGTCTTTAGTCAAAATCTTGAAATGTTTGTTAAGCTTAAGGGACTTAACTGTGGGGTCATCAATCCCTAAACTTACAAACTACATATGAACTACCTTATACTAAAGACGACACAAACATCCATGCCCGAGGGGGGATTCGAACCCCCGACCGTAGTGGCCTTGCAGACTGTGACTGGCGCGCCGTACACCGCTCGGCCACTGCGGCGGGCAGTCTTCAGTCCGCAGACTGGTTTGATGCAGCTCTCCAAGCTATCCTGTCCTGTACAAGTTTCTTCATCTCTGAATAAGTTCGACAACCTACATCCTTTTGAATCTGCTTACTGTATTCGTCCCTCGATCTCTCTAGACGATTTTTACCCCCCCCCCCCCCACTTCCCTCTAATGCTAAGTTGACAATTCCTTGATGTCTCAGAATGTGTCCCACCAATCTATCCCTTACCTTAGCCAGGATGTGCCAGAAACCCCTTTTCTCCCAATTTCGGTTAAGCACTTCCTCATTAGTTACGTAATCTACCCATCATTCGTCTGTAGCACCACATTTCAACAGCTTCTATCATCTTTTTTGTCTGAACTCCTTATCGTCCACTTTCCACTTCCATACAATGCTACACTCCAGACAAATGGTTTCAGAGAGGACTTCCTAACATTTAAACTAACATTGGAAGGCAACAAATTTCGCTTTTTCAGAAACTCTTTTCTTCCCACAGCCATTTTACATTTTATATCTTCTTTACTTCGTCCACCAGAAGTTATTTTGATACCTAAATAACAAAACTCATCTACTACTTTTATTTTCTCATTACCTAATTACTTCAGCATCGCCTGACTTTCTGACACTACATTCCATTATCCTTGTTTTACTCTTGTTGATGTTCATCTTATACCCTCTTTTCAAGACACTGTCCATTCCATTCAATAGCTCTTCCAGATCTTTTGCGGTCCGTGACAGAATTACCACGTCATCGCCAAACCGCAAAGTTTTTATTCCTTCACCCTGAACTTTGATTCCCTCTCCAAATTTCTCCATGCATACCTTCATTTCTTACTCAATGTACAGATTGAACAACATTGGCGAAAGGCTACGACCCTGTCTTCCTCCCTACAGAAACTCTGCGTCCCTTTCATGCCCTTCGAATCTAATAACCGCTGTCTGGTTTTTGTATAAGTTAAATGTAACTTTTCGCTCCCTATATTTTACCCCTGCTACCTTCAGAATTTGAAAGAGTGTATTCCAGTCGACATTGTCAAAAGCTGTATCCAAATCTACAAACGTTAAACACGTAGGTTTACCTTTCCTTAGCCTATCTTCTAAGATGACTCGTAATGTGAGCATTGCCTACCCCGTTCTTACATTTCTCCTAAATCCAAACTGATCTTCCCCGAGGTCGGATTCTACAAGTTTTTCCATTCGTCTGTAAATAATTTGTGTTAGTATTTTGCACCCATGACTTATTAAACTGTTAGTTACGTAATTTTCACATTTGTCTGCACTTACTTTCTTGGAATTGGAATTACTATATTCTTCTTGAAGTCGGAGGGTATTTTTCCTATCTCATACATCTTGCATACCGGGTAAAACATTTTTTTCGTGACTGGCTCCCCTAACGATACCAGCAGTTCAGACGGAATATCATCTACTCCAGGGGCCTTGTTTCGACTCAAATCCTTCAGCGCTCTGTCAAATTCATCTCGCAGTATTGTATTTCCTATCTCATATTTCTCTACTTCGTCTTCCATGTCTAGAATATTGCCTTCATGTTTATTTTCTTTGTACAGGCCCTCTATATATTCATCCCACAGTTCAGCTTTCCCCTCTTTGATTTGTACTGGTTTTCCATCTGAGTTCTTGATATTCACACCGCTGTTTTTCTTATCTGCAAATGCCTCTTTTATTTTCCTGTAGGCGGCATGTATCTTTCCCCTGGTTATACATTCTTCTATGGTTCTGCATTTGTCCTCTAGCTACTCCTGCTTAGCCAGTCTGCACTTCCTGTCAATCTCATTTTTCAGACGTTTGTAGTCACTTTTGCCAGCTTCACTTGATGCATCATTTTTATATTTTCTTTTCTCATCAATTGAGTCCAGTATATTCTATGTTATCCAAGGATTCCTGTTAGGCCTTGTCCTTCTGCCTATATGATCCTCTGCTGCT
Source organism: Locusta migratoria (assembly GCA_026315105.1). Lineage (NCBI taxonomy): Eukaryota > Metazoa > Arthropoda > Insecta > Orthoptera > Acrididae > Locusta > Locusta migratoria. The sequence goes on from CM048744.1 coordinate 363,552,234, forward strand.
TTCTCTATCTCTCAGAGCTACCCATTCTTCTTCTACTATATTACTTTCACCCGTTTCAGCCAATCCTTGCCTAATGCTCCCTCTGAAATGCTCAACCACCTCTGGTTCCTTCAGTTTTTCTAGGTTCCATCTTCTAACTTTTCTACCTTTCTGGGGTCTCTTACGTTTTAGTTTACAGTTCATTACCAATCAATTATAGTCGGAGTCTGTATCTTCCCCTAGATATGTCTTACAGTTTGAAACCTGGTTCCTAAATCTATTCCTTACCATTATAAAGTCACCCTTGAACCGTCCAGTGTCTCCTGGTCTCTTCCACATATACAGCATTCTTTCATCATGTTTAAACCAAGTGTTGGTGATCATTAAATTGTGCTCTGCACAAAATTCTACCAAGCGATCTCCTCTTTCATTCCTTTTCCCCAGTCCATATTCACCTACAACGTTTCCTTCTCTTCCCTTCTCTACTACTGAGTTCCAGTCCCCCATGAATTGTTCGTCTTCCTTAAGTTTCTGAATAATTTCTTTTACCTTCTCATACATTTATTCGATATTTTTGTCATCGGCAGAGCTTTTTGGTATATAATCTTGTACTACTGTGGTCGGTGTTGGTTTTGTGTCTGTCTTTGCTATGATAATGCGTTCACTATGCTGTTCATAGTAAATTACCCGCAATGCTGGTTTCTTATTCATTATCAGAGCTACTCCTGGGTTACCACCAACTGATTTCGTGTTGATAACCTTGTACTCACCTGACAAGAAATCCTGTTCATCCTGCCACCGAACTTCACTAATCCCTACCATATCTAACTTTAACCTACCCACATCTCTATTCAAATTTTCTAACTTACCTACACGATTAAGGGTTGGAACATTCCACGCTCCAATCCGTAGAATGCCTGTTTCTTTATTTTTCTTGATGACGACATCCTCCTTAGTAGTCCCCGCCCGGAGATCCGAATGGGGTACTATTCTACCTCGGGAATATTTTACCCAAGAAGACGCCATCATCGTATATTCATATAGTAGAGCATCGTGTCTTCGGGAAAAGTAATAGCTGTAGTCTCCCCTTGCTTTCAGCCGTTCGCAGTAATTGAATGGCAAAGCCATGTTAGCTGATGTTACAAGGCCAGCTCAGTCAATCATCCAGTCTCTTGACTCTGTAACTACTGAAAAGACTGCTGCCCCTCTTCAGGAACCACACGTTTGTCTGGCCTCTCCACAGATACCCCTCCGCTGTGGTTGCACATACGGTACAGCTATCTGTATCGTTGAGGCACGCAAGCCACCCCACCTCGGCAATGTCTGTGGTTAATGGTGGTGGAGCCCTGAACAGAGTTTAATTTCTGACTAACTTCAGATTTGATCTCCAGTCAACAATGATTACACAATCGGCCTGAAAACTTTTAAATATACGTTACACTCTGATATTGGCATGTAAAATGTAAATATGGATTAAACACTCTGAGGATTGTATAAGCATAGTATGCATATTACGTCTAGAAATAGTAACGAATAAAATAAATACATCGATTTTTATAGATATAGAATATAAATCCCACCCATACGAAGTCAGTCGGGTCACTAGTACCATTATAAAATCCATCTGGCACCTTCCAGTGTCTCCTATTCTATTCCACTTACACAACCTTCTTACATGATTCTTAAACTAAGTGTTTCAATGATTAAATAATGTTCTGTGCGAAATACAAGGTGGTTTTCTCTCTCTTTTCCCCAGTTCATATTATCGTACTCTTTACCCCTTCGCCGGCCGCGGTGGCCGAGGGGATTGAGGCGCTCCAGTCACTGTCTGCACGGCCACTGCGGTCAGGGGTTCGAATCCCCCCTCGGGCATGGATATTTGTGCCGTCCTTAGTATAAGGTAGTTGATAAGTAGTTTGTAAGTTTAGAGACTGATGACCCCGTAGTTAAGTCCCATAAGCTTAAAAAACATTTGATTTTACCCCTTCCCATCCTTTTCGTACTACGAAAGTGTCAGTCCCCCATGACAATCAAGTTTTCCTCTCCTTCAACTGTCTGAATAATTTCCTTTACCTGCTCATACATTTCTTCTATCTCCTGAACATCGGAAGAGCTAGTAAGCATATAAAATTGTACTGCTGTTGTCCGTGTTGATTTCGTATCTATCTTGACTAAGATTATGCGATCACTGCACTGTTCATAGTAGTTCACCTGCATTCCTATTTTTTTATACTATACTGTTCATATTTCCACCGAATTTTACTAATCCCAAGTATATCTTAACTTTAAGTTATCCATTTCCCTTTTTAAATTTTCTAACCTCCCTACCCGATTAAGGGACCTAAGGCTGTGTATATAGGCTGCGGTTCTACCGCAGTAATTTGGCTGAGAAACCGTATGTCACTCCAGGCGGTTCAGCTGCAGTGATCTTAAGGACCCTGTTACTATCTGACGGGGGAGACAAAATGGCGCACTGACAAAGTGCGCGCTGTTCCGCCGCACGCAACGAACAGCCCCAAAAGCAGATGCCGCTGCGAAACGGCACTACCGCGGCGATTTCGAAGTGTAGTCTCAAGTATTTTGACGCCGCAGCGGAAGATCGGAGGGGCCGCAGCAGCACCTATAAACAAATCCCATGCAGCGTTATGAGAAACAGCTCACTGCCAAACCATTGCGATTCCTGTGTAGCAGAGGAACCGCAGGCTATAAACACAGCCTAACATTCCACTCTCCCATCCATAGAATGCCAGTGTTATCTTTTCTGATGGCGATATCCTCCTGAGTAGACCCTGCCCAGAGATCTGAATGGGGGACTGTTTTACGTCCAGAAAATTTTACTGAGAGGATGCTATCATCATACATTCAACTAGTAGAGCTGCATGTCCTGAGGAAAAGTAATGACTATAGTTTTAATTTGATTTCAGCCATTCGCGATAACTCTGTGGGAAAGCCACATTAATTGGTGTGAAAAGGTCAAATCAGTCACTTAATCCGAATGTTTTTCATGCAACTACTGAAAAAGGCGCAGTCTCTTTTCAGAAAGCACACGTTTGTCTGGCATCTCCATATATACCCTCTGCTGTGTTTGCACCCGTGATCCGGCTTCCTGTATCGTTGACACATGGAAGCAACGCCACCTCTCCACAGATACCCATCTGCTGTAGTTGCACTTATGGTCCGGCTGTCTGTATCATCGATGCCCGCAAGCCACTTGTTGTTTATCTGAGCCCTTGGTGAATAGTGGCGAACCATAACCTTATGACCACCAACATAAGATGTTGAAATATTTCAATATCTATGGGACGTAACTACCGTGGTCATCTGTCTCTGGGCTTACAAACCACTTAACGTATGCTGAGGATAACAAATACACCCATGCCCGAGGGAGGTCTGGAACCTCCAACGGTGAGAGCAGCGCACTCCACAGCTAGGCGCCCTGGAACGCCGCCCACTCCACCACGGCCCACCAACATAAAAACACGTTGGGTCACTGTAGAACGCAATGCAGCAGTGTGTCTGCATTGCATTCATGCGACGAAATCTTTGGAGGTATGTGGCACCAGATGTCTATCACGCAGTACTCACAAATTACGAGTTGGTGCTCTGGCATCATGGAGCTGATGCTCACAGCGTCTCAGATGTGTTCCCTTGGGTTCAAGCAAATTTGCTAGCCAAAACATCAACGTAGCTCCTCAGACCACTATAGCACAATTTTAGCCCTGTAGTAATGACGGTTATTCTTCTGGACGATGCAGGCAATTTGCAATTATGTTCAAGTATTCCACAACTGACAGTGTGAATTCGGTTTCTAGCAAATATCCCATGGAAACCCAGTTGAAGGTTTTCCGTATCTCATCATTGCCCCCCCCCCCCCCGCCCATCGGTCTGCACCCTTAGGCGCAGCGCTTATTTCCAGCAACAGTTCGCGTGTGTGACCTCTGGTCTTTGATGGAGCGTAGATCAAACCCTAGTCGGCTATTTATATTTTCGAAGATTTCCCCGTTTGCAGGCTATGTTTCCCATAAGTCTCTGCACTGCTGGTATAGTTTCCTCAGCGCTTCACGTTTTCCAGCACCACGTTTTACAGAGACCTACTCTGTTTTATTTAGCCGTATACTCCCTTATTAAATGCAGCAAAGTAAGATTCGCAATGTTTAAAATTTATATTTCGACTGAAGATGGTCATTCGAATTTAAATTACTCCCTTACCACCCAAAACTGGTCCAACTCTTACAAGTCACTGTAAAAGAAACGAGAATGTTAGTGTGATGTTGGATGGTGCAATGAAAAATATAGGAGTATAGTTGCATCCAAAAGGTAAAGACGAGTAGCATACCGTTGCCGTCACGGCCATTAAAATAAATAGGAATTATCTTTTAGGGCAGAAGACAATAAACACAATGACAGTACAATTTCTCGCTCATTTGAAAAGCAAATATAGTAATCATAGCAATTCTATAATGATAGTAGCAATGAAGACAAACGTGTTACCGATGCCATTGCCGCAACCAGCAACAGAGGATTATTCATTGAATATTAGAAACAGAAGCGTTTATATTGCAGTGACTTGTAGAAATAATAGTGCGCCACCAAATTAATTATGTAAAAGTGCTAAAAAATAATCATCGGTAGTTACGAAAACATAAAGCTGCGTTTCTACCAAAGGAAATGAAACTGCTACATGGTTGATTTTTCGTGAATCCTAATTTTGTGCTCTTACATTTATTAAAAACAAATACTTTTGTGTTTTATGAGCATTTGTCAACGGAAACATTTGCTGTAGTTTTAGTATGATATCTAAAGCTAATTACCTCCTCCTTTAGGTCAGTCTGTCTTTTAGGAATGTAAAGACATGGTCAAATGTTTGTAAAGCTTATGGGACTTAACTACGCGATTATCAGTCCCTAAACTTACAAACTACTTATGAACTAGCTTATACTAAAGACGGCACAAACATCCATGCCCGCGGGGGGGGGGGGGGGGGGGGCTCGAAGCCCGGGCGGAGATCGGCCTCGCGCATGGTAGCATAGCGCCTCAATGCTTTCTGCCGCTCCGCCGCGGCTGTAAAGACATGAGTAGACTAGTTTGAGAAGACAAGTTGTTTTGGGTTTTTGTCGATAATGGAGTGTGATATACGTACCTGTTTCTATCTAAAAAGGGACATTCTAAATTATTGGTGTGATTTCAGTTTGAACATGTCACCCAATTCAAGACACTGACAATCATAGACTGAAATGAGTGTTTACTTCTAATTTTCTTTTTAAATTCAATTTTAATTGCAATCGTCAATTTCTACAATCCTTACTCTTATAAAGCACTGTATTTATAGTTTTCAATTCACAAGCTATGTTTCGTAACATTTCGAGGCTTTTCCCAACGCAATGCTGATGAGTTTGTTCAAATGTTTGTAAGTCTATCGGACTCAACTGCGTGGTTATTAGTCATTATCTTACAAACTATTTAAACTAAGGTAAACTAACGTAACGACAGCAGTAACAACCATACCCGAGGGCGGACTAGAACCACCGACGACGAACGGCCGCGCGCACCACAGCACGGTGCCCCAGTGTGCACGGCTAATCCGCCACGGCGATGACTTTGTAATCGTTGATGTAACATTTATATTTAAGTGGCTTGTTATGGAATCAAAATTCAAATTCAAATGTTTGTATAGCTTATGGGACTTACCTACGGGGTCATCAGTCCCTAAACTTACAAACTACTTATGAACTAACTAAGACTAAGGACGGCACAAATATCCATGCCCGAGGGGGGATTCGAACCCCCGACCGTAGTGGCCGTGCAGACCGTGACTGGAGCGCCTCAGTCCCCTCGGCCGCCGCGGCCGGCATTATGGAATCAGCATGTTGTATTAATATATTTCTGATATTTTTGCCTTTAGGAACGATCTAGTTTTACAAAAATTGCAAAAAAGATCGCTTTAAAATACCTTTATTTTGACTACTTTTGGCAGACCTAAGCTGTCGTAATCAGATCTTGTATATTGGGAAGGAAGCTTGAACGTCCCGTCGACAGCGTGGTCATTCGAGACGGAGCTTACGCTTGGGAGTGTTTGGGTAAGGAGATGGAAGGAATTAGGCCGTGTCCTTTCAAAGGAACTATCCCGGCATTTGTCTGGAGTGTTTTAGGGGAAACACGGAAACCCTAAATCAGGATGGCCGGAGGTGGATTTAACCACCGTCCTTCCGAATGCGAGTCCAGTGTCTTACCACTGCGCCACCTTGCTCGGTCTCTTGTACCGGGTGATCAAAACGTCAGTATACATTTGAAAACTTAATAAATCACGGAATAATGTAGATAGAGAGGTAAAATTGACACATGCTTGGAATGACATGGGGTTTTATTAGAACCAAAATAAAAAACAAAAGTTCAAAAAATATCCGACAAATGGCGCTTCATCGTAATAAGTAGCATAACAAATTAAGACAAAGCAAAGATAATGTTCTGTACAGGAAATGCTCAATATGTTCACCATCATTCCTCAACAATGGCTGTAGTCGAGGATTAATGTTGTAAACAGCAATGTAAAGCATGTCTGGAGTTATGGTGAGGCATTGACGTCGGATGTTGTCTTTCAGCATCGCTAGAGATGTCGGTCGATCACGATACACTTGCGACTTCAGGTACCTTCAAAGTCTCACGGACTGACTTCTGGGGACCTGGGAGACCAAGCATGACGAAAGTGGCGGCTGAGCTCACGATCATCACCAAACGACGCGCGCAAGTCATCTTTCACGCGTGTAGCAATATGGAGTGGAGCGCCATCCTGCATAAAAATCGTACGTTCTAGCAGGTGTTTATCAGCCAGGCTGGGGATGATGCGATTCTGTAACATATCGGCATACCTCTCACCCGTCACGGTAGCAGTCACTGATGTTTTGCTGTCCAGCTCCATCTGTCGGACTTTTTTAATCTTTTTTTTTTTCTAATACAACCCCTTGTTATTACAAGCATGCGAGTCACTTTTTACCTCTCTATCTACATTATTCCGTGATTTATTGAGTTTTCAAATTTATACTGACTATTGTTAACTGAACATGATCCGCATATCAACCATTAGCCCTGGATTAAAAACACAAGTATGCTGGGATCAACAGCTTGTGACCACATAAAAATAACATATGAAATATTTTTACTGATGTCCCCTCACTCTGTTTCGTTCAAAAACACAATGTCACAATAAAACAACAGGGAATTTTGTTATTTAATGAAACAATATGGGGGAACATCAGCAAAAATATTTTATGTTATTTTTATGTAGTTTTTGGCTTTGACACGCTGATGGTCTCAGCATCCTCCTTTTTGATCCATTGAGAATGGTTGACATGTGAATCATGTTATATGATATCAACAACTTAGATCTGCCAAAATCGGTCAAAAAAGTAAAGATATTTTAAAGCGATCTTGAGTAAACTATGCTTTTTAGCAATTTCAACACAGATTAACAAAAAAGACTAACTTCATGTACTTTATATATTTTTTTAAATATCCTAGCTTAGTCATATTATTCAATTAATTACTTTTCGTATTGTACACGGGTATTTTTCAAGGTCATTTGTGTTAAGATAACGCTTGGAATGCAAAAATATGAAAAATATTTCATAAACTAGGTTACACACAAAAGGACGAAATACACTACTTGCGATGCCAGCGAATGTCGTGACTGTATGTCTTAACACGTTGGCTGCCGTGTGGCCGCCTTTGACGTCATCGCGGCAGCCATCGTGTTAAGGCGCATATACACTTTGAGCAACATGCTCTCTAATTTATACTCAAGTCTAGAGTATGTTACAAATGTGTGTCGTAGCGAATTAATATCTTTTTTCTAGGTTGCTTAGCAATAAGGGGGTGGGGCACTCTGTTTCGCTTGAAGTTCCACACGCTCTGCTGCTTTCTTCCGCAGGCACGCAGCATGAGCTCATGCTACTCCTTGCTGAGTAGAAGACATGACTTCCGCAATTGCTAACATGCCATTGTGATATCCAGTTTCTAACGTTGTCTATTGTCTGCCGTCTCGAGTCGTGCCAACGTCTTCCGTATCCTTGCATAATTTCATTATTGTAACATTATTCTCCATGAACTACAGACTTTGAGCGCAGGAACATACACAAAAAAGGTAATAAAGCTATAAATGTTATAACTCGGCAATTCATTGTATAACTGCATTTAACTGAAGTGGTTTACATTCATCTCTGGTCGCGAGATGGCATGATGGGACTGCAATAAAAACACACACATACATTTAATTCATCAACGAGTAATTTTGTAAGAATTTATTCTCATTGTGCATCACAATAAATGAAATTAAAACAGTTATAAATTCCGGTATTACAGTCGCTGAGAAAGGCCACTTTTAACTTGAGTTCATTGAGAGACAAGTACAAAACAATATGCATGATTTATTTTTTCCCTAACCAGAGCGTAGAATATAGGTTATTACATCTGAATGTCACAGTAACATCTAAAACTACTTCCACATACCGAAAGCCACCTCACGGTGTGTACCGGAAAGTACTTAGCGTATCACTGTCTCTCCCTACTGCCGGCCACGGTGGCCGAGGGGACTGAGGCGCTGCAGTCACGGTCTGCACGGCCACTACGGTCGGGGGTTCGAATCCCCCCTCGGGCATGGATATTTGTGCCGTCCTAGTTCATAAGTAGTTTGTAAGTTTAGGGACTGATGACCCGTAGTTAAGTCCCATAGACTATACGAACATTTGAAGACTCTCTCGCTACTTTTCCTGTTCCAGTCGCACTCGAATGAGGTGGCGCAGTGATTAGCACTAGCGTTCAGGAGAACAGCGGTTCAAATGCACCTCCGATTCAAATTTAGATTTACCGTGGATTTCCTAAATCACTTCAGGCAAATGCCGGGATGTATCTTTTGAAAGGACACCCCATCTCTAACGACCACGCTGTCGACGGGACGCTATACTATAATCTTCCTTCCATCATTTATTCAAGTCACGTACTGTTCGCGGGAAAAAGGATGCAGGTATGTCTCCGTGTTTGGCTATAATCTCTCTAACATTAGCTTCATGGTCTTTTCGGGAGAGATGCATAGGTTGAAGCACAATATTGGCTGACTCTTCAAGAAACGTATGCTCTCGGAACTTTGACAATAGCCCATTTCAAGGTGCAGAACGTATTTCCTGCAGCGTCTGCCCCTCGAGTTTTCCCCGACGATTTCGCAGTTACTAAGTGGTTCCGTAACGAAGCGTGCTGCTGTCCTTTAGATTTTCACATTCTGCTTTATCAACCCTATTCTGGTACGGATATTTTCAAGCTAATTCCTCGCTTGATGGACTACATTAGTGAGGATTCTTCCAATGAATCTCAGTCTAGCATCTGCCTTTGCCGCGATTAATTTTATGTGGTCTTTCCACTTCATATCGCTCCTTATGTCTACTCCTAGATATTGTTTATGGAAGCAACGGTCAACAGTGATTGTTCTATAGTTGCGTAATTAAACTATAAAGACTATTTCCTTCTATTTAATTTTAATTCTAGGCAAGTTAAGAGTCAATTACCACTCCATCTACGAAGCATCAATACGCTGCAGATCCTACCTCATTTTGGTACAATATTTCTTCGTTGCAATTTATCGATGTACTACAGTATCACTGCCAAAAGCCTAATTGAATTTCAAATGTTTTCTACAAGATCATTTATAATCTACGAAAACTAAAGTCATCCGACCGTAGCAAACTACCCGGCCGATTTCCTTCGTTTTTGTTTTAAACGAAAGGTATTCATTCACAGATTTGTCATCAAATATCAGAATTTACTTAACTCTCGCCTTCCCTTTCGTATACTGAAATGCGATTTCCTTTCTTTGGGCGAAGTCCTTCGGTAAGCCGCGCGGGAGTAGCTTAGCGGTCTGGATCGCCACGTTACGATCGCGCAGCGTCCCGCGTCGGGCGTTCGAAACCTCCCTCGGGCATGGATTTATGTGTTGTCCTAGGGTTGGTTTTAGCTTAGTTTAAGTAGTTCGTAAGCTAGGGACTTATAACCAAGCAGTTAAGTCCCATAGAATTACGAACATACTTGCTGTAAACTAGAGTCAGTCGGTCAGGCCATTCTATCCTACTGATTTCCTTCATTTCTGCTTTAAACGAAATGTATTCATTCGCAGATTTGTCATAAAGTATCAGAATTAACGTAAGTCTCTCCATCCTTTAATCCTTTACCTTTATTCAAACTCGGTGTCCTCCTGTCTTTATACTGAATATTTTAATCGGTTTGTTTTAAACAATTGGTTGATTGATTCTGAAGAAAGTTGTGCGTTAACATTCAACATTACTTCCATTTTTTTCCCAACTTTTTTGTCATTCCACTAACGGTGTGAAGTATTCGCACGGGTCCTCTAGTATATTGTGAAAAGCAACAGTCCTATGAAACTTATTTGGGGCACGCCATAAATCACTTAGACGATGGGATTCTCTCCATTGAAAAAGACATGCTTCGTTCTGTTAGCTAGGAGTTGTTAAATGTAATCTCGCAATAGTCTGATATTCTGTACGGTCTTATTTAGTTTTTTAGTGCGCAAACGTATTGAACGCCATGCGGACCTTGCGAAACACGGAATATAACTGGTACATGAATCTAATTCTTTCTGGCCGCGGTGGAGTGGCCGAGCGGTCTAAAGCGTCTCGCTGCGGAGCTCGCGGTTACTCGCCGTGGAGGTTCGAGTCCTCCCTGGGCCATGAGTGTGTGTGTTGTCCTTAGGTTAGTTTACCTAGGTTTAAGTAGTTTGTAAGCTACGGACTAATGACCACGCAGTTTGGTCCGATAGAATTACAAACATTTGAAACATTTTTTAAATCCTTTCTGGCTCTCGGGGACGAATACCGCGAGCTGGGTTTCATGTGATAGTTACTTTTCGGACCGATGTTCGTTGCTAGAGAGATTTCCGGTCTTCAGGTATGTCATAGTACTCTATTATAAAACAGTTCTACAATTCTCCAATCGGCCAATGGTAGAGAAATTGCCCTCTAGTTTTGCGCATCTGTTGGACGACCCCTCTTGAAAACTACAATGAGATGCGCTTTTTTCCAATATTATGAACGTATCGCTCCTTAAGAGACCTAGGCACACTGCTGTCGGAAGTGGGCGAGTTCATTTACATACTCTGTGTAAAGTCAAATCAAAATGTTCATGTCCGAGGGAGGACTCGAACCTCCTACGGCGAGCAGCGGCGCACTCCGCAGCTAGGTGCCTTTGAACGCTCGGTCACTTCACCGCGGCTGTGTAAAATCGGGTTGGTATTCCATCAAGTTCACTATCCTTTCCTCTGTTGTGGTCTTCAGTACAAAGACTGGTCTGATGCGACTCTCCACGTTACTTTATCGTATGAAAGCCTTTCTAACTCTGAATTACCGGCAAACTGCACACTTCTGAAACTGTTTACTGTATTCGTCTATCGGTCTCCCTCTGTGATTTTTACTCTCCACACTTCCCTCCTATTCTAAATTAACGATTTATTGATGTCTCAGAATGTGCTCTATCAATCGATCCTTTCTTTAGACAAGTTATGACACAAAGTTGTTTCCTTGTTTAGTACCTCCTTAGTTACACGATCTGCTCATATTACGTCTGCATTCTTCTGTATAACCACACGTCAATAGCTTCTATTGTCTTCTTATCTGAGCTGTTTATCAACCATTGATCTCTAGACAAATGCCACAGAAAATACCTTCTTACACTGAAATCAATATTCTTTGTTAAATATCTCTTTTTCAGAAACTCTTTTCTATTCATTGTATTCTGCATTTTATATCTTCTCTACTTCGGCCGACATCATTTATTTTACTACCGAAATAATAAAACTCATTCCTACTTAGATGGTCTCGTTTACTAATCTAATTCTTTCTGCATTGCCTTTTTATCTTCGATTACATTCCATAACCTTTATTTTCCTCTTGTTGATATGTCCAGCGGTAATGCACGGTTCAGAAACATAGAGCATGATTAAACGAGACAAGGAAAAACTATTAATATTTGAAAAAGTAATGAGGAAGATTTGGGGACCAATTTTAGATAACGGGGGACTGATGACCCCTTAATCAAGTCCCTTAAGCTTAACAAATATTTGAACATTTAGATGACGGATAATGGAGGAGGAAGACGAATGAAGAAATCTTCCTTGTGATGCGACAGCCAAATATCTTACAGAAGATAAAGAGCAAGAGAATACAGTGGATGGGCCATGTAGCCCGTATGCCAGAAGGAAGACAGGCGAAAATGGCACTAGAAGGGAAACCAAACACCAAACGCCCCATTGGACAGCCAAGTCAGTGCTGGATGGACGACCTGGCGAAGGGCCGGGCAGCCCTAGGGATTGAAGACAGCCGGCCGCGGTGGCCGCGGTGACTGAGGCGCTCCAGTCACGGTCAGCACGGCCACTACGGTCGGGGGTTCGAATCCCCCCTCGGGCATGGATATTTGTGCCGTCCTAGTTCGTAAGTATTTCATAAGTAGTTTGTAAGTTTAGGGACTGATGACCCCGTAGTTAAGTCCCATAAGCTTAACAAACATTTGAACATTTTTGATTGAAGACACCTGGAGGAACCGGGCGCAAAACAGGAGGGAATGGAGGCAGTTTGTGGAAGCAGCGCGTGGTCTGCAGGGCCTGTGATCGCTGGATTGTATTGTATAATGTTCATCTTGCACCCTGATTTAGAGATACTGTCCATTGCGTTCAGTTATTCTTCCATGATCTTGGCTGTTTCTGACAAATTTACAATCGGCAAACCACAAAGTTTTTCGACTCTTTATAACTGCTCTCTGGTTTCTGAACAATTTGTGCGTAACTTTTCGTTTCCTGTACTGTACTCTTGCTACAGTCAAAATTTTTAAGTGTCTTCCAGTTAACATCGTGATAAATATTCTCCACATCAACGAAAGCTATAAACGTAGGTTTGCCTTCCTTTAACCTCTCTTCAAAGATAGGTCGTAAGGCGAGTATTACCTCACATGTTCCTACATTTTTCCTAACTCCAAACTGATCTCCCTCGAGATTGGATACTACCAGTTCTTCCATTTTTCTGTAAACAATTTCTAGCAGTATTTTGCAACCACGACTTACTGAACTGATAGTACTGTAACTTTTGCAGCTGTCTGTACTAGGTATTTTGTAATCTGAATCACTACATTCTACTTTGAAAGTATTTCACCTGTCTCATACATCTTGCATTCCAGGTGGAATAGTTCTGTAATGACTGGTTCTCCCAAGAATCTCAAAAGTTTGAAGTAAGTATCATTTATTCATTAGGGTCTTTTTGGCCTCTTATTTGTCAATGTCATGTCAAATTATTCTCGCAGTATCATATGTCCTACCTCATTTTCATGTACTTCTTCTCTTTCTGCCTCTTTCTGCCTCTTTCTGCCTTCAACTTGATTATCCTTGTATTGCCCTTCCTTCACCTGTTTACTTTCCCATCTTTGCTTTGTACTGTTTTTCAACAGTTGACCGATTTTAATTGCTTTTCTATACTTCCGAGCGATTTAAATTACTTTTCTATGCCGTAATTCATTTCGATACCTTACATTTTGTCATCCGAGCAACAATTTAGAAGAAGCTGTGAAACAGCTTTAGAAAAATACGTTTATTATTACGGACATTTTCGTGTTATCCTCTGTTTCAACGCCATAAAGGTCACAGAGCGTACGAACATATGGTTTCGATTCGTTTAATGATTTAATATAACTCCTTAGGAATTAATTATTAAGAACCTGAATTTTCTACCTAATAGTAATACCACAAAAAGTGAGATATAAGTTTAAATACTCGTATAAGCCGACAAGAACTGAAGCTTCTTTTCGTCAGTACTTCAGAGTTTCTGCAGTATCGCGCGAATTCACACTCGCGGGTGAGCCCAGCGTCCACACGCTCTTGGCAGCGCGGGGCACATTGAGGCCGGTTACAATGCACGGCAGCAACAGCACGGCGTTCCCACCCATGCCTCATTAGCAGTGAATCACTGGCTTCTGCTAGCGTCTGCTGCTTTCTGGTGAGTGTGCCAATTCCGTGCGAGACCGTCTCAATGCGGAAACCGCTCCGCTCTCGTGCGCGGCGCTGCCCGTCTTTAGTGAGAACGGACCTTTACACGACATTCGACTTCGCGGATTCAATTAGAAATTTCCATTGAAGGACCCGAATTAATTAAGAGCACTTTTACACTGGGGGAAATAACACAATAGAAGATGAGTGGGTAGCTTTGAAAAATTAAACAATGAAGGCAGCAGTGGGCCAAATAAGTAGAAAGATAAGATCTTCAAAATCCCCTTTGATATCACAGGAAGTATTGAATTTAATTGACGAAACGAAAAGTATAAAAATGTCGTTAATGAAATAGGTAAAATGGAGTACAGACGACTAAAAATGAGATTGACAGGAAATAAAAAATGACTAAGCGGGAGTGACTAGAGGGCTCATGAAAGTCTCTAGAAGAATGATGACTTGGAGAGGATAGATACCGCCATTAGAAAAATAAAAAAGACTTTTGGAGACAAGAAAAGTAGTAGAATGAATATCATCAACAAGGATGGAAAACCAGTTAAAAAAAAAATAATAATTGTAGAGTCTATGGGACCTAACTACGGGGTCATCAGTCCCTAAACTTACAAACTACTTATGAACTACTTACAACTAAGGATGGCACAAATATCCATGCCCGAAGGGGGACTCGAACCCCCAACCGTAGTGGCAGTGCAGACCGTGACTGGAGCGCCTCAGTCCCCGCGGCCACAGCGGCCGGCGGAAAACCAGTTCTGAGCAAAGAAAGGAAATCTAAAAGGTGAAAGAAATTATAATGGAGTTTTACAAAGAAAATGAGCTTCAAGACAATGTTAAATATCTGTAATAACGAAGGAGGAAGTAGAAGCACTGAAAGAAATAAGTCGTAAAAAGGCCCCTGGAGTAGACGGTTTTCCGTAAGAGCCACTGATGTCGCTGGGGGAGCCAGGCATGATCCAACTATTTCACCTGGTGTCTAAGATAAATCAGACAGGTGAAATAACATCAGACGTCATGAAGAATGTAATAATTTCAATTCCAAAAATGCAGGCGTAGAGAAGTGTGAAAATTAGAGAACAATCAGTTTAATAAGTCGATCGTTGCAAAATAATAACACTCTATTATTTACAAATAAATGGAAACAATAGTAGAAGCCGACGTCGGGGAGATCAGTTTGGATTAAAGAGAAATGTAATAACACACGAGGCAAAACTCACATTAAGACTTATCTTAGCAGATAGATTAAGCAAAGGCAAACCAACATTTTTGGCATTTGTAGATTTGGAGAAAGCTTTTGACAATGTTAATTGGAATACACTCTTCCAAATTCTGAAGTTAGTAGGGGTAAAATAAAGTGAACGTTATTTACAACATGTACAGAAACCAGACAGCAGTTATAAGAGTCAAAGGCCATGAAAGGGAAGTATTGGCTGCGAATTAACAAAACAGGGTTGCAGCCTATCCCCAATGTTATTCTTATGTACACTGAGGAAGCTGTGAAGGAAAGCAAGGACAAATTTGGAAAATGAATTAAAGTTCAGGTTGAAGAAATGAAAACTTTGCGGTTTGCAGATGACTATCTAATTCTGTCAGAAACAAGAATGGAAATTGTCTTGATAGGAGCTTATAAGATAAACATTAACAAAATCAATCGTTGCTGAAGGTATTAGATTAGACAACGAAAGAATACAGCTGGTAGATGAGTTTTGTTGCTTGGTCAATAAAATAACATACGATGGTTGCGGCACAAATGATATACAATGCTATGCAAAATAGTAATGGAAAGAAATGTTTCTGAAAAAGAGAAATTTGGTAACGTGGAGTCATGGAATATTAAAGTGTTAGGTAGTCTTTTCTGAAGGCACTTGCGCGGAGTGTTGCCTTTTACCGTAATGAAACACGGACGACAAATAGTTGAGACAGAAAGACGATACAAGATTTAGAAGTGTGGTGTTCCAGACGAATGCTGGAAATTAGGCTAGATCGCATAACTGAATGGAATTACGCCGAAAAGGAATTTCTGGCATACGTTGACTAAAAGAAGGTATAGACTGGCAGGACATCCCTTTAATAAAGGAATCGTGAAATTAGGAGCGTAGGGAAGTGTGTTGTTAAATCACAGAGGGACACCTAATCATCAGTGGATAAGTTACAGATACATTTGTTATCTTGCAGTAAGCATACGTTCACGCTGTGATGGAGTTTTTTATTTTTATTATAATTTTTTTTATTGGTATTAGCATAACCATATTGTACATTGGACACTGACGATTTTCACACATGACAGCAAGTTAGTACACTTGGCGTCTCAATTTTCACTTAATGTAAACTTTGGATTTACATTTACGCTCCAGCTGTAGTTCGCATATTTTGAAACTCCTATTGATAACCTCCACAAATGTCAGTAAAGGAAAAAGTCTCACAGAATTCTTTACTCAAATTTGCATGACAACAAATGAAATCTACTGTCATGAATCGGCCTGAGGCAGGGCCGCCGCTCTTACACCATATGCCCGATATGATGACCACCTAAAAACACAAACTCAGTTCAAGAGGGATCCATGACTTCCCACCTTAATTCACTGAGGGCTGACGGATGACTACTCGTTTTCGCGATCTCCACACCGTTCCACGAAACAGCCAGTGACACTCACGAAAACAAGGTAGACCTATTATTTGCCTTTTTCTGCTCATGATCACAGCGCTTCTGCAGTGTGCTCCTTCTGAAAAAACTTTATAGAAGTTTTCTGCTACATGTGTTGTAAACACTTCCATCATGCCGCAGATATTGTCTCCGGAAGCAGACCACACATCCGAAAGAACCAGCGTGAAAACAAATTGGACAGCAAAATGCATTACTTAGGAACGAAATAAATAGAAAGAGCAAGAAGAAAATTGCGAAGTGGCTGCAGGAAAGATGTGAAGAAATCAAAGAGGAAATTATCTTCGGTAGGACTGACCAAGCATTCGAAAACTAAAAGCAATCTTCGGTGAAATTGAAATCAAGAATGTTAATGTAAAAAGAGCTTCAGAATGCAAAGGAGGAGTAGTTAGATGAAAAGAGCACTTTGAAGACATTTTTTGAGGAAAAAGACTTGCCTCATGTACTTCTAAAAGGAGAAATGGGTGGTTATATCGAAGACGGGAAGATCTAGTAATAGAGTCATAATTTAATAAAAAGGTCGTGAGGACTCCAAATGAAATGAGGCAGAAGCCATAGGTGATGTTTCATCAGAATTTCTAAAATCATTGGAATAAGTGGCAACCAAACGACTAATAAAGTAATTGAGTAAAATCAATGAGATTGGCGACGTACCACCAGACTTTCGTAAAAATGTCAGCCACACACTTCCGAAGACAGCAAAGGCAGGAAAGTTTGACAACTACCTTACAGTCAGCTTAACAGCTCTTACGTCCGAGTTACTGTCGAGGATAATGTACAGAACAATGGAAAAGAAAATTGAGGATTTTTTTAGATGACGATCAGTTTGGCTTTAGGATAGGTAAGTGGACCAAGAAGCAGTTCTTTAGAGCTCCTGTCAATGAAAGCGGGACCGAAGATAAACCAAGACTCGTTTGTAGGATTTGTCGACTTTTAAAAAGCATTCGGCAATGTAAGCTGGAGTAAGATGCTAGAAATTCTGATGAAAATAGGAGTAAGCCATAAGGAAAAAGGATAATACGTAACACATACAAGCACCAAGAGGAAATGATAAGACTGCAAGAACGGGGTAAAACGGAGATGTAATCTTTAACCCCAACTTTTCCATATATACATCGAAGAAGCTATGACGGAAATAAAAGAAAGGTTCGAGAGTGGTATCAGAAATAAATGATAAGATTCGATGATGACATTGCTGTCCTTAGTGAAAGTCAAGAAGACTTAAGGGTATGTTGAATAGAATGAGTTGTTTACAGAGTACAGGATATGGGTTAATAGCAAATTGCAAAAAGGCAAAAGTAATGAAAGTAGTATAAATCAAATTATCGATAAAGTTCTCATGTAATTGGATGATCCTGGTGTAGAGGATCTTAAGGCGTTCTGCTACCTTAGAAGTAAAATAAACTTCTATGGACGAAGCGAAGAGGGCATTAAAACCAGACAGGCACAAACTAAAAGGTCGTTAATGGCCAAGAGGAGCCTATTGGTATCAAACATTAGGCTTCATGTGTGGGGGAAATTTCATGAGAATGTATGTTTGTAGCATAGCTTTGAATGCAAATGAAACAAGGACTGTGGGAAAATTGGATCAGAATAGAATCGAAGTATTTTAGATGTAGTGCTACTGAAGAATACTGAAAATTTAGTAGGCCGGTGAGATAAAGCATGAGGATGTTCTATAAAGAGACGGCGTAGAAAGGATCATACAAGAAACACTAAAAAATAAATAAATTAATTAATTAAAAAAGAAGAGAGAGAGAGAGAGAAGGGACAAGACGATAGCAAATGTGTTAAGACTTCAGAGAATAACTTTCATGGTATTAAAGGGCGCTGTAGACGGTAAAAACTGTAGGAGAAAAAATACTGCGATTCATACAGCAAATAATTGAGGACGGAGTTTGTACGTGCTATTCCGAAACGAAGAGGTTGGCGCAGGGATGGTGGGCCGCGTCAAACCAGTCATGATGCTGATGACTCAGTAAATAAGTAAAAAAAGAAAGGTCGGCCATGTCGGCTTCGGTCACGATTCCTTAAGGAGTATTTTGGGGACACTGCTACAGCAGTTCCAAAATTGAACCTCATCCCCCTGCAGTCGGATATTACCCTATGCCACTACAGTAACATACAAAGGCAGCACATGTAAATGTCTAGAAAATAATGTTATACAACCCCCCCCCCCCTTTCTCCGTAGACGGGATAAATTATTCCCCGAGGGTGAAAAAAAAAAATATATATATAGAAGTTGAAGAGAGGGACTTTGCATGCATATCTACATTACGTAACTATATTAAAATAATACAGCCTAATTAAATAGTTGATCATAAAAAGAATCTCCCTATATTACTCTTGTCCTCCCACAACAATAGTAAAAATAGTCTGAAAGTAATTCGATGAATCCTCTGCCAGGCACTTAAAAAGTGCAGAGTAGCTGTGCAAATGTAGATGCAGGTGCAGATTTATTTCAATTGGATTTCATAAAGAAAACTGCTGCCACAGTAAAACCGAAGGCAAATTTACCTTATCAGTGCAATATAATTAAATCAGTGAGTGTTATTCAGTGAGTCCACAGCACTATTTGTCTCTACACCTGCAAGTAGGTGCATGTCTTCACTCCCCAATGCACCTTCCAGTATGTAGCAGTGTGTTCTTTGATTACTTCTGTCATTCCGTCTTTTTCTACTTTCTCTGTTCCAGAAGCTTTTTTTTTTTTTTTTTTTTTTTTTTTTTTTTTTTTGGAAGAACAATTTTTTACACTCGATTCTTTCTATTTTCTCTTCATTATCTTTTAGCGAGTTATATTAGGAGGAAGCGCGTAATTGTAGCAGTAGACATACCAGGATCCCCAAACGCCTCTGTTGTGGCGTTAGCCACTTTAATTAGATAACTATTTCTATGACTCCTTCTAAATAAACCTACAACTAAACGTGACTGATCATGGGCCGGCCGCGGTGGCCGAGGTGACTAAGGCGCTCCAGTCACGGTCAGCACGGCCACTACGGTCGGGGGTTCGAATCCCCCCTCGGGCATGGATATTTGTGACGTCCTAGTTCGTAAGTAGTTCATAAGTAGTTTGTAAGTTTAGGGACTGATGACCCCGTAGTTAAGTCCCATAAGCTTTACAAACATTTGAACATTTGAACTGATCATGGCCACTTATGCCACCAATTGGCCTAAAACAGTCCTGCCTCCTTTAGCACAGTGGGCTATTTTTTTGTGAAATTATCAGTATGGGATTGTGTACAAAACCAGTTTTAAGCGTGCCAATAAAATGGCACTGCCGTGTCTGCATTTTGGAGCAGATGCAGCATTAGATGCATTAAAAACTTCCTGTCGTTGCATTGTAGCTCAGGACAATGATGCTATGCATAGCTTTCCGCTTAATAATTGTAAGATCGCCCAGGGTACTACAGTGTACATGGACTTGCAGATTCCGTTCAACTGGAGCAAGACTGGTTGTCTACGTTCAGAAAAGCAGTTTCGTAACCCAGTAATTCGTCAATACTTTGTACGTCGGCCACCTTTGCAGTCCATCAGGGAGTAATTTTGGTAAATACGGAAATGAATATTCGCTTGTACTGATTTTCCAAGGCTATTCACCAAAATATTTCTTGCTTTATGTTCACTGGGGTGTCGTACGAATCAAACAAATTGTGTAACAACATTGTACTTGACAAGGAATGGACTCATAAACTGAACACCTGACGTCACAGTATTAAACATGTGCAGTGCATCAGTAAGCTTCATGCCGGCAGTTCTTCTTGTCAGGGCTCCTGAAAATGGTTGCACTTGGATTTTGCAGGCCCTTATTGGAATACACTTTGAAAAAATGTTCAGATAGTTGTAATTCTATCGGACCAGACTGCATGGTCATCAGTCCGTAACTTACAAACTACTTAAACTAAACTAACCTAAGGACAACACACACACACACATGCCCCAAGGAGGACACGAACCTCCACGGCGAGCAACCCCGCGCTCCGCAGCGAGACGCTTTAGACCGCTCGGCTACTCCACCGCGGCGAATACACATTGACTCATTGCCATTGACTCGGTTAGTGAATTTTCCTTTCTGCTTCTGGAGACTCTGCAACAACACAGTTTTCTGAAGCCAACGACTGAATTACATTTATGAGTGCACCATTTCACACTTACCCAACAAATGTACAGACTTAGTGCCTTCCACACGTAGAAACAATATATGTACCATTCCTTATCAACATATCGCTCCCAGGCAAACAATGACGCTTGAACGGCGAAGTTGTTGATGATCCGAACTTTGCTACCAATGTTCAAATGTTTGTAAATCTAAGGGACTTAACTGCTGCGGTTATCAGTCCCTAGGCTTACAAGCTAGTTAATCTAACTTAAAGTACCTTTGCTAAGGACAACACACACTCATTCCTGAGGGAGGACTAGAACCTCCGACGGCGAAAGGCCGCGCGCTCCGCAGCAAGGCGCCTTTGAACGCTCGGCCATTCCACTGCGGCTCTTTGCTCTAGTCACTGCATCCTTCACAGCGGATGGCGCACGCTGCCTCTCAGCAGACTCACTACAGAATTAGTAATCTGTTTTTCGACCTGTTTGGCAGATGAAAGTTCTGCGAGGGAGGCACCACTTTAAATTTGTTGGGAAGTTGTATGTTTTTGAATCAAGGTTCCGACGGCTCTTGTCACTCATGTAAATTGCGAGATCCTGCCGCCGATCTCACGCTTACAAATTCCTTCTGCAATTCCTTCCGCAACTGCTGGCCCCAAGGGCTGGCGGCAATATTAGTGTAGTGCTTGACACAGTCACGTCTATTAAATATCTGGGTGTAACGTTGTATTGCGATATGAAATGGAATGAGTGTGTAAGAACATTCATGTGAAAGACGGATGGTCGACTTCTGTTTATTGGTATAATTTTGGGGAGAAGAGGTTCATATGTAAAAGAGATCACTTATGCCTCCCCTGCTTCATTTTAGCCCAAGTGCTAGAGATCCCCACCGGACCGGGTAAAAGGAAAACATAGAAGCAATTCAGGAGCGGATTTTTAAGTTTGTTACTGGTAGGTTCAGTCAACGCGCGAGTTTTACAAAAATGTTCAAATGTTTGTATAGTCTATGGGACGTAATTACGGAGTCATCAGTCCCTAAACTTACAAACTACTTATGAACTACTTACGAACTAGGACGGCACAAATATCCATGCCCGAGGGGGGATTCGAACCCCCGACCTTAGTGGCCGTGCAGACCGTGACTGGAGCGCCTTAGTCCCCTCGGCCAGCGCGGCCGGCGCGAGTTTTACAGAAATGCTTCGAGAATTCAAATGTAAATCGCTGGAGGTAAGGCTATATTCTTTTTAAGAAACACTGTTGAGGAAATTTAGAGAGCCGGAATCTGAAGTTGAGTGCAGAACGATTCTGCTGCTCATGTTTCGCGTAAAGACCACAGAAACTTAAGAGAAATGACCTTAGACAGTAAACAATGTAGTTTTCAGACGTCGCTAGAACAATTTTTAGACTTCCACTGCTGAAACCATCAACGACTTCGAGGTTCTCGCTTTGTAGCTGCCCAGTATGCGAGAGGTAATGTAAAAGAAACATTGAAACCTGAACGGCCCTAGAATTCGATATCACGTTACTTTCAAGAGTCATTTCTTATATACGACTTGATCGGCACGCAAGTCAGACGTTGGTAGCACTTCAAATTGCTACGTTCACGTATTGGAGATTTGTATGCGTGTTTGCCGCGCTGTAGTGGCCGAGAGCTGTAAGGCGCCTTGCTGCGGAGTGTGCCTATGCTCGCCGTAAGAGGTTCGAATCATTCCTCGCGCATGAGTGTGTGTTGTTCTTAGCATAACATAATTTAGGTTAGTTGAAGTAGTTTGTAAGCCTAGGGACTGATAACCGCAACAGTTAAGTCCCTTAGAGGTAAACATTTGAATGCGTGATATAGAACGTAACATCACAATATCAGCTTCGTTCTAACATTCTTAATGGCTACGCACACACGTGTTTTATTTTATGCACATCTACGAAAAAGTACCCTTTGAAATATATAACTTTCGTACCTTCGTGTCCCTCCATGGATAATTAATTTTGAGGATCGGTACTTCTGTTTTGGTGTTCTCTTATAAATATTACGATTTTGTGGCGGGAAGAGTTTGCAGGAAACAATTCAACCAGGAATAGGAGCACATTCATAGACTCTAAATACCTGCAGTCAATGACAAATATGATGTGATTCAAGCCGGCGAACTACAGGAAGTCACGTAAAAAAGGCGGAAATGGACATCACATCCACTACAATAATAAATAAATAAATAAACCAGAAAGACTGATTTTTCCGCACTGACTCGGAAACAACGAAAAAAAAACATCTACACTATTTGCATTTTCTCGTAACCATATTCTTCTTACCTGTGTTTAACATTGGAAAAAATAGAATAAAATAATACACAAATAAAAAGGAAGGCCAGGGAAGGAAATCGGCCGTGCCCTTGAAAGAAACCATCCAGACATTTGGGTGCAGCGATTCATGGAAATCAAGGAAACCCAATTCTGGACGTCTGAAGGCGCATTTCAACTGCCGTTCTACCAAATGCGAGTCCGTGAGCTAACCATTGCACACCTTCGCTCGGTCCACAGTTAGAGGCCAGAATGAAATAATATTAACGGTGAGTGCACACTTAGTTTATATTTTGATTACAATTTAGAGTTATTGCTATAGTTGTTAATCACACTTGTGAAATGTTCGGACAAATGTTTATAAAATGAAGCTTTTGTTTGAATTAAAGCAATGTACTAAGCAGTAATATAAAAAAAAGTATTACTGTTTTTTAATGATTGTTTATTCATTACTATTAGTGCAGTCCTAGGCAGCTGTAAAAGAAGAGAAGTAAGGAAGGAAGATGTGGGTTTAACATCCCGTCAATAGTGTAGTAACGCACAGGCTTTGGGTAAGGATTGGGATGGAAATAGCCCATGTCCTTCCGATGGAAGTATGTGGACTGACTAGGTAGCTGTGGCACTTTAATATTTAAAAGGACGGCAAATTATGTATATCTTCCAGAACGTGATGTCCATTATAATGGACATAAAGGTTTCTGCCCTGATATCAAATAGTCTGTATATACCGTTGTAATGCCTGTGGTCCATTTAAATGGACAGTACGTTGCAGCGATTTGGCAGGAGAAACTCTCGCTGTGATCACTTAACACCAAGTAAGCTGCTTTGTGTACGACGAGTTAACTTGCCAGGTGAGTATTCCATCACTATTATGTATGTTTCTAATTATTTCATGAAAATGGTACATATGATATCTGCCTAGTAAGGCTGTTAGGTAATTACCGACAAAATGCGTTTTTTAAAATTTCACATTCCCTTTATTGCTTCACCTCGCTGCGGAGCGCGCGGTTGCTCGCCGTGGAGGTTCGAGTCCTCCCTGGGGCATGGGTGTGTGTGTTTGTCCGTAGGTTAGTTTACCTAGGTTTAAGTAGTTTGTAAGCTACGGACTGATGACCACGCAGTTTGGTTCAAATGTTCAAATGTTTGTAAAGCCTATGGGACTCAACTACGGGGTTATCAGTCCCTAAACTTACAAACTACTTATGAACTGTTTACGAGCTAGGACGGCACAAATATCCATGCCCGAGGGGGGATTCGAACCCCCGACCGTAGTGGCCGTGCAGACCGCGACTGAAGCGCCTCAGTCCCCTCGGCCACCGCGGCCGGCCACGCAGTTTGGTCCGATAGATTTGCAGACATTTGAACATTACAAATGTTCCTTCATTTCTTCCTTATACGTCACTAGAACCCAGTTGCCCCTGTGGTAGGCAGAGTTGAAAAATCAAGAATGTATTTGAAAAATTCCAATCTTTTTGTGAGTTCCTTTTTCCTATTTTGTCTCCCTATTTAAAAAAAAATTGTGGTAGTGTGTATCAGGTCTCACGATGTTATTCTGGAAGGAGGGGGGAGGGGAAAAGTAATGAACTGTGAGACTATCACACCACTTCCTCTCCTCTCCTGAACCCCAATTTCGATCCGCGAACGAGATTGTATCCCCGAAAGCAACTATGTGTTATCTACTCACGAAATAATGTTATCGGTACGATATTTCACTTCTCCCGATTCTATTTCAGATTATTGACTTCAGTGCCGTCATCATACACATTGGCATTGGAAAAAAAATTATGTAAGGATTCAGGGCACAGGACGTGGAAGTAACAGCACGCTCTCCGAGTGAAGAAGTGCAGTTGTTCATGAAATTAAATCGCGGCACGATTTAAACAGCAACATTGTTTCGTTATCTGCCTGGGAACAGAGGAGACGTCCACGCCTGTTAGGAGAGCGCGCGTCACTTGTTATGTACGGTGGCGCATGGCGAGACCGGTAGATCCACACACGCGGCCGAGCCCGTTGCCATTACAGTAGCTTAAGGCCGTGACTCGGTGCGCGCCGTGTTCATGGATTGCCTTTTAATTAGACTCATAACAGGAGCGGCCGTCTGGAGAGCACATCTGCACGCCGCCAATTCCTGAAAGTGGCCGCTCAGAAGAAAGCCAACAAGATGAAGGATCTACTTGCTAGACTTGTCGCTCCACTCGGCAAACACACAATTAAACTTGTAAAACACGTAAATTGTAATCACTCTTCTT
Source organism: Locusta migratoria (assembly GCA_026315105.1). Taxonomy (NCBI): domain Eukaryota; kingdom Metazoa; phylum Arthropoda; class Insecta; order Orthoptera; family Acrididae; genus Locusta; species Locusta migratoria. The sequence goes on from CM048744.1 coordinate 363,577,549, forward strand.
ATTTCGTCCGCATCCACTTCTCTCCTCTTCGCACTCTCGCAGATCCCCCGAGGCGAGCGGCGGGGCCAGGGAGGAATGGACGGCGGTGGCAACAGCAGCGGCCGCCTCGCCCCTGCCTTCGCCTTCGCCGTCGCCGTCGCCTGCGACTCTCAGGTAAGCCGGCGCGCCTTTTCCCTGAGAGCCCCGCTACGCCGCGTCGCTGCGGGCCGCCTTTTTGCCCAGCCCGTCCCGGAGTGCGTGCGCCTATGTACGTGTCGCGCCGTTTCTCCGAAATGAGCCGGCTGTCACGGGTATCTACCGGAGCCGCTTCTTTATTTCGTTTTAGACCGTTTTTTCGGTAACACAAAAAAAAGGTGCCTCCCATTTTAAGTCGCCTCGGAGGTGGGCGGAAGCCCGGGCAGATATGGAGTGTCTCTTAGAGAAGAACGCCTGTGTGCATTAGGCGGTGTTTACCCGGCGCTCAGGTTTTGTCGGAAGGTAAATACGGAGGCAGACAGCAGCCTTCCTCGGAGCTCGGGCAGAACGGGGTACCTGGGAATGACGCCGAATACACAAGTAAATGTCCACTTTAAGCCGCCTTAAAGCTGACCGTCTTGCTGTTACCTACAATACATTTTTTTTTCCTTGCAGTGGTGTGTTGAGTAGCATATTCTCTTAAGGTAGTTGGCCCGTATTGCGTTACCAATTTCGCGCAGATGCAGGAGGATCTTACGGCGGGGCTTCTATTTAAAAATATAACAGGGAGTGAAGGTCAGTGTATAGTTGACAAAGTTCTTAAAACACCTCCCCTCTTTCATGCCTTCCCTCGGCGATGTTACCAACGCACTTCGTGCCAGTGCCCTGGTTTGTAAACGGGGCAGCACTGCACGCGAGGTGCCGTGTCGATATGCAAATTCAGTGCACATCTAAAATCACTTTTTACTAACCTTGAGACTTCTGTCGTAGTTGATGTCCCATTGCGCAGGTGAAGCACACAGGTCGCGCATCCGTTGTACCTGAAATGATGCTTAAAGAGGTGTTGAAATGTGGCTAAAAAGTACTGCACTACGATTAACTTTAGCTTTTGTAGGATGTCAGTGCTTGTTTTTATTGAAGAAATGCCATGTATATCCAAGCACAAATATACAGACTGAGTAATATTAAATATATAAACGATACATAACGTATAAACTGTCCCTGGCCCGCACTGAACTAACATGAATGTCCAAGGTATCGCGGTCGGCGCTCGACTGACTGCCGCCGCCTCTCGCTGTGCGCCACAAGCCACCGTTTTGGCGCCAAGCGAAACTTCTACACTAACATTCTTCAACTTATTACAAAATATACAAATACTTAAATCTTTGAATTAACCGAAATATAGATTAGCACAACAGTATTACAAAAAGTATACAGGTAATTTTTAATACACATAGGAAAGTTAAATATTAATAATAGAAGCTTAAAGTTTTGGCGGACAACTAGTATAGGCGGGAGCCAATCAGATCTCAACTTGCAATAGGGGCGGAGCTTTCCCACTGGATACAAGCTCATCTACTATCTCTCTCTCTCACCCTTTCTGTTACGTCACACCTACAACCAAGAAAACTTCTTTAACACCCAATACATTGAGATGCGAAATAAATGGCTCCATGTCAGCCCCCTCACAATCTGCATCGAATTGACGCATGGTGCAGGGAATGGCAATTAAATCTCAATGTAGACAAGTGTAATGTGCTGCGAATACACAGAAAGAAAGATCCTTTATCTTTTAGCTGCACTCTAGCAGGTCAGCAACTGGAAGCAGTTAATTCCATAAATTATCTGGGAGTAGTTATTAGGTGGTAGAGTGCCGGACTACAAATCGAAAGGTGGCGGGTTCGATCCCCGCCAGGAACTAGGATTTTTATCTGTCACTTTGCACTTCTTTCATTTACTTCTACATCTACATCTACATAGATACTTTGCAAATCACATTTAAGTGCCTGGCAGAGGGTTCATTAACCACTTTCATAACTTTTCTCTACCGTTCCATTCTCTACTAGCGCGCGGGAAGAAAGAACACCTAAATCGTTCCGTTTTCGATCTGATTTATCTTATTTTATTGGGATGGTCATGTCTCCCTAAGTAGGTGGGTGCTAGCAAAATATTTTCACTTTCAGAAGTAAAAGTCGATGATAGCAACTTCGCAAACAGATCACGCCGCAATGAATAACGTCTTTCTTTTAATGATTTCCACCCCAATTCGTGCAACATTTCCGTGACGCTTTACCCCCCGTAACGTGATAAAACAAAACGAACTGCCCTTATCTGAACCTTCTCAATGTTTTCTGTCAGTCCCACCTGGTGAGGGTTCCACAAGGGGCACCAGTACTCCAGGAGAGGACGCACAAGTGTGATGTAGGCAGTCTCTTTGGTGGAGCTGGTGCATCTTCGAAGCGTTCTGCCAATGAAACGTAACCTTTGATTCGTCTTCCCCACAACATTTTCCATGTGTTCTCTCCAGTCAAAGTTGTTCGTAATTGTAACTCCTAGGTATTTGGTAGAATTTACGACCTTAAGGTTTGACTGATTTATCGCGTAATCGAATTCAGCGGATTTCTTTTAGTGGTCATGTGTATTACTTCACACTTTTCTTTATTTAGTGTCAATTGCCAATTTTCGCACCAAGTAGAAATTTTGTGTAAATTGCTTTGCAGTTGCTTTTGATCCTCTGTCGACTTCACTAACCGATAAACGACAGCATCATCCGCGAACAGTCTAAGGGAGCTATTCAGATTGTCTCCTAAATCATTTATAAACACGAGGAAGAGTAGAGGACCTATAACGCTTCCCTGCGGAACGCCAGATATCACTTTTGTTTTACTCGATGACTTACCGTCAATTACAACGAACTATGTCCTTTCTGATAGGAAATCGTGAATCCAATCGCACAATTGGGAAGATGTTCCATAAGCACGCAATTTCATTAAAAGCCGCTTGTGGGGTACAGTATCAAAAGCCTTCCGGAAATCCAGAAATATGGAATCGATTTGAGATCACTTGTCGATGGCACTTAACACCTCATGTGAATACTTTCTGAATCCGTGTTGACTATTGGTTAATAGGTCGTTCTCTTCGATGTAGTTCATAATAGTCGAACAAAGTATATATTCCAAAATCCTACTGCAAATCGACGTCAATGAGATTGGCCTAGGGACTGATGACCCCGTAGTTAAGTCCCATAAGCTTAACAAACATTTGAACATTTTAGATAGGCCTGTAATTTTGGGGATCACTCCTATTGCCTTTCATGAATATTGGAGTAACTCGGGCAGTATTGCTCATGTGAAAAATACCGAGTAGCACCGTGGTTCGGAACCCACGTTAAACTGTAGGTCCCCCTATAACTGGCTGGGTAATTCAGTTCGAAGGTCGGAGGAAGGCAACGGCATACCACCTCCAAATAGGCCCATGCCTAGTAATGCACTGTGGTGTTCAAACCAATCTTCGGATTGTTGACTGCTTTACCTAGTCATTAGGAGGGATTTAAAATGGAACGACCAATATAAAATCAATCGTCGGTAAAGTAGATGCCAGACTTAGATTCATTGGGAGAATTCTAAGGAAAGGCAGTCCGAAAACAAAGGAAGTAGGTTACAGTACACTTGTTCGCCCACAGATTGAATACTGTTCACCGGTGAGGGATCCGTACCAGTTGGGATTGATAGAGGAAGTGGAGAGATCCAACGGAGAGCAGCTCGCTTCGTTACAGGATCATTTGGTAACCGTGAAAGCCTTACGGAGATGATCGCTAAACTGCAGTGGAAGACTGCAGGAGAGACGCTCTGTCGCTCGGTACGGGCTTTTGTCGAAGTTTCGAGAACATACCTTTACTGAGGAGTCTAGCAGTATATTGCTCCCTCCAACGTATATCTCTCGAAGAGATTATGAGGATAAAATCAGAGAGATTGGAGCCCAGACAGAGGCATACCGACAATCCTTCTTTCCGCGAACAATACGTGACTGGAATAGGAGAGAAAATCGATAGTGGTACTCAAGGTACCCTCCGCCACACACCGTCAGGTGGCTTGCGGAGTATGGTTGTAGATGTAGATCAAATTTTTATTGTCCTTTTAAGGGACAGTGATTCTTATAGCTATAAAACGTTCAAATGTTTGTAAACCTACTGGACGAAACCGCTATGGTCAACAGTCCCTAGACTTACAAATTACTTAAAGTTACTTACACTAAGGACAATAAACACACACCCATCACCGAGGAAAGACTCGAACCTTCGTCGGAAGCGGCCGCCCCGTCCGTAGCATGTTGCCTTTGACCACGCGGCTACTCCCTCGCGGCAATTATAGCTGTAAAATTGTAATATTTTATAATGTGTGTCTTCAGTTTTTCATGCACATTTGCTAATAATTTCTGGCATCGATCTACCATACGTATTGTGCAAGCCAAGCCTGGCGGAGGGTACCTCGTACTACGACGACTCATATACTTATCTATTCCACACCCAAAAACATCGAGGTAAAACAAATCCTAGCGTGCCTCCTTATGGGCCTTTTTTTTATTCCATCTTTCTGGTCCTTATGCGTAATGTAAGTGGGTGGCAGTACAATCATTCAGCTGTTAGCTTCAAATACAGGCCCTCTAAACATCGTCATTAGTTTTCCTAGAAATGATCGTCCTCTTTCCTGTAGGTATTCCTATCTCAATTCCCAAACCATGTACTTAACATTCGTCTGTTGTTTTTACGTACCGGTACTAAACCTAGCGGTCAGCCTCGTAATTGCTTCTGTGTATATCTTTAAACCGAACTGATTGGGATCTCAAAAACTTGAGCAGTTTTCAAGTGTTCCAAGATTTGGAAATTTAAGGGACTTAAATACTGCGGTTATCAGTCCGTGGATATACAAACTAGTTAAACTAACTTATGCAAATTACACACACACACACACACACACACACACACACACACACACACACACGCGGCAGAGGAAGGACTCGAATCTCCGACGACGAGCAACCGCGCGCTCCGCAACAAGGCGCAGAGCGTTCGGCCACTCCAGCGCTGATGAGCAGTATTGAAGTGTGCAGTGTGCTTAACACTCGCCTGTTGGTTTAATTACAATTAAGAAACCAGCAGTTGACCTCGCAATTCCTTCTATTTAATTATTTTTTTAAACCGATCTGGTTGGGTATGGATGCAACATCCCTGTTAAAAACATGGATGTTCAGACATCGATGTTCATGCGGAAAAACATCGATGTAAGAAAAGCATCGTTCTGAAAAAAGATACATCGAGGTTTTTTCGTATTTTTATATGTTTTAGAAATATTACGAAAAACCCACTGAAATTATTTTATTTTTCAGAATAATAATAACTGAAAGTAAGTTGTGTCGTCAGAGACATTTTAAAATTCTCAGAAAATACTTCTGTCTTCATAAAACCCTACGTAAAAATCATGTTAGCAAGTTAGGTAGTCATGCACAACGAAATTGTTGGTCAGAATGAAAAAAAAAATAATTGGGAATGAGGTTTCGCAACGTATTGTGCTGATTTGAGTTGGGATTTCCATCGGTCTGTTGAATACGCGCAAAATAACTTGCGCTTTGCTTACTTATTGCATTTTTTTATAGTTGTCAACGTGGAGAAAATTAAACAAACAGTATGTACATTTCTGTTACTATTTAACAGTATATTTTCCAAATGAATATTCATCGATGACGTTTATCAAATCATGTAAGTAGCTGAAATGAACGTCTATGCTATACTTAAAGATTGTTGGCTTCTGATTTATCGACCAACTTTACTTTGACGTTTTAACTGACGCTTTGACAGCACGATATCAGAATCTGATTGGGTAACACCCTCAAAGTTCGGATTTCACTGATGTTGAAGGGTGAAATTTCGGCAATGCAATCCGCCTCCACTGGGTGAAAAATCTGATTAACCATCAAACGTCGAGATACAAGAACGAGGCAGACGCTAATAGGCAATATTTCAAATAATAACCATGAAAGCTCCAATAATTTTGTTGGACAGAAGCCCTTGGGATATGTCTTTGAAATATCTGCATTCTCCAGTGTCGTGAAGGTCCAGGACTTTCTACATTGATGATTATAATAACGACCGGTACAAGAAGGAAATCTAATGAACACTGTTTCATTCAATATTTCACTTTAGTGCCACTTGTTTGTAGCTGAACAAAAGGCCGCACATAAAGTCCTGTTATGCACAAACTACTCAGACAAAAATCGATTACGATGGTTACATTTTTGTATACTAACGATTCCGACAATCTTATGACGACAGTAATTTATTATTCACTGTTAGCTCGCCACACATTCGGAAATAGTCACTTATTCGGAATAAACAACCAAATATTTCTTTCGTCTTCAGTTTTTTAATTAGGTGGAATTGTAAATAAGGCATATTGTAGAACATAGTTTTAATATATTATAGTAAAAAGGCTTAGGACGTCTTAAAATGGTAAGATGAAGTTATATATATATATATATATATATATATATATATATATATATATATATATATATATATATATTGATTGATGACGCGCAGAAGCACTGCACTCCACCTGTCGTTGCATGAATTACTAATGACGGAATTGCTTCTTGAACGATGTCGATAGTTTTGGACTTCTATCATCGATGTATCGACCATATATCGCTTTTCAAATCATCGATGTTTTCGTATAAGACATCGATGCTTTCAAAACTTCGTTTTATCGTTTGCATCCCTATGTATGGCTCGCACAAGAATGCTATAATCGGTCTCCTACGTAGATGTCCGACATCTTCCCAAACTTAACCAAAGTCGAACATCCGCCGTTTCTACAACAAAACTATCCTTATAGCTCGTTCAAATTTTTTTTTCATCATTATTTGGAAGTATGCAACAGTCCCAATATTCCCTATCAAAGTAAGCGCGAAAAACATTGTCTGTCATACACTAAGTGAACTTTGAAAATAAGCTGTACAAGAAACGAAAGAGCTCTGTCCGCTTGAAACAAGGAAAAAATAGGCTCAGTCTACTAAATTCGGGTCTTTAAAGTAAACTAGTTTGCAGTCCTGACGAGCAGTTGTTCTTCTACATTGTTGTACGTCTTTGAATTGTTGGCACTTTAAGCTTCTTTGAGCAGCTCTTTGTATAACGCAGTAAAGATACTGCACAGATACTGATATAGAAGATAAGCCATTGAAAGTCGAATTACAAATATTCAAACATCTCATCTGTTGCAGGGTATTGAAATAAATTCAGTTGTGAAGCTGATAATTTGGGCCGGGCCTGGATTCAAACCCGGATTCCCCGCTTCGGACCAGCACATGCGAATCGTAGCTGATAATTGTCGTACTTGCCAAGTGTTCAGTGACGCATCTGCAGAAACATAGAAATGGAATGAAGCCAAGGAAAGAGTTGAAGAACAAGTCAGTTAGGCAAGAACGTAACATATTCTGTTTCCCAGTGCCACGAAACTTTTTGAATCATTGATAAAGAAGTTGGTCTTCGACCAACCGAACAGCCCAAAAGCTGTAATGAGACATCGATACTTGAAATTATTGTTGAACTATCAGTAATTGCCCATATGGAAAATCAACGGCTGGATTGTATCATTCCAGATCTTGACCATTTCAGTGAAATGCAAGAGACAGAAGTTGCAATAATAAAAGAAGTCAAGATTCGGCAGGAAGGAATAACGATCAGCGAAATGGCGGTAGATTTTCGTCCCAGAGTAATGGCTATCAAAATCAAAGGCAGATATCAGCTGTAGTAATTGAACATTACACCACAGGAGAGAACTTGTCTTCTAAATTGGGGATCTAGTTTTAGTTAACAACGTAACCATAATGTGTTGCGGTAGGCGAGAGTGCATTTCTTCTAACCCTAAGAGTTACCAGGTAATCTAGCTTATTATTCATGTCAATAATTCGTATAATGTGTTGTGGGAAAATTTTAATTGGACAGTGTTATGCATCACTAGACCAAACGCCGCAGTGCCCTGAGTGAGATAAATGAAGCCAAAGTTTACGTTCCCTTAAAAATGTATTTGTTATTAAATATGCCAAATTTTTTTGCACGGATTAAGGATTAGTACTTTTTCAGTTAGTTGTGGAATTTAGCGTAATTAAACACTAAAATGTAAAGAAAATGGTCGTTTGACAACTTATACTTGCCGCTAGTGAACTTTTCTTGTGCATCTGTAGACCAAACTACTTCGTAGTCCTTTGGTTTCATTATGCATACTGAACAATGCATTAGGCTTATTGAAACAATTGCTGAACGACATGGCTTTTATGATCTGAAAAACTTCAAGAGTTCACTTAACTGGAAGCAAAACTTAAGTAAAGAACAAATCATATTTTGCCAGTTAAAAACCACTGGAAATAAATGCAGTAAAATTTAAGTTAATGAAACTTACAGAAACAAGAAAATATAATTCATTGTCATTATTCGCATTCTGTTTCGAAGTCAACTTATCACTGAAACCATAGGGGTCGTCTCTGAAGAGACTGGTAGATTTGTCTTGTGTCTTTCTGGATCAGCGATAGAAAGGGAACGCCAAGTTTTCAAGCTTTTCTTTAAAAATTTGGTTTTCCTCCCTACCTAAGTGGATTAGAAGAAGGTCTTCTTTCTTTTTCTGAATGCTTACTTCAGCTGAAGTTTCTTGGCCAAAATCTCTTTTCATAATAATTATCAGATGTTTGTACTTTCGTAGTTCAGTTTCTCTAGTTTTCAGCCAACTTATATTGTTTTTGTGAGTTAACTTTGCGGTACGGTATATGTTTCTTGCATTTCAGTTCTAATGAATTCTAATTAGGACAACCAAAGCATAGTTCTTCCGACTTACTTTTTTTATGACATTTATAGTACCATCAATAGAGTACAGCTGTTGCTGTATCTTCAGTACAATCTCTATATCTCCAAATTCACTGTCATCGGGCAAAAAACTATAGTTTGGTAGAACATATCGCAATGTCGAGTGATTTTCTAACACGGGTTTACGTAATAGCAAATATATATAGTGTTTCACTAAGTGTGTTTGTCTCTGTAACTTATAAAATAATAGGTGACGGGAAATTTTAATGCGGTAGGTCAACACAAGAAATGTTACATTTCTGCGGAGCTATGAACATAGTTTATTGTATCATTTTCCAAAGAGTTACAGCACAAATCTATAATTTTTTAAATGGAACAATAGTTTTTCTATCGTATATTGGATTCGTTTAAACCAGCTGCGTCCAAATCAATTTAAACTACATTCCTATCACTGTTAGTTTGGGAGCTACAACCCTTCAAAGTTTAGGGGACGGAGGCTACGACAGCGTAGCTGACTGGCTGGTGGTCATGAGACAGTGGGCCGTGCCCCAGGGGATAGCCACTCGGCCAGTCAGCTACGCTATCGCAGCCTCCGCCCCCGGAACTTTGAAGGGTTGTAGCTCCCAAACTAACAGTGATAGGAATGTAGTTTAAATTGATTTGGACGCAACTGGTTTAAACGAATCCAATACACGATAGAAAAAACTATTGTTCCATTTAAAAAATTATATCTTTCTGCTGTAACTCTTTGATACAATAAACTATGTTCATAGCTCCGCAGAAAGTGTAACATTTATTGTGTTGACCTACCGCATTAAAATTTCCCGTCACCTATTATATATATATATATATATATATATAACGCAGCTGACATTCGCAATCAATGACACTTTCCGTCCTCGCCATCGAATACCTAAATTATACGTACACAGCTGTCTTACAGTATACAGTTTTGGTAGGAATCTTAGGCAGAAGAAAGATCTCTTCCAACTCAAAGCACAATGTTTCGATACTTGGATTATTCTGGGCTACAATAATGTCATCTTTTTTCGCATTTACGCATTTTTGTGTGTTTTTCTTGTTCTGTGCAGACAAATAATGTTGTGAACGAGCGTTTCCGCATCTTCCGTCAAAAGGATGGTGGTTCAAATCCACCTCCGGCCATCCAGATTTAGGATGTCCGTGATTTTCCTAAATCAGTCCAGGTAAATTCGGAGATGGTTCCTTTGAAAGGCCACGGCCGATTTCCTTCCACATGCTCAGCCAAACATTCCGAGCATAACCTCCGTCTCTTAATGACCACGGTGTCGATGGGGCGTTAAACTCCAAGCTTCCTTCCTTCCTTCCTTACATCTTCTATCACTAGACCAGGTGCCGCAAAAGAGGTTCCTGGTTTACTGTTGCAAAAACTTCAATCTGGATTGTGGTTTGTGGTTTTGTAATGCAAAACTGAAAATCAAACATAGGAGGAGTGGCACTTAGACTTATGCGATATTTCATGTCAACCGTTGTTACGACTACAATGGTGATTTTTTTCCTAAATAGGTAGTGTTGTTTCACAGCCGAATGCACTGAAATCAGGTATTTTAAAGAAATGGTGCTTGGTCAAGTGATGCATAACAGGGCCCAATTGAACATAAAAAGTTAGTAAATTTTAAGGGATTTGACTGCTGCAGTTTCATTCCCTAGGATTACAAACTACTTCACCTAAATTAAAGTAACTTATGCTAAGGACAACACCGAAGCCCGAGGAAGGACTCGAACCTCCGACGCCGAGGAACAGCGTCCTCCACCGCAAGGCGCCTTAGAGCGCTTGGCCACTCCACTTTGCTCGGAAATAATATTTGCCACTTTCAATTTATTAACTTTGAGTGAAGGAAATTCAATAACAGGCTAATTGACAGACACTTTCTCCTGATAAGCTAATTATATGAGGAGTAATTAACTTTCAACATTGTATTAATAACAGTGAAATGTAATCAGGCGTATTAGTGGTAATAGAGAGGTGCAGTTATGAATCTGTACAATCTCAATCTCAGTCTCTCTCTCTCTCTCACTAACTCTCTCTCCCTCACTTACACACACACACACACACACACACACACACACACACACACACACACACAATAAGACGATAGAATTACACAGTTCTTTGTTTATTATGCTTGTAGATATTATATTATACATCAGGTAGACGTGAATTAACTAGTGTTTTCCTTAGACACAGAAATACTAGCCGCGCTGGAGTAGCCGAGCGGTCTGGAGCGCCACGTTTCGGATCGCGGTGCCTCCCGCGTCGTAGGTTCGAATCCTCGCTCGGACATGGATGTTTGTGTTGTGTTTAGTGTAAGTTAGTTCACAAGCAGTTTGTAAGTTTAGGGACTGATGACTCCGCACTTAAATCCCATAAGATTAACGAACATTTGAACATTTTGAAATACTAGCGATATTGCTCATTTAAATTCGAGGCTGCCGTGTGTGGGCTTGAATTCTATACTATAAAACCGTTTATTGAGTTCTTTAGTTAACACAAAACAATCTTTTACTCGTATAGAGAAACAATTGACGCCTTCCAGTTGATGTTTACTATATTGGTCTGTAATTATTCAGGTCTGTTCTTTTACCTTTCTTATGACCGGGAGTCACCGTCACTATTGTCCAATCGCTTAGGACTTCAATGGTCTAAAGATTCACGATAAACGCAAGCAAAGTTAGAGGCTCACTGCCCTAGAGAACTCTTAGTAAAACAAAATGTGGATTACCTCCGGACCTGGCGCTTATTTTATTAGCTCTTTCATTTGCTACCCTTACTGTGTCCTCCATTCGACAGTCGGCGCGATGGTAAAATGACTGTATGTTTGTATGATCCTCTTGTGTTAATCATCTTAAACGTGAATTTTAAAAATCCAGCTTTCATTTTGTTATCTTCCATCGCCACCCCAAACTAATTTTGAGAACATTCGTCGTAGAGCTGACAGAGATCCTATGAAATTGAAGACCTCGGGAGTAAATAATGATAACCCTCAAATGTTGTATTTTTAATGTAATTGGTGCAAACAGACAAATCCGACAGAATGTTTCATTTTCTTCAAGTAGTACATGAAGCAGAAGAGAGATGGCAATTATAAATCTTAAAACAAATATTAAAACATGTAATAGAAGCTATTTTTCAAACATACAATCGTCATATCTCAGCACTTTATAAATGAGGGTTATCATTATTTACCCCGAGGTTTTCTAATTTTTGAAAATAAAATAAAATCAATCTAGAATGCGATAAAATACAGGGCGTCTCAAAAGTATTTACACTTTTAATGCCTATAAAATGTTGTTTATGAACAGAGAGACAGGTTTAAATGCTTGAATTCCAGTATAAAAACGTACTTAACCAATCATGGTCAGAAATATTTAAATTGATGAGCGTTATCGTCCAGACAAAGCTGGTAATGCAAACCAACGGATTTCCAAATTTCCCAACACTGGTCTTTTACAATTTCGTGTCATTATCACTCAGTATCCATTTGCAATACATCAGTTGTTGCGAATTTTTTGCGATATACTATATCTTTAAGGTAGCTCAAAAAAGGACCTAATTAGCATGAGGTCTGGGGTACGTGAAGGTATTCAGTGCTACCTTTTGTCGAAGCTATGTGATTGTAAAAGTTGCATTGAAGTGGTCGCTTACTTTGCGATGGTTGTGGAGAGTGTCTCCATGTGGTCAAATGTCATTATCAATAATTTCTTCAATTTTTATAGGTTAGGTAACCGTATTAAGCAACTGTAAATTAGTCTAATTTAGATCAACTGTAAATTAGTTTAATTTTATAGTTGCATAAGGTGGTTACCTAAGCTATACAAATTGTATAACTGCAACTGCGGAGAAAGGAGGCCAAAAACAGAGAAGAATTTCTTCAATGTTTCTGACTACTGACTCCTGAAGAAAGGCTAGGTAACTGTTACCAGTGATATTTCCGTTAAAAGAAAAAAAATGCCCTATAATGCCCAATGTTGATATCCCATACTTCAGTATTACCCCTGGTAAATTCAAATGTTGTTGAAGGGTAACATGAGGACCCCCAGTAAGTGCAATTATGGTTATCAATTGTGGCATTTCATTTAAAAGTGGCCTCTTCGCTCCAGGCAATTTTATGTAGAAATTCTGTCTCTTATGCACATTTTGCAGGTACCATTCACAGAAAGGAACTCTCCAGTCCAGATAATCTTCATTGAAAGCATTTATTAGTGCTGGTATGTAGCAATTCCAGCACAGACGCTTCAAAATGCGATGGTCGATATCTTCTGAGATGTGTATCTGACGAGCCGTTTGTCGTAGATACTTCTCTGGGGGTGGAATGTGAATTTACTGTGCCTGCTCTTCTTTTCTAGTGCAGGTGGATATACCTGGCCATATAGAACGTTTCTTGTTGATATTGTGAACTGATCCACCCCCTTCATATTTATGTCTGATAATTTTTTTCATCTTGCGAGAAATGGTCCGGTGTGTTGGTGGTGGTTTCTCGAAACTTCCAAACCATATGAACTTCGGTGACATTTCTGTTTTTCAGTAAGATTTAAGGATAAACTGTCTCTCTTCAAAGCTAAGGTGTTTTACTGTCATCGTGTTCCATTAGTTAAATCTGAAACAAAGACAATCATCAAGTTATGGGCAGTGAATGTGTTAGTACACTTTTGATGCACCGTGCATTTATTTATAATGGTAATTAGTAATAGTAACCGGTTTCGTTGTACACCCAATCTATCGTCATACGATTATATCAGTACGGCAGGGCGGTAATGGCAGACGGAGAAACTGTTGGGGATTTACGAATATAAAACCACCTCCCATCTTAGTGTACTAGTGGTCTCAATATGGTCTCAGAGGAGACCGAAACCGGTTGTCATTACTAGTAAATGTTTTATCGCGGTCTATAGAGTTTTAATTATTTAAAAAAATATTGCATACACAATAGAGGAAGAACGTCTGAGTCAACTACAAAATTTCTCTTATTGCCGCAAATCAAGATGAATATTTTGCATAAGGGCAACGAAGATAAGAGAAATGAGGAGTCTTATGTAAGCATATAGACAGTCGTTTTCCCCTTTCTCTTCTTGCTAGTGAAACAGGAAGGTGAATGACTAATATCGGTAAAAGGTACATACCCTCATACACAATACGGTGGTATCCGAAATATGAATGAAGCTGTAGATATGAATCACGTAACTTTCCATGCTTCTTTCCAATATCGCGAGAAAAGTAGATTAAATCACCGGTGCTTCTCATGTGGAAGTATTATCTGTCTGCAAGCTGAAGTGTGAACGGCGAGTTATCATTATCTCTCTACATCACAAACAGCATCTATACACTGTTATAAGGCTTACTGACGACTCCTTTGGTAGAAATTTATATAACTGGCGATCCATTACAGAATCACGATTGTAATGTCCATTGTTTATTGTATAGAATTATGCAGAATACAGAAAAAGTCGTCAACTAGCTCATGAAACGTACACGAACAGATCATTAATAAATGAAGCACCGGGCAAGCTTAGCCTTTTCTGAATCGTCGGTTTTCTGACTGGTTTGATGCAATCCGCCACAAATTCCCTAACTTTTTCTATTTCGTGATTATCAAGTTTCACGTTAAATTTCTCATTATTTTCATTTCTTCTTACTCTTGTCTTTTTGCTGTCTGCTCTCAGTTCGTATTCTATACTTATTAGACAGTTCAATACATTCAACAGATCATGTAATTGTTCTACATCTTTACTGAAGACGTTTTGTGTTAGAAGCGAATATTATCAGAGATATCCCTCCGTTCATACTGATTTTTATCCCATTCTTAAACTTCTATTTTATTAACGCCATTGCTTTTTCGATGTATATATTGAATAGTTGGGCCGAAAGATTACAGCCCTGTCTCACACCCTGTTTAATCCGAGCTTTTCGTTCGTGGTATTGCTGTGTTATTATTCCTTTTGGTTCTTTGGTCGCCCGGAAAGTTGTACACTTTTGCACCTTATGAAGCGTTAGTAAGTAGAGTTACCTAAAGCCTGGCATAAAAGAAAGAAAGTAGTGCCAACTCAGCGGCGGCTGTCATCATTGGGTCATGCAGCTGGCGAGCTCCCATAGCGTACAAGACCACTACATTACTTTGCCACGGAATTGAAAGTGCAAATGATAGCGTAGCAATAAAAATACACACTGAAGAACACTGTATGCTACGGACACAGATTCAAGCAGTCATGACGGAATTTGTAATCCGTCTGCAACATGTTCGTAGACAAAGGCTTTCGTTTGCTTGTTAGTAGGAATTAAATTATAATATATTTGTGTTCAAATAAATATTCAGTGCATTCCTTGGAATTGTGAACATGTATTAATGACAATCTATTGCCGCGGTGGAATAGCCGAGCAGTCTAAAGCACCTTGCTGCGGAGCGCGTGGTTGCTCGCCGTGGAGGTTCGAGTCGTCCCAGGGGCATGGGTGTGTGTGTTTGTCCGTAGGTTAGTTTACCTAGGTTTAAGTAGTTTGTAAGCTACGGACTGATGTTCAAATGTTCAAATGTTTGTTAAGCTTAAGAGACTTAACTACAGGGTCATCAGTCCCTAAACTTACAAACTACTTATGAACTACCTACAACTAAGGACGGCACAAATATTCATGCCCGAGGGGGGATTCGAACCCCCGACCGTAGTGACCGTGCAGACCGTGGCTGAGGCGCCTCAGTCCCCTCGGCCACCGCGGGGTGGCATTAAAGATGAAAATTACGGTTATGCTGTCTTTTACATTACTTATATTTCTAATAAATTAATAAAAATAATGAATTGAAATAGAAAATAATTATTTTAATGTTATGGCACATGACTTAACATCATGTTTATAATACTTGTAATCTTATTTTGCATTTATTATGCTCGTACTGTTGCTCCTGTATTGCAATAATTTTTTGTCGTCCAAGCCGATTATACTACGTACTTTTGAAGTATGTACTGAGACCACGTAGAATTGCATGGGAAGCATATGTTTGATATGAACCATTATCTCAATCACAAAACGTGAAATAATTCCTTGATGTAATAACAAGAGTTTTTCTGATTCAAAAGCGAATGTATGCAAACACGACCTGTGACATTCCGTATTTATTTCCCCTTGTGGGACGTTGAATCGTTTGTGTACACAATGTAGAGTAAACCTATGACACTAAGGCAATTTTCCTTAAAGAGTAATAAGCATAAGAAAAGATCGAATTACAGTACCGGAAGGTGTATTAGCTTTCTCTCAAATATAATTGTTCTAAATTTTTCACACACAACGTAATTAAATGAAAATTCTCATTGGTTATGAAGTGTTATTTGTTTACAATGTTATGTATCAGACAAGAAGAACACGGGAAAAAGCAGTTAGCGTGGATCGAACCCATCCACAGCATTTCCTGTGTTCAAGAAGCATTAACAGTATATGGAATCGACGTGGGGCGGTATTATCCTTCCGTAATACTTCTCTTGGCGAGGCGGTTAAGTGTGTCTCTATGGAATATGTATTGATGTCCTTCAATCCGAAGTCAATTGATGTCGATGCCTATTGTTTGTGCGTTTGTTATGACCTTCAAGATGTCCAGTATGTATCTGTTAGTTTGTTTGTCAAATTTCGGATGTTGTAATTTTTGTAACACGCTTTGAGAGTTCGTAAGGATCAATACTGTCTGAAATGTTCGTGTACCGTAATATGTGGTCTCCCTGATGGCAAATAACTCTGCCGTGTAAATAGATTCAGTAGGTGCCGTTGGAGGGGCAAAAGAAGGCGTATTCCAAACCTGCTTCAGTTTTAGAGCCGTCAGTATACATTTGGGCGTCCAGTGACCAGTTGCGGAGAAGAAACTGTTCCATGTCGAGATGGGTGTTGGTCCCCGTTGCGTAGTCGGACGGCAAGTATGTCACCGGGACTGGGTTGAAAACAGATGAAACGAATAACGGAAGCAAGGAAGTTTGGTGTCCTGTATGACGAGTGGGAAGATATGTCTCCATTTCTCATAGCTGCGAGCCAATAAGGAACTCAGATCAGGCCTCTTCTGTGAGGCATCTCTGTAAGTCTCCATAATTGGTGCACCGTTTTAAGACAGGCACAATCAAATACTGACGCTCGGCTGAGGAGTAAAATTTCGGACAACATCTGTCGTCGTATAGTTGGCGGCATTTCAGACGCTTCCACTACAGGATGTCACTGCCACCAAAGGACATAATAAAGAGAGATGAAAGAAGTGGTAACGCTACCGATTACGCTACAACAACTACGTAACTAAACGTACTCTTGCGCAGTATTACTTCGTAATGTAATCTCGGCTTTGTAAGAGTTTTGTTAAAAAAGACGATAGAATTACACAGTTCTTTGTTTATTATGCTAAAGACAGCATGTAGGTATTTACTATACCTCAGGTAGACGTGAATTAACTAGAGTTTTCCCCAGACACAGACATACTAGCCGTGCGGGAGTAATCAAGCGGTCTTGAGCGCCACGTTGCGAATCGCGCTGCCTCCCGCGTCGGAGGTTCGAATCCTCCCACGAGCATGGATGTTTTTGTTGTCTTTAGTATAAGTTAGTTCATAAGTAGTTTGTAAGTTTAGGGACTGATGACCTCGCAATTAAGTCCCACAAGCTTAACAAACATTTGAACATTTTGAAATACTAGCGTTATCGCTCGTTATGCCAGTCATTTAAATATGAAGCTGTCGTGTGTGGACTTGAAATCTATACTATAAAACAGTTTATTAAGTTCTTTAGTTAAAACAATCTTTTATGATACATAACCTTCGTATAGAGGAATTTTTGCACTATACGTAGTGGCTAGGTTGGCCCAGGAATGGCTGCCGAGTAACCCGTGACACGATTGTCGGCAAAACACACATAAAAGATTGCCGGTTCTTTTTGTACGCAGGGCTTTAGAGTAACCGCCAGATATGATCTAACGCTCTCAGTTGTTTGTTTACTTTCTATGTGTACGTTACATTCCGTTCCCATTGACTGTATTGTGAATATTAGTGTTACGAGGTTTAAAAAGTAGAGAATGCCGTCAGTTGTGAAGTTAGGACTGTGATCAGGTTTTCCAACGCAAGAAAATTTGCGACCAGGTATATGCGAGGTTTATGGAGACAGTATTGTGGGTGAGGGAGGGATAACTTAAAGAGGGATAACACTCATCATTATGACGAGCGGCCAACTGTGATTACTGACGAACTGTTTAGTTCTATTGACCCATTTCTGAAGAATGATGGACGAGTTTCAATTGATGAAATTTGCCCGGAAAGAAATTCGAAAGTGACTAAGTACCTTAATACACCGGCGGCAGACGAATAAGACGCTGGAATACAAAAACTCTTCATAAGTTATGACAGATGATTAAATTTGCACAGTGACTTTGTAGAGAAGTAGTTTAATGTATATTCTTTACATTAAAACTGAAATATTCCTGAAATTTATTACTTTTTAGTTTTATTCCCAAAAGGGTGCTACTTTACGCTTTATTTTTATTCCTCGATTGTTACTATCATAAAATAAAATTTTAACGTATTTTGTTTAAAAAATTATAAATTTCAACAAATATCATCATTCGGCATGTCACCCATAAGGGCGCGGCATCTAACCCCTAGCCTAAGGGATAGATGCCGCACTGGAAGGTTTTCT